>OU342746.1:152645148-153273084 GCA_910589775.1 Avena eriantha | reverse complement strand
ATTCCAAATCTCCTAACTCCTCGTAGTGGTGAGACTCGGATATATGCACGGTCTCCCACTTCATAAGTCACATCCCTGCGCTTGGAATCAGCATAACTCTTTTGCCTGGATTGGGCTACTTTTAACCTGTCTTGAATCTGTCTTACTTTTTCTTCAGCATCCTTGATCAGTTCAGGTCCAAACAAACTACGTTCTCCAACTCCACTCCATAGCAGCGGGGTTCTACACTTTCTGCCATATAGAACTTCAAATGGAGCCATCTTGATACTAGTTTGGTAACTGTTATTGTATGAGAATTCCGCATATGGCAAATTATCATCCCAACTAGACCCATAGTCTAGCGCATAGGCTCTTAACATGTCCTCCAAGATCTGATTAACTCTTTCCGTTTGTCCATCTGTTTGCAGGTGGAAAGCAGTACTAAACTCCAGCCATGTCCCTAGAGACTCGTGTAGCTGTCGCCAGAACTTCGAGGTGAATTGGGTACCTCTATCAGAGACAATCCCCTTGGGTACACCATGAAGTCTTACGATCCTTGACATATAAATCTTGGCAAGTTTAGCACTGGTATAGGTGGTCTTTACGGGAATAAAGTGGGCCACCTTTGTGAAGTGATCGACCACTACCCAGATGGGGTCATACCTAGAACGAGTCCGGGGTAGTCTTGTGATAAAATCCATGCCTACCTTGTCCCACTTCCAATCGGGCACAGGTAATGGCTGCAGCAGCCCTGCTGGTTTTCGATGTTCGGCCTTGACTCTGTTGCACACGTCACACAAGGAGATGTATTCAACAATTTCTCTTTTCAGGTTATTCCACTAGAATCTATCTTTCACATACATGTACATCTTTGTATT
The DNA here is from genome assembly GCA_910589775.1 of Avena eriantha. Lineage (NCBI taxonomy): Eukaryota > Viridiplantae > Streptophyta > Magnoliopsida > Poales > Poaceae > Avena > Avena eriantha. The sequence goes on along the minus strand of OU342746.1, from coordinate 153,272,227 downwards.
ACCAGGATGAATTGAGTAAGGCGAATCGTGAGCTTCCTGAAGAATTATCTTCCTGATATCGGGATCATCGGGAACACACAAACGCTTCTCATACCAAAGTGTTCCTTGTTCATCCGTATGAAACCCTTTTGCTTTACCCTTGCTTATATTAGCTCTTATCTCCTCCAACTCTTTGTCCCCATTCTGGGCCTCTTTGATTTGGTCCAGAAGCGTTGTCACTATCTCCATAGTCGCTAAGTACCCCTTAGGAACTATCTCCAACCTGAGGTCCTTGAACTGTTCACACAAATCCTTTGGAAGTTCTCCCACAGTAAGTCCATTTACATAGACCTTCCGGCTTAAGGCGTCAGCCACAACATTGGCCTTTCCAGGATGGTACTGCAGATCCAAGTCATAATCCTTGATGAGCTCAAGCCATCTCCTTTGCCTCATATTTAATTCCTTTTGAGTGAAGATGTATTTAAGGCTCTTGTGATCCGTGAACACATCACAATGTTTGCCCATGAGGTAATGTATCCATACCTTGAGCGCATGCACAACTGATGCTAGTTCCAAATCGTGCGTGGGGTGGTTATTCTTATGGTTCTTAAGTTGCCGAGAGGCGTAAGACACTACTTTTCCATCTTGCATCAGTACACTACCAAGTCCTTGTCGAGAAGTGTCACAATAGACTTGGAAATCCTTTTGGATGTTAGGGAGACACAAAACAGGTACTGTTACTAGGCGCTTCTTTAATTCTTGATAACTTGCTTCACAAGCCTTGGTCCATTGGAACTTCTTCTCTTTCTTCAACAATTCTGTCATAGGTTTTGCTATCTTGGAAATTTTTTCAATGAACCTTCAGTAATATCCCGCAAGGCCCAGGAAACTCCTGATATCACTCACATTCTTAGGGGACTCCCATTCTGTCACGGAAGCTACCTTACTTGGGTCCACGACAACTCCTTTAGCTGACACAATATGACCAAGGAACCCCACTTCTTTCAACCAGAACTCACATTTGCTAAACTTGGCATACAACTTGTGTTCCCTTAACTTTTCCATAATTAGGCGCAGATGCCTCTCATGTTCCTTCTCGTCCTTGGAGTATATGAGTGTCATCAATGAATACCACAATAAACTTATCCAAGTACTCCACGAACACCTTGTTCATCATAGTCATGAAGTATGCTGGGGCATTGGTTAAGCCAAACGACATCACGGTGTACTCATACAATCCGTATCTTGTGGTGAAGGCTGTCTTGGGTACATCCTGTTCCCAGATCTTTAGCTGGAAATAACCTGATCGGAGATCAATCTTAGAGAACACACTAGCTCCCTTTAATTGATCGAACAGGTCGTTGATATTGGGTAGAGGGTACTTGTTCTTGATTGTCACTTCATTCAATGACCGGTAGTCCACGACTAGTCTCTTGGTTTTATCCTTCTTCTCCACGAATAAGACAGGCGCTCCCCAAGATGACGCACTTGGTTGAATGAAGCCTTTGTCCAGTTGCTCTCTAAGCTGTTTCTTAAGTTCCTTCAACTCATCAACATCCATCTTGTACGGTCTTTTTGCTATCGGTCCAGTACCAGGCATCAAGTCAATGAGAAACTCGATGTCTCGGTCAGGAGGCATCCCTGGCAATTCTTCCGGAAACACATCTGGATACTCCTTCACAATTGGCACATCCTCCAAGCTAACCCCCTTAAGAGAGTTTGATACGTCCATTTTGCATCACTATTCTATGTCTTAATTCACTATTATTCATTGATATATTTCGTATTGAGAGGTGATACTTATGTTATTTCATCTATTTTTGCATGGTTGATGACTTTTGGAGCATGGACTGCTGCAGTCAGGATTCTGATGGAAAAGGTGCTGTTTGGAGGAAAAATTCACGAAGATCAGAAAATCCAGGAAAATATACGGAAAATTCTGTTTTTCCAGAAGACCCAGGATGCCAGAAGATGGAGTGGAGGTGGGCCATAGGGGGCCCACACCACCCCATGGTGCGGGCAAGCCTAGGCCGCGCCAGGGAGTGGTGTGGCCGCCCTGGCCCACTCCAGCCTCTCCCCTCTGGCGTATATCAACCTCCCGAAACCCTAAGACTCGGGGAGCAACCACAGAAAGATTCCGCCGCCTCTACGGGGCGAAAAACACCGAGAGAGAAAGATCTCTCCGGCAGACAGATTTCTGCCAGGGGAATTCCTTCCCGGAGAGGGGAGATCATCGCCATCAACACCACCATCAAGCTAGACTTCATCGGGATCATCATCATCATCATCACCACCATCATCACCATCAACACCCTCATCACCATCTCCATATTGCTGTAACAATTGGTTGAATCTTGCTATAGTTCATAGGGGAAACTTGCCCGGTGTTGATTACTCTTTGTAGTTGATGCTATTGAGTGAACCATTGAATTATTGTTTATGTTCAGATTGTTATACATCATTATTCCATCTCTGATCATGATCCATATGATGTCTTGTGAGTAGTTCGTTTTGTTCTTGAGGACATGGGAGAAGTCTTGTTGTTAGTAGTGGAGTTGCGTTGAGAAAGATTCAATAGATTGTTATTTAAGTTGTGGTGTACTTCTTCTAGTGGTGTCATGTGAACGTCGACTACATGACACTTCACCTATATGGGCCTAGGGGAATGCATTGTGTATTTGGATACTAATCGTAGGGGTTGCCGGAGTGACAGAAACTTGAATGCCCATTAGGAAACCATTGCACAAGGGACGTAAGGATCCTAGAGTTTAAAGCTGTGGTTATGTTTCTACCTTAATTACTTTCTTGTACTTACGGATGTTTGCAAGGGGGTTTAATCACAAGTATGTATTTAGTCTTGGATGGGGCGGTACATTAGCATAGGTTCACCCACACAACACTTAGCAAGCTAGAGAAGATTAATCGACTATATGAAGCGAAAGCACTTGACAGTCTTCCCATGTGTCCTCGAGAACGTTTGGTCATCTATAGAAATACAACCGGCTTGTCCTTTGCTGCATAAAGGATTGGGCCACTTGCTGCATTTATTCTTACTGTCTTTTGTTTACTCGTACTTTGTTTACTTGCTTTATCGAAAACCCCTAAAAATCCGTTTGCTAAGTATTTGCAGAGAATTCCTGATCCATACCACTAGCCAGCACCTTCTGCTCCTCGTTGGGTTCGACACTCTTATCGAAAATACTGCGATACACTCCCTATACTTGTGGGTCATCAGAGTTCACCATACTTCCTTTGAGTGCGAAAGCTGACTTAAAGCGGATCCTTTTCTTATCCGGAGTCGTGAGTGCGATAGTCCTTTTGGCACAATCTATGACTCTCTCATATTCGGTCATCCAATTCATGCCCAAAATTATGTCTAAGCCTTGTGACTCCATAACGACTAGGCTGGTGGGAAAGATGTGTGCCCCAATCCTTAGTTCTAACCCGCGGCATCCAGAGTTTGCCACTATTTCTCCTCCAGGAGAACTTACCCTTAGGGGAGTACTAATAGTCTCCGTAGGTATCTTGCCTCTATCCACAAATACCCTTGATATGAATGAATGCAATGCACCAGTATCAAAAAGAACAACTGCGGGGGTGGAGTTAAGCTTGAACTTACCAACCACGGAGTCAGGTGCCTCACGAGCATCCTCCACGGAGACATGATTCACCGTGGCTTTGACGAATGGATTCGGCTTCTTCCCATTTCCATTACCATTGCCATTGCCATGGTTGTGTCCGTTGCCGTTCCCATTCTTCATCTTTTCGGGGAAAGTAGTTGCACAATGCCCTGTCTTGTTACACTTAAAGCATGTCACTTCACTCAGATCCTTCCCATTGCCATTTCCATTACGGTGTTTATGGCCATTGTGGTTATGTCCTCCATGATGATGACCATTGTGGTTGTGGGGTGGTGGTGATGAAGTGTGTTGCTTCTGATATGGGGCTGAGTTGTGCTTGTGTGAGGTGGACTTTCTCTTGCGGTTCTCTATGCTCTTTTGCTTTGCTTCAACCACAACTGCCCTGTCCAGAAGTTCCTGATAGTTATCAAACTTCAGAGCCACAAGCTGAATGGATATTTCATCATTAAGTCCTCTTAGGAACTCCTCCTGTCTCTTGGCATCAGTGGAAACATCATCAGGTGCATAGCGTGCCAGCTTGTTAAAAAGGTCCCCATACTCGGAGACAGAGCGGTGCAGTTGTTTCAAGTCGCGGAACTCACGTCTCTTTAGTGACATGACACCCGCGGCTACGTGATGAGTACGATAGGCCGCCTCAAACTGGTTCCAGGTGATAGCTTCAATATCCGGGTGGGTGACCTAGTAATTATCCCACCATTCAGCAGCTGGTCCCTCAAGTTGGTGCGCGGCAAAGCGCACCCTGTCAGCTCCCACAACTTGGACAGTGTCTAACTTCTTGTTGGTGGTGTGGAGCCAGTCATCTGCCACAATTGGCTCATGACTACTTGAGAAAATTGGAGGGTTCAACCTCAAGAACTGAGTCAAGCGATCCTGTTGGGGTGGTGGAGGTGGTGGAGGTGGCGGGTTGTTGTTGTTGTTTTGCATGTTTTGAGAGAGGAGTTGGATCGGCTGATTTTGGGAGTTCAGAAGTTGTGCTATCTCCGGGGGCATGTTGTTGTTGTTGTTTCCACGTCTCGCCATCTGTGGGGTTTGGGAACAAGTTAAGAAATAGATAGAAAGCCTAAGGGATAAACTCCTACCCTTATGTAAACATGAGAAAAACACACGAGAAAAGCAAGGCACACATAGCACATAGTTTAACACAACTCAACCAGGTTTAACTGAACCAAAATATTTTTTGGTACTCATTACAATCGCGAACAACGTTTTACTATAGAACTAAAGGTGGTCCAACTACTCTATTCATCATCCACTTCCTCATCCTCAATAATGAAGCCTTCCTTCTCCAACAGTGACTTATATAACTCCATGTCCTTCGTCGTGGCTTCAAGCTTCTCTTGAAGTTCCTTCACCTCCCGCGGCTCTGGTGTAGCAGCTTCGAGCCTTTCTTGAAGTTCCTTCACCTCTTGCCGCTCCTGGGTAGCAGCTTCGAGCTTCTCTTGAAGTTCCTTCTTCTCCTCCTGTAGCTTCTTGATCAAGCTTGATCCCATAGTCACGGGCGTGATCTTCTCCTCCAAGCTCCTCTTGGCTGCCCGCATGTCCTTCAACATGGTGGCAAAGTTCTTGAACTCCATCTCGTTTTTTGCAAGCACAAGACTTTGCTCCCTAATCCTCTTGTTCTTATCTTGCACCCTCTTCTCTTGATTAGCGAACTTCTTGTCTTGGGCGGTCAGCTCCCCTCCTAGGGACTTGATCTTCTCTTCCAGCTCCTCGATCTTCTCGTCCTTCTCCTTGACTAGGGCACATAGCTCTTCATTCCTCATGATCTCAAGGCAGCTCCCCTTCTGAAGATCATTGATGTGGGACTCCAAGTCTTGATAGTGGATCCTTCGACGCTTGAATGTCTTCCTTTCCTCCAGGGTTAACTCGATTGGGACTCCCTTCTCATCACATCTTCCAAAGAGTTTGATGTAGTGGCCTTCAACCTCTTCATGGTGGCGTCCACAAAGGCATCCAATGAGCTCCTGCATGCTGATGCTAAGTCCTTTCTCCTTGGAGTCGCTGGTGATGTTGAGTACAATGGCCTCTGCCTTGGGTTCTGACTTGCTGCGCCCCGGTTGGATGACTTCAATCGCCCAGCATCCTTCCTTGTACATCTTCCTCAACTCGCTTCCCTTGATTGATGGCATGGGCAACGACAACGTCTTGATGATGTCTAGAAGGCATTCCCCAGAGCGCAGGTACTTGATTTCTTCGGCGGTGTCGTAGTAGAAGGCCGTCATATTTAGGTTAGGAGAAAAGAAAATTAGGCACAAAGTAATAAGGAAGAGAATTAATAGAAGAGCATAAATAACTTAGAAGAATATGGAAAGCAAGAACACACAATGGTAAAGGTGGTTTCTGATCCTAGGGTCACGTCCTACAGGCACCTTTGTTCTCTGATACCACCTGTTGCGACCTCGGATCGTTAAGGATCCTAAGTCCCTGTGATTAACATGCTAGTCCCCGGATCAATAGCTAGCACTTCACAGTCGATGAATATCATGTAAAACACAAGTGATTGTTACACGAATAATCTAGAGTATATTTATTACAAATTGCATAGCTTATAGCTAGCTCAAATAAAACAGCGGAAACTAAGTAGAACTTGAGTCCATCAACACCTCAGGCTAGTTGCGTGAAGACCCACGATCCCTACACACCTTTCAGTCTTCGGATTCTGCACATAAGACGTGCAGCCAACAAGTTGGGTCAATACTTTGAATGTATTGGCAAATTACACCAAGGAAAGAGTAAGTCTATCACTACATGCAAGGCTAAGAGTAGGCTTTGGGGTTCATTTGCATAAAGCCAATTTTCTCAATGTAAGAGGAAAAGAGGAAGAGATTACCCTACTTTGTAAACTTTGATAAGTAGTATAGGGGCGGATGGAACACGTGGATATTACTCACCAAGTGCCCAATCAACCTAGCACTTGGATATTACACACCAAGTTCCCAAAATCCCACCCAATGGCGATATTACTCATGCCTTGGGGTTTATAAAACTTTAAGTTTGGAAAAGAGAGAGGAAGATCTTTCAGAGGCTCCATCCTTCAGATGCTCAATGTTGTTCTGTTTCCATGAACACGGCTGATCGATCAGATTGCAATACTCTCGAGAGGCTATGCACTTTCCCCACAATCCACGATCAAGTCCTTTTACAGACAAGACCATGGCGAAGCCTTCCCTTAGTATCCCCTCTACCAGCTAGATCCAACCGTGCCAAGAACCTCCAAATGTTGGTACCCCGGTGAGGTTTCCCACTAAGTACTAAGCCAAGACAGAGCCCATATGTATTGTGGTTGCACTGGAAGCTTTTGAATTCTGAAACATGGCAGACTTCTTTGATTCCTGGGTGGCCGTCCTCCACCAAATATCCACTCGTTAACCCGACAACCATTCCGCCTAGAAGAAAACTTAGTTTTATTTTGAAGGGGGTTCTGAGAAGAAAAGTTCGCTCGAGAGAGCTCTCATACTTAGAATTTTTTTTGAGTCTTTCGAACCCCCCAACGGTACTTAGTATATATATAGCATAGCAAATAATACTTAACAAAAACAGGGGAAACCTATTAGGACGGAAATTCCTAAGTATAAAGCTACTCATGGCATACTACAAAACCGCACTTGCGAAAATAGTAATAAAAAAATCTACTAAAGACCTACACATGCATACTACAAGATTTGAAGAGTAAAACATGCATAGTCAAAAACTGGGACATAATATGTACAAGTGGTGTAACTTGCCTTGATCCGAGCAGCACTCTACACAACAGTACTCCTCTGCGCACTCCGAGCAATCTAACGAAACACAAACATAGATCTAATCACAATTTGAACAAAACAATGTCACGAAGGTGAATATGCATGCATGCAACATGGTAATATGCAAGGATGGATTCAAATTTGACCAAGGGTTTTATTCGGGGGTGTTGTTGAGTTGGGGATGTCATTAGAATAGATTCCCCACAGATTTTGAGTATTTTGGGTTAATACCTAAATAAACAAGCTCATAAATAGATCTACACCTCCAATCTATCCCGAAACATATCTGATCACTCTAAGCAAGAGATAACAATTTTCCACAGAAGGTCTCGTAGTTACAAAGCCAACGCAATAAGAATCAACTAAAACGGATCTACGGATAATTTTCTAGAATTAAAATACTCTAATCTAAACTTTAAATCCTACTGCAATATTGCTGTAGTAAAACAACAATATTATTGTAGATCTGTGTTCTACTCAAATTTACGAATCCAACGGTATATTATACGCATTTTTGGAAAAAAACTCGATTTACTAAGGAATTTACAAGATTAGAGTGATTTCTGCCTATTTAAAAGAAAAACAGGACGACAGCCAGCTGTGCAGCGCCAAGTGGCGGCTTGGGATTGGTCCAGGGGGTGCGTGGCGCTGACGCGACGCTGACGCAGCGCTGACGCGGGCGCGCCACGCGGTGGCACGCGGTTGGGTGATACCCCTTCGCTGGGGCGGGCTAATCTCCACCGCCGGATCGAGATCTAACGGAGGGACTTACCGCGGCGGCGGGATTTGGCGACGACGATGACGAGTGGCGGCGGCGCGTCGATGGCGATGCTCGGCGGCGGTCGGCGGTGCTCCCCCGAGGCGGTGGCGGGTACGACAAGGTGCAGCTCCTCCTCGTGGATCTTCCAACACAGATGGCGACGGTGCTCGCGCCCTTGGCTTGCGGTGAAGCTCCGCCGATCCCTCCCGTCTCAGGCGAGACTCTGGCGACAAATCGGGGGCGGCACGGGGCTCTGTTCAAGGGGAAAAGGCGTGAATCGAAGTGGTACTAAAGGGGGAAGGCAGAGAGAGAGAGAAGGGGAAGGGGCGTCCTTGAACCCGGTCCGACGAGCTCGGCGGCGGCTCTGGCGAGATTCGTTCCGAGCTATATGGCGGCAGCCCGGTGGCAAACGGCGGAAAAAATAGGGTTTTGGGAGGTGTGCCGAGGGGTTTAAATAGGCGGTTTGCTTGGCGCGGGGGCTGCGGATTTTGCTCCGATTCGGCCGGAGGTGGTTGTGCCGACGCGGTGGAGCTCGTGTTCGAGCTGGACTCGAACGAGGGAGGGGGATGACGGGTGGGGCCCACCTATCGGCGTCTGCGGGCGCGGGAGGGCGGAGCTGGGCCAGCCCACGCGATGTGCGCTGCCCACTCTGCCAGGCGCGGCGGCGGTTAGGTCACGGGCTGGTCTAGCCGGCCCACTAGGCTAGATCCCCTCTTTTTTTCTGTTTCACCAGTTGTTGCATAACTTTTGCAAACGGACTCCGAATTAAGTGAGACCGGTCTCTAAAATTTTGTAAGAAGAAGAGGATTAGAATGGGATTATAAAATAACACTTTTGCAAAGGTTTAGTAGGTTAGATTTTGTTTTACCTTTTCTAGTCTTTATACAACTATAGAGTTTAGGTAAGGTATTCGATGCGGCTTCAATTGTGTGATGCCATGATGCAAGGATATGATGCATGCTTCTAGTAACATCTGCAATTGAAAAATTTGGGATGTTACATTAATACATACGTGTCAACTATTCCTCTAGAATACCTGACACACACCTTTATGGTCACCCATTTACGGTCATGATGGTTGATGTGATGAAAGCAGCCACGGGAGATAGTGATTAAATATGATCTAGCGGTCAAAGAATTAAGTTACTACGCTTTGCTAGATATTGCAATGTTGAACTTTGTGACTGGATCACATTGCAATTCTATGGTCAGGTGTGTCCATCGCTTCATGAAGTGAGCAAGTTGTCAGATGATGTTAATAAGTCCATCAAAACTCCTTTTGAATAACTTTCAAACACTTCGGTATCTCTTAGGAACGCTTTTGGTTCTCTCTCTTACAATTTCTCTTTCGGTTGCGGATCAACCTGCAGTGTCTCTACCCTTAAGTGTCACACCCTCTTACGGCTGGGAAATGTTTATACATGAATGAGACAACACTCTGATCAATGACAAATAGCAGTATCTGGAAACACATGTGGTCCCTTCACATTCCACGAATTTGGTTGTTCGCTTGAACCTTTTAAACGTTGAGTCTTATTCCTTTTGCACAATGATACCTGGTTTGTGCAAGGACCTGATCTCATGTATCTCCATACCAGTTCGATCTTGTTACCAACACACACATTTACTCGTTCCCCTGATATTACATCCTCGTGACCTAGTCACATCCTTGCAAGCTCGTTGATGTAATCCCATTGAGTGGGCTCAGGGTATCTATCGGTTACTCGGATAGGCAAATCCCGATCTCGATACATATGCCTCAACTATTCCTCTAGAATACCTGACACACATCTTTATGGTCACCCAGTTACAGTAATAACGGTTGATGTGATCAAAGCAGCAGCGGGAGATAATGATTAAATATGATCTTACCGTCAAAAGATTAAGTTACCACACTTTGCTAGATATTGCAACGTTAAACTCTGTGACTGGATCACATTGAAATTCTATGGTCAGGAGTGTCCATCACTTCATGAAGTGAGATCATTGTTAGTTGATGTTAATACGTCCATGATTGGGAAACCTAGATCATCATCTGCCCAACGAACTAGTACTAGAGGATACTAGGGACCTGGTTGTTTATATACCGCACTTGTATTAATATTTCCACTTAACACAGTTATAGCATGACACAAAAATTATTATGAAAATCAGCAATATATCAATAAAACAACTTTATATTGGCCTCTATAGAGGACCACGACATCCATGGATTCTTCAGCCACCCTCTGCCATAACACTGCCACCAGACTTCCATTCCCGACTCCACACCACCAAAGATTCGATGGTCGTAACTCTCTCATAGCCAGGTCTATGCTGAATCAAGATCCAACCACCACAAGGCACACAACCAAGGCCGAAGCCCGCCGGAAACCTTGCCACATGGTCACCGCCCCGACACTCCTTAATGAAGAGCCACCGCCAATCCTAGGCCGACCCGTCAACCATTGTGTCACGCCTCCATGAAGATGTCCCTCTCCCCCTACTACCTTTGGTGGCGAGGACAACCGTGGACACCCCGTCAATGGCATGTGCAAACATCGGCGATCGAGGTATCAAGCTGGGAAGCCCGGTGGCGTATACGGTCCCCCTCCCCAGTCACCTTGTGCGGAACAACGCGGGGTCAGGACAGTTTCTTTGTGATAATATATTAGTAGTCAAAAACTTATAAAAAAATCATGAGAAACACACACATAGTACATATATACGAACACTTACACTCACAGAGAAACTTTTATATTTGTGCAATATAAGGTTTTCCATTGGACAGAAAACAAGTTGCTTCCTATATCATTTTGTATACATAGGCTGCTCGCTGCATCTATCATCAATGGAACAGCGAATATACCGTGATTCTTGAACTGACGTGTGCATGTACGGAGGTATGTGTGAGTGTGACCCATCATAGAAGGTGTTTTTTTATAAATCTAGCTCATTTTGCAAAATTAACGCACATTTGATCATTTCTAGAAACTATTTCGAAATCTGATTTCTTGGAGTCAGCGCAATTTATAAGGGAGCCAAACTTGTACTATTCGGCTCGATTCTAAATGGAGTCGAATCCCTGGTTCATACCCCACATTTTTTTCCTAAGGACTTCAAGATTCTAGGACATGGTCGACGTCATTTAGAATGGAGCCAAAACTCTCCATGTTAAATAGAGCCGATCTCCGAGGTTAGATTTCTAAATAGTTTTGAAGAAGGGTTAGATGTGTATTAAGTTTGTGAAAAAGTCATATTTATCAAAAATTACTCGTATCACACTAGTAGAAATCAGGCCATTAACCCCGGTTCGTAAGGACCTTAGTCCCGGATTGCGAACCGGGACTGCCAAAGCAGGACTAAAGGTCCAAGCTTTAGCCCCGGTTCTGTTACGAACCGGGGCTAGAGGTCCAACCACATGGCCCTGCGAGGCGCGCTGGGTGGCACGACATTTAGTCTCGGGTCGTGTTACGAACCGGGACTAAAGGTTCCCTGCCGAGGCCGCATTTTGGGCCATTTGGCTGCCGCGGCAGGGGAAAGGGTTTTAGGGTTTTATGTTTTTCTTTTCATTTTGTGTTTTATGTTCAATTATTTTTCATTGTGTTTTCATTAGAAACAAGTTTTCGTATACATATAGAACGCTACTACACAATACTTCTACACATTGACACAATATATAATATAATTTCTCTTACAAGCATACATGGAGTCCCAACCGGGTCCAGAGCATGTCTATTTGATTATATGGAGATGATTACATGGATGCTTTAGGGTCTACGTATAGAGTATTCTCTGCGTGGGTCTATGACCTCGTCGACAAAAAATGCAGTAAATTCCTCTTGGATTGCTATTAGGCGGTCCTCTGGTAGGAGCTTGTCCCGCATCGCGTCCAACTATATAAAAAGGAGATCGTATGAATTAGACCAACACAACTTTTTGTAATAAAAATAAAGGGTGAATATATTGTTTACTTACTCGAACATTTTCCGAGGGCTTCTCAATACTGATGCGAATGAACTCGCAAACGTAGAATCAACATAGATTAGTCCCCTGTGGCTGCCTCGTGCACTTTACAAGAATAGAATTCACTCAAATAATAACTCTAGCATGATAAATGCACATAAAATAGAATTAAATAGATGCGCGGACTTAGCTCGTACTACTTACCGAGAGTGATTTAAAAATAGCTCCTCACACCATTGACCGCGGATATGCTTCTTGAACTGTGTCCAAACCCTATCCGACAAAAAAAATTAATGTATGAGTTAATAACTACTTGATATCCCAGAAAATGAACGAAAGAAACCGATATAGTGCGATAATGGTTGAAATTACCTCTGGAGCGCATCGATAATGCTGCGGTAGTTTTCAATGTCTTTGTTTAGTGAGTCCATGATGTGAACTCTTCCCAAGTCAAGTGAAATGCTTAGAAGAATCCAGTGGTACCTACGCAAGGTTTACATACGTCAATAACTCATCATTTACACTGAACATCGAGTAAGCAAAAGTTAATGTGTACAAAAACTCACTTGCCGTCGTGGTAAGGAAATGTTGTTTCGCGAGAAACCGCAACAAGTTGTGCTCGACCTCCAGTGGTTTATCCTTTAGTATAGCTCCATGAACTTGATGTGGGTCAATGAACCCAAATCCATTGATAGCCTTTCTTTTATATTCGAGCATCTTCATTCTGCATCATTATATGTAGCGTACAAAAAAATATAGTGAGTATACTTACCGGCAATGAATTGAACAAGCTGAGATAGAGACCTAATTACATAAATAAAGTAATCACTTACATACAATACACACTGAGCATAGTTTTGTCGAGTTCCTTTAGATTGAATAACTGAAATAATTCTGTAAATTCAATAGGGACCTCGTCTTCAGTGAAGTAATGCGATTGCCGAACTTTCACTAAGAGCCAATTTTGCTGTTCTTTTGATGCTTTCATGTACCATTCATGAAATCGTCGCATTTGTGTTGGCATATCCCGAAGCCTCTCAGAACAGTCCAGAGGCTCCCCGTGAACAAATTTGGGTGCTACCTCAGCCTTGGGCATATCGCCGTGAATAATTTCATGAATAGGAATATCACATTGCTCGGCCAATATCCTAGCCGTTTCTGGATTCATAGGTTCTACCTCATATAGTTGAGGTTCGGGTGTGTTCACCTGGAGTGGGGGAGCGATTGGTTTGCTTGTTTCCCCAGCTGAGGAACATCTCTTTTGGTTCTTCGGCTACCACTCGATTGTTTTGCTTGTTTCTCCAGCTGGGGGACGTCTGTTCTGATGCTTCCACTACCACTCGATTGTTTTGCTTGTTCCCCCTGCTGGGGAACCTCTTTTGTGATGCTCCCTCTACCACTTGATTTATTCTGTTTCAGTGTCTTCTGAAGACATCGTGTATAGTCATCTGGCGCATTTAACTGAGCTTGGGATGGCTGCGTCAGTAATTTCCTAAAGTGCTCCTTGGTTTCCGGTTTTATTTGGACCTCTGGCTCAGGTTGTTTCTTTTTAAAATGAGCATCCACTTCGGCCCATACGACCGCATCGGTCTCCTCATCGGTCAGGTCGTAAGCCCTGTTGGGAGGAACCGGCGGTACTCTTGGGAGGGGAGACAACTGTTGCTTTGGGCGTCGGTTATCGCTCGACGGAGCGGTGGTATTCTTCCGCTTTTGGCCCTTAGTGGGTGGAGGCGGCTGCGTAGATTGAGATGGACTCGTGTTGGGGTCATGGATTGGACTATTACTGGGAGGAGACGGTGCACTTGGAGGTGGACTTGGAGGAGACGGTGCACTGGGAGGAGACGGTTGTCTTGGAGGTGATGGATTGTTTCTCGGTGGAGAAGGTGGCCTTGGTGTCGAGCCTGGAAACTTGATGTATTCTTTTTTCCAAAGAATGAAGCCACTCGTGACTTCTCCCAGTGTCGTTTACCCTTCACCTCTAGGGATGTCAAGATGTAGTGACTGAGACATAGGTAGAATTTCATCCACACCGACACGAGCATAGCTAGCTGGAATCGGATTGCAATGGTAGGTCGCTCCCGGTGAAGAAGGTAAAGCAAAGCCGACCGCCATCTTCATGGATATGTTATTCAGTTCAACATGCAGCTCACAACTAGTCTTCTCCTTAATTGCATCCACGGGTACACATCCATCATTGCATCATTACCGTGGCCCTCCGTGGAAGCCACGCTGCTTTTCCGTTGCGATGGGCCGACCGTACTGTCCGGTGCAGGATCTTGCTGTCGGAGTCCATTAAGTTCATTAAGCTCCTGGCGATGCTCCTGCAGCATGGCTTCAAACCTCGCGAACCGCTCTGTTTCCTCCTCTTTTTGCTGCTTTGTTTTTCTCTTCGGCTTCTATACGTGTCAAGGTGCTCGGGAAACCCGATAACCCATGGATAAGAAGGTCCGAACCCTCTTGTTCGTCCAGCCTTTCCAGGATTCCCGAGAGCCTTTGTCAGCTCATCATTCTCTCTGTCGAGAACAAACGTTCCCTCTTTAACCTCTTTTATCACTTTAATAAGTACTTTTTTGGGTGAAGAAATTTCTTTGGCTGCAACAATCTTGCTTGTTTCTGGGTCTAATGATGCCCCATGCCCGAATACCCAATTTCTTGACCTCAAGGGCTGACATGGGTATACCCTACAAGTACTCAAGCTTGGTATATACGGTCTAGATACGTAAAGGCCCACGGTGTCGCCAAGGCCCAAATGAAGGACTCGAGTAACCTACGGACTCTCGATGGCTTGAAGAACAAGAAGAAGCTAAAGATAGAAAGTTTGAAGGGGAAAACCCTAACTTGTAACCGACTCGACCTGCTACCTAAGACCTAGCCTACCTATATACAGGCTAGCACGGGGCGGCGAGGAGGACACACGCAACCCTAGTTTCCACAACCCTCGCCAGATTGCATCTGCGCACCGTTGTAACCTTCGGTTCCTTCGATAATTCCACGAGCAGACAAGCAGGAGTAGGGACCTCTACGAGGCCTGAACCTGGGTAAATTTTTGTCCCCTGTGTGCTTGTTTGCTAGCCGTTAGATGTCTCCAGCGCTCCCTCCTTCTCCAAAACCCAACTCCATAACAATGGGCATTGATGAGTTAAACCCTCGTCAATTGGCGCCGTCTGTGGGAATTGGGAGTGCTCATGTTGCGGCTTCTTCGGCCCCATCAACCACGATCTACAACTCCGCAACAGCGGAGATTCGCCAGCTATTCGGCGCGTTCGACTTCACCGTCCACACGCCGGCCACTCGCCCGGCCTTCGAGTCCGTAGGCGACGGAATCAGCCTGGCGATAGGGAGCTTTCGCTTCCAAGTCAGTCAGATGGGCACGCTTCGCATGCCTGATCCGCCAACGGCACCATCGACGGCACCATCATGGTTCCCTCCATCGATCGGCACCCTCAGTGAGCTGAACACCCCGACAACAGTCAAGGACACGGTCAGCGACAGCAGTTGCAACGCCGATCTGAGCGATCTGGCCACTGAAGATGGAACCTACGGTTCCGGATCTGAGAGTTGTGGAAGCAGCAGCTTCCCCAATCACTTCTTGTGTGCCGTCATCAACGCAGGCGACACCTCTGCCAATTGCGACAACGGAGGCGATCGCGGCAACGGAACCGACCCTCCTAACGGTGGCAATGGCGGCAATGGCGGCAATGGCGGTAACGGCAGCAATCGCACCCCCATTGACAATGGAGGAGAAGTCGAACCTCCAACCATAGTAAATGAGCAAACTGGCAAACGCGTCGTGATCAAGCTCAATGAGCAAGAATGGGCTCGCTGCCGCGAGGCCCTGCGAGGCACCCCTCTACCCTTCGAATCCCCGCAAGAGCTGCTGATGGGATATCACTGGCTCCTAAAGGAAGAATTCAAGCGCCAAGTACAAACAATCGCGCAACTCGAGGCACGCAAAAAGGCGGCAGACGAGTCGAGCCTTCGTCGTGCGGGGCTCTCCTCCTACGGAAGATCCTCTTCAAGAGGCAACGAGTACGTTGCTAAAAAGAGGCAATCTCGGATGGCCCATCTCACCGAGCAGGAACACATAGAGGCCGCAAAGGTCCTCGACTTCGGCTCTATGACAGTCCACACAAGGGGCAATGTGGCTCCCAAGACGCCACAGGCTGCGGTGACAGCGGCCACCATGTACCTCCTGAACAACCAGCCACCGGCTGGAGATCCCCGAGCCTCCATGCACCGATTTATGATCGCCGGCTTGGGATTAATCGAGGCCGCCCTCAACAAGGAGCCAACACCAGAGCCAAAGAAGGGCAAAGCGCTAGCAAAGCGCTACTCCTCGCCCTCGTCCAGCGATGACAGTCACGACCTGTCTCGACGCCGCCGCTCACGGCGACACGAACGTGACTATGATGCGCGCGACGACCTCACGCAGCACAAGATCGACAAATCAAGGGAACGACGTGCTCGGTCGACTGACATGGAAGAAGAAGATGTGGAGCTCTGCGGCGCTAGATGCTTCAGTAGATCCATTAGGAATAAGCGAATGCCTAAAGGGTTTAAACTCTTGTCGGAGAACCCGAAGTTTGACGGCCTACAGGACCCCAAGATCTGGCTGGAGGACCACATCTCCTCCGTCAGACTCCACGGAGGCAGTCGGAGCACGGCCATGCAATGCTTGCAGCTACAGCTGCAGGGCGCCGCTCGAGCATGGCTCAACAACCTCCCACGCGGATCCATTCGCAGTTGGGATGAGCTGGTTTACAGCTTCGTGTGCAACTTTAAGGGCACATACAAGTGGCCCGCATCAATCGAAGAGCTGATATGCTGCCAGCAAAGATCTGGCGAATCGTTGCGCTCCTACATCCAAAGGTGGTCCATCATGAAGAACTCCGCAGATAACATCTCAGAGGATCGCGCGATTGACGAATTCAATGGTGACGTCCGTCGCCTAGAACTCAGGGAGGAGCTGGGCCGCTCAAAGCCCCAGACCATCAACCACTTGATGGAGATCGCGAATCGGTGGGCCGATGGAGAAGATTCGGTGAAGAATCGCGTTCACTCCGACGAGGAGGCGGAACTCGAATGCAGACGCGACCGCCGAGGCAAGCGTCGCATGCGCATCTACGATGACCGCGATGACGTCAACATGGTCGCGGCTGGCTACGCGGACAGACGCAACGATAACCGCAACAACGGATACTGTAGCGGCGGATACCGCGACTCCGGGAAAACCACGCAAGTGTGGCAACGCCGCACTCGCGATGAGGCACCCGCGAACTCCATTGAGGACAACCTATCCGGGCTATGCATGGTACACTTCTACATCGACAAGCATGATGGCAAGAGGAAGTCCAGCCACCTCCTCAAGGACTGTCGTGAGTTCCTCAAGATACATGAGGGATTGGTTCGGATGAACCGCAATGCAGTCGAAAGAGGCTACGGAGCCGCTCCAGGCGCCGTGGTACATGGCGCAATGCCACCACCACCTGGGCCACCCCTGAATGCAGCTGCACCGGACCAGCACCACGGAGGCGAACCGTACCCACGAGCCATGGGCACCATGATGATCCAAATGGGACGCCCCTCCAATCGGATGCAGAAGGCCATCACTCGCCAAGTCAACTTGGCCACACACTCGCCACCATCTACCACTGAGTACCTCAGCGGAAGCGAGTCATGCATCACCTTTGACAAACGCGACCATCCGCCTCAGGTACCCCGTCCAGGCCATTGCCCCCTCGTACTCGAGGCGCAAATCGGGGGCTTCGACATGAGCCGTGTCTTCATGGATGGCGGAAGTGGCATCAACCTTATATTCGCGAGTACCTTGCGAGCAATGAGGATCCCCCTAACTTGCCTGGAGGCCTCGGACACAACGTTCCATGGCATCGTCCCAAGGAAAGGTGTATACCCCCTGGGCAAAATCAACCTTGACATCATCTTCGGCACGCCGAAGAACTTCCGGCGTGAGCGCATCGACTTTGAGGTCGTCGACTGGCCCTCACAGTACCACTGCATCCTCGGGTGCGTCGCATTCGCTAGGTTCATGGCCGTACCCCACTACGCCTACCTACAGATGAAAATGCCAGGTCCCAATGGCGTCATCACGATCAACGGGATCTTCGAAAGATCTGACAGTTGCGACAGGGAATTCAACAGAATTTCCCAGTCCTTCGGCATACAGGAGGAACTCGCGAGACTAAAGGAGTCGACAGACAATAGTCTGCCTCCGCTGAGCCGGCCAAGTTCACCTGATCTCTCCTTTGACTCATCGGTGCACACAAAGAAAGTGCAGGTCCACCCATCGGATCCCGCCAAAATGGCCCTCATCGCCAACAAGTTGAGTCCCGCATACGAACTCGCGCTCGTCGAATTCCTCCATGAGCACTGGGAAATTTTTGCATGGTGTCCTGCGGACATGCCAGGAGTTCCCAGGGAATTCGCCGAGCACGCACTCAACTTCAGCCCCGACGCAAGGCCAGTCAAGCAAACAATTCGGCGATTGTCTGAGCCACGAGCGCAGGCAGTTGGAATGGAGATCAAAAGACTCCTTGAAGCCAAGTTCATACGCGAGATCAAGGAAAGCACTTGGCTCGCCGATACGGTACTAGTACCAAAAAAGGACACGGATATCCTGCGGATGTGCGCGGACTTCACCTCTTTGAACAAGAACTGCCCAAAGGATCACTTCCCGTTGTCGCGCATCGACCAGATCATCGACTCAACCACGGGATGCGAGCTCCTCTGCTTCCTCGACGCCTACTCAGGCTATAATCAGATTCAAATGAAGGAGGAAGATTAAGAGAAAATAGCGTTTACAACGCCCTTTGGTGTGTTCTGCTACAACACAATGCCCTTCGGGCTAAAGAACGCGGGAGCCACCTACCAGCGGTGCATGCAGGCTAGCCTCAAGGAACAACTGGGCCATAACATTCAAGTCTATGTCGACGACATAGTAATCAAGACCAAGGAGGAAGCCTCCCTAATCGACGATTTGTGCGAAACCTTTGCCAACCTCGACCGCTACCGGATCAAGCTCAATCCGGACAAATGCGCCTTCGGTGTACCATCTCGGTAGCTACTCGAATATCTCATGTCCGCGAGGGGAATCGAGGCAAACCCGAAGAAGATAAAAGCCATACTGGCCATGGAGAAGCCGAAAAACATAAGGGGCGTTCAGCAGCTGGCTGGACAAATCGCGGCCCTCAGTCGGTTCAACAGTCGGATGGGTAAAAAGGCGCTGCCCTTCTACCAGCTCCTCCGCAAAGCTGAAAAATTCAAGTGGACCAATGAAGCGCAAGAAGCATTCGAAGACCTCAAGCGCCTGCTATACACTTTGCCAGTGCTGGTGACTCCACGAGAAAGGGAACCACTGTTGCTGTATATCTCCGCCACCAACTAGGTGGTCAGCACAGTGCTCGTCGTCGAGCGAGCCAAGGAAAACAAGGTCCACGGCGTACAACGCCCAGTATACTACCTCAGCGAGGTCCTCACGCCAACAAAATAGCGGTACCCACACTACCAGAAGATGGCGTATGGTATCTTCATGACCGCCTGGCGACTGCGCCATTACTTCTATGAACACCCAATCATGGTGGTCAACGACGTCCCGTTGGGGCATATCCTCAATAACCCCGACGCCACGGGGAGAGTCGCGCTTTGGGGAATAGAATTGTCTCCACGAGACATCACATACGAAAAACACGACGCAATCAAATCGCAAGTTCTCCCTGACTTCCTCGTGCACTGGATGGAGAACCAGCTCCTGGACAAACCAGACATGTCCTACCTCTGGACAATGCACTTCGACGGGTCCAAGCGGAAGGACGGAGCAGGCGCAAGTGTCATACTGACATCACCTCAAGGGGACAAACTTAAGTATATCCTGCGAATGCAATTCACAGCCTCCAACAACGAGGCTGAATACGAGGCCCTGTTGCACGGGATGAGGATGGCAAAAGCCTGCGACACCAAGAGGCTCATCATATACGGCGACTCTAAGTTGGGTGTCAACCAAATGATGCATGAGTGCGACGCACTCAATGACAACATGATCGCGTACCGCGACCTCTATGACACACTCGAAGGAGACTTGAACAGTTGCGAGCTGCGGCATGTAGGTCGCGAAAGCAACGAAGAAGCGGACGCACTCGCCAACATAGGCTCTACCTGCGCCCCCATACCACCTGGGGTATTTCTCGAGCACATCTGCGAACGCTCCATCAAGCCAAAGGCCGCAGAGAAGAAAACAAGCGCAGCAACGGACTTGGGGGCTACGCCACCCAATGAGCCAATGGCACTCGATGAAATGGAGCTGGACACAGGACTCGAGGGACCAATGAGCGTCATGATGATTGAGCAATCCTGGACGTAGCCGTACATCACGTACCTCCTCAGCAAGAGGCTACCGGACGATCCGACAGATGCACGGCGCATCGCGTGGCGATCCAAGGCATTCGCTGTTATCAACGGCGAACTGTATAAACGCAGCATCACAGGAGTACTCCAACGATGCGTCTCCACGGCCGATGGAAAAGCAGTTCTCCTCGACATCCATGAAGGGACCTGCGGGCACCACGCCGGCAGTCGCGCCCTCGTTGCCAAAGCTCTACGAGCTGGATTCTACTGGCCTATGGCCATGCGTGACCGCAAGGACATCGTCCAAAAATGCAACGCTTGGCAGCGATTCGCGGACAAGCCGCACGCACCGGGCGCAGAGCTACGGCCAATCCCATTGGCCTGGCCCTTCGCGCAATGGGGGCTCGACATGGTCGACAAACTTCCAAGGTCCTCACGAGGAGGCTACGTCTACCTCTTGGTCGCAGTCGACAAATTCACCAAGTGGATTGAGGCCATGCTAGTGACCAACCAATCAGGGCACAACGCAGTCAAGTTCTTCGAGTCCATCGTCTACCGCTTCAGAGTGCCGCACAGCATCATCACCGACAACGGGACGAACTTCACATCTAAGGAGTTCCAAGAATTATGCGAGAACCTGGGGATCAACATCAGCTACGCCTCAGTAGCGCATCCACAGACCAATGGGCAGGTGGAAAAAGCAAATGGGCTCGTCTGCGGCGGCATCAAGAAGCGACTCCTCCGGCCACTCAAACAAGCCGCGGGTTGCTGGCCAGATGAACTGCAATCCGTACTCTGGAGCCTACGCACAACTCCAAACAGTGCCACGGGCTACACGCCATTCTTTATGGTGCACGGAGCCGAGGCAGTACTACCCACCGAGGTACGGTACAAGGCGTCGCGCGTGGTCGCTTACAGCGAACAAGAGTCATCCCTCGCACTCGAAGACTCCGTCGAGCTCCTTGACGAAGCAAGAGAAATCACCGCGGAAAGATCAACGATCTACCAGCAGAACCTGCGCAACTACCACAGTAGGAGGCTACGCCCCAGATCCTTCGTCGAAGGTGACCTGGTCCTGCGACTGAAGCAGCAGGGGTATCTCAAGCTCGAGTCCCCCTGGGAAGGACCTTACGTGATTACAGAAGTAATCCCATGTGGCGCCTATCGCCTTTAAGATCTAGAGACAGGAGTCGCATACTCCAACCCCTGGAATGTCACACAGTTGCGACGCTTCTACCCTTAGTTGTTTTACTTTTGCATCGCAAATAAGGCACTCTGCCAAGGCTACTTAGCCACACATTGTACCTCGTACTGTCTCACGAATAAATAAAGCTAAGTGCCCCAAAACTCTGTGTTCTCCTTTACTTTTCCAATTTATCTACTCGGGGGCTGCGCCACCCTATATACATCTGTTCTACGAACCAAAATGCGATATCCTGAGTAGCTGGCACAACAATCGAAACCCTTGACAGAAACATCAACCTAGCTGCAACGCACCTGACAGGTTGACAAGGGACTGAGATAAAAGCATGACCAAGCTAACAAAAGGGACTCGCATAGTGCAACGCACTTCATGCTAAGAAAGCCCTTTATACATATTCGACAATAAATTATACACAACATTTATACGAACTTTACAACACAAGTACACTTATGTGCAGGATACAAAGTAGGCTACTACTGCAGCAGGAGAATGTTGGTTTGTTCCGCAAAGAAGTCGACAATCTCTTCTGCTGGGCGATCCACCGCCTGGTAGTGTGGCACCATATTCCAGGCAGAACCTGCTGGTGGTGCAGGAGGCCCAGATGCAATTGCCGCAATATCTACGTCAGGCTTGTGCAGTCGCACCATTGATAGAGCAGCCTTGGCACCAGCCACCAACTGTTGCCTCACGCACTCGCGAACCGCGGTCAGGTCTTGAAACTTGGCAAGGAGGGCTAGCAAGCTTGATGGAGTAACATCCAGCGGAAACATCGCCCAATAAATGTTCTTCAAGCATGACTGCGACTTCTTCAGAAAGTGCAGCACTCGGGACGCACGATCCTGCAGGGTCGCCAGCGCAATCGCACGATCATGATCTACCCAGAAGTATCCACTCTCTTGAAGTTGCTCCTGGGTAAGATCATGCATGCGAATGGCAATTCTATCCTTCCCCTCCTGTGGATGACGCGTGCTGACAACTACATGAAGCAGCAACAGCAGCATGAGTACAACGTACCATTGAGAGTGACTACAAGGAAAAGATGAGAGCAAGCAAACTAACACTTGAATTGGTCGCCCAGCTGCATCACCTCGCCAAGCAGATACTGCTCTCGGGTGGCGGCTTTCTCCGCCTTCGACTTCCATACATCCGTGTTGCCACGGAGCACGGGCAACTCATGCTCCAGCTGCTTCACGCGGTCACGCAGTCGCGAAAGCAATGATAACTCATCTACCCTGGAGCGCGGCGGTGCCACGGTATCATCAAGAGTCGGCGAGTCCCGAGTTTCCCTCAAAGGATCACTTGATGTACCCTACCACAAGTCAAGATAGAAGCAAATAAGACGACCAAATAACCACAAAGACAAAAGGATCAGATGCATTCAAGACTAGCAAAAACAGCAGATACACTCGCCAGCAGGCATGTTCTTAAACAAAAGGACATAAACTAATTAACTATTACAAAGCTAACTAAGGAGCAACTGGCTTCTTCGACGGCTTCGGGGGCTTCATCGAGTCCGTGGTAGTGTCAGATGCCACTGCCTTTCCGCCAGCCCCTGATGCCGCCGCTTTCGCTGCCTTCTTGGCGCGGTGCAGCTCCTCAGAATACTTTGCAACAATATTTATCAACTAAGGCCCATACTTGCCACAGGCAGTCGCGAAAGGAGCGAAGACTACCTGCTGGCCGTCCATGCTAATAGGCATCGCCTTCGACACCGCGGCATGATCAACCTCGACTCCGTGGGCCTGCACCATGGCAAGCGACATGGATGTGCCAGCCGCGCGGAGTGAGTTCTTGTAGCTGGAGGGTACACCCCCGGCGAGTGACTCCACCAGCTCGTCTATATTCTCGATTAGCTCCACCTTGGGCATCAGCTCCTCCTGGAGGTGACTGAGGGCGCCCTTGGCCTTGGAGAGCGTATCCTGGACGGCGGCGCTATGGTCCTCGACTGCCGATAGTGCACCCGCCAGAGCATCATCGGGTCAAAACTCAAGTCGCCAGCATCTGCACATAAATCCACACATGGACAAAACATCAGTGCCAACGGGAAAAAGGCCAGCAGAGAAGGACAACGATTTCCAAAGAAAAATACCTGAGAGGGCCTTGGCGATTGAGAAAAGTTGTTCCTTGAACAACTTCTCCCTGGCTGCGAAGGAGGCACGTAGCTCCTCTTCGCCCCTTTGCGCCTCGTCACGGGCCGCGATTGCCTCATCGCGACCCTTCACAGCCGCGGCAAGGGTTTTCTCCATGGTGGTAGCATTGCGCAGGAGGGCGTTATGTTCAGCTACAAACAGAAAGGGATTGACTATCAGTCGACCATATCAAAAAGGAGACGAAGAAGAAGAGGAAGTGAAGGACACACACTTTCAACCACGCGATGACGCGTCTCCAGTATTGCATGCTGGCGGCCCATCGCAAGTACTTGCTCCGCCAAGTGCGCCGCTTCCTTCACAAGGAGCTATTGCACAACAAGGAATCAGCAGAGGCAATAGATAATATTGACTGCAACACTGAAAAGGAGAAAAACTACACTTACATGGTCCTCCAATGACTCCGAAGATGTCTGATGTACCGTCATTCGGGCAACCATTCGATGCTCCCCTGCATGAGGAGAACTAGAAGAGTTGTGCCCGGAGTGGGCCGCCTATGGAGGGGAAGGAGCACGCTCGACCTCTTTCTTGGCCCTTGAGGTCGCAACTCCTGATTCCTTCAAAAATTGGACATCGCCAGAAGATGACGATGCCTCTTGACTGCAAGACAAAAACCACATCAAGAAAGGGCAAACCCAGAGACGAGCCATCAAGGGCAAAAATAGAGAAGAACAAATCGACTAGAAAACTTTCCAATCAAACTTGTCAAAGTCAAAAGTGGCTTCCCCCGACTCTGACGAAGACTCCTTGGGCAATCGCATCTTCTTGCGAGAAGATGGTGCCATGGCGCTCATAGGAATGGCAGGAATTGGCGACTCCGCACCAACACCTATACCTTCTGGAGTCGAAGGAGACGACGCATCGGAATCCTTGCTGCGTGAACGCTTGCGAGTATCCGGACTAACGGACTCGGGGGCTTCCTCCTCCACATCAGAAGGGACGGTCGACTCTGACTCGTCCTCTTCCAAGGCTTCGCGAGGGATAATCCCCTCAAGAAGAGGGGGCATACAAGGTGACACCGCCCAATCCTGCATACAAACAACAAATTCAGAAACAAGCAAGTCAAAAATAGAGAAGCAATCGACAAACTTAGCTACTGTGTAGCACAACTATACCTCAGGAGGAGGGTTAGTAGCATCAAATGGAGGAACAACTGGCTCACTGGGGAGCACATCCTTGAGGGTGTACTTGGTGACCAGTCAAACCCTCTTGTCCACCTCACTCGCGGACATACCATCGGCAGACACGCGAGTGGTATCGTCAGCGCCAGCCCACTGAAACATGGGGTGGACTCTGGCCTGCAGGGGCTGGACGCGACGGCGTAGCCAAGTGCGAATGAGGGCGCAACCTCCCTCCTCTTTGCCCATGCGACTCTCGAGGTCGCAGACACGCTCGTACAACACATCTATCTCCGCGGATTCGCCAGGCATGACTACATTCTTCCAGGAGCACATCCTCCTGCACGGCGTCGCGGGATGGAAGGGCGCGAGTCCGAAGTGCTCACCGTTAGCCTTCTCATCGCGGATGTAGAACCATTTGTCCCTCCACCCTTGGACGGACGCCGTGAGCTTGATGTCAAAGTAGGTGGCGGATGGGTCGACGTGGATTCCGCAACCACCTACATCATAGACTAAAGAGCCAGATGCGGATTGGCGCTTCAATTTGAAGAGGCGTTTGAAGAGGCCGAAGTGCGGCTCGATTCCGAGCCAGCACTCGCAGAGAGTGATGAAGCAAGAGATATGGAGGATAGAGTTCAGGGACAACTGATGGAGATGAAGCCCGTAAAAACAAAGGAGACCCCTAAAGAAGGGGTGAAGAGGCAAGGAGAGACCGCGAATGATGAATGATAAAAACATCACTCGAAAACCAGCGGGAGGAGCAGGAATTGTCTCACCGCCAGGGACGCGCACGTCGGCGACTGCGGCGGACAATACTCCATCTTGGCGAAGAAGAAGGAGATCAGATGACTTGATGATGGAGGGGCGCCACGCACCATTCGTGACGCGGGTGCCTGCGGCCTTCTTCTTCCCACCGACGGCGGTGCTGGTGCCCGCAGCGGCGGAGCCGCCCTTCTTCTTCTCCGCGACAACGATGGCCACGGAATCAGCTGCAGCGCCTCCCTTCTTCTTCCCCATTGCGCGACGGCGATGCGAGTGAAGGAAGTAGCTCGGAAACAAGTGGAGCTGGTCTAGCATCGTGGAAGAAACGAGTGCAGAGAAAGCAGAGGAGCAGCGGCAATGGCGATGGAAGCAAAGGATGAATGAGAGCAGATGAGAAAATTACCGTCGCAGCGCCGCTACTTAACCCCTGGAAGATGCAATCCAACGGCTTAGAAAAACCCTACTGGACGCGTGGCAAACATCATGTTGGACACGTGAAGGAGTGGAAGCGCGAACCGTCCCTCCACTACTCCCATTACGTGCGGAAATCGAGGAGACACAGTTAAAATAAAAGATTATGCACGCCCAGTCAAATCAAAGTCAGAGAGTGGGACCCACTGCTCGTCACGTCCCATCAAACTCGCGCATGCGGGCAACTGAGGTCATGAAATTGTCAGCACTGACGTCATCAAAGCTATGCAGCAGAGGACTTCGACTACTTTAGTCCTTGCTCGAGTCTTCGACTCCACCAAGCACTCAGGGGCTACTCCCATAGGGAGCGCTGGTCGCGCACCCTATGATTTTTCTCTTCTTTTTGCAGGAACATGGACAATCAAAGGTAAACCCAACCACTCGAAATACGGTTCGACTATGGACATGGGTTACTCCCATAGGGAGCGCTGGAAACAAATTCGACTGAAACAAGCAAGCAAAAGACGGCAGCAGTCGCAAAAGTTCTTTAGTCCCTGCCTGAGTCTTTGACTCAACCAGGCACTCGGGGGCTACTCCCATAGGGAGCGCTGGTCGTGCACCCTATGATTATTTTTACAAAAAACTGTGTGTTGATAACATCCACACTCGAAGCTCATGGCGACACCGCCTCATAATTTTCCCCTACAAAGAGACTGCGTCTCCTGGGTCACCCGAATCGTCTCCGCGATGATAAAATTTGGATGTCGCGCTTACAACGTGAAGGTAAGACCTGAATAAGGCCTGGTAACGCATTAGCTGCGCACTACTAGAAATGTACCCGTTCCTACAGGTACGATAAACATGCCTTCACGGACGCGTCGAGTTCTGACACCCATATAACTGGAATTTGACTCCTGTAAGACCTCCGTGGCTTGAGTCGAATTACACCAGCATTTTTCGGATTCGAGTCCGGGGATTCGAGTTCGAGTAGATTGCGTTGTTTCACCCTAAGGTGGTTAACTGATACCGATACTTCGGTTATATCAGGCACGTACATCAACAATCCCTATGACACAAACGAAGCAGTCGAAAATATACCCATTCATGCACTCGAAAGACTTTAAAAAGTCCCCAGTCGAATCTGCGATTCCACCGGACACTCGGGGGCTACTGACATGGGTATACCCTACAGGTACTCGATCTTGGTATATACGGTCTAAATACGTAAAGGCCCACGGTGTCGCCAAGTCCCAAATGAAGGAATCGAGTAACCTACGGACTCTCGATGGCTTGAAGAACAAGAAGAAGCTAAAGATAGGAAGTTTGAAGGGGAAAACCCTAACTTGTAACCGACTCGACCTGCGACCCGAGACCTAGCTTACCTATATAAAGGCTAGGAGGGGGCGGCGAGGAGGACACACGCAACCCTATTTTCCACAACACTCGCCAGATTGCATCTCCGCACCAATGTAACCTTCGGTTCCTTCGATAATTCCACGAGCAGACAAGCAGGAGTAGGGACCTCTACGAGGCCTGAACCTGGGTAAATCTTTGTCCCCTGTGTGCTTGTTTGCTAGCCGATAGATGTCTCCAGCGCTCCCTCCTTCTCCAAAACCAAAGTCCATAACAATGGGCATTGATGAGTTAAACCCTTGTCAAGGGCCAACTAGACGTAGCTGGAGTGACCCCTTTAGCCTCCAGGTTAGCCTCAGCTTTATCCCACTTAGGCATGGCATTGTAGCCACCTGTGCCCATATGATGGTGATATTTCTTTTTGGCTGCATTTAACTTATTTTTTGCTGACATTGCCTTAGCTGGTTCCGAGGTATTGTATTCCACAAATGCGGCCCAGTTATCCTGCTGCAACTCTAGTGGGCCAGTGAATGGAGGAGTTTTTTTCTTCAAGACATACTTGTGGTACAATCTTTTTTTTCCATTCCTTGAATAGTTCGGCCATCTTCTGAAGAGCAAAGTGCTTGACTTTCCTCGTCATTTGCTGTGTGAGCTCATCAGTCTCCAAGACTGGTACGGTGAAATTTGTCATGAGAGAATTCCACATCGTATCTTTCGCTCTGTCATCTACAAAACTAGCCCCAGCTGGATCCTTTTTATTTCCTGGCTTGTTCCAATTTCGCGTGGTGATCGGGACTTTGTCTCTAACAATCACTCTACATTGACTTGTAAATGCATTCGCGGATTCTTTGGGCTCCAGTGGTTGACTCTGTGGAGAGACTAAGTCAATGCTGAAACGGACATTAGCGGGCAACTTGTGTGTCGGGCCTCTTGTCCTTGTAGAAGATTGGTTGGAAGCGGAGGTCTAAGAGAAGAAACATTCGTCAGTACATATATACGAATCAATTAGTGCATATATACTACTGAACGATCGATAGAGGCTTTACATACCTCGACGGAGTTTGTCATTATTATGGTGTCTTCACCATGGTCTCCACCATGGTCAGCACCATCGTCTCCACTATTTTCTCCACCATCGTCTCCTCCAGACAAATTAAGATATTCGGAGCCATCATAATAAGACCCCGCAGTACCCTCATCTATAATGTTGAGAAGCTCCTCTTTATTCTGTCTACCGTTCATAGCTTAACTAATACAGAAAAAGAATATTGCATTAAGTAAAACAATATTACAACTGCGACAACTCGGATACAATACTTAGTGATTAAGATAAAGTACAATAATATAAGATAAAGTACATTATTAATACATCTCGCTCATATCTCGTTCATAATATAAAGTACATTATTAATATATCTCGCTCATATAAAACTAGCGAACGCGGCTGCCGCATTCTGTGCTACGGGAGCTCTGCAGCCACAGAAGAGGAACCATCACCGGAGAATAGCTCGGGTGAGATCCGTGAACCTGCCAGATATTAGAGAACCTAGTCTCTAAAAGATACATGTATCGTCGTACATGCTCGTCCTCCTCCCTGATACGACGACGTACCACCTCCTCGGGGGCTGGCTCCCTCTGCACCGCTCCTGGACCTCGTGGACGCTACCAAAGAAGCTCCGGGTCGACGATGATACCCGGATTCTACACCAAGGTACGAGTCCCGACAGGTAGCACCTCCCAGTGCCAACCCGGCGGAGCCTAGACTCGGACATCCCCGACGGAGTCCAGTAGGCTCGGACGAGGTGGACACGACATAACTAAATAATAGCAATAAACAATCATAAAATATAAACAGTAACTAAATCACTAAGTATATATTGCCCTAATAACAATAACCCTAAACCTATCACTAATAGTAGCTAATTAACAACTAAATCTCCGGGTCGTGGCTATACCCGGGGTGTAGGTGGGGGTATTTACCTAACTAATACTAAAACTAACAACTAATATTAATTCTAATTCTAACTCTAAATTAGCCTAATAATACTAATACTAATACTAATTCTAACCCTAATACTTAACCAATACCCCTAATACTTAACCAATCATATGCCTAATACTTAACCAACAACCCTAATACTTAACCAATACCCCTAATTCTAACTCTAAATTAGCCTAATAATTAATACTAATTCTAATTCTAACCCTAATACTTAACCTAATAATACTAGCTAATTAACCTAATACTAATACTAGCTAATTAACCTAATATTAATACTAGCTAATTAACCTATATACTATCTAATTAACCTATATACTAATTCTAATTCTAACCCTAATACTTAACCTAATAATACTAGCTAATTAACCTAATACTAATACTAGCTAATTAACCTAATACTAATACTAGCTAATTAACCTATATACTAATTCTAATTCTAACCCTAATACTTAGCCTAATAATACTAGCTAATTAACCTAATACTAATACTTGCAAATTAACCTACTAACTAATTGACCTCACCTGCAGGAAGACGTACGACGGCGGCGCGGCAGGTGGCAACGGCGACGCGGTGGGAAAACGTACGGCGCGGCTGTGCGAAGTCTCCACGGGCGCGGATGCGGGCGGCAAGGACGGCAGCGGCGAGCCTCTCCACGGGCGCGGCGGGCGGCAACGACGGCGGCAGCGAGCCTCTCCACGGGCGCTGCGGGCGGCAACGGCGTGGGCGACGGCAGCGTGGTTCGTCTCTGCTAGGGAAGAAGTGAATCGTGGGCTCTCCAGGTCGTGGCTCGACCCGGGGCGGGGGTATTTATACCACCACCCCCCTTTAGCTTTAGCCCCGGTTCGTATTACAACCCGGGGCTAAAGGTGTTTTTGGCCCGCCGCACTTCCCGCACGCCACAACCCTTTAGCCCCGATTTGTAGCCCCGGTTTGTAATACAAACCAGTGCTAAAGGTTATTTTTGGCGCCAAAACAAAAAATGGTTTATAGTTTTCAGAAAATTATGTATTATATATCAAAAATTTCAGAAAAAGAAGATCTATAATTTAAATCTATTATCATACTTTATTATACAACTTAAATGAAATTATCTATTGTTTAACAAGTATTATATTTACTACAATTGTTGGAAAAATATAGTTTTCCGCCATTTCCCCCGCTCCTCGCCATGTTTTCCTGCCATTTCCCCCGCTTCCCACCATTTCCCCCGCTTCTCGCCATGTTCTCCCGCCATTTCCCCCGCTTCCCGCCATGTTCTCTCGCCATGTCCCTCTATATCTAGGCCGACCACCATGTCCATCCACACATCCACGCCTTCTCTCTCACAACAATGGACACCGCTTACTGGGCCTTTCTGACGCTCGAGGAGACCGAGGCGCTGTGCGCCTCTAGCTACCCATGCCCGCCGGGGTACCGGCTGCCCGCTGGCTGGATGCTGAGCGCTGGAGGGGTTCCTGTTCCTCCTGT
The DNA here is from genome assembly GCA_910589775.1 of Avena eriantha. NCBI lineage: Eukaryota > Viridiplantae > Streptophyta > Magnoliopsida > Poales > Poaceae > Avena > Avena eriantha. Next base: position 153,241,336 of record OU342746.1, on the reverse strand, counting down.
GCCTCAAGGTTCGGCCCGCCAGGCGGCCATCACGAACCACTATTACCTCGAGCTCACGCCGGAGCAGCGGATGGATCCCCATTGGGATCCCGACAACCTCGACACCTAGAATTCCTTCTTCGCAAATCGGCAGGAAAGGGAGCTCGCCAGGTATGAGGGTGACGGCCGGCCCCCAGTGAACCACAACGAGGTGCTCTTTTCAGTGTAAAAGCGGTAGTCTCTAAAGCTTAATCTTCGAAATAAAATGACAGTTTTATAAATGACACCTTTGATCTTACCATGTAAAACAAGGTTTAATTACATCTCTCAAACACTCCATACTCCTACGGTGTTTCGGGAAATGCAGATCAATGGAACGATTCCTCAAATCTTAGGTATTTGCTAAAATTAGTAACTCAAATATCTTACTTTATGATCTAATCATAAATTCTTCATGAAAGTATTTGAACATTTTCCAATATTTCATAATTCTTCCATATGAAGCAAATATACACATATATCCACTTAAGCTTTTGGAGAAAGCATGAAATCCATCACTCACGACTACACATAATGGACTATATAGATCACCATGCACAATGTCTAATAGGTTAGTCGTTCGTTCTTCTTTGGCCTAGAAAAGAAATTTTAACTATATCCAGGAGAGTCCCGCAAGCGTCAATTGATAACAATCAAAGACTGCAAAAATCCATCAACATGGAGTTCATTCATGTTTTCTTTCCAATATGATTTAAAGTGCAGTGTTACTCATAAGTGATCTTCGAATCATTTGTCTTACGACACTTTAGCATTAGTGTTTTTGGACAAGATTTATCCAACTAGATTTGTAAGAGCTCATCCATCTTCAATGGAATACGGTAATTATTTGAACAACCATAGTTCTCATAATACCGGAACAAAATAACAATTATTAAAAAAAATCTTGAAGGCAAGCTTTGATGTCAATGAGAAACACAACAACACTTTATTTTTTTACGATGACATCACCCCATATTCTCTTGCTAGTTACTTAGGCCATTGCAGTTCATGAATTGTGTTGTCCTGTATGACACTTCACACCAACCAATCTGGTATCCAATACCCAAGAACCACATTGTTTAACAAGAAAATAATACACCCGTAACATGTATATCATCTATATACCCAAGACAAATATTTCCAATCTTTTCTTTTCTACCAAATATTTTATAGATTATCTTTCATCATTTCCTTTCCTTTTTAGAAGAATCTATCAACATCAATAGTGGTTCCATACACATGACACATAGTACAAAGCATGTTAGTCAAATACTAATACCCTTGGATTTGCACTTTGAAGTGGATCACCATTTTCAAATGTTTGGTGTTCTTCCAAAAGCCATTATTTAGTAATCTTTTAGTGTAGTAAACATTCTACCTACATATTTTATTCATCCTATCATGTGTTCATGACACCTTTCATGATCAAGCTATTATAGCCAATTATTATGAATTGCGAGTATAATGTTAGTTCCCAAAACCTTTTTGGAGATCAAGAGGTCTAGCATCTCCAACCTTCACAATGTCTCATACAATATGAGAACATGTATCTTAATAAAATAATATTCCATCATATTGCAACCAAGCATTATTTTAGATAACACAATATCTTCCACACATGATGGTTTCTGAAATAATTCTTTCAGCTCCTAGATAATCTTGATACTGAAACAATTTTCAAATATCAAGGATCATGGAGGCAAGCACGATATTTAGATACTAATGTTTGCACTGTTACTCTTGATTTAATACTACTTATTAAACTTCATGGAGTAACTGAGGTTTGCTGAAAGTTTGCAATTGGACTTATAAACTTTTGATGGACACTCAAAATGATACGATACTAGTTCATAAACTTAAATATCCAGAATTCTGTAGTTCTATTATCTCAACTAAAACTAAGCGCAAGGTAGTAAATGAATGCCATTGACTACAACAAACTATGCAAATTCACTTTGATTTAGGTTATGATAAATTGAGTTCAACTTTAATTATATTACTACATGAACTCCTACTCAAAAACAACATCCCTCTAGTTGTTTTGGTGATTACATGAACTAGATTCACTAAACCAAGACTAATCATCACGTGAATAGGTGCAGCTGCAAAGGCGAGCATCGATATGATCATCATATCCACTATATGACTCATGCTTTACCTTTTGGTTCGTGTTCGGAGGCCATGTTTATATATTCTTGGCTCGCCAAGTAGAACCTTAGTATTCGCGTGTTTAAATTTGTCTTACACCCATTGTATGTGAATACAGATTCTATCACACCCGATCATCATGTGATGCTTCGAAATGACTAACTTTCTTAATGGTGCATACTTAAGGTAGAACATATTTTTATCTTGATGTTAAGTGAGAGGGATCATCTTATAATGCTACTGCCAAGATCTAAACAAGACATAAGCATAAATAAGATGCATAAAAGGGATAAACATCACATGCAAAAATAATGTGATATGATATGGTCCTTTCTTGCACTTGATCTTCATCTTGTGCTCCATGGTATGATCACCATCATTCCACCGACGTGGCTCCAAGGTCTATGGCGCCACCATCTTGATTGTTGTCCACTAATGTATAAATTATATGGATTTACATTTAAAGAATAAACAACAATATGTCTCTAGCCGGTTGTCATAACTTACAAATAATATCATCGCACATATAAGATTTGTAACAACTGACCATATCACATCACATGCCCTGCAAAAACAAGTTAGACGCCTGTAATTCTTTTGCATATTTTATCTGGCTTTGTTCTTAAGAAGAATCGTTCATCCTACGAACTTAAAACCACAATGGTGATAAACAAATTATTAACAACCCGATGTAAACTAGATCTTAGCTATAGTAAGAGAGATCGACACCCGCTAGCCACTTATGCAATACGAGTTGCATGTCAAGCATAGAACAGGTCTCATGTGTGAGGACATGTAAAGTTAGTCCGGGCCGCTTCCTCCCACTATGCCACTAAGATCCAACATACACAAAATTTGCAATAACATGATCATAAACTCCCACAACCTCATGTGTTCTACTCGTACAAAACATCTACGCATAGATATGGATTTGATACCACTAAAGGGTCTGCAACATAGAAAAATTCCTACGTTATGAATGCCTAATTATGCCAAGATATAATCTAGTAGATGCTAGTAATGAGTAAGGGGGTAACCAGAATAACTTACCCTCGAAGACTGAAAGCCTTTTTTAAAACTGATTTTGTTATTGATGTAGTCGATCACGTACGGATCTAAAGATCAAGTTGAAGAGAGATGCAAACCAGCAGCGCATACGTGCTCGGGCACACGTCCAGCTCCCGACAACCTCCATGCACACGCACCAATAGAGCAGCAGATCCTTCCGAACAAACCACCGAGAACATGTACTTCGCTAATCCGAAGCCATGGGGAATTTGATAGAGGGGGAATAGAACCTTCACAAGGAGGTGGTGCAAATGGAGACGAGGGAGTGGCCTCCTTTTATAGGGGAGGGGAAGCCCCAAGGGGCATGGTCGCCGGCCATGAGAGGTGCCCCCACCTCTCCCTCATTCATGTGGGTGGACACTCCACTCACTTGCATTTAATATCCACTAGCTTATATGCATTTTTCTCTTTCAATAAAACACTTTTATTTATTTTATTCAGAATTTAATTAACAAACATCTTCATAAAACCCCTTGCCTTATTTCGATGTCACATCTAAATCCAATTTCAGCAATTTGACCAGAAACAATTCTAGTGATCATCATAACAATTTTAGCTCTATCAAAAACTTTCTCTTGTATCTTTTATCTCCCCATTAGAGTCAGTATACCTTAAGTGTGTCATCCTATGGTTCATGAATAATGCAGACATGCACTACTAGGGAAAAGCCTATAGGATACATGCTTATAGGAGGTGCATCCCTCAAGCATGCGCCTCCACTAAATACATGATGTGCATGTTTAAACAGTGTGCCTCCTGTATATTATTACTTGAGGCGCATGTCTAAACAGTGTGTCTACTATATCGCATGTACGGGCTAGATCTGGCTGCCCCCCACTTACTCGAGTACTTGAGGCGCATATGTGGCAGATGCGCATCGAGTAAAGTGGGTGGGCCCAGTGGTGGTATGTGCGATAATATAGGAGGCGGTTTGGTGATGATGACCATGAGCAACAGGGAGGCCAGCTATTCACGCAGACAGTTGTCGAGCCCCAATGAGCTCCTGGACCCTCGGCGGTGAAACCAAGTTGCCAAGTGCGTCTCTTCCCATCTAGTCAGGAGACGCCACCACCCATCGCCTTCACCGAGCCTCATATGCCAGCTCGTCCTATGATCAGCCCCAACACCCTCCATAGGGCGGTCGAGGAGGTAGGCGGCGTCCGATGACGCCGTAAAGGGCAAGAAGGGTCGCAAAAGGAAGCCTAAGGGTGCAAGCCAGAATCCAAAGCCTGCTATCCGGGCTCAGGACAGCCCTGCAGAAAATCCCAGGAATCGGGTGCACGAGGTAGGTACACCAATGCTCAGTGAATCGATGCTCGTGGTCGTAGGCTCACATATGTGTAGTATTCATCATGGCTTTTTGTATGTTGAGACGCGCCGCATTCAAGAGGGCGATCATTTGTACCTGGTTTACATGGATAAGGTGCCAAATGTTACGGGCTTTGTCACAGTAGCCCCCAGGGATATTTTCTACGTGCGGCATACCGACCTCTTCGACATGTTGCAAGGGATCCGGCTACACGATACCCTGGTCCAGCTGTTCTCGCTCAATATGGCCATGCAGATTATTATAGACAGGACCCCGGGCATCATGATAGTGGATCCCTACTTCATGCGTGACACCGTCTTGAGAACACATAAGGGCGTCCTAATGGTGACCGACTACCTCTCATACTTCCTGCAAAAAAACTAGGGCAAAGATGTGATTCTCATTCCCTACCATCCAGAGTCAGAGAGTGGTCACCAAGGCTATGTGATCATATCCTTGGATGTGCAACTCTCAAACGCCTTGTATCTTGACTCGGGTAGTAGTGCAAAGAGGAAAGACTACTCCACTATCAAGAGAGTTCTTGACGATGCTATCAACGCCTACATCACAGCGGGAGGCGCCGTCCCTAGTAGGAGAGTTAAGAGGCACAACATGCACATGTTCAGCTACACAACAGAGTTCCCCTATGTCAAGCAGGCACCTGACAGTGGGAAGGATGCCTTCTATGCCATACACCACATGAAGGCGTTCGTACGGGACCAGCATAACAGCGTGCTGCCATGTGACTTCCGAAGATGGGATGAAGATCTTGAACGTATACAGTATGGCAACCTTAGGATGGATTTATTTGATATCCAGGAGGATATCTCGACAATCGTGCACCAACAAGTCGTAAAATCCATGGGCCTCTTCTATGACAGCTGTCCACTGTGCAACAAGGAGATAGATGAATACTTAGTGAAGCATGATGATGGCAGGATGTTCCTGATGTTAGAAAAAGGAGCTAACCGGGGCTTCATCAATATCCCCGAGCCGACTCATCAGCCAAAGAAGTCTTGATGTTTGCTAGCTAGTTGTTAGTTCCGAACTTGTGGTGTAAAGTTTATCCCTATGTTAACTTGCCTAGCAACCTCTAGAGTATGTCTTGTAAACTGTTGAACTTGATTGTGAGTGATGCTAGCTAGTTATTTGTGTTATGAACTATTTTAGTGCTTGGTCATATGTTTCTTCTCATTCGTTATTGTCGCCCTACTTCGAGGTTTGCTTTTTTGTATTTCTTCGAAATGCCGATGATTAAAACATGTTGTGGCACTATATATGTGTGTGACTATACCCCTATTGGATCTAGTGTGCCAAGTAGACTTGTAATTTGAGCTTCCTCTACTTGCTGCACTAGATCCATCACCGGCATTGTTGTTTTCATGCCCAACCTAAGTATGAGGCAAGTGGACTTGTAACAATGTCGCCCAAGTTAATACTATTTCATCTCGTAGCCCTAAAGTTGAAAGAGAACAAATATATTCGAGGTTCATATACATAAGACATAATATGTTTAGCGTTAGCCAAGAAAAGGATTCTGGGTCCATGTCAATGACTCCTTTTGACACACCAAACTCGAAATGAGTCGTTGCCATGGAGACCGATGTCAACACCCGGATTTTTAATCTTAGATGCCTGTTATGCCATACATCGCAATCCCAGGATTACCATTTTTGCGAGACATAATAGATTGGATATCACAGTACATCATCCATTATAAACCATAATAAGGTCTTACATGAATAAAGGATATCATGATCTAGTCTTAATACAAACAAGTAGCAGAATAAATAGCGTAGCGATGGGCTCCATCTTCAGTGTCACAGGCAATGCTGACGATGGGAGATAGTCCTAGTTGTCGTAGACGTCATGTTGTCCTTCTTCCGGATAGTCCTCTTCATAGTCTGGCCACGGGAATAGCCATGGACAAAGCCATGAGTACTCTTTAAGTACTCGCAAACTATCACTAACAAGTAAGGTGGTTCTAGTAGGAATGCTAACTCTGAGTTGATTTGCAAGGTTAAGTTTGAAACCTAAGCTGAGTTCAGAAACAAAGAAAGATAAAATAAAGCTCTAAAATCACTTAAGTGGGAACTTAGTTTTCATAGTCACAACCCTGTTGTGGTCAAGTCATGTCACAATTCATTTCATAAGTTATTTTGAAAACTTTTGACAATGGAACAGTATGGCCACTCCAACTGTCCATGACCGCGGACGCGGCTATTCGAATAGTTTGACACTCTACAGAGGTGGTACACTTTCACCACAAAATTCGATACATCCGTCAGGGATAACCCTGAATCATCACACTTAGTATGCGGATAATCAATCATAACCTTTCCTTTACACACTCTAGTATAAGCACCTCTCTTATGAGCTTGGCCTCCGAGCCATGGCCATCTGCCATCCTGGGCACTGCATAGGTGAACACCATTGAGAGGTAGCCTCAGCTCAAACCTCTCCTGCGAGGGAACTCATACTAATGCATATAAACTTCCGGCTAAGCCTTGCCCAATTCAAGTATTGTGGTTGTAAGGTAAAATTGGAATGGTATCGCATCCAAACCCAACCATCAGTTTTTCTAAAGGGGCTAAGGCTCATGCCTCAACATTTTCATCATCATAAACTAGCTGTGTTTCTCAACACATGTCAAAACATCTCAATAGAATGACTCATCATTCCAAGGTTTTCATAATCATTTTCACCAAGTATTCCCATCTAGAGTGATCAAGTTTTTTGTCTATCTCTAACTACTAAGTTTAGAGTGTTCACTAATGTGGGATACTAATATCAATCTCAAGCCATAGAATGACATCTAAGTCCAACTAGATAGGCCAAGTTTTATACTCTTTATGCTATCTATAAATAAAGTAAAGAACTTTGGTAAAGTAAAAAGGAAGTAAAGCTTGTAAGTAAATCTTGGGATGGGTATAAATCAAAAAGGTATAACCAAAGCATGCTTAAGGCATTTTTCTTGGGTTAACTTTCTTAATCTAGCTTGCTAACAATAGCTTTCCTTGGTTAGTGAAGTGGTTGAAATTCTCCTCGTCTTCCTTAGGGTAGAACTCCTCCTCTTCGTAGACTTGGTCGGTACTATAGCCTATAAATACATACGGAATACACAATCACCAAACAATACTTAACTAGTCTATTTAGTACACTAAGGCACACACTTGATGATCTAGCATCATCACAAGATTTAATTAACTAGTATCATTTATTTTATTTGAGAAAAGTAATTTCTACTGAATGAAAATAATTAAGATTTAATATTCTCCAATTAAAATATGGTATCATGTGGACACATGTCATCACCACATATTCTAATACATGGTAATGTGATTTAAATGTTGGATCACTTTTTATAAAGTCTAAGATTAATATTTAAATGATTTAAAGTGACTAGAAATGCATATATAGCATTATTTTGTTACTAGTCCAAAGTCACTGCATGTAAACCTACATATTATTACATATTCATATAGGTATTATCAAATGTGATTTTTGAGTGTTGGAATCAATTCAAAAGCTATTATGATTGATTTAAAAAAAATGTTTGAATGTGGAAAAGTCTGTGTATTGTTATTTTTACTATAGATTATTTCTAACTCCAAATGACTTCAATCCAATGTGCTTGGATAGATATTTTAATTATCTTTCTAACAAAATTTGAATCATTCATTTTGGTTAGGTATAACTCTCTGAATTAATTTTTAAACTAGTGGACAAAATTGAGTTTAAGTCTAAATTAGAAAATCTTTATTCTGAATTCTAGGGCCAGCGCGGGAAACTAAATGGGCCGGCACAGTGACATTCAACGGTGCAGCGGGTAACTGACAAGGGGGGTCCACACGTCAGCGGCACTTAAAACCCGAAACGGTACGGGGCGATGTGGGTCGTGCGATTAGAACCTAGATCAACGGTCGTGGTTCATCATCGACGACGGACTGGTCGCTGGTGAGACTGAACCCTAGCGGCTCGGTGGGGGTCGATTGGGGGCTTGCCAGGGCTCTAGCTAACATGGCGATGGGGGCGATCGATCGTGGAGATGACGGCGGACTCGGACGTGGTCGTGGCGGCGGCTTCGGGAATGGTGTGAGGGACTCAGTGGGAGGTGGGTAGTGTTGGACTATCGAGAAATGGTGCTGGGGAGGGCTCCTTTTATAGCTCGATGAGGGGACCGTGAGGGTGACGGTGAGCTCATCGGTGACAGTGGTACAGGGTGCTAAAGGCATGGGCGGGGTAGGCGGACGATGGGCTGCCTTCTGGCGGTCATCTACGGCGCAATGGCACAGCTAGGGGCGGTGGCTTTTGGTCGGGCGAGGCTGGCGCTCTGAGCGGCAGAGGCGGTTCTCGATGCTGCGTGCGGTGGCTGCTGGTCGCGCGGCAGGAAAAGGGCATGTCCTGGAGCATGCCGAGGTTATGGCGGAGCGGTGCATGCAAGCGGAGGGCAAGGCGCGGCTTGTGCTGGCCTGTCGGGGACGGCACTCTGGCGTGCTCCGTGCATGGCGCAGAGGCTCGGTGCGCGGGCGTGCCTCGGTGGTCCAGGGCTCGGCTGCTTCCGTGGGGTGGATAGGGGATCGCGGTAGGGTGCGGCGGAGCTAGGGGACATGCTGGATTGGCGCGGCTTTGTCCCTGGCACGTTGCCCACGTTTGGCCAGCGATGACCTTACTCGGGCGGCATGGTACTGGTGCTGCGGGGTAGGAGGGGGGTTGTCTGGTGCTTATTTAGGCTAAGAGGGGACAGGGGAGAGATGAGAAGTTTAAATGGGGGACAAGAACTTAATTAGCAACAGTATTAGTTAGGCCAAATTTTCTCTGCCTGCCAACTGTTCGACAAAATGTCCCTAAGAAAGTTTTGTTTGAATTTTGAAAAGATTTTTGGTAGGTGTGTTAGTCATATGCTTGAGCATTTGTGGTTGCTTGGGATTGTCAAGGTTAACTCATTTGAGTGGTTTTTGAAAAATTGGGATCTATGCACATACACTTGATTCATTTTCAAATGCCTTTTAAAATTAGTGTTTGAATGTTTTTGTAGGATTTCAAAGTGGGTCTTGGTAGATCATTACTTTTACTAGCAAGGGGTAAAAAGGGTTAGAATTGTTTCTGTTTGAATTGACTTCTAGGAACACCTAAAATGGCGTAGTAGATAAAAATGGCAAAAGTGACCATTTGCATTTTTTAATTCCATTTGATTTCTTTTTATTTGGATTTGGTTTTGGAATGACCTAGATGATGTGGCATTAACCATTGAATCATTTTAAAACCATTAGAACAACCAAACATGGCATTTCCAAACAATTCTATATTAATGCAACACACATATGCATTCCTAATTATTTAAATGATAAAAAGTTTTTGTTAACCCTAAATTGGGTGATTTGGATCTTGATAACCTTGATTAAAGATTTGGGATGTTACAAACCTTCCCCCCTAAAACAAAATCTCGTCTCGAGATTTAAGAAAAACTAGGAACTAAAGAGATATGGAAACTCAGTCCTAATGTAATCTTCTCGCTCCCAAGTGGCTTCTTCTTCAGTATGATTGCTCCATTGGATCTTGAGAGATTTGATACTCCGGGTCCTGGTGGTTCTGTAAGCTTCTTCCAAGATACGGATGGGCACTTCACGATACGTCAGATCCTTGTTGATATCAACGGCTCGGTGATCGATGTTCTTGAAAACTTTGGTCTTCTCTGGCACTTCTAGGCATTTGTGAAGTAACGAGATGTGGAACACATCATGGATGGCTGACATCTCCTCCGGCAGTTCCAGTTGATACGATTTTTGTCCTCGGCGATTCAGAATCTTGAAGGGTCTGATATATCTTGGGGCTAACTTCCCTTTCATACTAAAATGTTGCGTTGCCTTCAATGGCAAAACTTTGAGATATACAAAATCTCCGACGTTGAAAGTCAGGTCTCTACGTCTCTTGTCGGCATAACTCTTCTGTCTGGATTGGGCGGTCTTGAGGTGCTCACGGACTTTGTGAACCTTCTCTTCGGCTTCTCGTAGGATGTCGGGTCCAAAAATCTGACTTTCTCCTACTTGCGACCAATTCAAATGGGTATGACACTTTCTTCCATATAAGAACTCAAATGGGGCAATTTGCAGACTGGCTTGATACCTGTTGTTGTAGGAGAATTCTGCAAAAGGCAGACAATCTTCCCATTTGGATCCATACTCTAACACACAAGCTCTCAACATATCCTCTAGGATTTGGTTGACTCTTTCAGTCTGTCCATCAGTCTACGAGTGATAAGCTGTGCTGAAATTGAACTTGGTCCCTAATCCTTCTTGGACTTTCTGCCAAAATCTTGAGGTAAATTGGGTTCCTCGATCTGACACTATGGTCTTGGGGGTTCCATGCAAACTGACGATTCTAGCAATGTACAACTCCTCCAGCTTAGAACTCTGGTAGGTTGTCTTGATAGGTATAAAATGGGCTACCTTCGATAGTCTATCAACGATGACCCAGATTGAGTCATTTCCCCTACTAGAAGTAGGCAAACCGGTGATAAAGTCCATTTCGACGGAATCCCATTTCCATTCCGGAATCTGCAATGGTTGCAACCGTCCCGCGGGTCTCTGATGTTCCGCCTTGACTCTTTGACAGATATCACACTTGGCGATGTAGCTTCCGATTTCTCTCTTCATCTTGTGCCACCAAAATTGCTCCTTCAAATCCTGATACATCTTTGTTCCTTCGGGGTGGATAGAATAAAGAGTATCATGAGCTTCTTGCATGATAACTTACTTCAGTTCCGAATCTACTAGCACACAGATACGTCCTTCGTACCACAAAACTCCTTCTTCGTCTTCGGTGAATCCATGTACCTTTCCTGTACCAATATGATGCTTGATTCCGTCGATACTTGCATTTCCCTTCTGGGATTTCTTGATCTGATTAATCAAAGTTGGTTGAAGTTCAATGCTAGCTAAAAATCCTATGCTAACAAGCTCAGTTCTAAACTTCTCTAATTCTTCATGCATACTTGGCTGGTTCTCCTTGATCATGGTGTCTAACCTACATGGCAATCTGCTAAGAGCATCCGCTACCACATTGGCTTTACAGGGGTGATAGTGAATGTCAAGGTCATAATCCTTGATTAACTCTATCCATCTCTTGTGCCTCATATTCAGCTCCTTCTGAGTGAAAATATACTTTAAGCTCTTATGATCTGAGTAAATCTCACAGCAATTACACATCAGGTAATGACGCCAGGTCTTCAATGCCAAAACTACGGCTGCTAGTTCGAGATCATGGGTAGGGTAGTTCTGCTCATGCTGCTTGAGTTGTTAGGACAGATATGTTATGACTTTGCCTTATTGTATCAACACACATCCGAGGCCAATCTTGGATGCATCACAATACACATCAAAAGGCTTCTTGATATCTGGCATAATCAATATTGGGGCTGAAATCAATCTCTTCTTGAGTTTTTGAAAACTCGCTTCACATTTGTCGGTCCATTCAAACTTCTTGTCCTTCTTCAACAATTAGGTCATGGGTCTTGCGATGCTCGAAAATCCTACAACAAACTTGGGGTAATATCCCGCTAATCCGAGAAATGCACGGACTTGGGTTTGAGTGGTTGGGGCTCCCCATTCTTCAACATCTTTGATCTTGGCAGGATCAACAGCGACTCCTCTGGCAGACACAATATGTCCGAGGAATCCTACTTCCTTCAGCCAGAACTCACATTTGCTGAACTTGGCATGCAACGGATGTTCTCTCAGGGTTTCAAGGATGATTCTCATGTGTTTCTCATGGTCTTCTTCTAACTTGGAATAGATAAGAATATCATCGATAAACACAACGACAAACTTATCCACAAAATTCATAAAGATCTTATTCATGAGATTCATGAAATAAGCGGGGGGGGGGGGCATTGGTTAATCCAAAAGACATGACCGTATACTCATACAATCCATATCTGGTGGTAAAGGCGGTCTTTGGAATATCCGTTGCATGAATCTTAAGTTGGTGATAACTAGTCCTGAGATCAATCTTAGAAAACACTCTGGCACCAGTCAACTGATCAAACAGATCCTCAATCTTGGGCAGTGGGTAGTTGTTCTTGATGGTGACGTCATTCCGCTTCTGGTAATTGGTGCACAAACGGTTACCTCCATATTTCTTGTCGACAAACAACACGTGCGATCTCCATGGTGATGCGCTTGGTTGAATCAAGCCTTTTGCCAGCATGGCATCCAATTGCTTCTTCAGCTCCACTAACTCTGAGGGGTTCATGCTATAGGGTCTCTGAGCTATGGGTCAGGTTCCAGGAATTAGTTCAATAATGAACTCAATATCCCGATCCGGGGGTATACCGGGTAATTTATCTGGGAATACATCAGGGTATTCACAGACTACTCTGACTTGGTCAATGGTTGGTAGGGCTAGACTCTTGTTGCATTTGAATTGACGGGGCAAGGTTTCATACATATGCTCTACTGATACTCCAGAGCTACTGGTCATGGTGATGGATTTCTTGGCACAATCGATCAATCCTTTATGTTTCGACATCCAATCCATTCTTAGTACTACTTCCAAACCTTTGGTTCCAAGTACTATTATATTGGCATAAAAATCTATCCCATGTATTCTGATAGGTACAGCCTTGCAAATTTTTCTAGCTTTTGTGGTTGAACCTGGTATTTGAACTATCATGACATGCTTCAAGTTGGTTGGGTGGATCTTACTAGTGCATGCAAATTCTTCTGTAACAAACGAGTGCGATGCTCCAGAATCAAACAACACTCTTGCTAATACTAAGTTAAACAGAAAACATACCAGCACAACATCTGGCGCTTCTTGGGCTTCTTCGGCGTTCATGTGGAAGAGACGGCCGTTGCGGTTGTGAGGGTTCCCTGGGGCGAATCTTCTTCCGGGCTGAACACAGCGCTGCTGCTGAGCTGGGGCATTCACATTGGCAGTGGTGGCAATCTTCTTGGGACACTCATTTGAGTAGTGACCCTTCACTCCACACTCAAAACAAGAAATCTGAGACTTTTCTTTGGCAGCAACAGGCACGACATTGCTTCCAGTCCTTGGGATAGTATTGGTGGTGTTTTTGTTGTTGGACTTGGGCGGTGCACGGTTGAAGTTGTTGGAGTTGCCAGGGTTGTTGTTGTGATTTCCTCCGGACTTCACATTTCCTCTGAGCAGGTTGTGGTAGCTTGGACGAGACATTGGGGGTCTGTTGTTCCGTGGGGCATATCCTGCAGACGGGTTGGGCGGTACTTCTAGGCACTGTGGGATCCACTCTGGTGCATCATTCCGCGCTTACGGTTGTCATTGGCTTGGTTGATCTTTCCTTCCATCTGGATGGCAGAGTTGACTAGCTCTTCAAGATCGTCAAAAAGGATGTTGATTAACACCGTTTGCATCTCATCATGCAATCCATTTAGGAATCTCTCCTTCTTCTTGGCTTCAGTGTTGATCTCATCAGGTGCATACCTAGCGAGAGACAAAAATCTGTCACGGTACTCCACTACAGTCATCCTGCCCTTCTTCAGTTCTCTGAATTCATCTCTCATTATGGTGACTAAACCTTGCGGCACATGGGTGCGACTAAACTTGGTCTTAAAAGCTTCCCACATCATCACTTGCCCGTGGTTCATTGTGCGGGTGCTATTCCACCATGCTCTTGCATCTCCTACCAGATAGTGGGTGGCAAACAGAACTTGCTCTACTTCTAGATTATTGTCCATGGTCTGCAACCAATCATCAACATCCAGCGGGTCTTCAGACTTGCTAAAGATAGGGGGATTGGTATTCTGGAAGTTTTTGAGTTTGGATCCATGATGATCCTGATTTCCATGGCCTTGATTATTGTGGGCCATCTGTGCGATCTGCTGTAGGGTGGCTAGATTGGCTTGGTGCTCTGCTCTACTAGCTTCGCGGTCCAAAACTAGCATCTGCAGCATCGGGTCCTGCGATGAGCTGCTTCCTCCGGGGTTTCCACGAGTCATCTAAAGATTGAGATAGACAAAGGGGTAAGAGGGAAAGTTCTAAGGTTCATGGTTTTGGTTTCAAAGCTAAAACTTTGAGTTTGACTCAGGTTTTGCAAACTAATAACTTCTCATTCATTCAAGCAAAACACACGATACAAACACACACACACACACACCACAACAAAAGAAAATAAGATGGTTTTAAGAACCATTCTGTAACCTAAGATACAATGGGACCGATACTTCTCACTCCTATGATAGTCCTCTAGTGCATCTACTCATCATCGATGAAGTCGGAGTCATAATCGTCGGTGTAGAAGTCCATGGCATCATCCTCTAGATAGTCATCATCATTGCTGAGGTATGAGTGAATATCCCCTAGATGTCTTCACCTTCTTCCTCTTCTTCTTTTGCTACAAGTTGAGCTTCTTGCTCCTTGATGGTCTTCTCGAGGTCGGCCACCTTCTTGCGAAAACGGGCGATGGTGGGATCCTTCTTTGCGCATTGACGACGAAGTGATTGAAGATCCTTGACAAGCAGTGAGAAAGTCTAGGCCTTCTGGGCGGCAATGGCAAGGTTGTGGTTGGCGTACTCTCGAGCATTCTCCAATTCCTTCTGTCTATCATACAGCAGGAAGTCGAGGTTCTCCACTTGGTGCTTCAACTCCGGGTGACTTGGCATCTCCAAAGGCATTCCCATAGAATCATGCCTTGCATAGTGAGCAAAGCGAGTTCCCTGGATCAAGTTGACATTTTGTGTGCAAAGACGAACGAGAGCTTCATGCATAGCCCTGGCTAATCCATCTAGCCAGTTGTTCTCTCTCATGGTGAATTGAATCTTCTCGGAAAGTGGTGCTTCCATCTTGCCTCGAAGATCAGCAACTATCAGCCATTGTAAATCTCCTACTGGGTGGTAATTGAGTTGAGCTCCAAAGAATTCTGGATGCGAGCGCTCAAGGTATTCAGACAGTGCATCAAGATCCCTCTTGAAGATCAGTTGGCCTCCGTTGCCGAACTGCTAGAACTTGCAGTACTGAACTTCCATCTATAAGAATTTAGGAGGAGTAAGTTAGTGAAGTGATCAAGTGTGTCAAATTTTATGTAGTAATGTAAGAATTTTTGAGGAACATGAATCTTTTTAAAAGAATCTTAAGGGTACAAGGGGAAATAGATTTTCACAAATACTCACTTCTTTTATTTTGAAACTAAGTTTTGATTTGGACGTCCATTCTAACTAGGGTCTCCTATGGTCAGGATGGCTCTGATACCAACTTGTCAATACCCGGATTTTTAATCCCAGATGCCTGTTATGCCATACATTGCAATCCCAGGATTACCATTTTTGTGAGACATAACATATTGGATATCACAATACATCATCCATTACAAACCATAATAAGGTCTTACACGAATAAAGGATCTCATGATCCAGTCTTAATACAAACAAGTAGCGGAATAAATAGTGTAGCGGTGGGCTCCATCTTCAGTGTCACGGGCAATGCTGACGATGGGAGATAGTCCTAGTTGTCGTAGCCATGCTGCTATCCTTCTTCCGGATAGTCCGCTTCATAGTCTGGCCACGGGAATAGCCAGGGACAAAGCCATGAGTACTCTTTAAGTACTCGCAAACTATCACTAACAAGTAAGGTAGTTCTAGTAGGAATGCTAACTCTAAGTTGATTTGCAAGGTTAAGTTTAAAACCTAAGCTGAGTTCAAAAACAAAGAAAGATAAAATAAAGCTCTAAAATCACTTAAGTGGGAACTTAGTTTTCATAGTCACAACCCTGTTGTGGTCAAGTCATGTCACAATTCATTTCATAAGTTATTTTGAAAACATCTGACAACGAAACAATATGGCCACTCCAACAGTCCATGACCACGGACGCGGCTATTCGAATAGTTTGACACTCTGCAGAGGTGGTACACTTTCACCACAAAATTCGATACATCCGTCAGGGATAACCCTAAATCATCATACTTAGTATGCGGATAATCAATCATAACCTTTCCTTTACACACTCTAGTATAATCATCTCTCCTATGAGCTTGGCCTCCCAGCCATGGCCATCTGCCATCCTGGGCACTGCATAGGTGGACAACATTGAGAGGTAGCCTCAGCTCAAACCTCTCCCGTGAGGTAAATCATACTAATGCATATAAACTTCTGGCTAAGCCTTACCCAATTCAGGTATTGTGGTTGTACGGTAAAATTGGAATGGTATCGCATCTGAAACCAACCATCAGTTTTTATAAAGGGGCTAAGGATCATGCCTCAACATTTTCATCATCATAAACCAGCTGTGTTTCTCAACACATGTCAAAACATCTCAATAGAATGACTCATCATTCCAAGGTTTTCATAATCATTTTCACCAAGTATTCCCATCTAGAGTGATCAAGTTTTTTGTCTATCTCTAACTACTAAGTTTAGAGTGTTCACTAATGTGGGATACTAATATCAATCTCAAGCCATAGAATGACATCTAAGTCCAGCTAGATAGGCCAAGTTTTATACTCTTTATGCTATCTATAAATAAAGTAAAGAACTTTGGTAAAGTAAAAAGGAAGTAAAGCTTGTAAGTAAATCTTGGGATTGGTATAAATCAAAAAGGTATAACCAAAGCATGCTTAAGGCATTTTGCTGGGTTAACTTGCTTAATCTAGCTTGCTAACAATAGCTTTCCTTGGTTAGTGAAGTGGTTGAAATTCTCCTCGTCTTCCTCAGGGTAGAACTCCTCCTCTTCGTAGACTTGGTCGGTACTTTCGTCTATAAATACATACGGAATACACAATCACCAAACAAGACTTAACTAGTCTATCTAGTACACTAAGGCACACAATTGATGATCTAGTATCATCACAATCATCACAAGATTTAATGAACTAGTTTTATTTATTTTATTTGAGAAAAGTAATTTCTACTCACTGAAAATAATTAAGATTTAATATTCTGCAATTAAAATATGGAATCATGTGGACACATGTCATCACCACATATTCTAATACATGGGAATGTGATTTAAATGTTGGATCACTATTTATAAAGTCTAAGATTAATATTTAAATGATTTAAAGTGACTAGAAATGCCTATATAGCATTATTTTGGTACTAGTCCAAAGTTAGTGAATGCAAACCGAAATATTATTACATATTCATATAGGTATTATCAAATGTGATTTTTGAGAGTTGGAATCAACTCAAAAGCTATTATGGTTGATTTTTGAAAAATGTTTGAATGTGGAAAAGTCTCTGTATTGTTATTTTTACTATATATTATCTATAACTCCAAATGACTTCAATCCAACGTTCTTGGATAGATATTTTAATTATCTTTCTAACAAAATTTGAATCATTCATTTTGGTTAGGTATAACTCTCTGAATTGATTTTTAAACTAGTGGACAGAATTGAGTTTAAGTCTAAATTAGAAAATCTTTATTTGAATTCTAGGGCTAGCGCGGGAAACTAAATGGTACGGGGCGATGTGGGTCGTGCGATTAGAACCTAGATCAACGGTCATGGTTCATCATCGACGACGGACTGGTCGCTGGTGAGACTGAACCCTAGCGGCTCGGTGGGGGTCGATTGGGGGCTTACCAGGGCTCTAGCTAACATGGCGATGGGGGCGATCGATCGTGGAGACAACGGCGGACTCAGGCATGGTCGCGGCATCTCTTGGGGTGGTCGCAATTGACTGCCCCCTTCCTCCTCTGCTGCGGCGGCTCCGGTGGAAATTCTGGCAAACGGCTACTCGAGTGGCTCCGGGGATGGTGTGAGGGACTCAGTGGGAGGTGGAAAGTGTTGGAGTGTGGAGAAATGGTGCTAGGAGGGCTCCTTTTATAGCTTGACGAGGGGACCGTGAGGGCGACGGTGAGCTCGTCGGTGACGGTGGTATAGGGTGCTAAAGGCATGGGTGGGGTAGGCGGACGGTGGGCTGCCTCTTGGCGGTCATCTACGGCGCAATGGCGTAGCTAGGGGTGGTGGCTTTTGGTCAGGTGAGGCTGGCACTCTGAGCGGTAGAGGCGGTGCTCGACGTTGCATGCGGTGGCTGTTGGTCACGCGGCGGGAAAAGGGCATGTCCTGGAGCATGCTGGGGTTATGGCGGAGCAGCGCGTGCAAGCTGAGGGCAAGGCACGGCTTGTGCTGGCCTATCAAGGACGGCGCTCTGGCGTGCTCCGTGCATGGCGTAGAGGCTCGGTGCGCCGGCGTGCCTCAGTGGTCTAGGGCTCGACTGCTTCCGTGGGGTGGACAGGGGATCGCGGTAGGGTGCGGCGGAGCTAGGGGACGTGCTGGATTAGCGCGGCTTAGTCTCTAGCGTGTTGCCCACGTTTGTCCAGCGATGACCTTACTTGGGCGGCGCGGTACTAGCGCTGCGGGGTAGGAGGGGGGTTGTCTGGTGCTTAGTTGGGCTAAGAGGGGATAGAGGAGAGATGAGAGGTTTAAATGGTGGATAAGAACTTAATTAGCAACAGTATTAGCTAGGCCAAATTTTCTCTCCCTGCCAACTGTTCGACAAAATGGCCCTAAGAAAGTTTTATTTGAATTTTGAAAAGATTTTTGGTGAGTGTGTTAGTCATATGCTTGAGCATTTGTGGTTGCTTGGGATTGTCAAGGTGAACTCATTTGAGTGGTTTTTGGAAAAGTGGGATCTATGCACATACACTTGATTCATTTTCAAATGCCTTTTAAAATTAGTGTTTGAATGTTTTTTTAGGATTTCAAAGTGGGCCTTGGTAGATCATTACTTTTACTAGCAAGGGCTAAAAAGAGTTAGAATTGTTTCTGTTTAAAATTGACTTCTAGGAACACATAAAGTGGCGTAGTGGATAAAAATGGCAAAAGTGACCATTTTCATTTATTAATTCCATTTGATTTCTTTTTCTTTGGATTTGGTTTTGGAATGATCTAGATGATGTGGCATTCACCTTTGAATCATTTTACAACCATTAGAACAAACAAACATGTCATTTCCAAATGATTCTATATTAATGCAACACACATATGCATTCGTAATTATTTAAATGCTAAAAAGTTTTTGTTAACCCTAAATTGGGTGATTTGGATCTTGATAACCTTGATTAAAGATTTGGGATGTTACAACTGAATCCTTTCCTTGCTTTACCGCTGGACATATCATGCCCATGCTATATGAATCGTGGAAGCATTTCTCTTCTTTTGTCTTTGGTGACACGAATAGATTAGATAGCATGAATTAAATGAAATGGTGAATTATGTAGTTTCAAATATCTCATTCTAGCCCCAAAGTTGAAAGGAAAGACATTACTTCACTACTCGTATAGCATTGGCGACATTGTTATATGAATCGCAGAATGATTTTTTCCTTTCGTCTTTGGTGATACAATGAAATGGTAAACTATGTAACCCCAAAGTCGAGAGGGGGGACAAATAAGTTCGTGATTCATATATATATATAGCATGGTGACATTGTGTTAGTTAATCCTATTTCATCTCGTAGCCCCAAAGTCGAAAGAGGAGAAATATTTTCGAGATTCATATACATAAGACATAATAAGTTTAGTGGTAAGCCTAGGAAAGGATTCAAGGTCCACGACAATGACTCCTTTCGACACACCAAACTCGAAATGAGTCGTTTCCATGGAGATCGAATCCTTTCTTGGCTTTACCACTGGACATATCATGCCCATGCTGTATGAATCATGGAAGTATTTCTCTTATTTTGTCTTTGGCGATACGAGATAGCGTGATTTAAATGAAATGGTGAATTATGTAGTTTCAAATATCTCATACTAGCCCCAAAGTCGAAAGGAAAGACATTACTTCACTATCCGTATAGCATTGGCGACATTGTTATATGAACCGTGGAATGGTTTATTTCCTTTCGTCTTTGGTGATACAATGAAATGGTAAACTATTTCATCTCGTAGCCCCAAAGTCGAAAGAGGGAAAATATTTTCGAGGTTCATATACATAGCACATAATATGTTTAGAGGTAAGCCAAGGAAAGGATTCTGGGTCCATGACAATGACTCCTTTTAACACACCAAACTCGAAATGAGTCGTTGCCATGGAACACCGAATCCTTTCCTTGCTTTACCTCTGGACATATCATACCCATGCTATATGAATCATGGAAGTATTTCTCTTCTTTTGTCTTTGGCAATATGAATAGATTAGATAGTGTGAATTAAATGAAATGGTGAAGTATTTAGTTTCAAATATCTCATTGTAGCCCCAAAGTCGAAAGGAAAGACATTACTTCACTATTCATATAGCATTGGCGACATTATTATATGAATCGTGGAATGATTTCTTTCCTTTTGTCTTTGGTGATACAATGAAATGATAAACTATTTCATCTCGTAGCCCCAAGTCGAAAGAAGACAAATATTTTCGAGATTCATATACATAAGACATAATATGTTCAATGGTAAGCCAAGGAAAGGATTCTAGGTCCACGACAACGACTCCTTTCGACACACCAAACTCAAAATGAGTCGTTGCCGTGGAGACCGAATCCTTTCCTTGCTTTACCATTGCACATAACATGCCCATGCTATATGAATCGTGGAAGTATTTCTCTTCTTTTGTCTTTGGAGATGCGAATAGATTAGATAGCGTGAATTAAACGAAATGGTAAATTAAGTCCCAAAGTCGAGAGAGGGGACAAATAAGTTCATGATTTGTATAGCATGGTGATACTCGTATAGCATGGAACCCATATATATGTATGATCTTGTCTTGTGAACTGCTATTGCTTTCCACTGACATAGCTAATATCATCTATCTTGTGTATAGGAGATGGCAAAGAAGTGCTATGTCATGTACGTCAGTAGGGTTCCAGGTGTGTACGAGGAGTGGAAATACTACTAGAAGCAAGTGAATGAATTCTCGGGCAACGGCTACAAAGGCTACAAGACTAGAGAGGTGGCAGAAGAGAAGTGGAGGAAGCACGGGAGGAAGAAGTGGAGGAACTTCGTCGTGATCACCACCTTGCTCTTCGTGGTAGGTTGTGTGCTCCACTTCACTTAGAGAGCTCCGCCGTGCATGTATTTGTAATGCGATTGTGAACTTGTACTCGATTGGTCCCCCGAGAGATGTGAACTTGGTGTTGTGTGCCTGATGTACTCTAGTTGGTTGATGTTTGAACTCTAGTATGTCGTGGATTAATTCAAGTTGATGTGTGATATACTTGTATTAGTGTTGGTAATACTATGTTTTGGCCAATAGCAACTTTCTCAAAATTCTGTGATGTTTATACTCTATCCTGGACTGTATAATACCTGTAAACTGCGTATTCTGGACTGTATTCTGGTTCTATAAAATTTAAAATTCGAAATTAATATTTGAGGCGCATATGTAAACTTATGGGAGACGCATCTCTAATACATACTAGATTCGCATTCCAGATGCGCCTCCTATAACCTATATATGTGAGGCACATATCAATATGCGCCTCCCATATATGCGCATTACGAAGACGAACCCCACCTGGTGCTCCATCGTCCCTATCGGGGACATCCACATCTTCATCGGTGAAACCGGTTCAGGATCGATCTCCCAGGAAGTAGGACACACGTAAATACCCACACAGACCACCTCCAGGATGGACACGATCGCGTAAGAACAATCTGACACGGATCTCTCTTTGTAGTTTGTCGGCTTAAGTCTCAACAATTCAAGGCCCACCCAAACTGCCCCTGTGTAGCATATAACGGTGGAAGACCAAAGCAGATGCGCTTGGCTTACCCAAGTGTTAGAGAAGCAGAGGTCACACTTGGTAGCTACCGTAAGTTCCTATGATCTATCATGTTTCTTCCATATGCCAGCTGAAACCCCACATCAGTTCCTAGACAGACGGCATAGGTTGAAAAAGTCTGCCATGGGAATCTCCAACGAAAGGGTCGTGTCTTACTTAATGGAAGGGCTCGAATGGGGCTCACTTCTCCGGCATTCGCTAAGGCAGCAGGATGCTATCGGACTGCTAACTCTCAGCCAAGTGATCGCGACTATTAACAGTTATGCTGAGGCTAACACAGTCAGTCTGGGCTCCTGCTCTGCCACTACTGGCAAAAACAAGTTCATTTTCTACGTTGCATCAGAATCAGGATCTACCTACGAAATGACCAGCAATAACTCCGAGTCGGTCCTGGATACCCTCTATGCCGACATCAATGACATGGACTATGGGGGTGAGCCCGCCAACTTGAAAGAACTCGATTCTCCCATAAAGGAGATCGAGGAAGAGATGGATCGTGAGGAACACAATGAATAAGCACTAGTAGGGAAAATCTTATAGCCAAATTCCTTACCGCCGGCTAAGTGGGCACGGGGGTCATCGGTGGTAAGGCCATCCAGGCCTTCCTCGCGTTACCGCCGGCGAAATAACATATGAAGCGCCGGGGCTAGCCCAATTACCACCGGTGAATAGGGATGGCACGCACCAGGGCTGTAGCGGACCACGTGCCCTCGGATGGGCTGACCTGCAGCGCCGGAGAAAGGGCCTTGTTCGCCAGGGCTACTTCCCGTTACCACTGACGAATACCTATCGTGCTCACGGGGGCAGTGGGGGCCTGGATGGGCCACCAGGGCCAAAAAAATTCCGCCAGCGCCTGCTTTCAAGGCTCGCCAGGATAAGAACAGTACCACCGGTGCATATAGTGGTGTTCACCGGGGCTATTTTCCTCCATCTACCACACCCACTCCTGCCTTACCGTCGGCGCCTAGTTGTTCTGTTCGCCGGGGGTAACCTGGGACTTATTACAAGTCGAACCAGCCACCACCAGCACCTCCTCACTCACTCTCTAGCTCACTTTTCATGGCAACTCGACCCAAAGCTTTGCTAGCTCATTCCCCCACTTCTCCCCACCCTTTTTAGCTAATTCAACGAACCAAGTTTGAGATATTTGAGCAAATGTGACTCCCCTCGCATGCACTAGTAGATCTAGCTTCCAAGTTCTGGATCTAGATCTATCTCTCCGCCACCTTTACCACTTCTATATATTTGTAGATCTAGATCTCGAGCATAAGGTCACGACAACACACACTCTCTTCGGTCGACGTGTGACATCTCTCCGGTGCTCTTGGAGCTCGTGTCAACTAATAGGTATAATGTGGGTGAATGTGCGCAAGAGATGGCGACAAGTCACAGTGATGTCACTTGTGATGGCGAAAAGCGGTTCCATGCATATGTGGACTGTTTTGCATTGTTTTGATGTGCAGGTACAATGAGTTGCCAATGTTTCACCGGAATGTCGATTAACTTCCGTTCTGGCGAATTTCTGGCGCTCCGGCATGACTAGTTTTAGCAAAGGTCATGCCGAATTTTTCTGTGAAAGCTGAGATGACGGTTCTAATCAATTCTCTTATCATGCACGCGATGATGGTCATCGAGACGAAGGAAATCGTCGTGGATAGATACGTGCAACGCGTGATAGCCAACATGTATCGAAATAACCGCATGGAAATAAGATGTATGTGTCTAAGATACAAACTATCGTCATTGTTCGACCCCTTCTCATGCACAGTGAATCAACACATGCTCAAGTATAGTTTCATGGAGGGCCACACTCAGTGGATGGGTGATGATGAAGACAATGATGACGATGAACATCAGGAAGAGGATGCCGATCAACATGAAAATGAAGATGAGGAGGAAGATCAGGACGTCGCACACGACGACGGTGATGAAGAAGGCCAGGAAGAAGTACATGCGAATGACAAGGACTAGAGTAGGAGTACCCCGCTAACCGTGACCGTGCATGACCCTCATGTTCAAGAAATTCTTCTCGGCAACGCATCGACCGACCCTAGATTCGCTGGATCAACTAGAAGTAGACTCGAGAACTCTGTTGTATGACATAGGTCACATGCCAGAGGAGAGTCTCCTAAGAGTAACTCTCGATCTTCTGGAGATGAAGGCAAAACACTGATGGACTAGCGTAGGCGTGGACGATCTCTTTCGATACTTTAAGAAGCACTTTCCTAAAGATAACATGTTGGCTGGTAGCCTATAGGAGGCCAAGAAAGTCGTGTGCCCTCTCGATTTACCGCACAAAAAATACCACGCCTGCATCAGTGACTGTGTGATTTACCGAAACAAGCACAAGGACAAGACCACATGCCCAGTGTGCGGGGAACCTCGATACAAGAGAGGGACGAGAAAAGCTCCTCGAAAAGTTGTGTGGTACTTCCCGCTTAGGCCCCGTCTTCAGCAGTACTTTGCGGACCGCAAGGAAGGAAAACTCATGTGCTAGAACGTGGAAAGGAAGGAAGTAGTGCTCAAGGATCCTATATGGGTTGAAAACCTAGTGCTGACACACCCTTCGGATGCAAGCCAGTGGAAATCATTAGACAATGAGTACAAAGAATTCGGGAAAGACCCAAGAAACATCAGGCTTGGTGTGAGCACCGACGGGATGAACCCGTTTGGAAACCAGAGCAGCAAGCACAGCACCTGGCCCGTGTTTGTGTCAATGTACAACATCCCCCATGGTTGTGCCTGAAGAAGAAGTGCATACACATGAGTATGATAATCCAAGGGCCAACACATCCAGGGAGCGATCTCAACCCGTATCTCGAGCTATTGAAGGAGGAGCTAGCCATCTTGTGGGAGGAAGTGGTAGAAACATGGGATGCCTACCTCAAAGAACCATTCCTTCTGAAATCCACGGTGATCGTGACGGTGCAGGACTATCTCGGATATAGATATATTGTATGCCAAGTGTGCCACGAACACAAGGCTTGTGTGTGGTGCATGGAAAAGACGTTGTATCTACAGCTGGGTAAGGATCCTGGGTCTTCAAAAACCGTCTACACGAGGAATCGAATGTGGCTACCCGGGAATGACCCGTGGAGGAAGCTTGGATATCTGTTCAATGGCGAGGATGAGCTTGAAGGACCTCCACCTAAGCGTAGCGGTGAGGATATAGATACTTTGTTGAAAAACTGGAAACACTGCCCTCCAGCGGATAAGATAGAGAAGCAAAAGCGTAAGTGAGGAGACAAGAAGAAGAAAAAGGAACCCGGGCCGCTCATGGGGGTATGGAAAGGAGGTCCGTGTTTTGGGATTTTCCATACTGCAAGATCCTCGGTATGCCTCATAGACTTGATGTCATGCATATTACGAAGAACGTGTGCGAGATCTTGCTTTCCACTATGTTCAACATGCCAGAATGGAACAAAGACGAGCCAAAAGAAAAGCATGACCTAATGGCCCTAAAAATCAGAGAAGAGATTCACCCTCCGCCTTCATCTAGGGTTGAGGATACAGATGATCGCAAGCGCAAAAGGGTGGGGAAGCTGCTGGTTGAGGTGGAGACGAAAGATCCTAAGGGCAAAAGGTCTAAGAAGAGTGAAACTACACGCCCCTCCTACTTCACTCTAAATCCTAACAAGCTCGAACAAATCTTCAATTGCCTCCTAGGAGTCAGATTCCCCTTAGGCTACGCAGGGCTGATACGCCTATGCCTGGACCTGACGAAAAGAATATTCAGCGGGATGAAGTCTCATGACTGTCACGTCATGATGATGCATATACTTCCGGTTGCAATCCGAGGATTAATGGAGCCACACGTCCGTGCAACGCTGACTAGCCTTTGTAATTTCTTCGGCGTTATCAATCGGAAGTCGATAATCGTCAAGAAACTCGGGAGGTTACAGGAAGTGAACATCGCCATCATATGCGAGATGGAGATGTACTTCCCGCCCACATTCTTTGACGTCATGGTCCACCTCCTGCTGCATATAGTGGATGATATTGAGGATCTCAGGCCTGCGTTCCTTCACAACATGATGGCGTTACAAAGAATGAATGAGATCATCAAAGGATACGTCCGTAACAGGTCACATCCGGATGGAAGCATCGTCCAGGGATTTCTCACCGAGGAGTGCATCTCTTTCTGCAAGAATAAACAAGGATAATCCACGTCCGGTTGGTTTGCCCGCAAACAAGCACTTTGATAGTTTCAAGGGAGTAGGCTACATCACTGGCAATAGGGAAATGGAGGTGGATCAAACTTGTAGGAGAGCCGACTTTAACAGGGCCCAATTAGTAGCGCTACAACACATGGACAATGTCGGGACTTTGGTGGATCAACACATAATCATGATCATGAACAGTGTTGACGGGCCGATGACGAAGAAGAGGTATTTAGAGTGCACAACTCCTCTTTCGCGCGCTGGTTTAAAGACTAGATTAATGGCAATCCCCCTCGAATGACAAGTGATGCAGACAAAATCATAGTGGCTGTAACATCCCAAATTTTACAATTTCAGATGTTATTAAAAGCATGCATCATATCATATGCATCACGGCATCACACAATAATAGTTGCATCAAATACTTTTCCCTAAACCCTATAGTCATATAAAGACAAAAAGGGGTTATACAAAACCTAACCTTCTAAATCCTTGCAAAAGTGTTATTTTATAATCCCATGGTAATCTCCTTCTTTTTACAAAATTTTAGGGACCAATCATTAAGTTTGGAGTTATTATGCAAAAGTTATTAAACAAATTGTGAAACAGAAAAGAAAAAAGAAAAATACAAAAAAAAAGAATCTAGCCTAAGCGGGCCAGCTAGACCAGCCCGTGGCATATCCGCCGCTACGCCTGGCAAAGCGAGCAGGGTGCAGCGCGTGGGCCGGCCCAGCCCCACCCCACCCGCGCAGCCCGTGCCGCCTCGGTCACCGACAGGTGGGACTGCCCCCGCGTCATCGTCTCCACCGAATTAGGACCGAACTCAATCCCGCCGTCGCGCCTGGAACGGCTTTCCCGGCCGAATCAGAGCCGCCTCCATGTTAACCGCGGCAAGTAAATCCCCCTATTTAAATCCCTGCATCGAGCCGCACCGAAACCCTAAACAAATTTCACCAACCGCCACCGGGCTGCCGCCATCTAGACTGAGCTCGACCTCGCCGGAGGGCGCCGCTGCCGAGCTCGACGGCCAGGGTTCGAGGCTCCCTCTCCACCTTATCTCTCCCTATCTTCCTTCCCCTTGCAGTACCGCATCGACTCACCCCTTTTCCCTCTTGAACAGATCCCCGTGTCGCCCCCAATTACTCACCGGAGCTTCGCCGGAATCCGCGAAGGCCAGCCGCGGTTTGCCGCCGATTCTGGAGGAGGAAGTCGATGCCGTCCCTGGGAACGGAACCTCGAGGAGGAGGCCAACGTCGTCGTCTACTTCGACAAGCCGGGGAACCTCCGCACCGCCACCGTTAACCACCGCCCGACGCGCCGCCACCGTCTGCCGTCGTCATCGTCGTCTCTGTCACCTGTAACTCGTCGGCCATCCCTCGCCGTCTGATCGCGATCCAGCGGCCTAGATTAGAACCCCTTACTGAATCGGTACCGGCCAATAGCAGCACACTGCGTCAGATCCACGTCAGTGCCACTGGCCCAACCCTGTGCCGCCACATGTCGTCCGCGTAGCCATCCCGTCTGTTTTGTTTTTAAAATAGTCAGATATTGTTTTAATCTCGTTTAATTCATAGTAAATCGATTACTTGGCCAAAAATTGCGTATAATATACCGTTGGATTCGTAAAATTGAGTAGAACATAGATCTGCAATAATATTATTAGTGTACTGTACTATTTATGTGGTAGAATTTAAAGTTCAGTTTGGAGTATTTTAATTATAGGAAAATAATCGCAACTCCATTTTAGTTGATTCTTGTTGCGTTGGCTTTGTATCTACAAGATCTACTATGTAAAATTGTTATATCTTGCTTAGAGTGTTTAGATATGTTTCAAGGTAGATTGGAAGTGTAGATCTATTTATGAGCATATTTAATTAAGTAATAATCCAGACCACTTAAAATCTGTGAGGAATCGATGCTAATGACATCCCCAACTCAATAACACCCCTGAATATTATCCTTGGTCGAATTTGAACCCATCCTTGCATATTACCATGCTGCATGCATGCATAATTAATTTTGTGGCATTGTTTTGTGCAATTTGTGATTGGATCCATGTTTGTGTTTCCTTAGATTGTTCGGAGTGCGCTGAGGAGTATTATTATGTAGAGTGCTGCTCGGATCAAGGCAAGTTACACTACTTGTTCATGTTTAATGTCCCAGTTTTTGACTATGCATGTTTTACTCTTCAAATCCTGTAGTATGCATGTGTAGGTTTTTAGTAGATTTTTTAGTACTATTTTTGCAAGTGCGGTTTTGTAGTGTGCCATGAGTAGCTCTATGCTTAGGATTTTTCCATCCCAATAGGTTATCCTGTTTTGCTAAGTTATGCTTGCTATGCTATATATTTATGTATATCAAGTACCGTTAGGGGGTTCGAAAGACTCAGAAAATTTGTAAGTTTAAGAGCTCTCTCGAGCGAACCTTTTCTTCTCAAAACCCCCTTCAAAATAAAAACTAAGTTTTCTTCTGGGTGGAATGGTTGTCAGGACAACGAGTGGAAATTTGGTGCAGGAGGACCGCCCAGGAATCAAAGAAGTCTGCCATGTTTCAGAATTCATAAGCTTCCAGTGCAACCACAATATATATGGGCTCTGTCTTGGCTTAGTACTTAGTGGGAAACCTCACCGGGGTACCAACATTTGGAGGTTCTTGGCACGGTTGGATCCAGTTGGTAGAGGGGCTACTAAGGGAAGGCCTCGCCATGGTCTTTCTATAAAATGACTTGATCGTGGATTGTGGGGAATGTGTACGCCCTCTCGAGAGTATGTCAATCTGATCGATCAGCCGAATTCACGGAAAAGAACACCTTGATCATCTGAAGGATGGAGCCACTAGAAGATCTTCCTCTCTCTTTTCCAAACTTAAATTTTTTAGAAAACCCGAGGGTGTGAGTAATATCGCCAATGGGTGGGATTTGGGGGGCTTGGTGCGTAATATCCAAGTGCTAGGTTGATTGGATAGTTGGTGAGTAATATCCTTGTGTTCCACTCGGCCCTATACTACTTAATCAATGTTTACAAAGTAGGGTAAACTCTTCCTATTTTCTCCTTACTTAGAGAAACATTGGCTTAATGCAAAAGAACCCCAAAGACTACTCCAAGCCTTGCATGTGGTGTTACTCTTATTCTTTCCTTGGTGTAATTTGCCAATACATTCAAAGTATTGACCCAACTTGTTGGCTGCATGTCTTATGTGCAGAATCCGAAGATTGAAAGGTGCGTAGGGATCACGGGTCTTCACGCAACTAGCCTGAGGCGTTGATGGACTCAAGTTTTATTAAGTTTCCGTTGTCTTATTTGTGCTAGATATAAGCTATGCAAGTTGTAATAATTATACTCTAGATTATTCGTGTAATAATGACTTGTGTTTTACATGATATTCATCGACTGTCAAGTGCTAGCTATTGATCCAGGGACTAGCATGTTAATCATAGGGACTTAGGATCTTTAACGATCTGAGGTCACAATAGATGGTATCATAGCACAAAGTTGCCTATAGGACGTGACCCCTAGAATTGGAAACCACCTTTACCATTTTGTGTTTTTGCTTTCTATATTCTTCTAAGTTATGTATGCCTCTTCTAGTAAATTCTTTCCCATATCGCTTTGTATCTAATCTTCAATCTCCTGACTTAAAGATGACGAGCTTCTATTATGACACCGTCGAAGACATCAAGTACCTGCGCTTTGGGGAATGCCTTCTGGACATCATCAAGATGTTGGAGCTGCCCATGTCGTCGATCAAGGGGAGCAAGTTGAGGAAGATGCATAAGGAAGGATGATGGGCGATCGAAGTCATCCAACCGGGGCGAAGTGAGACTAAACCGAAGACGGAGGCCATTGTACTCAATATCGTCAGCGACTCCAAGGAGAAAGGACTTAGCACTAGCATGCAAGAGCTCATTGGACGCCTATGTGGACGCCACCATGAAGAGGTTGAAGGTCACTACATGAATCTCTTTGGAAGACGTGATGAGAAGGGAGTTCCAATCGAGTTAACCTCGAAGGAAAGGGCGACATCCAAGCGTCAAAAGATCCAATACCAAGACATGGAGTGCCACATCAACGATCTTGAGGGAGGAAGTGTTGGAGATATGCCCAAGAGGCAATAATAAAAGTGATTATTATTATATCTTTGTGTTTATGATGAATGTTTACATCCCATGCTATAATTGTATTATTAGGAAACACTGATACATGTGTGTTTTGTAAACATATAAGAGTCCCTAGTAAGCCCCTTGTTGAACTAGCTTGTTGATTAATTGATGATCATGGTTTCCTGATCATGGACATTAGGATGTGATTAATAACAAGGTCATATCATTAGGAGAATGATGTGATGGACACACACACCCATAGTAAGCGTAGCATAAGATCAAGTCATTAAGTTCGTATTGCTGTAAGCTTTCAAACACATAGTAACCTATTCCTTCGACCATGAGGTTATGTTAATCACCATCACTGGATGGATACTTTGATGACATCAAACGCCGCTTCGTAACTGGGTGGTTATAAAAGTGTCATTGGGTATTCTGAAAGTATGTGTTGAAGCTCATGAACCAAGATTGGGATTTGTCCATCCATATGACGGATAGATATGCTCTGGGCCCTCTCGGTGGAATGTCATCTAGTTAGCTTGCAAGCATGTGACTAGGTCACAAGGGATGACATATCACGGAACGAGTAAAGAGTACTTATCAGTAACGAGGTAGAACTAGGTATGGAGATACCGACGATCAAACCTCGGATAAGTATAGTATCGCGAGACAAAGGGAATTAGTTTCGTATGTAAATGGTTCAATCGATCGCGAAGTCATCGTTGAGTATGTGGGAGCCATTATGGATCTCCAGGTCCCGCTGATGGTTATTGATATGAGATGTGTCTCTATCATGTCTACATATTCACGAACCGTAGGGTGACACACTTAAGGTTCGAAGTTATTTTAAGTAGATATGGAATGTGCGTTGGAGACCGAATGTTGTTCGGAGTCTCGGATTGGATTCGGGACATCACGAGGAGATCCGGAATGGTCCGGAGAATAAGATTCATATATAGGAGATCATTTTATGAGATAGGAAATGTTTCAGAGTGTTTGTATGAGGATTCTAGAAGGTTTCGGAATGTTCCCGGAAGGTTCTGGAAGATATCTTGGAGTTTGCTTGAAAATCAAGATAGGGATCAAGAAGTCCTGGTGGGTCAAGATACAGATTCGTGGGGGAGGAGGACTCCTCCCCCCACCTCCAATCCGCCGGCCTAGGAAGGAGAGGAGTCCTACAAGGACTCCCCTCCCCATGGCGCCATCCCCTCTTTAAATAGAGGGGCAGGGGGCGCCCCCTCCTCCCTTGCTCTCATAACGTCCAATCTCTGCCGCCTCTCTCCTCCACCATCTTCTGCACAGGCATAGGCGAAGCCCTGTAGAATTCTCTACTCCACCACCACCACCACGCCATCGTGCTGCTGGGATTCCGTGGAGAAGATCTACTACCTCCGCTGCTCGCTGGAACGGGGAGAGGAAGGTCTGCTTCGACTCCGCACGTGTGACCGACTGCGGAAGCGCTGCCGAATTGCGGCGCCGGAAGGATCGTCTACTTGACCAAGGGCGGAAACGCTGCTGGAACGTGACGCCGGAAGGATCGTCTACTTGACCGAGGGCGGAAGCGCTGCTGGAACGCGACGCCGGAAGGATCGTCCACACGATCTTGAGATCGGCAAGTGATCGACTACATCAACCACGAGATCTAATCTCGTTAACGCTTTCGGATCTACGAGGGTTAGTTCCCATCTATCTCGTTGCTCATGTCTAATAGATTAGATCTTGGCTTTTATCTAGATTAGATCTAGGTTTTGTTCGTTCTTGCGGTAGAAATTTTTTGTTTTCCATGCTACGAACCCATCAGTGGTATCAGAGCCGTATCTATGCGTAGATCTGTTGCACGAGTAGAACACAATGTTTTTTTGGGCGTTGATGCTTTTGTTGTCGGTGTCTTAGCGTGTACTTTGCATCTTGCATCATGGTGGGATGAAGCGGCTCGGGCTAACATTACATGTCATCGCACATGAGACTTGCTCCACGCTTGACGTGCAACTTGCTTTGCACAAGTGGCTTTGCGGGTGTCTGTCTCTCCCACCATAGTTAAGATTCAATTTACAATGAGCATCTTGACAACACTTGTATCAACGTTGTGGTCCTTGTTCGTAGGTAAGATCGGTCTTATGCGAAAGCCCCAAACCACGTAAAACATGCAAATAAAATTAGAGGCGTCTAACTTGTTTTTGCAGGGGTTTTGTGGTGTGATATGGCCAACATGTGATTGTGATTGTATTTGATGTATGCAATGATCCTTGTTGTAATATGGCAACCGGCAGGAGCCTAATGGTTGTCTTTAATTCTGTTAAGACCTGCGTGTCTATTCATCTTGTAATAGCTTTATTCCAAGTAGTTGTAATAGTTGCTGGTGATGATGGACAACCATTAAGCGGCGCCACTGACCTTGACGCAATGCTGGTGATGATGGAGATCATGTTCGTGCTTTGGAGATGGAGATCAAAGGCGCAAGAAGAAAAGGCCATATCATATCACACTAATTATGAATTGCCTGTGATGTTAATCCTTTATGCATCTTGTATTGCTTAGATCGCGACGGTAGCATTATAAGATGATCCCTCTCACTAAATATCAAGTAATAAAGTGTTCACCCTTAGTTGGCACCGTTGCTAAGACTCGTCGTTTCGAAGCATCTCGTGATGATCGGATGTGATAGATTCTACGTGTGCATACAATGGGTGCAAGCCAGATTTGCACATGCAGAAACTAAGGTTATCTTGACGAGCCTAGCATGTACAGACATGGTCTCGGAACACGGAATACCGAAAGGTAGAGCATGAGTCATATAATTGATATGATGAACATGAAGATTGTTCGCCGGTTGTTGAAACTTGGGGAGCGCATGTCTTATTCATGGAGAAGAAGGATAAAACCAAGAGACTAGTCATGGACTACCGGTTGTTGAATGAAGTGACAATCAAGAACAAGTACCCTTTACCCAATATCAACGACCTGTTCGATCAGTTAAAGGGAGCTAGTGTGTTCTCTAAGATTGATCTCCGATCAGGTTACTTCCAATTAAAGATCTGAGAACAGGATGTACCCAAGACAGCCTTCACCACAAGATATGGGTTATATGAGTACATCGTGATGTCCTTTGGCCTAACCAATGCCCTGGCATATTTCATGACTATGATGAACAAGGTGTTCATGGAGTACTTGGATAAGTTTATTATGGTGTTCATCGATGACATACTCATATACTCCAAGGATGAGAAGGAACATGAGAGGCATCTGCGCCTAATTATGGAAAAGTTGAGAGAACACAAATTGTATGCCAAGTTTAGCAAATGTGAGTTCTGGTTAAAAGAAGTGGGATTCCTTAGTCATATTGTGTCAGCTAAAGGAGTTGCCATGGACCCAAGTAAGGTAACATTCGTGACAGAATGGGAGTCGCCTCAGAATGTGGGTGATATCAAGAGTTTATGGGGCCTTACAGGATATTACCGAAGGTTCATTGAAAAGTTTTCCAAGATAGCAAAACCTATGACCGAATTGTTGAAGAAAGAAGAGAAGTTCCAATGGACCGAGGCATGTGAAGCGAGTTTTCAAGAACTGAAGAAGCGCCTAGTAACAATGCTAGTTTTGTGTCTCCCTGATATCCAAAAGGATTTCCAAGTCTATTGCGACGCTTCTCGACAAGGACTTGGTAGTGTACTGATGCAAGATGGGAAAGTAGTGTCATACGCCTCTCGGCAACTTAAGAACCATGAGAATAACTACCCCACACACGAATTGGAACTAGCGTCAGTTGTGCATGCCCTCAAGGTATGGAGACATTACCTCATGGGCAAACATTGCGATGTGTTCACGGATCACAAGAGTCTTAAATATTTCTTCACTCAAAAGGAGTTAAATATGAGGCAAAGGAGATGGCTTGAACTCATCAAGGACTATGACTTGGACCTGAAGTACCATCCTGGAAAGGCCAATGTTGTGGGTGATGCCTTAAGCTGGAAAGTCTACGTAAATGGACTTACCGTGGGAGAACTTCAAAAGGATTTGTGCGAACAGTTCAAGGATCTCAGGTTAGAAATAGTTCCGGGAGGACTATGGAGATAGTGCCAACGCTTCTGGACCGAATCAAAGAGGACCAAAAGGGGGACAAAGAGTTGCAAGAAATAAAAGTTAATATAGGCAAGGGCAAAGCAAAAGGTTTCCATAAGGAAGAACAAGGGACACTTTGGTATGAGAAGCGTTTGTGCATTCCCGATGACCCCGATATCAGGAAGTTGATTCTTCAGGAGGCTCACGATTCGCCTTACTCAATTCATCCTGGTAATACAAAGATGTACATGGATGCGAAGGATAGATTCTGGTGGAATAACTTGAAAAGAGAAATTGCCGAGTACATCTCTTTATGTGATGTATGCAACCATGTCAAGGCTGAAATTCAAAAACCAGCAGGGCTACTCTAGCCATTACCTATGCCCGATTGGAAGTGGGACAAGGTAGGCATGAATTTTATCACAGGACTACCTCGGACTCGTTCTGGGTATGACTCCATCTGGGTAGTGGTCGATCACTTCACAAAGGTGGCCCACTTTATTCCTGTAAAGACCACCTATACGAGTGCTAAACTCGCCAAGAATTATATGTCAAGGATTGTGAGTCTACATGGTGTACCCAAGGGGATTGTCTCTGATAGAGGTACCCAATTCACCTCGAAGTTTTGGCGACAGCTACACGAGTCTCTAGGAACATGACTGGACTTTAGTACTGCTTTCCACCCACAAACAGATGGCCAAACAGAAAGAGTTAATCAGATCTTGGAGGACATGTTAAGAGCTTGTGCACTAGACTATGGGTCTAGTTGGGATGACAACTTTCCATACGCGGAGTTCTCATATAATAATAGTTATCAAACTAGTATCAAGATGGCTCCATTTGAAGTTCTATATGGCAGGAAGTGTAGAACTCTGCTTTGATGGCCCAAAATATATCGAGCTCGTTGGGAAACCCCAAGAGGAAGGTATGATGAGCACAGCAGCAAGTTTTCCCTCAGTTATGAAACCAAGGTTATCGAACCAGTAGGAGCAAGGAAATACCTCCAAGGTGTTGTTGCCAACTTGGAATCCTACACAACACAACCACAGAACTTTGCCCCCAACTTACGATGAGGTTGTCAATCTTGGTTTTGCTGAAAACAAAGGATTAAACGTATCGAGTGGAAGAAAGTAAAAGCTTGCAGAAAGTAAGCAGAAAATAGTAAACAGTTGTAGATTGATTATAAAAGAAAGGATTGGGGTCCATAGTTCACTAGTGGTGGCTCTCCTTAAGATAGATAACATGTTGGGTGAACAAATTACAGCAGGGCAATTGACAAACATCGAGAAAGCATACATGCATATACTAATCATCTTGACTCTTTTGAGACTTGATTGGGAATTACAACATTATACATAGACCGTAATTCAACTACATCTATGACTAATAATCCACCTTCAGGTTATCATCCAAACCCCCTCCAGTATTAAGTTGCAGGCAACAGATAATTGCATTACGCATTGTGTGTAAAGTAAACAATATGATTGTTCTATGAACAAAGGATTGTTGTTTTCTCCCTAGTAGCAACAACACATCTAGTACCTTAGAGATTTCTGTCACTTCCCCAGATTACTAGAGGCATGAACCCACTATCGAGCATAAATACTAACTCTTGGAGTTGCTAGCATCTACTTGGCCAAGATAGCTACTAACAACGGGAAGCATGCAAGATCACAAATAACAAAGCCATGATAGAATTAATAATCAATCTGAAATAGCATCTCAATATCCATCGGATCCCCGCAAACACAACATGTAGGATTACAAATAGATGATCTTGATCATGAACGGAGCTCACAAGATCTAAACATGATAGCACAAAGGAGAAGAACCAGCTATCTAGCTACTACATGGACCCGTAGTCCAAGGATGAACTACTCACGCATCACACCGGAGACTTACATGATGATGAAGAAGGCCTCCAGGGTGAATTCCCCTCTCCGGCAGGGTGCCGGGAAGAGCTTCAGATCCCTCCCGATCTAGGAACAGAGACGATGGTGGCTATAGACTCTTTCGTGAAATTTTGATCGAGTACTTAGGGTTTCTATATCGGAGGCATCTTATAGTCGGAAGGGGAGGCCGAGGGGGTTCCCTGGGTGGCCGCACCACCCCCTGGCATGGGTCAGGCTTGGCCGCGCATCCAGGTGGTGTGGCCGCCCCCTAGCCCCTCTCCGTCTCGTATTCTGGCTCCATGTCCCCCTCGGTGAAAAACTGACTTTGGCTTTTGTCCCGTCCAATTCCGAGAATATTCATTTTCTGACTACCTAGAACCAAAAACAACAGAAAACGGGCAGCTGGCACTATGGCATCTTGTTAATAGGTTAGTCCAAGAAAGTGTATGAAAATACTCCAAAGTTGGAACAAAACATAAGAAAGTAGATAAAAACCAAGCATGGAACATCAAAAATTATGGATACGTTAGCAACGTATCACGCTGCTATGCAATGGAGTTGGAGAACGTAGTTTGTTTGGACCTGAGCTGATCAAGGATGCCGAAGAAAAGGTAAGGCAGATTCAAGACAGGTTAAAAGTAGCCCAATCCAAGAAAAAGAGTTATACTGATTCCAAGCGTAGGGATTAATTATGAAGTGGGAAACCGTGCATATCTCCAAGTTTCACCACTACGAGGAGTTAAGTGATTTGGACTCAAGGGTAAGTTAGCACCTCGATTCATAGGGCCCTATAAGATTTTGGCTCGTAGAGGGGAGGTTGCCTATCAGTTGGAATTGTCTGAAGTATTGATTGTTCATGATGTTTTCCATGTGTCACAACTAAAGAAGTGTCACCCGGAAATGGCTGAAACACCGCTAAGGGATACGGTTCCCCTGGATGAGGTTCAACTGGAAAGCGATCTCACCTATGAGGAAAACCCACCAAGATTCTGGAAACAGCCGAGAGGATTACTCGTACCAAGACTATCAGGTATTGCAAAGTTCAAAGGACTCACCATTCTGAGGAAGAGGCCATGTGGAAACGTGAACAAGACCTGAAGACAGAACACCCACACCTATTTGGTAAACAACCTGAATCTCGGGGACGAGATTCTTCTTATGGGGTGTAGGTTTGTAACATCCCAAATTTTACAATTTCAGATGTTATTAGAAGCATGCATCATATCATATGCATCATGGCATCACACAATAATAGTTGCATCAAATACTTTTCCCTAAACCCTATAGTCATATAAAGACAAAAAGGGGTTATACAAAACCTAACCTTCTAAATCCTTGCAAAAGTGTTATTTTATAATCCCATGGTAATCTCCTTCTTTTTACAAACTTTTAGGGACCAATTTCATTAAATTTGGAGTTATTATGCAAAAGTTATTAAACAAATTGTGAAACAGAAAAGAAAAAGGAAAAATACAAAAAAAAAGAAACTAGCCTGAGCGGGTCAGCTAGACCAGCCCGTGGCCTATCCGCCGCCGCGCCTAGCAAAGCAAGAAGCGCAGCACGTGGGCGGGCCCAGCCCCACCACACCCGCACAGCCCGCGCCACCTCGGTCACCGACAGGTGGGACCGCCCCGCGTCATCGTCTCCACCGAGTTCAGAACAAACTTAATCCCACCGCTGCACCTAGAACAGCTTTCCCGGCCGAATCGGATCTGTCTCCGTGTTCCCCGTGGCAAGTAAATCCCCACGTCGAGCCGCACCGAAACCCTAAACAAATTTCACCAACTGCCACCGGGTTGCCGCCATCTAGACCGAGCTCGACCTCATTGGAGTGCGCCGCCGCCGAGCTCGACGGCCAGGGTTCGAGGCTCCCTCTCCACCTTATCTCTCCCTCTTTTCCTTCCCCTTGCAGTATCGCATCGACTCACCCCTTTTCCCTCTTGAATAGAGCCACGTGCTGCCCCCAATTGCTCATCGGAGCTTCGTCGGAATCCACGAAGGCCAACCGCCGATTCTGGAGGAGGAAGTCAATGTCGTCCCTGGGAACGGAACCGCGAGGAGGAGGCCGATGCCGTCGTCTACTTCGCCAAGCCCGGGAACCTCCGCATCACCGTCGTTGACCACCGCTCGACGTGCCGCCACCTTCCGCCGTCGTCGTCGTCGTCTTTGTCACCTGTAAGTTGCCGGCCATCCCTCGCCGTCCAATCACGATCCAGCGCCTAGATTACAACCCCTTGCCGAATCGGTACCGGGCAATAGCAGCACGCCGCGTCAGCGCCGCTGGCCCAACCACAAGCCACCACGTGTCGTCCGCGTAGCCACCCCGTCTGTTTTGTTTTTAAAAATGTCAGATATTGTTTTAATCTCGTTTAATTCATAGTAAATCGATTACTTGGCCAAAAATTGCGTATAATATACCGTTGGATTCGTAAAATTGAGTAGAACATAGATCTGCAATAATATTATTAGTGTGCTGTACTATTTATGTGGTAGAATTTAAAGTTCAGTTTGGAGTATTTTAATTATAGGAAAATAATCGCAACTCTGTTTTAGTTGATTCTTGTTGAGTTGGCTTTGTATCTATGAGATCTACTATGTAAAAATTTTATATCTCGCTTAGAGTATTTAGATCCGTTTCGAGGTAGATCGGAAGTGTAGATCTATTTATGAGCATATTTAATTAAGTAATAATCCAGACCACTTAAAATCTGTGGGAAATCGATGCTAATGACATCCCCAACTCAATAACACCCCTGAATATTATCCTTGGTTGAATTTGAACCATCCTTGCATATTACCATGCTGCATGCATGCATAATTATTTTTGTGGCATTGTTTTGTGCAATTTGTGATTGGATCCATGTTTCTGTTTCGTTAGATTGTTCAGAGTGTGATGAGGAGTATTATTGTGTAGAGTGTTGCTCAGATCAAGGCAAGTTACACCACTTGTTCATGTTTAATGTCCTAGTTTTTGACTCTGCATGTTTTACTCTTCAAATCCTGTAGTATGCATGTGTAGGTTTTTAGTAGATTTTCTTAGTACTATTTTTGCAAGTGTGGTTTTGTAGTGTGCCATCAGTAGCTTTATGCTTAGGATTTTTCCACCCCAATAGGTTATCCTGTTTTGCTAAGTTATGTTTGCTATGCTATATATTTATGTATATCAAGTATCGTTAGGGGGTTCGAAAGACTCTGAAAATTTGTAAGTTTAAGATCTCTCTCGAGCGAACCTTTTCTTCTCAAAACCCCCTTCAAAATAAAAAATAAGTTTTCTTCTAGGCGGAATGGATGTCGGGACAATGAGTGGAAATTTGGTGGAGGACCGCCGCCCAGGAATCAAAGAAGTCTGCCATGTTTCAGAATTCAGAAGCTTCTAGTGCAATCATAATACATATGGGATCTATCTTGGCTTAGTACTTAGTGGGAAACCTCACCGGGGTACCAACATTTGGAGGTTCTTAGCACGGTTGGATCCAGCTAGTGAGGGGCTACTAAGGGAAGGCCTCGCCATGGTCTTGTCTGTAAAAGGACTTAATCGTGGGTTGTGGGGAAAGTGCATGACATCTCGAGAGTATTGCAATCTGATCGATTAGCCGAGTTCACGAAAAAGAACACCTTGAGCATCTGAAGGATGGAGCCACTAGAAGATCTTCCTCTCTCCTTTCCAAGCTTAAAGTTTTTAGAAAACCCTAGGGCGTGAGTAATATCGCCAATGGGTGGGATTTGGGGGACTTGGTGTGTAATATTCAAGTGCTAGGTTGATTGGACACTTGGTGAGTAATAGCCTCATGTTCCACTCGACCCTATACTACTTAATCAATGTTTACAAAGTAGGGTAAACTCTTCCTCTTTTCTTCTTACTTAGAGAAAAATTGGATTAATGCAAAAGAACCCTAAAGCCTACTCCAAGCCTTGC
Source organism: Avena eriantha (assembly GCA_910589775.1). Lineage (NCBI taxonomy): Eukaryota > Viridiplantae > Streptophyta > Magnoliopsida > Poales > Poaceae > Avena > Avena eriantha. Next base: position 153,200,973 of record OU342746.1, on the reverse strand, counting down.
ATGTAGTGTTAGTCTTATTCTTTCCTTGGTGTAATTTTCCAATACATTAAAGGTATTGACCCAACTTGTTTGTTGCACGTCTTATGTGCAGAATCCGAAGATTGAAAGGTGCGTAGGGATCGTGGTCTTCACGCACTAGCCTGAGGCGTTGACGGACTCAAGTTTTATTAAGTTTCTGCTGTCTTATTTGTGCTAGCTATAATCTATGCAAGTTGTAATAATTATACTCTGGATTATTCGTGTAATAATGACTTGTGTTTTACATGATCTTCATCGACTCTGAAGTGCTAGCTATTGATCCAGGGACTATCATGTTAATCATAGGGACTTAGGATCTTTAACGATCCGAGGTCACAATAGTGGCCTTGTCTTACGAGCCCGCGCCCAACCTCATGACTGATCAAGCATATGACATCAGTGGGTACACATTCTACATGGAGGAGAGATACAAAAGGAGCAACTATCAAAACTTGGGTGTGATGATGGAATCTTACATGGGTGAAGAGAAGAAGATACTATGGAACAATCGAGGAAATATGGGAGCTTGACTACGCTGGGGAGAAACTGCCAATGTTTCGTGTCAGATGGGCTATGGATGTCACAAAAGAAGATGAGTATTTCACCACCATGCGTATGCCCATGAAATGCAAGACCAAGAATCCTGCCGCGCAAAATGAGCCATGGGTACTAGCTAAGCACGTTGAGCAATGCATCTTCATTACTGACCCATCAAGGCCTAGTCGTGTTGTCTTAAGGACAGGCAAAAATCCCCTCTTCAGAATTGATGGACTGGCCGACGAGAAAGACTTCGACGGCCTCTTTGGAGACCCGATGGTGGAAGAACCCGATGAATATGATGCAACATACACAAAAATAAGAACAAGGACCATTCTATGTAGGTCGTCTGCTCTTCCTCCATACACCCGTGGGGTCAAGTAAACAAAGACCAAGCAGAAGGGCAAGAAAAAGAAGAGAGATCGAGTGTGAAGAAACAACACTAAACCCTAAAACCCTAATTGTGTGTATCTCCAATTAAGGATGTATAAGTGTACTACATATGCAAACTCTTTTGGATGGCAATGTGGAACCATCATTTTATGTGTGTCGTCTTCAATGACATGTTTATCGATCGAACTCATCATTATATTATTTCATGTAGTTGATCGACTCTCTGTGCTATATATTGGCAACGTAATTAAAAAACACATCATTTTATGTAGTCGATGCACTCACACACTCCTTGTATAAGAGTTATTAATTACATGTGTGCTCGAAATAGAGAAACGGTGCAGAAATAATTAACAAGCAAAACAAAAATCATAAGGAAAAAAGGTTATCCCTGGCGAATATAGCCCTATGGCGTCGGGGGTAAGTGGGGGTCCCACCTGTAAGTGGGTATACAGTTATCACCGGTGAATAAGCGTGTTCGCCGGTGGTAAGTCCTACGGGTCCCTCCTATAAGACCCAATGTCTCACCCATCGATGCGGCTCGAAAAAAATCCCCAGTGCCCCTCCCTCGCAAGCAACCCTAGCTCTCTCTGGTGACCCGCACCTTCGGGCCCCCTCGCTCCGCTTTTGTCGTCCCCATGCGCCGTCGTCATCCCCTCACTCTGCACCGCTGCACCCCCTTGCATCGACATGGTCCTTCCCCACACGCGATGCAGGCTAGAGGACAGCACCGTCACGGTCTTCTTCTTGGTCCGTCGAATTGGCTGTTGAATTGAACCGAATCATAGACACCATGGTCTTCTTATTGGTCTGCCGCGGTATTCTTCCCAGTCCGTCGAACTGGCCATCAAATTGAACTGGATCAGCGCCACCATGGTCTTCTGCACTTCAACAAGGTGAGCCGCCTTCCACCATGGTCTTCTGCACTACAACAAGGTGAGCCCACTTATTTGCTCAGATTAGATGGTATTTTGTTCGGATCAGCTGGTACTTTGTTCGGATTAGCTGCAACAAGGTGAACATCCTCTGTTGCTTTGCTGTTCGGATTTTGAACATCGTGAAGGATTAGATGGTACTTCAGATTAGCTACTTTAGATTAGCTGGTACTTTAGATTAGCTACTTTAGTTGGTACTTTAAATAACCAATGGATGGAATGTGTGTTGCTAGTGGTGTAGTTAATATGGTGCTAGTTGTATACTTGTATTTGCTATAATTCGTCCACTATTTGGTGTAGTTGATATGGTGTTTCTACTGGTGTAATTGATATGGTGCTGCTCGATGGATGGCATGGTTATCGGTACATTTTGTGCAGGTACAATGAGTTGCCAATGTTTCATCGGAATGTCGATTAACTTCTATTTCGACGAATTTCTGGCACTCCGGCATGACCATTTTGAGCAAAGGTCATGCCAGATTTTTGCCCTGAATATAAGTGTCCTAAATCTTTTAATTTTTGCTTCTGTAGTCCTAGGTATAGCCTTGTCTTCTTCTCAGTGAAACAAAGACGATCCCACTGGGTGTTCTCAGCAAAACTTGAATGAGCACTACATGCTCATGGAGGAGGAGATACAGCTAGAGGAGATGGCAAGGGGCAAAGAAGGCGACAAGACCACCGATGATGCCCTTGATGGCGATGACGAGAGGGGCGACGAGATCACCGACAGTGGCGCCACTGGGGGTGGCTCAAAGAGTACTATAGAGGCCAAGAGTCGATGGAAGAAGCGACACCCAAACATGGTCGGCACTAGAAGGGAAACATTCACCACGGTGGACCCTGAGACCGGTATTCCTACGGAGCCGAACTGGCTCGTGAAGGGGTACGGCCTCTAGCTAGGAGCTATCCTTAAGGACGTCGTAAATGTCAATGAGATGAAACTTTCAATGAAGTAGAAGAAGCATCTGCAGGACAAACTCCTTTTGCGGCTACACGCGTGGTGCCAGTTCCCCGAGGGCTACACGAGCCTGCATCCCAAGAAGAACATCATGAACAAGCTAGCCCTCTCTAGGTTCACCAAGAACCTCAGCGGTTATAAAACGATGCTGAGGGGGATGATTGCTGACAATGAGACAATCGAAGAGATCAAGCGCCACTACCCGCGGATTACACCGGAGGACTACACACTCTTCCTGCAAAACGAGGAACTAGAGTACACCAAGTCGTAGTTGATCTGGGGAAAGGAGCTGGTGGAGAAGAATGTCGATCGCCACCATCTCGATTGTCGTGGCTACGATGGCACGAAGGAGAAGTGGCAGAAAGAGGACCCGAACTACATAGACAAGGGCATCAAGAACCCTTGGGACAAGTACAAATACCCTCTCTTCAGGGCATTTGACAGGTCCCGGTACCATAAAGAAACGGATGGTAAACTTTTCACGAGCCCGAAAGTGGTGGAGGGTGTTGTCTTGGTCACCGACCCGAAGGTGGTGAAAGTTGAGAAAGTAGTGGTAAGCAATATTACCAGCTTATTAGTTTAATATTGCTCACCAAATCCATCTCTCAAATTTTTCATGCTACTTCTTGTAGTTCGTAGAAGAAGCGGCCAAATCTGGCTCCTCGTCCCAGGCGTCGACGGGCAAAGTCCTGTGGGACAACCCTTTTATCAGGGGCATGAACATCATGAAGGAGCAGCCACCATTGAATAGGCCACACCTTCGCCATGTCCCCGGTGCCGGAGGAGGTCGCAAGCATGTCAACCATGGCTTGGCCGTGCCCAGCACCAAGGAATCGTGGCAGGCGGAGAAGGACCAGGAGCATGAGGCTCTATTGGAAAAGGTGGCCAACTTGGAAGCAACCATGGACCAGCACGTCCAAGCCACGATAGAAAGCAGGGTCCAAGCAGAGGTGGCTAGCAAGGTCGATGACACGATGGCGAGCCAGGTCAATGAAATCATCCCTGGAATGGTGCAGTCGATCTCAATTTTTCACCAAAGGCCAAATGGGACCGCTCCCGGTGATCAGCATAGGCGGCAGCAACTCGGGCAGCATGCCTTCTGCTATATGGGCTCAAGACACACCCATATTGGTGACTCCACCCATCGACGCCAATGTAGGTGGTAGGGAGGATTTGCCGGCCATGGGGGCTGCCAGCATCCCCTCAGTTACTTCCACGCCCTGCCTCGGTCCCTCAACGCGAGCTGGGCTCGATGACCTCACGATAATTAGTTGAGCCTCTCAAAGCCTCTACAAATTAATCACTTCATCCTCTCTAACCTACATGTTTTCACATGCACAAATGACTGCTTGCACCTTGCTCCTAAATATGGACAACAAGTTGAAGGATGTTGTGAAGGGAAACGTCATCATGCCACTCACCCGGTCGTACCACTTCAAGCCTATGGATGATAGTGTCCACTAGGTTCAAGTGGATCGGTCGTTACCGAGATGCGGAGACTTGGATCCTCCTTCTCAACCCGCGGATGCCGCTAGTGTGCTAAAGGTCGGACAACTCAAGAATCATATCTTCTATTGCCGAAAGCCCTAATTCGGCTGAACACCGCCAGGGGGTCGGAGGCAAGCCAAGCCAGGGTCACTCCTGAGGTTGCGCCGGGGGCGCCGAGCCAAGCTAGGGTCACTCCAGCGTCCGTGCCTGCCGCAAGCCAAGACAGGATCACTCCTCCACCAGCTGATGATCCACCGGAGCCCAAGACACATGAGCATGACAACGCGTTGGACATCGGTATGGCTCCCATCGATTCGTTCATCGCTGATTTGGATGCCGATGTTTTTCCTTCCGAGGCACCCGCCTGTGATACCCTAAAGAAGAAGCTCTTCCCTTCTCAAGAAACACCCGAGCAGGAAGCTACCGCCTTCACCACTATGCCGCAACCTCAGTTACCCCAAGGACACTCCTTGGTGTGATCATGGAGACGATGAAACAAATCAGCACTCCCTCATGCAATAAGAAGGGTGTTAGCAAGCGGAAGAACCGGCATGGGGAAAACGATGTCGCAAGCAAGCAAGTGGTTCTCGATAGGTTGCCGACCCCATGGAGGAAGATGCATTACCCTGGTGAACCGATCCTGCCAGAACACATTGTCAAGACGCTGACTCCGGACATGAGGATCCTACATGAGTCTATTCTATATATTGAGCGGGAACTTCTCAAAGATAAAAAATCCCTCATACTTGGTATTCACGGTCAGGATGCCCACTGACTGTGGCTTTGTCACCACCAACCTCGTGGGGTTCTTCTTTGTTAGGTGAAGACGTCTTCAGTCTCTTCCACATGTTCCAGCTTGAGTGAAACTTGGTCCGCCTGGTATCGCTTAGCATGGCGCATGATATCATCGTGGAGAAGACCTTGCACATTGCTATCATGGACCCCTTCTACATGACTGCATCCAACAACAACAAGGAACAGGAGTTTGTCACGAAATATATCCAGGATTTCTTGGTGGAGAATAAGGATAAGAGTTGCTTTCTCATGTCATACTTTCCCGAGTAAGTAGTCGCTCGGTAAATTACCCGCTATTACATTTCTTTCATGAATTTCCTTAATAGCCGAGGATGGTGGTTTATTCCAACTGTTTTGCATAGACATAAGTATTGTGTCCTCATCGCCTTTCAACTATATTATTCCAATGTCGTGTATCTTGACTACGTGAGAGACGTGCGGAAAGACTACACCAATATCAAGTCTACTCTTGATAAAGGCCTCAACGGCCTCAGAGCCACGGTTGGCCCACTCAAGTATGAGTAGAAAGTTAAAGGCTGCTACGTTTGCTCCCATGTAACCAATTTCCCCTGTCTCAAGAAATCATTGGGTGAGAATGGGATGGAGGCCTGGTTCACAATCCTACAGATGAGGGAGTTCGTAAAGGATCAGCAGCTTCTCTTATTGCCATCTGGCCTCAAGAAAAGGGGCACAGACATGGCGGAAACCACCGATGCAAACATCAGAGCCGAGTTCCGTGCCATCCAGTGGAAGATTGGCACGATACTCATGAGGGATGTCATGAAAAGGGGTGCCTTGTTCAACTACAGTGGTCACCCACGGAGTAAGGCAGAGATAAAACCTTCTTAGAAGCCTGTTGTGATGTGAGGACATTTAGGATGCTCGATGGCATCCATCCGTTCCTATTGAATGCATATGACATGAGTCGTCGTCCTTGATCGAGTCACAAACTTGTCTCCTGCAAATGTTAGTCGCGGTAGGCCTTTAGTATATTTGATGCTTTTCTTTTTGCACTATCTCTCCCTGCAAATAAATGTTAGTCATAGAATTACTTTAGTATATTCGATGCTTTTTTTGCATACCTACATGTTATCTCTTTATTATGAATGTGCTAAGAACTAACATTTCTTTCGTGGGTGTGTGCATAGATGACGTGGTATGTCGTGTACAAGGGCAAGGTTCCCGGAGTCTACGACGACTAGGAAGATTGTGGGAGGCGGGTCCACCGTTTCAGGGGCAACATTTATAAGGGCTACACAACTTTGGAGGAGCCAGAAACTTGATATGCCAACTTTCTAGCGTGACGGAGGAGAAAGATGTGGAGAAGACTGATGACCCCCTTTGTCGTGATGATGCTCGCAGCCCCCACCGCCTCTCTAGTCTATTATGTCATTGTTGTTTAGCTAGGTCATGTGACTCCGGAGACTTGTGTTTATGTTTGTGTAATATTTTCTAGTTGGAGTCGAAGTTTTAACCATACGGTCGACTTTCTACACTTGTGTTATCTATTTTTGTTATTGATGCATGCTATGAACGTTTGGGTACTTCCTGTATATGTTGTGTCACAAATGTGTACATTTTGCAGTAATTCTGGTATTTCTGTGCATATTATTGTGTATATTCGGTTGTATATATTGCATATTTTGAGAAGTTATTTTATTCCTGTTAATGATACCACCGGTGAACAGATGTACTACCCCCGGAGAGTGGGAGTTCGCATGTGGTAGGGGCACTACCCCCGGCGAGTTGTGAAGGGCGCCCGTGATACTGGACTATATCCGGCGAATAAGTCTATTTGTTGGCAATAACTAAAATTACCCCGGTGAATAAGTGAACGCGTTGGCGATGTGGCATTACCGCCGGCGAGATGGTCGCCGACGAGCCCAAACTCGCCGGCGGTAGGCCATTTTGGTGCGCCAGGGTGAGGTTTTCCCACCTAGTGAAGCAATCACTTCCCACCAAGTATTGGTGGCTACCATAGAAGAAAACCAAGATATCAGAGCGGCTCCACCAATAGTAGACAACATTGGGAGGGCAGTGGCCGCAAGTAAGAACGTTGTGTATCCTAAGGATGCGGCAAAGTTCATGCCCCTCCGGCTATCCCCTGCAGCTAGTGTAGGAACCAGTGACCGGACCAAGTGCTACCAATCAAGAAAATCCTTCGCCATCGCCATCAACCTCGGCGGCAGGCAACACCTTTGTTATGGTGGCCGACAAAGTGATATACAGCAAAACTCTCATCGATCCCATGACCGTGGATCATATCCAAAATGTTATCTATCTTGATAAGAAGCGCCAAGAAATCCTGGTAGAAGCCAAGTATGTCGCGGAGTTGAGCGCCCAGCTCAACAAGGACCTCGCCAAGGGGCATGAATCCATTAAGGCGACAAGAGCAGTGCAAGCAGAGTACAAAAAGTTACTAGCACAACAGAAAAAGCACGAGCTCCCACGCATATCATCTAAGACCCCAACGTTCGATGAAAATTGGGATGGGGAAAGGACAAGCGGAGATACCCAAAGGCTATCCCTATAGTGACAAAGAGGGGAAGAAATTCATGACAACCCCCTCCCTGAACATGGTCGTCACCAAAAACCTCCTTGAGCAGGATATATCACCGGAAGCGGTGGCACGGGTCTATGATCTAGTCGCCAAGGCTGTGACAACAGGAAAAGGCCACCTCACGGAGGCTTGAGACTAATCCAGACTTTTGCCAGTCTAGCGCTCCAAACCACCATAGGCGAAGATCTCCAGCTCAAAAAATCAAGGACCTACCTCAAGATGTCAGATCATGCACAGGCTCTACGGACCGAAGGCGGAGGGACGCGCATAATTGGAACAATGTTATCCCCATATCCTCCGACAACATAGACAAGGCACACCCCTGCTGCTCGCCGGTCCCTCCCCGGCAATCTCGACGATATGGAGGGGCACCGCCTAACCACCATACGAGCATGCCGCCTCAAAGAGACCCACAGAGTGGCATCTTCATACGCGATAATGGAGCGCAGTAGGGGCACTATGGTAGAGAGCGCAACAACAATGGTGGTCAAAGGAGCACGGTTCTAAACAATCAAGAAGGACACGGTGATTCCCAAGATGGAGTAAGCAAGTGGACTAAGCCCGCGCCACTGCCGCCACCACCGTCATCACCACCAAGAAGCCACCATGGTGGAGGATCTCGTAGGTATCACCCTTCGTGATGTAACTCTCCTCCCCATGGTGGCAAGAATAACTCTCCACAACTAAAACCCTATGATGCACGCCAGCACCTAGATGAACACTGAGAAGCCCAAGAAGAACCCTACCTAGGGTCACGATGCTTCAGCCTGGTTATCCGTACAACAACTTACGCCAAGGGTCTCCGGATTGACAAGACTATCAAGCCCTACGACGGCACGGCCCAGCCAGCTACATGGTTGCAGGACTACCATGAAGTGATAGAAATCGCAGGGGAAACCCCAATGTCTCCATTAAGTACCTCCCACTCATACTCACTGGCACCACCCAACAATGGATCAATGACTTACCATAGAAATCTATCTACAACTGGTTGGACATGCACGAGGCGTTCACCAAGAATTTTGAGGGTACATACAAGCGTCTCTGCACTATTGGTGACCTAGAGCGGTGTGTACAGGAAAAGCATGAGTCATCTCAAAAGTACCTCTCCCGTTGGCTCGACATGAAAAACTCGTGTGCAGGAGTACACGATCAACCCGCTATGGTTGCCTTCATCCACGGATTGGAAAGAGGGTATCTTCTCCGGCATACACTGAAGTGCACCCGGGATAAAGGAAAGCTTGATCTCAATGCGATGATAGCCAAGGCTAGAATATTTGCCACCACTGATGATGATTCTCATGGCGCTCTACCTGCAGTTTCCATCCCCAACCAAGCCAAGGAAAATACCAATAATAAGAGGAAAAATCTGCCCGAAGAGAAGCAAGTGTCCACATGGTCGTCATGGCGTTCGCTGGTTGAGGCGAAGGCGAGCAGTGTGGACATGGACATGGACAGGGAGCTGGTTGTGGGTAGCAGAACAATAGTGAAGCTACACCTGCTACACCTCGCATTCCCAAACATATGAGGAATATCGGGATATGCCGTGCTTGGTGCACATGGATTCCAACGGTAACTCCACCCACACTAACCGCAATTGCAAGTTTGCCAACGATCTCAAGGAGGAACCCGAGTCTTGCTACAAGCAAAGTTAGAAGAACAGACCCGGTGAAAAAGGCAAGGGGAAGAAGGAAGACAAGGAGTCCAAGGTTTCTGATGATATGGAGGAGGATACTAACCCCAAGCCCACTGACAAGAGAGATGGCAGGGGAAAGAGCAAAAATCTGTTTGAGAAGAAAAAATCCACCTATCACACCTTCCTCGGCACTCCAACAGTCAAGGCGCAAAAAACTCTCTAAAGATACTGCTAGCCACCCTCCCCAAGTTAACCGAATACATGAAGTGGTCGGTACCCTCAGTTCTCACCATGAGTATTTCAATCTCCATGTTGAGCTTCTCAATGGTGGTGTCGGAGGATTCCTGCATGGATTTGAGGGCTTCTTCATGCATCTTGACAACATTCGCCAGGTCCTCCTTCAGAATCTTGTTCTCGATGTCAAGCTCATGCATATGTTTGGATTGCTCCACAATGTCCTTGGCTTTGGCGATGGCATATGCAAGTAGGAAAAATAAAAACGATTGATCATACTCAGAAGGAAAACATCTTTGAGGATATAATAATGAAGTATCAGAAAGATGACAAACTTTTATTTCAGACCCTTCTCCTCCTTTACGAACGAGACCTTACCCTTCTCCTCCGATAGCTCCTTTTTCATCTTCATGAACTTCTCATAAGTAGAACCCTCTCCGAGCACGTCCATTCTACAGAATATACACATAATTTAGTTTCTTTGGAGCATATAGTCGAATTTTTTCCCACTACATGCTCGGGGGCTATAGTGTGAAAATTTGATCTACACAACTACTCTAAGAGTGTCTAGTCAGAATTGTCTAATTCAAACTAGAAATTTGGTGCCTACATCTCGAAGTAAAACTGGGTTACTCTAAGATAATTCGGCCAAAAACTTGTGGTTTTCCGCCTAAGCACTCCAGGGCTACAGTGGAATATATCTTAAATAAAGTACAAAGTTTCAAGGACTAACTGTGACAATGATCTTCGGGCTATTGGTAGCTCCGGCACTATTCTCTTGGAAAATTCTTACATTGTGTACCAAGAGTCTTCTTGCTAGAACAGATCATCGACATTCAAAGTCGGAGGAGCTGTGGTGGATGGTGCTCCAGGAAATGGCACTAAGGAGGCCCTTTCTACCCTTTGATCTGATGATGTGGAGTTAGTTGGGAGCTTGCTACCGTGATGGTTGCCGGATTTCCCGCCACCATCACCGCCAACTCCTTACCACTTGGTTCAGCATCCTTAGTCATGGCTTCAGCTGATTGAAAATAGGAGCACTCTCATGAGTCCCTTGAGTGCCAAGAGGAGTTACTCTAATATCTATCACGATTAAAGCATCTTGACTAGGATTGATTTCAATCTCCATGTCGAGGACTTCAAGACCAACAGTAGTGGAGGATCCTCCTAGGCTGACAGGTGCATTGATGGCAGGAGTAGATGGAGAAGCGGCCGGAGATGATTTCGGGTTAAAATCCTAGATGTCCTCGGACGTGCATTTCACGCAATATTCTTCTTCCTAAGACGTACAAGTAAAAAGTATAAGTACTAGAAGGAGTTAAACAAGAAATAATTCGAAGTAAAGAAATGCTTACACAACAGCAGGCACCTTGGCAAAAGGAATGTCGATGCTCTTTGTTCTTTTATCTTCCTCTAGAGCGGCGGTGGACTTATTAGAGACTCCACTCTCCGTTTTCTTCTTCTTCTTCTTGCCCTCGGCTATAACATCCCAAGATTTTAGAAACTGGGACTAGAAAAATTGTATTTACATGTCATCCATAAGCATTGCTTTGCATTCATGCAAAAATTTCAAAATTCCGAATTGAAAACCGTAATCGGTTTTGCAAATATTCCTACGAGGAATAAATAAGGATTTTATAAATAAGATATTTTTGAACTAATGAAAAGAGTACAAAAATGACCCTACAATGATCTACTAAATATTCGAAAACTTCACTAACAAATTTCATCTCATTTGGAGTTAGTATGAAAAAGTTATAAAAGAAATACTAAATAGAAATTAGAAAAAGAAAAGAATAAAAAAATATACTAAACCCTACCTAGCCGAACCACCCTGGCCCGACCCACTCACCCCCTCTAGCTACAACTCGCGCCGAACAGCAGTCGCGACCCGCCATCGGCCCAACGAGCAAGCTTTCGTGCCGACAGCCCACGTCCCCGCCCGCTCCCGCTGACGACTGGGCCCCACATCATCATCCTCCTCCTATCGACGTGCAAGGCTGCCGAAGCTTCTCGTCTGCTAACACCTCCGTCTGACAAGGGGTAATCTCAGCAATGCCCATGGTTTATGGACTTAGGGTTTTGTGGAAAAGAGAACGCTAGGGATTTCATCGGATGTCAGACAAACAAGGGAGTCGAAGTCGTCTGATTATCGATGGACAATACTATTGCAAATTGCTTGGAAGTTTTTCGGTACCTCTCCCTAGGCTCCTCCCATCCTATATATAATAGGATAGGTCTCGGGGTTGTATACGGATAGGTTACATATTCATGAATATAACACCAACACAATGGCAGTTCCTTTTTCCTTTTTAGCTAAACTAAGACTTCTGTCGGATGCTTCTTGGGCCTTCTTCTTGGTTCTTCATGAGCTGTGAGCCTTTATACAATTAGGGTAACCAAACATAAGCACCCGAGTAATCATACCCATGTTAGTAGCCCTCGAGACTGTACCTGAATCAGTCTCTAGAGATATTTTCAGTATTTATGATTTACATGATATATTTTTATTTTTTCTAGCTTTGTAGAGATTTGGTACAACAGGCCTGATGCATCTGACAGATCGGAAATCAGTTAATTTCTCTTGGGCAAAAACATTGTAGACCTACATCAAGTTCAAGTCCCTAGGCTTGAACTCGGAATTTTACTAGTGTAACTCAATTCGAGCCGTTGAGGTCTTATCAAATATTGAATTCCAGTTCTATTGTATCGGGTACCCAACGCGTCCGTCGGCATTTTTCATCATATCGTCGATACGGATATTTTACTGGCTGGGCGCATTCTTTTGCGATTACCAGGCCACATAGGATAAATCCCGGGGTCTTATGTTCGTGTCATGGACACGGCTTTCGGATTTTTATCGGGTCGGGTGCGATCTGAAATTTTTGTATAATTTTTATCGACTGTCTTGTTTAGCTGTTCGAATTGCTGAAGTTTTATATGCTCTTTGTTTTGTCGGATGGTTTTACAGAATCTCCTGATGGGAGTAACCCTTTGAGGATACACTGAAGTAAAACACATAGGCTTATGCTGATATTTCTTTGGGTCGAAATAACTGTTTGACCTTATATGCCCAATATAATTTTATATCGGCTGCGCACCAGCGCTCCCAATGGGAGTAGCCCAAAAACACTATAGACCTACATCAAGTTTAAGACCCAGGCTTGAACTCGGAATTTTACTAGCGTAACTCAGTTCGAGTCATTGAGGTCTTATCGAATACTAAATTTCAGTTCTATTATATCGGGTACCCAATGCGTCCGTCGGGAATTTTCATCATATTGTCGATACGGATATTTTATTGGTAGGGCACATTCTTGTGCGATTACCAGGCCACGCAGGATGAATCCCGAGGTCTTATCTTCATGTCATGGACACGGCTTTTGGAGTTTTATCGCGTTAGGCGCGATCCGAGATTTTTGTATATTTTTTATCGACTGTCTTGTTTGGCTGTTGGAATTGCTGAAGTTCTATCAGCTCTTTGTTTTGTCGGGTTGTTTTACAGAATCTCTCGATGGGAGTAACCCTTTGATGATACACTGAAGTAAAACTCATAGACTTATGCTGATATTTCTTTGGGTCGAATTAACTATTTGACCTTATATGCCCAATATAATTTTATATCGGTGCGCGCCAGCGCTCTCGATGGGAGTAGCCCTTGAGACTATGTTCGGATGCTTGGATTTGGACATAGGCTCATAAGATTTGTTAGTTTCATCATAGCGATGCTCGCAATAAATGTCTTTATAATAAAAATCCCCTATTTGTGGGTAAAGAAAAACAATGTATAAAGAAAGGAATCAGAGTATGGAGAAACTTATCTTTTATTAAAATCTGAAGATGAAGATACATGGTTTGGTGGGTTTCCTGGCTGTTGGCCTTTATTGAATAATATTTGCTAAGTAGCTGGGTCGTAGGCCTTTATTGTAATTTAAATTGCGAGAAAACAAAAATTCTAAGTGTAAAAATGTCGTAGTTGTGCGACGTTCTAGGGATTGGAGTATTTGACTCATGTCTTCTTGTCTTGAAGCCGATATGGTCCTTCGGGGATAACTTCTGTAGCAATGTAAGGCCCTTACCAAGGTGAATCTAATTTATGGTGACCATCTTGCTTAAGGCGGAGAACTAGGTCCCTACGATGAAGGACCCAGGGCGCAATCGTCGGTTGTGGTAGTGGTGCAAGTTCTGCCGATATACAGTGGCCATTTGTAAGGAAATGTCACGAGCTTCATCAAGTGCGTCAAAGTCGTATTCAAGTGCTTCCTTGGATGCTTCCTCGTCGTATTCAGTGACCCTTAGAGACTCGTGAGGTACTTCGACTGGAAGGACAGCTTCAGCACCGTGGACCAGAAAGAAGGGCGTTTCTTGCGTCGAACTATTTGGAGTAGTACGCAAGCTCCATAAAACAGATGGTAACTCATCAACCCATGCTCCTTTTGCTCTGTCAAGTGGTGCTAGCAATATTTTCTTGAGACCAGCAGTTACAAGGCCATTGGCTTTTTCTTCTTGTCCGTTAGTTTGTGGGTGAGCAACCGAGGCATAACTTACTTCTATACCCATTTCCTCGAAGTACTCTTTGAACTCACTAGAAGTAAAATTAGTCCCGTTTTCGGTGATGATGCTATTTGGTATGCCAAATAAGAATATTATTGATTTGATGAAATTCACAGCCGAAGTTCCATCTTGGCTGGTAACAGGCATTGCTTCAATCCACTTAGTGAATTTGTTGACTGCTATATGCAGAAAGACGTGTCATCCTGGGGATGATTTTTGAAGTTTACCCACCATATCAAGTCCCCATTGAGCGAAGGGCCAAGCAAGAGGTATGGGGTTTAGTTCGGCAACAGGTGCACCGGGTTTTGTTGTGAATCGCTGACATGCTTCAAATGTTCTGACTATGTCCTTTGCATCTTGTAATGTTGTGAGACAATAGAATCCAGCCCTGAATATCATGGCAGGGATTGCTCAGCTCTGCTGGTGTGATGGCCACATACTCCTTCATGTATGTCCTTGAGTATAATCTTTCCTTCATCAGGTGTAACCCATCACTGTAAGACACCTAAAATACTTCTTTTATATAGTTCTCCCTTGATGATCCTGAAGGCTTTTGATCGTTGGGTAATTCGTCGAGCTTCTATCACGTCCTTAGGGAGTTCTCCCCTCATCATGTATGCTACATACGGTTGCATCCATGTAGTTTCTACTATCATGATTTTGTCGACTTCTAGATCTTTCTCAAGGACTTCTTTTGTATATTCATGTGCTAGCATAACCCCTGAGTCTTTCTGCGGTTTGATCTTTTCCCCTGTTTTGGGTGCTATAATCTCAGAAAATTTCTTGCCCTTGATAGTGTGCTCCGTTATTTCCTCCCAAAAGACTCCATATGGGACTGGTACGCATAAGGATCCGATGTTTGCCAAATTGTGGCCTCCTCATTACTTGCTCTTCCTATGTGTGAGACTTCACACCCGTCAAAATTGGGATTCCATAATGCTATACAGATCACGGTAAGCGATCATGTTGTCACTGACAGCATCACACTTGTCCATTGCTTGTTGTGCCACGAGGTAGGAATCACCAAATATTTTGAGGCGAGTTTCACCGCAAGCTTTGGCCATACGCATACCGTGCAGCAGGGCCTTGTACCCAGCTTTGTTATTGGATGCATTTGCGAAACTCATCTGAAGTATGTATCGTATTTTATCGCCTTGTGGCGACACCAATATGACTCCTACCCCTGCTCCTTTCGTTCTTTTTGATCCGTCGAAATACATTGTCCATGCACTGGAAAGGTCTGGTGGACCCGCGCAGTGTAGTTCTATCCATTCGGTAATGAAGTCAGGCAAAACATGTGATTTAATTGCTTTGCGTCTCTCATACGTGATATCTCGAGGAGATAACTCAATGCCCCATAGAGAAATGCGTCTGGTTGCTACTAGATTATTGAGGATATTGGAAAGTGGTGCTTCATTGACCACTATGATCAGGTGTTCTGAAAAATAGTGGAGCAACTTTTGTGTTGTCATGAATACTCCATATGCTAGTTTCTGATAGTGCGGGTATCTTTTCTTGGATGGAGAGAGGACCTTGCTTAGAAAATCAAAATTGATCTTTGAACACCGTGGGTTTTCCTTTCTTCGGGTCACTCTACGACCAAAAATGTGCTGACCACCTGATTAGTAGCGGCAAAGTAGAGAAGTAGGGGCCCTTTTTCTCATGGAGAGACGATGACGGGAGATGTCGAAAGTGTTTTCTTGAGATCCTCAAAGGCATGCTAAGCTTCCTCCGTCCACTCAAATTTATCTGATTTCCTCATAAGGGCATAGAATGGTAGTGCTTTTTCTCCTAGATGGGCGATGAAACAACTGAATGATATGACTCACCCGTGGCCCACCCTAGTCGCGCCGCGCACCGCCTCTTTGCGCCGTGTCCAAAGCGCGCCAGTGCACCATGCCCGACCTCGCCGCGCACGCGCAACCTCGCCATGATCACCCCACCCCGGCAGACACCCCCGTTTCCTGCCACACACCGCCGCAAACACAACTGCCTCTACTCACAGCGCCGCACGTGCCAGACCAAACAAAGCCACCCCATGCCGCGCCATTAAGTCCGTGATACCCCCTAGGAGACACCACACCATCCTATGCCCTCACCCATGCCGTTAGCTGCCTGTACCGACGCCACCGTCGAGCTCACCGCTGCACCGCTCGGTCCCCTCGCCGAGCTATAAAAGGAGGCCACCCGAGCCTCCATTCCTCACACCATTCGACTCCCCACTCCTCACTGACCTTTTCCCGCCTCTTCCCGGAGCAAGGCGAGCACCACCGTGCCGGAATTGAACCGGAGTCCGCCGCTGCTGGAGGAGAAGGGCGCCATCGATTCTGACCACCCCAAGCTCCACTGTGACCATGCCTCGCCTCGCCGTTATCTACCACGTTGTTTGCCCCCGTCGCTGAGCCAAGCTAGAGCCCAGGTGAGCCCTGAGAGACCCCCACCGCCGCGTTAGGTTTAGCCCATCGTCGGAGCTGTTCGTCGTCGACGACGACCCTCAGCCGTTGGATTAGAATTCGATCATATCGCCCAGATTGAAAGATACCATTTCACGTTAGATGTGTCGCTGAACAGTGGGTCCACACTGTCAGCAGCCCGCTGCGCCGTGGAGTGCCATTGGGCCGGCCCGTTTAAGTTCCTGCCTAGGACTGGAAATTCAAATATTGATTTTCCAATTTAGTTAAAATCCTGTTATGTGCCTAGATTCAAAATTCCATGCAGAGAGTTTCACTGAACCAAATTGCATGATTCAAATTTTGCTAGAAAGGTAATTAAATTATCTATCCAAGACCGTTGGATTTAAATCATTTGGAGTTAGAGATAATCTACAGAAAAAATAACAACACGGAGACTTTTGCAACTTCAAACATTTTTCAAAAATCAACCATAAATGCTTTTGAGTTGATTCCAACTCACAAAAATCACATTTGATCATATCTATCTGAATATGTAAAAATATTTAGGTTTGCATGCAATGACTTTGTACTAGTACAAAAATAATGCTATATAGGCATTTCTAGTCACTTTAAAGCTATTAAATGATAATCTTAAACTTTAAAGAATATGATCAACACTTTAAATCACATTCCCATGTATTAAAATATGTGGTGATGACATGTGTCAACATGATCCCATATTTTTATTAGAGACTATTAAATCTTAATTAATTTCAATGAGTAGAAATTACTTTTCTAAAATAAGATAAATAATATTAAACCTTTATTCCATGTGATGATTGTGATGATGCTAGATCATCAAGTGTGAGCCTTAGGGTGCTAAATAGACTTAGATAAGTATTGTTTGGTGATTGTGTACCCTGTATTCATTTATAGACGATAGTACCGACCAAGGATACGAGGAGGAGGAGTACTACCAAGCAGAAGAGGAAGACAACTTCAAGCACTACACCAATCAAGGCAAGCTATTATGTGCAAGATATAACCATGCAAGCTAACACTTGCAAGACTTAACCTAAGCAAGATGCTTTAGGCATGCTTGGTTATGTACCTTTGATTTATACCAATCCCAAGTTTTACTTGCAAGCTTTATCCTTTTTACTTTACCAAAGTTCTTTACTTTAGTTAGTGCTTTGTGAGTATTGGAAAAATAGTATAGCTAACATAAAGAGTATAAAACTAGGCCTATACTTAGATGGTATTCTATGACATGAGATTGAAGATTAGAAAATTAGTGAACACTCTTAACCTTAGTGGCTAGTGCTAAGCATAAAAGTTGATCACCTTAGATGGGAATACTTGGTGAAAATGATTATGAAAACCTTGGAATGATGATTCATTCTATTGAAATGTTTTGACATGTGTTGAGAAACACAATGGTTTGATGATGAAAATGTTGAGGCATGAGCCTTAACCCTTTACAAAAAAGGATGGTTGGGTTCGGATGCGATACCATTCCAATTTTACCGTACAACCACAATACCTGAATTGGGTAGGGCTTAGCCAGAAGTTTATGTGCCTTAGTATGGGTTCCCTCATGGGAGAGGTTTGAGCCGAGGCTACCTCTTGATGATGTCCACCTATGAAGTGCCCAGGATGGCAGATGGCCATGGCTAGGAGGCCAAGCTCATAGGAGAGGTGTCTATACTAGGGTGTGTAATTGAAAGGTTGTGATTGATTATCCGCATACTAAGTATGATTGATTCAGGGTTATCCCTGACGGATGTATCGAATTTTTTGGTGAAAGTGTACCACCTTTGCAGAGTGTTAAACTATTCAAATAGCCGTGTCCGCAATCATGGACAGTTGGAGTGGCCATACTATTCCATCGTCAGATGTTTTCAAAATGACTTGTGAATTGAACTGTGACTTTGACTTGACCACAACAGGGTTGTGGATATGAAAACTAGGTTACCACTTAAGTGCTTTAGAACTTTAGATTAGTTTTCTTTACTTCTAAACTCAATTTAGATAAACCTGGCTTTTTTGCAAATAAATCTAGAGCTTAAGGTTCCTACTAGAACTACCTTACTTGTTAGTGATAGTTTGCGAGTACTTAAAGAGTACTCGTGGCTTTGTCCCTGGCTATTCCTGTGGCCAGACTATGAGGAGAACTACTAGGATGATGGACAGCAGGAGGTCTACGACAACTAGGATCATATCCCATCGTCAGCATTGCCTGTGACCCTGAAGATGGAGCCCACTACTACGCTTATTATTCTGCTGCTTGTTTGTATTAAGACTGGATCATGAGATCCTTTATTTGTGTAAGACCTTATTATGGTTTGTAATGGATGATGTACTGTGATATCCAATCTGTTATGTCTCGCGAAATGGTAATCCTGGGATTGCGAGGTATGGCATAACAGGCATCTAGGATTAAAAATCCGGGTGTTGACAAGTTGGTATCAGAGTCATCCTAACAATAGGAGACCCTAGTTAGAATGGACGTCCGAACAAAAACTTAGTTCAAAACAAAAGAAGTGAGTATTTATGAAAACATATTCCCATTCTTATCCTTGAGATTCTTTCAAAAAGATTCATGTTCTTCAAAAAAAAATCTTTCGAACCTACATAAAAATGTGACACACTTGATCGCCTCACTAACTTACTCATCCTAAATTCTTATAGATGGAAGTCTAGTATTGCAAGTTCTACAAGTTGGGCAACGGAGCCAACTAATCTTTGAGAGGGACCTAGATGCACTGTCAGAGTATCTAGAGCACCCACATCTGGAATTCTTCGGGGCTCAACTCAATGATCACATCGGAGGAGCTCTACAATGGTTGATAGTTGCAGATCTCGGAGGCCAGATGGAAGCACCAACTTCGGACAAGATCCAATTCACATTGAGGGAGAACAACTGGCTAGATGGATTAGCCAGGGAAATGCATGAAGCTCTCGCCTGTCTGTGTGGGCAAAACATCAACTTGATCCAGGGAACTCGCTTTGCTCACTACGCAAGGCGTGATTCTATGGGAATGCACTTGGAGATGCCAGGACATCCGGAACTGAAGCACCAGGTGGACAACCTTGACTTCATGTTGTATGATAGGCAGAAGGAATTGGACAATGCTCGAGCCTACGCCAACCACAACCTTGCCATTGCTGCCTACAAGGATCAGACTCGTCAAGGATCGCCAATCACTTCGTTGTCAACGCGAGAAGAAGGATTGCACCATCGCTTGTCTTTGCAAGAAGGTGGCCGACCTCGAGAAGACTATTCGTGAGCAAGAAGTCCAACTGGAAGCAAAGGAAGAGGAAGAAGGTGAAAACATCCAGGGAGATCTTTACTCTTACCTCAGTGATGACAACGACTACCTGGAGGATGATGCCATGGATTTCTACACATATGATGATGATTCCGACTTCATTGATGATGATTAGATGCACTTGATCACTACCGTAGGAATGAGTTGTATCGGTCCACTGTATCTTAGTTTCACAGAATGGTTCTTAAAACCATCTACCTTGCCTTTGTGGTGTGGTATGTGTTGTATTGTGTGCTTGATGGAATGAATGAATGAATGAGAGGAAGTTAGTTTGCAAAACCTGAGTCAAACTCAAAGTTTAAAGGTTTTGAAACAAAACCATGAACCCTAGAAATTTCCCTCTTATCTCATTATCTATCACAATCTTCAGATGACTCGTGGAAACCCTGGAGGAAGCAGCTCATCACAGAACCCAATGCTGTAGATTCTGCAAATGCTAGTTTCAGACCGTGAAGCTAGTAGAGCCGAACGTCAAGCCAACCTAGCCACTCTTCAACAGATAACTCATATGGCCCACAATAATCAAGGCCATGGAAACCAAGATCACCATGGATCCAAGCTTAAGAACTTTCAGAATACCAACCCACCTATCTTTAGCAAGGCTGAGGATCCCTTAGATGCTGATGATTGGTTACAAACCATGGAGAACAATCTGGAGGTCGTAGGAGTTGAAGCCAATGAGAAGGTACTATTTGCCACCCATTATCTGGTAGGAGATGCAAGAGCCTGGTGGAATAGCACCTGTACCATGAATGACGGTCAGATGATGACTTGGGAAGCATTTAAGATCAAGTTCAGTTGCACCCATGTGCCACAAGGTTTAGTCACCAGAATGAGAGATGAGTTCAGAGAACTGAAGCAAGGAAGGATGACGGTAGTTGAGTACCATGACAAATTTCTATCGCTAGCTAGATATGCCCCTGATGAGATCAACACGGAAGAAAAAAAGAAGGACAGGTTCCTAAATGGACTGCATGATGAGATGCGGACTATGTTAGTCAACATCCGTTTTGAAGATCTAGAAGAGCTTGTAGACTCTGCCATTCAGATGGAGGGAAAGCTCAACCAAGCCAATGACAACTGCAAGCGTCGCATGATGCACCAGAGTGGATCCAACCAAACCCAGAAGTATCGCCCCAACCCGTCTGCAGGATACGCCCCAAGAAACAATAGACCCCCGATGTCCTGTCCAAGCTACCCCAATCGTAGCGGGGGAAATTTGAAGTTAGGAGGAAACCACAACAACAACCCCGGCAACTCCAACAACTTCAACCGTGCACCCTCCCAAGTCTAACAACAACAACAACAATACTGGCCCAAGGACTAGAAGCAATGTTGTGCCCGTTGCAGCCAAAGACAAGTCCCAGATTACTTGCTTTGAATGTGGAGTCAAGGGTCACCACTCCAATGAGTGCCCCAAGAAGCTTATAGAACCCACCAATGTGAATGCACTCGCTCAGCAGCAACGCCGTGTTCAGCCTGGAAGGAGATTTGCCCCCAGGGAATTCGCTCCACCGCAACGGCTATCTGTTCCATATGAATGCTGAAGAAGCCCAAGAAGCGCCAGATGTCGTGCTGGGTATGTTTTCTGTTAACTCAGTTTTAGCAAGAGTGTTGTTTGATTCTGTAGCATCGCACTCGTTTGTTACCGAAGAATTTGCATGCACTAGTAAGATTCAACCAACAAAATTGAAGCATGTTATGATAGTTCAAATACCTGGTTCAACCACCAAAGCTAGAAAAATTTGCAAGGTTGTACCTATCAGAATCCATGGGATAGATTTTTACACCAATCTAATAGTACTTGGAACCAAAGGTTTGGAAGTAGTACTAGGAATGCATTGGATGTCGAAACATAAAGGCTTGATTGACTGTGCCAAGAAAGCCATAACTATGACCAGTAGCTCTGGAGTATCAGTAGAGCATGTATCTAAAACCTTGCCCCGTCAATTCAAATGCAACAAGAGTCTAGCCCAACCGACCCTATACCAAGTCAAACTAGTCTATGAATACCCCGACATATTCCCATATGAATTGCCTGGTATGCCCCTAGATCGGGATATCGAGTTCATCGTTGAACTAATTCCTAGAACTGGACCCATAGCTCAGAGACCCTATAGTATGAACCTGTCTGAATTAGTGGAGCTGAAGAAGCAACTGGATGCTATGCTGGCGAAAGGTTTGATTCAACCAAGTGCATCGCCATGGATATCGCTTGTTTTGTTTATGGATAAGAAAGATGGAGGTAACCGTCTATGCACGGATTACCAGAAGTTGAATGACGTCGCCATCAAGAACAAGTACCCCCTGCCCAAGATTGAGGATTTGTTTGATCAGTTGACTGGTGCTAGAGTGTTTTCTAAGATTGATCTTAGAACTGGTTATCATCAACTCAAGATTCATGCAACGGATATTCCAAAGACCGCCTTTACCACCACATATGGATTGTATGAGTATACAGTCATGTCTTTTGGATTAACCAATGCCCCCGCTTATTTTATGAATCTCATGAATAAGATTTTTATGAACTTCCTGGATAAGTTTGCCGTTGTTTTTATCGACGATATTCTTATCTATTTCAAGTCAGAAGATGATCATGAGCTACACTTGAGAACCATCCTTGAAACCCTTAGAGAGCATCAATTGTATGCTAAGTTTAGCAAATGTGAGTTCTGGTTAAAGGAAGTAGGATTCCTAGGACATATTGTGTCGGCAGGAGGAGTCGTTGTTGATCCCGCCAAGATCAAAGATGTTGAAGAATGGAACGCCCCAACCACTCAAACTCAAGTCCGTGCATTTCTCGTATTAGCGGGATATTATTGCAAGTTTGTTGAAGGATTTTCGAGCATCGCAAGACCGATGACCCAATTGTTGAAGAAAGATAAGAAGTTCGAATGGACTGACAAATGTGAAGCAAGCTTTCAAGAGCTCAAGAAGAGGTTGATTTCATCCCCAATTCTGATTATGCCAGATATCAAGAAGCCTTTTGATGTGTATTGTGACGCATCCAAGATTGGTCTCGGATGTGTGTTGATGCAAGAATGCAAAGTCATAGCCTATATGTCTAGACAACTGAAGCAGCATGAGCAAAACTACCCTACCCATGATCTCGAACTAGCAGCCATAGTTTTAGCATTGAAGACATGGCGTCATTACCTTATGGGTAACCGCTGTGAGATTTATTCGGATCACAAGAGTTTGAAGTATATTTTCACTTAGAAGGAGCTGAATATGAGGCAAAGGAGATGGATAGAGTTAATCAAGGAGTATAACCTTGACATGCAGTATCACCCCGACAAAGCCAATGAGGTAGCGGATGCTCTTAGCAGATTGCCGTGTAGATTAAACACCATGATCAAAGAAGCCCAGCCAAGTTTGCATGAAGAGTTGGAGCAGTTTAGAACAGAGCTAGTTAGCAAAGGATTTTTAGCTAGCATTGAACTTCAACCCACGTTGATCAGTTAGATCAAGGAAGCCCAGAAAGGAAATGCAAGTATCGACGGAATCAAACGTCGTATCGGTACAGGAAAGGTACCTGGATTCACCAAAGATGAAGATGGAGTTTTGTGGTACAAAGGACGTATCTGTGTGCCAGCAGATTCGGAGCTAAAGCAAGTTATCATGCAAGAAGATCATGATACTCTTTATTCTATCCACCCCAGAGGAACGAAGATGTATCAGGATTTGAAGGAGCAATTTTGGTGGCACAAGATGAAGAGAGAAATCGGAAGCTACATAGCCAAGTGTGATATCTGTTAGAGAGTCAAAGCGGAACATCAGAGACCCGCAAGACTTTTACAACCATTGCAGATTCCGGAATGGAAATGGGATTCTGTCGGAATGGACTTTATCACCGGTTTGCCTACTTCTAGTAGGGGAAATGACTCTATTTGGGTCATAGTTGATAGACTGTCCAAGGTAGCCCATTTTATACCTATAAAGACCACCTACCAGAGTTAGAAGCTAGAAGAGTTGTACATTGCTAGAATTGTCAGTTTGCATGAAACCCCCAAGACCATAGTGTCGGATCGAGGAACCCAATTTACCTCAAGATTTTGGCAGAAAGTCCAAGAAGGATTGGGAACCAAGTTGAATTTCAGCACAGCTTATCACCCGCAAACCGAGGGACAAACTGAAAGAGTCAACCAAATCTTGGAATATATGTTGAGAGCTTGTGTTCTAGAATATGGATCAAAATGGGAAGATTGTCTGCCTTTCGCAGAATTCTCATACAACAACAGTTATCAAGCCAGTTTGCAAATGGCCCCATTTGAGTTCTTATATGGAAGAAA
This sequence comes from Avena eriantha, assembly GCA_910589775.1. NCBI lineage: Eukaryota > Viridiplantae > Streptophyta > Magnoliopsida > Poales > Poaceae > Avena > Avena eriantha. The sequence continues at coordinate 153,176,848 of OU342746.1, read as the reverse complement.
GTGTCGTACCCCCTTGAATTGGTCGCAAGTAGGAGAGAGTCATATTTTTGGACCCGACATCCTACGAGAAGCCGAAGAGAGGGTTCACAAGGTCCGTGAGCACCTCAAGACCACCCAATCCAGACAGAAGAGTTATGCTGACAAGAGACGTAGAGACCTGACTTTCAATGTCGGAGATTTTGTGTATCTCAAAGTGTCGCCTTTGAAGGGAACGCAACGTTTTAGTCCGAAAGGAAAGTTGGCCCCCAGATATATTGGACCCTTCAAGATTCTGAATCGCCGAGGAGAAGTATATTATCAACTGCAACTGCTAGAGGAGATGTCAGCCATCCATAATGTGTTCCATATCTCGTTACTTTGCAAATGCCTAGAAGTTCTGGAGAAGACTGGCGTTTTCAAGAAAATCGATCACCGAGCCATAGATATCAATAAGGATCTGACGTATCATGAAGTGCCCATCCGTATATTGGAAGAAGCCTTCAGAACCATCCATTTCTCAAGATCCAGTGGAGCAACCATACTGAAGAAGAAGCTACCTAGGAGCGAGAAGATTACATTAGGACTGAGTTTCCAGATCTCTTTAGTTTCTAGTTTTTATTAAATCTTGGGACGAGATTTTATTTAAGGAGGCAAGGTTTGTAACACCCCAAATCTTCTAAGCAAGTTTATCAAGTTCTAATCACCCAATTTAGGGTTAACAAAAACTTTTATTTAAAAAAATTAATATGAATGCATGTGTGTTTGCATTAGTGTAGAATTGAGTGTATATGCCATGCATTATTGTTCTAAATGATGTGAAATGGTTTAAAGGTGAATGTCACATCATCTAGACCTTTTACAAACAATGCAAATGGTCATTTTGATCATTTTAAACCACTAGGCCACTTTAGGTGTTCCTAGAGGAGAATTTCTAACAGAAACAATTCTATTTCTTTTCACCCCTTGCTAGACCAAGTAAAATTGTATCAAGGCCCACTTTACAAACTTACAAAAACATCTAGCAAATCAATTTAAAGGACATTTGAAAATTGAATCAAGTGTATGTGCTAAGATCACACTCTTCCAAAAACCCACCAAATCAATTCACCTTGACCTCTCCAAGCAAACCTAGTCTCTCAAGCTTCATTTAAGATCACTCAAAAAATATGAATGAAAAATTCAAAAATATATTCCATGCGGCCATTTCATCAAACACTTGGCATGCACAGAATAATATCTAGCCTAACTTCACTGTTTTGTATAGTGATCATCGACCAATTGATCTCCCTCTTAACCCCCTTGTCCCCCTGAGTGACTAGTAGCAGCAGACAAGCCCCCCCTTCGCCACGGAGAACAGTGGAGCGCCGCCATTTTGTGGTCATCGCCGGCCGACCACGGCCAGCTCGCACCAGACAACCCCGCGCCCATCCAGCATGTCCACTAGCATTGTCGCACTCTACCGCCACCCCCTGTCCAGGCCACAGCCCTAGCCGAGCCGTGGACCACCCTAGTCGCGCCGCACACCGCCTCTCTGCGCCGTGTCTAGAGCACGCCAGTGCGACGTGCCCGACCAGCCTTGCCAGCTCACGCCTTGCCCTCACCATGCACTCGCAGCCTCACCATGATCACCCCACCCCGGTAGACACCCCGTTCGCCGTGGCGCGACCCACAGCTGCCGCACGCTGCCACAAACACAACTGCCTCCACTTAGAGCGCCGCACATGCCAGACCAAACTAAGCCGCCCCATGCCGTGCCATTAAGTCCGTGAGAACCGCCAGGAGACACCGCACCGTCCTACGCCCTCACCCATGATGTTACCTTCTTGTAGCGACGCCACCGTCGAGCTCACCGCCGCACTGCTCGGTCCCCTCGCCGAGCTATAAAAGGAGGCCACCCCAGCCTCCATTCCTCACACCATTCGACTCCCCACTCCTCACTGACCTTTTCCCACCTCTTCCCAGAGCAAGGCGAGCACCACCGTGCCGGAATTGAACCGGAGTCCGCCGCTGCTAGAGGAGAAGGGCGCCAGCGATTCTGACCACCCCAAGCTTCATCGTGACTGCGCCTCACCATCATATACAACGTCGTTTTCCCCTGTCACCGAGCCTAGCTGGAGCCTAGGTGAGTCCCGAGAGACCCCCACCTCCATGTTAGGTTTAGCTTGTCGCCGGAGCTGTTCGTCATCGACGACGACCCTCAGCCGTTGGATTAGAATTCGATCGTAGCGCCCAGAATGAAAGATACCGTTTGATGTTAGATGTGTCGCTGACCAGCTGGTCCGTGCTATCAGCAGGCCGCTGCACCGTGGAGTGCCATTGGGCCGACCCGTTTAAGTTCCCGCCCAGGCCTGGAAATTCAAATATTTATTTTCCAATTTAGTTGAAATCCTATTATGTGCCTAGATTCAAAAATCAATTCAAAGAGTTTCACTGAACCAAATTGAATGATTCAAATTTTTCTAGAAAGGTAACTAAATTATCTATCCAAGACTGTTGGATTTAAATCACTTGGAGTTAGATATAATCTATAGCAAAAATAACAAGACAGAGACTTTTACAACTTCAAACATTTTTCAGAAATCAACCATAAATGCTTTTGAGTTAATTCCAACTCTCAAAAATCACATCTGATCATATCTATCAGAATATGTAAAAATATTTAGGTTTTCATGTAGTGACTTTGGACTAGTACAAAAAAATGCTATATAGGCATTTCTAGTCACTTTAAAGTTATTAAATGATAATCTTGAACTTTATAAAATATGATCAACACTTTAAATCACATTCTCATGTATTAAAATATGTGGTGATGACATGTGTCAACATGATCCCATATTTTGATTGGAGAATATTAAATCTTAATTAATTTAATGAGTAGAAATTACTTTTCTAAAATAAGATAAATAATATTAAACCTTTATTCCATGTGATGATTGTGATGATGCTAGATCATCAAGTGTGAGCCTTAGGGTGCTAAATAGACTTAGATAAGTATTGTTTGGTGATTGTGTACCCTGTATTCATTTATAGACGATAGTACCGACCAAGGATACGAGGAGGAGGAGTACTACCAAGCAGAAGAGGAAGACAACTTCAAGCACTACACCAATCAAGGCAAGCTATTATGTGCAAGATATAACCATGCAAGCTAACACTTGCAAGACTTAACCTAAGCAAGATGCATTAGGCATGCTTGGTTATGTACCTTTGATTTATACCAATCCCAAGTTTTACTTGCAAGCTTTATCCTTTTTACTTTACCAAAGTTCTTTACTTTAGTTAGTGCTTTGTGAGTATTGGAAAAATAGTATAGCTAACATAAAGAGTATAAAACTAGGCCTATACTTAGATGTTATTCTATGACATGAGATTGAAGATTAGAAAATTAGTGAACACTCTTAACCTTAGTGGCTAGTGCTAAGCATAAAAGTTGATCACTTTAGATGGGAATACTTGGTGAAAATGATTATGAAAACCTTGGAATGATGATTCATTCTATTGAAATGTTTTGACATGTGTTTAGAAACACAATGGTTCGATGATGAAAATGTTGAGGCATGAGCCTTAGCCCTTTATAAAAACTGATGGTTGGGTTCGGATGCGATACCATTCCAATTTTACTGTACAACCACAATACCTGAATTGGGTAGGGCTTAGCCGGAAGTTTATGTGCCTTAGTATGGGTTCCCTCGCGGGAGAGGTTTGAGCTGAGGCTACCTCTTGATGAGGTCCACCTATGCAGTGCCCAAGATGGCAGATGGCCATGGCTGGGAGGCCAAGCTCATAGGAGAGGTGTCTATACTATGGTGTGTAATTGAAAGGTTATGATTGATTATCCGCATACTAAGTATGATTGATTTAGGGTTATCCCTGACGGATTTATCGAATTTTGTGGTGAAAGTGTACCACCTCTATAGAGTGTCAAACTATTCAAATAGCCGCGTCCGTGGTCATGGACAGTTGGAGTGGCCATACTATTCCGTCGTCAGATGTTTTCCAAATGACTTGTGAATTGAACTGTGACTTTGACTTGACCACAACAGGGTTGTGGATATGAAAACTATGTTCCCACATAAGTGCTTTGGAACATTAAATTAGTTTTCTTTACTTCTAAACTTAGTTTAGATAAACCTGGCTTTTTTGCAAATAAACCTAGAGCTTAAGATTCCTACTAGAACTACCTTACTTGTTAGTGATAGTTTGCGAGTACTTAAAGAGTACTCATGGCTTTGTCCCTGGCTATTCCCGTGGCCAGACTATGAGGAGGACTACCAGGATGATGGACAGCAGGAGGTCTATGACAACTAGGATCATCTCCCATCGCCAGCATTGCATGTGACCCTGAAGATGGAGCCCACTACTACGCTTATTATTCCACTGCTTGTTTGTATTAAGACTGGATCATGAGATCCTTTATTTGTGTAAGACCTTATTATGGTTTGTAATGGATGATGTACTGTGATATCCAATCTGTTATGTCTCACAAAATGGTAATCTTGAGATTGCGAGGTATGGCATAACACGCATCTGGGATTAAAAATCCGGGTGTTGACAGGTTGTCTTCTATCCCTCTTGCTGATATGAGATACCCGAGGAGTTGTCCTGTGGGGACTCCAAATGAACACTTCGTTGGGTTGAGCTTGATGCAATACTTGTCGCGGTTCTCGAACATTTCTCGGAGGTCACTGATAAGAGTTGATCCTTGTTTCGTTGTAACTATGACTTCGTCGATGTAGACTTGTACATTTGTGCCAATTTGACTACATAAGTAGCTCTGCATCATCCATTGATATGTTGCACATGCATTTTTTAGGCCAAAGGGCATTGTTGTGTAGTAGAATATGCCATAACGTGTGATAAATGATGTTTTATCCTGATGTTCCTCCTTCGTATGAATTTTATGGTATCCTGAATATGCATCTAGAAAGGAAAGATGTTTGCACCCCGTAGTTGCATCAATTATTTGATCAATTCATGGCAGTGGGAAGTGATCCTTTGGATAGTGCTTGTTCAACACGGTGAAATCGATGCACATGCATAGTTCTTTTGTATTTTTCTTTGGGACACATACTAGATTTGCGACCCACTCTGCTTTCTTCAATTCCTTGATGAATTTAGCGTCGGTTAGGCGATGGAGCTCCTTTCCAATGGCCTTTCGTTTTGCCTCCACAAAGCGGCGAAGTGACTGTTTTACTGGTTTCTCCTTCGGATCCAAGTTTAATGCGTGCCTAGCGAGTTCCCTAGGAATTCTTGGCATGTCAGAAGGTAACCATGCAAAAATCTCCCAGTGCTCACAGAGGAACTCGATGATCATGCTTTCCTATGCGGGACCAAGATTGGAAGCCATAAAGGTTGTCTTTTCTAGGTCGGCAGGGTGGATCTGGACTTCCTTTGTATCTTTCGCGGTGTCAAAAGCCTGATCGGGATTGACACGTGTTATTGCCAGAGGTTCTGCGGTTACCGACATTTCTAGTTACTCAAACTCAGTTGCCATCCCGAATGATTCAGAGATTTTGTTGAACTCTCGATCACAATTGTCAAAATGTGTGAAGCTACCATTTACTGTATGACTCCTTTAGGGGATGGCATTTTCATAACTAGGTACACATAATGTGGTACTGCCATGAATCGTGCAAAAGCTAGGTGACCCAGGATCGCATGATATTGTGACAGCCAGTCTATGACTTTGAACTCGAGCTTTTCATGCCTGAAATTTTCCTTGGATCCAAAAACAACGTCAATACATATTTTACCTAAGGGAATTTTAGCTTTACCTGGAACTATATCGTGGAAGGATGTTTTTGTTGGTGCCAGATTTGTTAAAGCGCAATTCATCACCTTCAGTGTCTTGGCGTAGATCAGGTTGATGCTGCTTCTCGCATCCATGAAGACTTTACTCATATCAAATCCCCCTACTTGTGCTTCTACTATGAAGGCTGAGTGGCCCGGTCGTGGTACTCGAAGTGAATGATTAGCTCTGCTGAATCTGATTTCTTGTTCTGACCAGTGGAGATATTCGGGTGTGGCTGGTGGTGATATCTCTACCATGTTGACTTGTGTTGTAATCAGCTTTTGGATCCTATTGGATGGGCACCCTTTTGGAATCATTGACATTGCCCCTTTGGACCTGGGTATTCATTTTCTTGATTTGTTGTGTTTTGTGGCTGCCCTGCTGGCGGGTGGACTAATGGCTAACGTACCAGGTGTACTAGTGTACCCTCGGCTTGCTACTTTGGTTGCCTTTGTGTTGCATAGCTCTTGCATTTTTAGAAATGTTTGGCAATCCTTCATGAGATGGTTGGATCGCCTTTTGCCCATTGAGTCGATGTAAAAAATGCATATTGGTGGGTCCTTCCAGCATTTGCATTGCGGACATTGGTGGGTCTCGAGCTCTTGGCTGATATCGCTGTGTTGGTTGGATTCCTCCACCATCGTCCATGTTGTTGGAGTGATCGCCATTGTAATCGTCATTTCTTTGGTTGTCCTCTCCCAAGAAGCTGGCTGCATCATAGCTTGGCCCCGCATGTCCGTTGTTGCTCCTTCGTCTTCTGTCATTGTTGCGCATGTCCCTATCTTCTTCGGGTGAATGTGTTCGCTTGTTGTGTACTGCATCCTCCCCATCAGCCTAGCGATTTGCCATATCCATCATCTGTGAAATTATTTTGGGCTTGACCCATCCTAGTTCTTCTATGAATTCTCCACGGTGAAGGCCGTCATTGAAGGCGTCAATTGCCCTTTCGGCGGATATTGCCTCAGCTTAGTTTTTAATGTTATTATATTGCTGGATGAAGGCTCGTATTGACTCTCCCGGTTTCTGTTTGCATGCTCGCTATTTCTCCAGAGATGTGGGTTGCCTGAATGTGGAGTGGAAATGTCAGATGAACTTATCTTCAAGGTCGTTCCAACTGCGGATGGAATCTTCGGGTAGCTGTCTTAGCCATGATTGTGCGGCGCTGGTTAGGTGCAGCTGCAGGCTCTACATTGCGGTGGTCGTGGAGCCACTGTGTAACTTGATGGTGGCCAGATAATCCGCCAACCAAGCTTCGGGTTCCTGTAGGTCGTCATACTTCTGGCGGGCATGAGGAAGTTTGAAATCCTTGAGTACTGGAGTCTTGCGAACCCGTTGGGTAAAGCAGTTGGCTCCGCAGAACTCATAGTCATCCTCGATGTCCCCATTATAGTAGCTTCGGCTACGGCTCTCATCCCTGGATCCATCGTTCCTTTGTTGTGTGAGATCGTTTCTAGCGTTGTTTTGCCGCTCGGAGCTTGAGAAGAGCACCCGATGTGGTGACCGCGATCGTCAGGTGTGCCTGTAACACCCTCGAATCGGGCCTAGGCAAGTTTTAGCATTTTCCGCCAAACCCGCATAGAAATGATTCAAAGATGCCCACCAGGCACTTGCGTGTGGGTGGAAAACGAAGTAACATCATTACACAATAGTCCATGATGGAACCCATAGAACTTATATATACAACAACGACTCCATGAGTCAAGAATACAGATATACAATACAAAGATCCAAATCACCCTGAAAACGATACAACATCCGAGTACGGATAAGATGCAAATGGCGCTACGAGCCCTAAAGAATAACCAATGGCATCCATAACCCTGCCCAGGCCAAGCCAGAAGGGTAACCCTGCTAACAACATCGAACTTATACCTGTTAAACAAAAGGGAGGACGACAAAGGGCAAAAGAAAAAGGGAGCGGTCAGTACTGAGGCCGGTACACGGCGAGCCTGGAATTCGGCGGCTCTCGCCTACATAGGTATGGTGGACTGAAGCGGCAGCAAAGCATGCACTAAACAACCTATAGAGACTCGATACAACTGTCGTCTATTGGAGAGGGATAAGAAAGACCTATTCGGATCCAACCTGATACTAACACCAATCATACCCATCCTGGTATATCCCCCTTGAGACCAAACGAGGAAGTCAAACCGAGGAACTCACACAGTTGGCAGTTTTATTCATTCCATTATAGTTGCAGCACTTACTAGTCAGATATAGATAGCATGAGTCATCCTGATATCATAAGCAGTGGGCAGTTTTAGTTAACCATTTCGTTGTAGTTGCAATACTTACATCCCAAATCCAGTAGTTGTTGGCACTTTTATTTAATCATTCCATTATAGTGAAGCTGATCACTAGTCATACCAATGTCAAATTTATAGCACTACTTTAGTTATAGTTTTCTATGATCGAGATAATGTGCTCCAAGTCGTCCATAACCGTGGACATGACTTTCAGAAAGTTTTACCCTGCAGGGGTGCACAAATAGCAACACATGCACGATCAACCTCGGAAAAACCAAATAGAAACCCAACGAGGCTTTCACGACAAAGCAATCATAGGATTCATAAAATATTTCAGGGGGCCACCCCGATAAGCTACCCGCAACGAAGTTGGCCGGCTCCGAGATGGACCCATGGTTTGTGCCAATGGCTATAAACGACTAGGAACCCGAAAGTGTGACCGGGCTTGTCAATACCGTGAAAACATTCCACATTCCTAAACAGTACAGGTGCTCCACGCACAATCGTAAATAAAGCAGAGCATGGCATAAGTAAAGGATAGTAATAAAGCCCCAAACTAGTTTGTGGCCCCAAGAAATAAGAAATGAATCAACCTCTGGCTAAGGGGATTCATGGTCCCACATGTGAATAGTGCGATAGTCAAGGAACAGGTATCAAGTACTCGGGGCCTACGGGACACAAGTGAGTAGTTAAGAACCAGATATTAGCTATTTCCCACTGATGCCTCTGCATTAGTTATATCTAATTTCAGCAATTTAATATCAAGTTGTATTTAAAGTTATGATCATCTCCACTATTAAGCATGAGGCAACATTCCAACAACTGTGGTACTTGACGATACGAGATCGCACATGAGCAAGCAACTACGACTCGCAAGACCATCTATCTACCAGACAACAGGTAATAGGAGGTGTCCAAGGCAATATAAAGGCTGCAGAATATATCTGGTACGGAACACTAAATCATCATGACACGGATAGCAATAGATCAACAGGAGGGAAATAAAGACTATAAATGCAAAATAGGTAGAAAGGGGGTGAATGCTCACCTGGAAAACATTCCCGAAGATATATTATTCGAAGAACTTGTCGATACTCGCATCAAATCAACATCCTAATCCGCGAAGAAGCAAAGCACTAAAAGAAACACCAGATGCACTATTTAATACTACGGTAGGAGATCGGGCATGAGGCATGTATGATGCATGACATGGCAAAGATGCGATGCAACTAGGTAACATTAAACGGAACCGGGGTCCTGACAATTAAATAATAGGTTAATGTTGTTTAGCTACCCCGCAATTTAAATGTTGGCTTAACAAGGCAAAACATGTCATCGGTTTGCTATGCAAAATTAAATGGAGCCATTATAAGACTAGAATAGCCCGCATATAGCTCCATATTTAATTATGAGGTGAATCGGCTAAAAGCCCCCAAACAACATGATATGAGTGCAAGCATGACAATTTAATATGCAACAATTTATATAGATGGCATTTATAAAATAGGGGGCTCGGATCAGGGTCACACACCGGTTATCAGTGAACTTGGTTCCGAGAGTTCGGTTCGGTCTCGGCGGGATCGGTCTCGGTAATCGGATCTAGGAAGGAGAACTTGGTGCGGCGCCGGGTTCGGGATCGGTCTTCGGATCCGAGAGAGAGAAGAACACCGGGTGTGGTCTTCGGGTCTGGGAAGGAGATCTTGTCGTTCCGTGACATGGAACTTGTGCCGGTGGCCTTCGGGTGGTGATAACTCTAAAAGATCTTGCGGTGGTAGGCGAGGATGGTCTTGGCGAAACATGGCGTCGATTTTTCCTTAGAAGATCTTGGCGACATCGCGATAGGGTTTTGCCGGGGAAGATGCTTGAGAGGACCGAACCCTCACACGCATGACAGGGAACAGGTGGTGACAAGATGCTTGACGCCGAACACAAATGACCTACAACTACATGGCTGTTCATGCGGCCTCCACACATGGAACACAGGGGTGCAGCCTGAGGCTGCCTAGGACGCTAGCCTACACGAAGGGGAGGCGACAGAATAGCGCTAGCGAGGGGATCTCGAGGTGGCGACCCGAGGAGGGCGCGGCCAAGGAACGCGAGGAGGTTGGACCAGAGGGGCGGCACCCTAACGACGGAGGAGACGGGACCGCAGCAGGCAAGGCCGACGGCGGCGACGCGAGGTTGCAGGGCGGCGAGGCAGGCCAAAGAGGGAGGCCGGGGTGACTGCAGAGCAGCGAGGGAAACTCGAGGAGGCGGGGCCTAAGCGTCCGTAGCCGGAGACACGGGGGCGAGGTCCGGGCAGCGTCGGGGAGGCTACGGCGACGTGGCACGAAACAACGAGGAAGGCGGCCTCACGGTGGGGCTCCTGGATGGCGCTACACGGCCGCAGGGGTCCAAGATGGCACGACGAAGAGCTTGTCGAGGCGCGACCCGCGCTGGCGGTGGAGGGCGGTTGAATAGAGGTGGTGTGGGCCGGGGAGGCGGAGAGGCGGGGCGTCGCAACAAGGAAGTGCAGCCGGCTTCAGGGTCAAACGGCAGTGCTCGAGGTCCGGCCGGAGAAGAGCGAGATGGAGGAGAGAGGAAGGCATGGTCGCTAGCGGCGGGGTTGGTGGCGAATAGAGGAGAAGGAAGGTGGGGTTCACGAGGAAAGGACATGGGGTAGGTGGCGTGGGATCAATGCGGGTCGCATTGTGGGGTGGGGCCTGCCAGGTCGGGGGAGTGGGCAGAGAGATGTGCTAGGGAGGGGTTCATGAGCGACACGGGAGAGGGCGTGTCGCGGGGCGCGCGACTGGGTCTTGTACAATGGGGCGTGTTCGGGTAGGGCAGCACATTATGGTGTGGTGGGCAGCTGGACGCAGGCGCAGCGACGTGTGCATGTGGGTGCATGTTGGTTATGTGCCGCTGCGGCGGCTGGGTAGGGTTAGGGTTAGGACTAGATGGAGATTAGGGTATAAACAAGTTCTGGGTAGTAGGTGGCCGGCTGGGCTGGCGGCTGGCTGAGTCAGCTGCCTCCCAAACAAAACTTTTTATTTTATTAGATTACTATTAAATTTTAAAATCCTTTCGTAAATAGTTTTTAGACAAAACGAATATCCGAACAAGGCTGGGGTTTTGATTTTAAATAAAGACGAGGGATATTTAGAAAACAAAGATAGGCTTTTCGAAAATAGTTTTAGGCAAAAATATGCATGATGACATGACGATGCTCAAATGCAATGTGGCATGATGACATGAGCATGCTCATGATGGTGCACAAAACAGAAACACCAACCGATTTTCTAGTAGTGGTTTTATCCGGGGTGCTACAGTGCCCCACCTGCCGAGGACTGCTACGATGGCGTGGGGATCTATCGGGTTGATGTGTGACTCCTTTTTCTGTTTGCGCAAGAGATGCGCCACTATACCGAGATTCATTAGAGCGGAGCGATGGAGAGCTACATAGGGATCATCGGGTGCTTGTTGAGTTGTGAGCAGGTATGTTTGTGCGGAAACAATCGCGCCTTGAGTTGTTTTTGCTTTGATGTGTCCTGTTGGATCTGCTGACATAAACGACAAATCGAGGTCCCTGGTCAGTTTTTTTCTTTTAGCTTCAGGTATATTTTGTAGTCACGAGGCTCCTCTCCTTGGTTGTGCTCCTCCGGTTACACTTCTTGATCCGCGGGTAGAATTTAGCTGAGTCCACTGAAGGCTGGATTCGTCGGCTAGCATTTTTCTTTCATCCAGTTGCCTCTGCATCCTTAGTAAATCCCTCTTTTTTTGATGAAGCAAGTATTGGTAGGCTAGTATATCTTCGCGTGTAGTCTTGGCTGTCATTGGGACCACACCCAAAATTGCTGCCCTTGCCCTTTGTCATGCTTCAGCTAGTAGCCGAAGAGTTTGCCACTCGCCTCTGCGTGGTTCTTCTCCTCCTGGGATTATGCGGTTGTTCATCGGCTCTCCTCTATTTCCGTGATCTCTTGCATTGCTATCCAACAAATTACCATTGGGATCAAGGATAGGGTTACCATTGGAGTCGAGCTGCGTTGAGGTTTCCCTGATGATTACACACACTTGGCGGCGCGTTGTATATGAACTAGTGACGTCATTGTCGGATCCGAGGGAGACACTATTTTGGAGATCAGTGAAGTCCAGCAGTTTCTATTCTAGGTAGATTTTGGCCATCCAGATTCTAGAGTCGATACTTTTGTCGCTTTCTTTGGGTTCCGTGTTTGTTGGGCTCGATCCACGTGGTGGAGTTAGCTAAGAGTCTGATCCGAGAGAGAGATCATCGTAAAGACCATCAAGATACCCAAGATATTATGTGTTTTCTTCATCTTTCTCCATTTGGAGTGTAGCTTCTGTGGATGATCCGACAGATGATGCAGGTATCACCATAGGCGCAGATTTTTGGGCCGACGGTCCTGATGATATCGGAGCCGAGAGGTGCTGTTCTTCGGGTCCTCCACCCAAAAGTGAAAACTTCCGATGATAAGATCAGATCTGCCATTGAAATCAGCGAGGACTAAAACAAGGGTGGGCGAGCGTGGTTCTGCTTCTGTCGGATCGTTGCATGACGAAAAGGGGTCCGCCAAATCCATGACTCCATCGTTTAGGTTTCCCACAGACGGTGCCAATTGACGAGGGGTAACCTCAGCAATGCCCATGGTTTATGGACCTAGGGTTTCATGGAAAAGAGAATGCGGGGGATTTCGTTGGATGCCAGACAAACAAGAGAATCGATTGACAATACTATTGTAGATTGCTTGGGAGTTATTTGGTACCTCTCCGCAGGATCCTCCCATCCTATATATAATAGGTTGGGTCTCGGGGCTGTATACGGATAGGTTACTGTAGGGGTTCCGCGTATGAAAACGATAAATTTTTACCCTACGCCCATGAACCCCTGATGCTGCCAGGACCTATTTATTAGTAATACAGTAATGGGAGGGGCTTTTCGCGAACTTACCCTTGAAGGCCGAAAAGCATTGTCAACGCTCAGGAGAGCGTGGTTGATGTAGACAAGCCGAAGCTGACCTCAAGGTCATGATGAAGTCCTTGCGCTCCTGTGGCTCCAACGACTTGAGTGCCTCAAGTGTGACACCTCGCAGGGAGTTACACATGTCCGGTGCCTGACGACGACTCCTGCTTCCCGATCCAGCAGCAGTTGCGGAAGTAGAGCTCCTGGATCCGAATCCTAGAGCGCGACGGCGCTCCACGGTGAAGATATCTTTCGTTCGCGCAGTCCGAACTTGGGACCACGGTCATGAGAGAGAGAGAGAGAGACAATATCAATTGGAGGTCTCCCCAAAAGAGAGGAAACCTTTATTGAATATTGTGTGTATTTATCTAGCCAAATACCCCCACTATATATAGGGGGAGGGGAGGTACTACCTCCCTCAAAGTCCTAGGGTGGGACTAAAGGAGAGGAGAGGGGGAGGGGTGGCACCGCCGGCCACCCCCATGGGCCCCGCGTGGAGGGGCTGGCCCACTAGGGCGCCGGCCACCCCCTCTGGCCCTTCTCCCTCTTACCTTTCCCTAATGGGCCCTCTTCCCTCCGGAATTGGCCCATTAAACCTTTTGACCTTTAAATTGATTTTCTCTTTTATTAAATAATTATGAATAAATGATTAAATCAATATTTAACATTCATTCATATTTATTCAATCTCCGTGGCTATGGAAGACCGTCCACCTCCACTCCGGACATCCTCCGGACTTACCCGAAACCCTTCCGGTTCTCTCACTACTATTCTTCGGTGATTCTACTGATCCTATAAACACTCTCTAAGCATCATCATACCCTATGGTTCGGGAACACTCCAGACATGGTCGGGACACTCCCGGACAAATGATCAACATAGGGACCTAGATGGCCATGTGACCCCTGTGCATTCCACAAAGATCTTTTGTCATCTGAACCGGGACGGTCGTGTCTTATTCCCTTTCTCTCTCGATACTTGCATTGCCCGAGATCTGATCAATGACATCACCATGTCGTGTTCAATCTCGTTACTGAACAATGCTACTTGACTCGTTTCGACAAGTGATATGCATGTGATCAAATCACACGCTGCGCAGCTATTGGATATAACTTCTCCGAGTGGGCCCTTGAGTATCTTTCCATGTGGATGGACAAATCCCTCTCTTGACATATACTGCCTCTACGGTTTCCTCCGAGTACTTGAACACACCTTTATAACCATTGTATTACCAAGTGGCGCTTGATGCTATCTAAGCACTCTTGGGAGACAGTGATTGATATAGCCTCACGGTCTAAGGAATAGTCTACGAGGATCCACTTCTAATCATCGTAACTTGAACTTCGTGCAATGATCGGGTCATGATGTTTAGGCTGGGTATTGGTTCATCATCTCATTCTCAGAATGAGTTGACTCCATTTCCAACTGGCATAAATGCCACATGATCAGGAAACTTGATCATCTATTGACCAATGAATCAGTGACTAGAGTTTCACTAGGAACCCCTTGTTGTTTATATATCACACGTGTATTGATGATTCCACTCAATATAGTTATAGCATGATATAAAACTTAATCATAAACTTTATGAAATATGATAATAGTCCTTACTACTATTTGTCTCTAGGGCATATTTCCAACAGTCTCCCACTTGCACTAGAGTACAAATAAACTAGCTACATTTGTTCTTAATCATTGGCACCATATTTCCCGGCACCCTAAACATGCTTTCTCATGGAAGAGGTTGAGTCTTGGGCATGTACTTTACAGTCCCAAATCCTTTGCAATTTACTAATGTCACCTTGATTGACATTAATACTTTATCATCACATGATAACATCTGTGTGTATGCATCGTCGCTATGGTAGCAGAACTAGACCTGATTCCAGGAGCCTACAGTGCCTTTAGATCAACCTCGAGGGCTTTCTCATGGGCAATGTGCCCTGGGACACATCATTCTACGTTAAAAGCGAACAAGCCCTGTCATAACATTATACAACACTTTAGATGGTACCATTATCTATTATTATAAATGTAATCATCGAAACACGAGTGCACTCTATGCAACTTTCGATGTTTTGTTCACCTCGCTTCCTACTTGACTCTAATCGGTATTACGGGAGTTTCCAACATATTCCCTTATAACATAACCCTTTATGCTTTAAGATATGTCATCCTTTATGGATTTGGAAAACATGTCTATAGTTCTCTATTAGACACTGTGGACAAACTTAGCTCAACGTTCCGTGACTCACACTTAATCACTTTTAAACGTTCCTTATTGGATCATATATTATGTTAAGTTATCATCATGGTTTTCTAAGATAGAACCTATGTCTCAACATAGTGGATGATGATCATCCTTTCTTTCTTTCAACCATTGATGTTAAACTTAATACTATTCCTAACTTGAGTTATTAAGGACCAGTTTCTTAATTAACTTCTATTTTGAAACCCTTTTCAGAATCCCTCAAGGAATACTACATAATATCATAATACACTTATTATCAACTTCTACACCTTATAAATCATTATTTATCGGTACTTGCGCTTTTATTCTTAACACACTTAAGAATCACTCCAATAAGCACCCACTCAAAATATGTTCCTAACATATTTGAATTTGAGACTTATATTGCTCCCACTCAAAAATATGTCATTCACATATTGTTTTAGGAAGACTTTCATAGCTCCCACTCAATTTCATGCAAATTGCATATTCACTCACTATTTTGAACAACTTCAAAATCCTTTGATCAAATATCAAACTTGGAGTTTCACTATGAGATACTAGTACTTTACCAGTTTTAAATCCACTAGACATTCAGCACACTTGAATCAATTTCATTTGAATTTGTCCATTACTTGACAAATTGTTCTTTTGTCATTCACCCCCTTTTCCACTATGGCTTTGCAGTCATTTGGGAAAATTCCAAGTAACCCCTTTTACTTGTGAGATTCAACAACGAATTGCTTTATAATCTCAAGTGAATTTTACTTTGGGATTTCTCATATCCTTAGCTTACCATTATTTCCTTAGTAGTTTGTAGGTATGTCATATTTCGGTAATCATGACAAATGATTCACAAATGTCTCCATACAAGATATGGGGTTACATTTTGAATCCTACTTCATGTAGTGAAAACACTAGTGGGGAAAACACAATGATCCATATCATTGATTCTTTCCTTTGTGAAGACAATCGTTTAGGAACGTTTTCCGTTGAGCTTCTCAACACTCTAGTGCAGGGATTTGAATCCTCATCGTGTTTTTCACTATCTTCCATTTGCTGCATAATCGAGAAATATCACAGAATGTGAACTTTCTTGAAAATGCACCAAAATCCAAGCAATACAAGTTTTGCTTCTCTTTTGGTTTCAGCTATGGATTTCGTATTCAAAGTTTCCAATGAATACTCTACAAGGACTAATTCGCTATTGTTTTGGTTATATCAAATATCCCCAAAACTTCCACGATGATCCATACTAGATATGAGGCTGATCTCACGAATCCAAATGGTTCACTATATATTCTAATTGAGTGCTAACTATTTCTAACTTATGGTCTCTACATCTACACTACAACGATTTATTTGGTATCATCTATTCACCCATTTTGATATCTAATATCATATTGTGATGCTTTGCATTTTGACAATTCAAAAACGCTTTGCATTCCACAATTCTTTTATGCCAATCTTATAAAGTTGAATTTCATTACTATTGATCAAATCGTAGGAATTAGATTCTCTTTTATCTTTAATACCCTTTGTTTGATGAAACACTTTGATCATATCAAATAGTTTCACACTCATGTTTCCTTTGGTAAACTTCTTTACACATTTAAATAATCATATAATGAGAATCACCATTTTTGTTAAAACACAATACATCGAATATGTATTTACTTTTAACAATTCATCAAAACACTTTGTATTCAAGTAATACACTGTGTTCAAGTTATTTTGCCGAACTTAGGCATGATTTATATGTGATAAGAAATCAAATGTCTTTCACATATTATCAACATAACTTTGAATTTAAACAATGGTTTCATTCATTAATGAACATATCATTAAGTTGGGTATTTTAAGGCATTTCAATATTTTACAAATGTTCATGTATTATCAATTAGGTTCAAACAACAAGGATAATTCATATATAATCAAACAAGATATGAACACAACTGGAAATCATTCATAAAAGTGGAGCAACTGTTTTTTACAAACTGATAAGAATAATTGTCTCACAAAGTGTGAGACACACTAAAGAGGTTCACAATCTATCGATTACAATAATCATCCTAAAACATAAACTAAGTGATAAATGTTGAGGGAGAGTGTCGTTGGCCATCATCATCATGCTCGCCATCAACACGCAACGTCACCTCCTCTCCAGCAAGCACCTCTATGCAGAAGGACTTGTTTTCAGTAAAACAGAACAAGTATCAAATATACTTAACACTGCAAATGTGTTTGCAAGATTATACATTTATAAAATTTTATATCAAATATATACCTTTGTCATTGATGACCTCAGCAACAATGGGTTCAACCATCACAATCCTGAGATGTGATATGAACCTAGGGAATTCCATTGATTCTGCGTCGCCTCACATAATGCAAGTCATGACTTGTGCTTGGTAGCTTGGTGGCAGTGACCACAGCACAACGCCATTTGCAAAAGCTCCCGTCATCCAGCTATCCAGGAAGTATGCAGGCCTCATGTACGCATCATGCATGCGCTCCAAGTGGTTGTCAAGTGATGAGTTCTCCTCCATCTTAATGGAGAGGAAGTCTCCCATTAGCGCATGCTCCCATATGCGTGCTTGTTCCATGAAATGTGTCCTGAGCTGAAGCATTACCGTACAAGGGTTGACATTACCCATGATGGGCCACAGCTCGTCCACCATTCTGAAACGCATCGTAACTGAAATGAAGGAGGCCATCTCCCGATGGTGATAGCGGTCTTCCCGCTGTTCTAGGGTCTCTAGGTCAATGGGTTGATCCAAATCCATCTCGTCGAGTATGTAGTCGACCATGTCATTCTCGCTAAGGAGAACGTGGAGACGCACAACCCACATAGAGAAGTTTGATCTGTCTAGCCTGAGCTTCTCTCCTTCTAACCAATCAATAGTCAACAGGAAAGGTGGCATTGGGGAGAATCTTTTCTACATATATAATTGCAAAAGGAATTTAGACTAAGTTTATAATTAAATGAGTTAATAATAACCCCACTTAGAAACACCTATCCCATGAAGGGTTCCTAATGATAACACGACCCTTTTCCCCACATCTCCCCCGATCGCCATGGCCATCAATATGGGTTCAATGGTGGACGCTAAACGTCGGTCACATCATTCATGCGACTCGTGCTCGATCTTTCGACCATCCGCGTTCCGAGGCCATGTCTGCACATGCTAGGCTCGCCAACTCAACCTTACTGTATTTGTTGTGCAACATGGCTTACACCCACTGTATGCGAACATAGATATGTCTGACACCCGCTCACCATGGGTCGCCTCATACCGAAGAACTTTCTTGGTGGTGCATACTAAGGGGGAACACAATCATTGGTAATTTTAACAGGGATCATCTTATTAGGCTACCGTCGAGTATGTAATACTAGCACACAACAAGATATACAAACAATAACATTGAATGTAAATGCGATGTGATATGGTCCTTCACGTTGTGATCTCCATCCGTCGTCACCGGATTCCGGCACCAGAGTTCCGGCGCCGTAGACACCAGGGTACCGGTGTCGTTCCGGCGTGGTAGTCCGTCACCTCCATGACTATCTACTACTATGTAACATAAGGTAATCACTTTACCTTTTCCATAACCATATAACAAAGCAACTACCCTAGCAAAACAAAGTTAGATGCCTCTACTTTATCTTTGCATGTTTTACGTGGCTGAATGGGCTTTTGCACAAGAACCGCTCTTACCTATGAACTTTCAGCACGACGTTGATCAAGTAGTTGTCTCTACTACACCCCTTTCGGGGCCCTCCGTTGTAAATGGCATACCAACTAATGTGAGAGAGACAAACACCCCCCTAAGCCACTTTATACGGTACAAGCCGTATGTCAAGCATGGACTAGTCATGTGAATGAACGTGTAAAGTCTGTTGGGGGCGCTTCATCAAGCATTATTGAGCTATACACAAGTACACGTGGGAGGGTAACAACTAAAAGACCAATGCACACATGCTACATCTCATGTGGTCTACCCGTACTAGCATTACTATGCATAGATCTAGCTCTGATACCACTGTAGGGGTTCCGCGTATGAAAACAAAAAAAATTACCCTACGCCCCTGAACCCCTGATGCTGCAAGGACCTATCTATTAGTAATACAGTAATGGGAGGGGCTTTTCGTGAACTTACCCTTGAAGACCGAAAAGTGTTGTCAACGCTCAAGAGAGCGTGGTTGATGTAGACGAGCTAAAGCCGACCTCAAGGTCATGATGAAGTCCTTGCGCTCTTGTGGCTCCAACGACTTGAGTGCCTCAAGTGTGACACCTCGCGGGGAATTAAACATATCCGGTGCCTAACGATGACTCCCGCTTCCCTGATCCAGCAGCAGTTGCGGAAGTAGAGCTCCTGGATCCGAATCCCGCAGCGCGACGGTGCTCCGTGGTGAAGATGTCTCTCGTTCGCGCAGTCCGAACTTGGGACCACGGTCATGAGAGAGAGAGAGAGAGAGAGAGAGAGAGAGAGAGAGAGAGAGAGAGAGAGAGAGATAATATCAATTGGAGGTCTCCCCAAAAGAGAGGAAACCTTTATTGAATATTGTGTGTATTTATCTAGCCAAATACCCCCACTATATATAGGGGGAGGGGAGGTACTACCTCCCTCAAAGTCCCGGGGTGGGACTAAAGGAGAGGAGAGGGGAGGGGTGGCACCACCGGCCATCCCCATGGGCCCCGCGTGGGTGGCTGGCCGACTAGGGCGTCGGCCACCCCCTCTGGCCCTTCTCCCTCTTACCTTTCCCTAATGGACCCTCTTCCCTCCAGAATTGGCCCATTAAGCCTTTTGACCTTTAAATTGATTTTCTCTTTTATTAAATAATTATGAATAAATGATTAAATCAATATTTAACATTCATTCATATATTATTCAATTTCTGTGGCTATGGAACACCTGCCACCTCCACTCCGGACATCCTTCGGACTTACCGAACGCCTTCCGGTTTTCTCTCTACTATTCTTCGGCGATTCTACCGATCCTATAAACACTCTCTAAGCATCATCAAACCCTTAAGTGTGATACCCTACCTTTCGGGAACACTCTAGACATGGTCAGGACACTCCCGGACCAATGATCAACAGAGGGACCTAGATGGCCATGTGACCCCTGTGCATTCCATGAAGATCTTTCGTCGTTTGAACCGGGACAGCCGTGTCTTATTCCCTTTGTCTCTCGATACTTTCATTAATTACCCGAGATCTGATCAATGGCATCACCATGTCGTGTTCAATCTCATTATTGAACAATGCTACTTGACTCGTTCCGACAAGTGATATCCCTGTGATCAAATCACACGTTGCGCAGCTATTGGATATAACTTCTCCGAGTGGGCCTGATACATTGCAAATGTACCTATAATTTTTGATGTTACATGCTTGGTTTTATCTGCTTTCTTGTGTTTTGTCCACACTTTGGAGTACTTTTCATATGATTTCTTGGACTAACCTATTAACAAGAGCCATAGTGCCAGTTTCCTGTTTTCTGTTGTTTTTGGTTCCAGGAAAGTCAGAAAATCAATATTCTCAGAATTGGACGCGACAAAAGCCAAAATTGATATTTTACCGGAAGACTCACGGAGCCAGAAGATGAGACAGAGAGGGGCCATAGGGCAGCCACACCATGTGGTGGCACGGGCTAGCCCTGGCCGCGCCACCAGGTGGTTTGGGCCCCCTGGCCGCCCACTGACCTTGCCTCTTTCTCCTATATATCTTCCCCGATGCAAAAACTCTAGATCGTCAAGCATCCAGCCACGAAAAGTTCCGCAGCGCCACCACCACTGAAGGGGAGATTCGGGGGACAGAAAGTTTCTGTTCCGGCACCCTGCCGGGACGGGGAAGTGCCCCCGGAGCCATCTCCATCGATCTCCACCACCATCTCCATCACCATTGATGATTCCCATGATGATGAGGGAGTAGTTCTTCCTCGAGGCTAAGGGTTCTACCGGTAGCTATGTGTTCATCTCTCTCTATGCATGATCATATTGTGATCATGAGCTTTGTAATCAAGTAGATCTACCTTGCTACTCAAGTGCTTTAATAGATCTCTGCTCTCCCCATGTGTGTGAAGTTGACAGTGTGCACACCATGGTGGCACTTAGGCTAGAGATTACAAATACTTGTTATGAGTTATATTTGGAGTTGGATGTCTTTATGAAATTGTGGTGTTTGTTGGACTCATCTAGTACTCAAGGTGACAGTGTGGGGTCATCTAGATGGGAAAGATGAACTTTGAGGTGTGCTGTTATAGCCCTACCAACGATTACAGTGTCCAACCGGAGAGTAGTTCAGCGTAGTATCATAAAGAGAAGATATTTATATGAGAGTGTTCACTAGTGAAAGTATGATCCCTAGGCCTTGTTTCTAAGCATTGATACACTGTTTGCAATTAGATCTATTACATGTTTTCTTGCTTCCATCTTTATTTCAGTTTGATTTTAGTCTCTTCCACGCCATCAAGCTATTTTATAGCACCGTTTTCTTATATCTATACCACTTGTATTTCACTATCTCTTCGCCGAACTAGTTCACCTATACACCTGACAAGTGTATTGGGTGTGTTGGGGACACAAGAGACTTCTTGTATCTTGATTGCAGGGTTGGTTGAGAGGGGATACCTTTGACCACTTCCTCCCTGAGTTCGATAAACCTTGGGTGATCCACTTAAGGGAAAACTTGTTGCTGTTCTAGAAACCTCTACACTTGGAGGTCCAACAATTGTCTACAAGAATAGAAGTGCGTAGACATCAGGGCCCTTGAGTATCTTTCCGGCACGTGGACAGAAAAATCCTGCTCTTGACATATATTGCCTCTAGGGTTTCCACCGAGTACCTGGACACACCTTTATAACCACTGTATTACCAAGTGGCGCTTGATGCTATCTAAGCACTCTCGAGAGACAGTGATTTATATAGCCTCACGGTCTAAGGAATAGTCTACGAGGATTCATTTCTAATCATCGTAACTTGAACTTCGTGACATGCTCGGGTCACGATGTTTAGGTTGGGTATTGGTTCATCATCTCATTCTCAGAATGAGTTGACTCCATTTCCAACTAGCATAAATGCCACATGATCAGGAAACTTGATCATCTGTTGACCAATGAATCAGCGACTAGAGTTTCACTGGGAGCCCCTGGTTGTTTATATATCACACGTGTATTGATGTTTCCACTCAATACAGCTATAGCATGATATAAAATTTAATCATAAACTATATGAAATATGATAATAGTCCTTACTACTATTTGTCTCTAGGGCATATTTCCAAGAGTTACATATTCATAATTACAACACCAACACAATGTTAGTTCCGTTTTCCTTTTTAGCAAAACTATGACTTTCGTCGGATGCTTCTTGGCCCTTCTTCTTGGGTCTTCATGGGTCATGAGCCTTTATACAACTAGGATAACCAAACATAAGCACCCGAGTAATCATACCCATGTCAGCTTCCGTCTATCACTATCGCTAGAGGAAGCAAACGACGACGTTGTTCTCACCACTAAGCTTGCCATCCTCGTCTTTGTCTAGTGCACAGTTTCCCCATCACCGGCAAGCACAGGAAGGCACTCCGCCATCGCCACCCGAGCGCGTCGTCGCTCGCCACCACCGTCCATGTTGCCAAGACCTAAGAGCTCGCATGCTTGCGCGCCCCATCATTGGATCTCCGTTGAACGGTCGCGATTAGAAAGTTTGCGAAGAGGTACCATCCACTCACCTTGGGCCACGTGTCTGCCACATCATCGTCACCGTCAGCTGTCTTTTCATCACCACGTCAATGATAGGTCAACATCTAGGCCCAGTCAGCCCTGCCCAGTCAGCACAATATTCTCTAGGATATTCAGTTTGATTTTAATAATAGATTTAAAATTGCAAAAATAGATCTAACTTCAAAATTCCACTAGAAACTCATACTAGATCCAAAAATTATGAATAATATATATAATTGAAGATAATTTTACGTAGATTAATATGGTCTGGTTAGATCTAATTTTTGCAGGATAGATGACTAGTAACAATTTAGTAAGTTTTAATAGTCCTTTGGAGTAATAAAGTCATAATAGATTATTTATAGATCATAAAAATATAAATGATATGTCCCTGGATTCATAATTTCGTGTAGATTACAGATATGGTCTTAGATTTAATTTTGGCGAAGCAAAATATTGAAATGATTTAAAAACAGTTAAATAGTAACTAAATCATAGAAAAAGATCTACCACTCCGTTAAGTGTGAATCTATTTCCTACTAGTTCGTATTAATGTCCTCTATCTAGTACACACCGGATCTAAATTTAATATGACAATTAGCACAGAAGTTGCAACCAAACTATTAAAATCTCTTTTTTGGAAATCAAGTTTTAATAATAAATACTTTGTTGCATCAAAACCTTTTCTACATGCATCGTGTGATATAATAATGTAGAGAAGTAAATACAATCATTGTGACATTTAAATCATCATGTATGCATTTGTTCATCATTGTTTTATTGTATTGTGCATAATTGCAATGTTTTGAATGGTGTGTTTGTTGTGCGCTTGTTTTAATCGATAGATTGCGAGGAGTGCAACTTATGTGATTGTAACGAGTGTTTGAACAACTCGAAAAACTATCAAGACAAGTAGATGTTAATTTGTTCATAATCTTGTCCTACTATTTTCCTATGCATGTGTAGTGTATTTTGTAGATGCATCTGTAGGAATTACTATTGCTATGCTACATCCTATGTATTATGGTAGGGATCTCTTATAGTTGAGACACCATATGATAGATGTGCTTAGCCATGCTGATTATACGGGGTTGGGATTACACCATGCTAAGATAGTGTATATGTTTTGTTCAACTAAAACAACATAATATTAATGAACCACCTAGGTGGAATGGTTTGTGGGTCATCAGAGTGCAGACTTGTGGTGGGGAATGCTGCCCAGTATACTGAGAAAGGATTGGTTTCCTTATTATAGTAGCTTACGTGTGCAAACATGTGCCAGTAAGAAATAGGTGGCTGGTTGGACTTAGTAGGTCGTGGTGACTCGAACCCATCGTATCCAGAGATGTAGTGAATGGTTAGGTTAGAATGGTGCGCAACAGGTTTGGGAAACTACTTCCCGAATGGTCTCTTCTTGGACTTCTCCCTACCATGACATAAAATGAGTATGGTGGTACGAGCAGGTTGACCATATCACATGGGTAAAGTGTACAAACCTCTCAGCAGTGTCTAATCTAAGTACTTAGTCGTGTCACCGATTATGGACAAATTGAGTTCCTATATATTGAGGCTATCACATATTTCTCACTCATCCTTATTTCTTAATTACTAAGACTTGATGGGTGAACTTAATGGGTTGTTGTGGATCAAATTTGAATTACAAAAAGTAGGACAAAAGTACTTAGAAAATTGCAAGGTAGCCAAAGCTCCACTTAGCCAAATAAGAATGTGGTTGCTAGGTATTATGTCTCCTTACTTAGCCCTACTTGCCATACATCCAAAGTATTGACCATTCATGGCTGCAATGTTTTGCAGGTTATTCCGATTCCGAGTGATCGATTAGGTCGCGATACTCCACTCAACATTTGTTCGCCTGTGGCACAATTGAAGATGGAGCCTATGATTTATTTATGTTTTTGTATTCTATCAAACTATTTGAGCTAGCCTTTGAGCTAAGGGTTATGTAATAATTGCAAATTCTAGATCATACGATGTAATAATGATGCACTGTTAAATTCTTTGGTATTCATCTGTACTGTGTGTGCTAGTGAACCGATCCAGGGATGAGCACTATACATAGGAACTCAACCTTATCAGGCGAGGGTGTTACATCGGCAACAGCTTTAGGGGCAGAGCCCTTACGCTTCCTCGTTGCCGGAGCAGGATGATCCTTGAAGGTATCATCATCCGACAAGACCATCACTTCCTTGATCTTGGGGTCGTATACCTTTTGAGCCATATCTAGCTCGTGTAGACCCATAAGCTGGGAATAGGTTTTTTGTTAGAAGTATGATTGATGGAACCAAGTCAGAGAAACTCTAGAGAATAAATAACATATGAAGAAGATTACATCTAGACATTTGCTTTTCTCGAACATGTCAAAGGTGATGGTGAAGCCACATTCCTATCCTTCACCTTGACCATGTCCTTTAGGAGGATCTTCATGGAGTCACGGGAGAAGTTATCCTGAGAAATCTGGAGCAGATCCTTCCTAACTCTAGTGTACTTGTGCATCAAGTCAACACGGTGCTACAGAGGCTGGATCAGTCTTATACAGCACATGGCCATGTCCAAGCCGGTCAAACCTCTCTCGACGAGGCATTCGATCTGCCTTACGATGTGTGAAGCTTCGTTGTTGAATGGAAGAATGGCTTTGGTCCTCCAGGTGGAGGACTCAGCAGCAGCATCGTCGACGAAGTCGGGATATGTATGTTCACGGTCCACTAGAGGAACGTCTAGGCCGAAAAAGTAGGTATCCTACCAGTTCTTGATGGACTTGTGCCTGACGATGTCGAGGAACCTCCGATTCAGACAAATCTTAAAATTAATGGTCCCGTGGTTAGCAAGTTCGTCCTTGCTAATGCCCGACTCCCTCTTGACGGTGAAGAAGTAAACAAATATGTCTAACCTAGGCTTCACTCCGACATATCCCTCGAACAAAGCTATGTAGTTGATAAGGACGAGGATGCTATTCGGGGAGAGGTGATGGGGAAGAACTCAGAAGTAATCTAGTACCTCAAGGAAGAACTCAGATACTGGAAGGGATACGCCGCGTACCAGTTGGGCTTTGATGTGCACTTTTTCCCTGACATGGGGAGAAGAAATGACCTTGTCGGCCGGTGCCAGCCGCTAGTTGAGTCCCTCTGTCGACGTGAGGTACCCCCTGGCGACGAGGTCCTTGAACTCCACAGGAGTGAGCTTTGACCCCCTCCAAACACCACGATGAGAGTCCGCATCATGTTTGTCCTCTAGAAGGTTGTGCACTGCCACTTTGGTCAATGTCGGTGGTCTGTTCCACCATGGCAGTGGTGGTCGAAAGGACTAGCCCCTCCTTCGGCACAACCACCTCCCGGGAAGGCTCGGTCTGAGCATCAGGCTGCGCCGCAGATGAAGGGTTGCTAGAGCTCGACATTGGAGGAAGATAAGGTGGGAGATGAGATTGAGGTCGAGGGTATCTTGCTCGAGAGCTCGAAGTAGTGCCGCCTCAAGGAAGAATATGAAGATTGGGGAAGGATAGGTGAATGCGATTAATTGCTAGCACAGTAACCTATGTAGCCCTGGCATCAAGATTCGTGTAAGTGGATATCTAGTGGAACATACGTGGACAACATGTGTGAGAATGTGTGCGGTAATTTCGCTATGCCCCATAACTGCCGCCAATGTTTCGTATTTCTCGTGTAGGAAAATCGCAATGATTATTGACTAGCCGTTGTGAGTTTCAAGGAAGCGTAGGCTATACACTACATCATCTTCCTAACAGCTGATGTGGATATGTCACATATGAAGAATCTTTGGTGAAACCGGAAGATTTTGGACTACCGAAGAGATGGTCAAGACTCAATGATTCTCCGGCTTACAAATTGAAGACGGTGAAAAATATTTGTGGTGTTCTGTGGGATGACTTCGAGATGTTGGTTGCAAATATTGGCGACATCACCTAGACGGAGCATTCAAGACTTAAAGTAGTAAGATGGTGCAAGATCTAAAAGTTCTCCGGGGGCTACCATTGGGGATATGCATAATGGGTATCACCATAGCATAGCTCTAATCTGGCTAAGCCAGATGGCCCACGGTTTGTATCAAGGCCGATGGCCTGCTGGGTGGCCCAGTTAGGAGGATTCAGAAGGGAGGCCCATGCCAGATATAGGGAGGCTACAACAACGACATAGATGAAGTTGGAGCCTTAGAGTACAAGACACAAAGTCTAGTTAGTGTAAGTGTAGGACTTTGTAACCTGTCTGGTATGGACTTTACCCTGTAACCCTAGGTTTTGGCGACTTTAAAAGCCGGACCTTTGGGAGCCTTTAGGGGAAAACACGATACACATCAGATCTCACATAGCAAACCCTACAATCTTTGTAACTTGATGTATTAGCATTACAGTGATTTATAGAAGGAGTAGGATTCTGCCACCATTATGGGATCTAAACCTGTATAAGTTGTGTTACCTCGTACCCGCCAACTCTCCGCCTTACCCCACCTCTATACACACGCTCTATGAGGAAACCTCCATGGCATACTCACTGACAATACCACAACAAGTTATCTGATCAATAATCAGTAGCGAGACATGGAGATCCGTACCGCCTCCTACACATTCAAAGATAGCTCTTGTGATCGTGTGAACCATTAACATCGTACCCAATTCCTTTTGTCTTGTGATATGTTACTTGTCTGAGATCTGATCACAGGTATCAGCCATACCCTAGTTCTATCTCGTTACCGACAAGTACTCTTTACTCATTCCGTGATACAACATCCTTGTGACATAGTCATATGCTTGCAAGTAGTGTTGATGTGATATCACCAAGAGGGCCCATAGTATATCTCTCCGTCATTAGGATGGACAAATACCACTCGTGATCCATGAGACTCTACATAACACTTTCGGAATACCTGAACCCGCCTTTATAGTCCACATGTTATGGTGTGACGTTTGATGTTATCAAAGTACTCTTCCGGTGTTAGTGATTGGCATGATCTCATGGTCTAAGCATTAGGGATACTTCGTATGTGTTTGATGTAGAAATGTAAACTTAATGACTAGATTGTATTGCTATATCTACTTTTGGTGTATGTTCATCATATCATTCTTCTAATGATATGATCCCGTTATTAACAACATCCAATGTTCATGATCATGAAACCTTGAGCATCTGTTAATCAACGAGCTAGTAAAATGAGAGGCATAACTAGGAACTCTAGTTTGTTTATTAAACACACATGTATTAATGTTTCCTATTGATACAATTCTAGCATGAGAAATAAACATTTATCATAAACATGGAATAAGATAATAACCATTTTAGTATTGCCTCTTGGGCATATTCCCTTCAAAACCTTTGCCCACCATCAGACTGCCCACTATCCCCAAGCTTGGCCTTCAAAACATGATCCATGAGATGTCATTGTTGCAGCACCACCACCACCAAGGACCCCCGTTATCTGCTCCTTGCCACCCAAATGACCAAGTGACTGATGAGATTCACCCCATGGAAAACAAAAATTCCTACAAGATGGAGAATAAAACAAAGAGTCGATCTACTAGACGCTAGTAACGAGAGGGATTAGATCTACATACCCTTGTAGAACACATGTGGAAACGATATGGTGGATTTAGTCATACTTCTTCACGATCCAACCGGATCCAGCACAACATGAACGACACCTCCAAGTTGTGCACACATATGGATTGATGGCATCTCCTCCTCCGTGATGGTGTCTCATCCTCCTTGATCCACCACCTACCACGGCACCATTTTTTGTTGTGGTTGGTAATACCACTGCGTAAATCGGTTTGCATCCCTCGATATCCACCGTGAAACCATGATCCGTTGGGTAAAAAACTTTTGCAGGTACTTTTTGCTTGTGTCGTCTAGAAAAGGTGTCACAAATGAGGGTATTTTTGTAGTAGGACATGATTGAGACACCTTTTTGATAAATAACCAATAGCAGGACCATGTGTTGGGGATATACTTTCCGGGTATCCACACAGTTCCTCACTGACCAGGGTGGCCCACTTCGGGTTAGAGCTTTGCTTCACGGGCGGCCCAGTCAGGGACAAAGACGGAGTCCAATCCAGCTACGGGAAGGCCCAGAAGACTTACCGACTTAGGCCCATAATGTTACTTGTAGTCCAAGATGTACTCTGTAACCAACTCTTAGTCGTAGCCAGATAGATCTCTCCTGTAAACCCTAGGCCGGATATCTATATAAGCCGTCCTAGGGAGAGCCTTTAGGGAGCACCTCAATAGTCTACAATCTCAACTCGCACAGGCGAAACCCTTGTAACCCATATTCTGGCTCTGCCGTATTACTGGATTGCTAGCAGGAGTAGGGTATGTCCAAAGCCGGCGGATTCGAACCTGGGTAAACTTGTGTGCTCACCGTCCCGGAATACCGTACGTCTCACACCCCTCTCTTCCGCATGCCTCGAGGACCCCCTCATGGCGTACTTGTCATCAATCCGATGACAGTTGGCGCCCACCGTGGGGCAAGTGAGCTTCGGATCTGCGTTCCGGGCGGAATCTGCAAGAATTGGAATCAGCGAGACTATCGCCGTCGATCGCATCCTCTACGCCAGCGGTGTCCCTCTCATCGTTCTTGACGAGACTTGGATTCCGGCAAAGGAGGTTGTGACTGCCTACACAATCATGTCTTTTGGCGAGATCGATGTTTATACCGGTTTCGCTGAACCTGCCCAACCCACCCCAGCGGTGATGATAGAGGCAGAAGAATTTTCTGGGTCCCCTTTGTCCGCGGAGGCGCAGAGTTCCGGATCTCAGAAAACCCTAATGCCACCCAGCCCGCACCAATTGCAGAGATAGTGGAGAAATCCGAGCCTGAAGAAGACCTAGCGGTCCAAGTTGGATCTAGAGTGGATCTCTCTAGAGAAGCCGGATCCCAGATCGACCCACCCGTGGAAGTCGAAATCTAGGAGGAGCATATCAACGACACTGATTCCGGCTCTGATGACGCCGGGACAGACAAGCCTTTCCTGAGGTACACACTAAGACGTATGATACTGCAAGGCGAAAGCACAGATGCAATCCTCGAGACCATCAAAAGTTTTGACATGGCTGATCACGAGGGCCGCAGGCACCTCAGGAAGCACGCGACGCACTTCGTCGGATACGTAGGATCCAGATCCGGCTCTGCCGATGCTGGAGAAAACACCGACTCTGTGCTGGAGGCAATTGGAACAAACGCCGACGTAACAGCATCCTCGGATGAATCTATGACGTCGGCAGATTTTCGAAATTCTCCATGGAATATGAAGAGGAGTATAACTCCAAAGCTGCAGAAGAAGGAGAAGCCATGGATGAAGGATCCTAGGAACACTCTCCCAAAGCACAGGATGACATGGACGTCCGAGATAATACCGAAGTCCAGATGTCCAAAAGTACCAATCAGAGCTTGACTCTGGGAAACGGACCCAAAGCCGTCTTTGCTACCGGCGCTGCCAAGAAGGCAAAGAAGAGGAACAAGAAGAACAAGACCCCGGCAAAAGACCCTCTGACAGAGGAGGTGATTGCCGAGGAATACAAGGAAGACTCGGATGGAGCACTTATCCTAGAAGAGCCGAAAAAAGAAGTGTCGGTGGATGGACACGTGATCACCGAAGGTGCGCGTAAACTCATTGATGTTGCATTAACCACACCTATCCCTACAGCCGCAGAACTTACTGCGGATTAGCTGGACGAAAGGGCGCAAGCCCTAGAAGCGCGTCGTCAACAACTCCTCGATGAAGCCAAAAACATCAAGGTGGAGAAGAAATGCATGTCAACTAAGGACTACATGTCTAGATTGCATCAGAAGACATGGAAGCGTCACACCAATGACGACCAATTCCCATGTGTCCGTGCCGTCCTTTTTGGAGATGAGATGGAGAAGCCACGGAAATATAGCTATGGAGATTGGGTTTACCCAACCCCAGTACAGAATACCGTTGCGGCCCGAGAAATTCTATCGGCTAATCCAGGACCGGAGGAGATCCGTTTGGGTATCAAACTACTCAACAAGGGACTAGAGCAGCAAAAGGTCGCCCTGTCCGGAAGTCAAAAACTGGTCTCGGATTCTGACCAATGTCGCACAGATCCGGCATGGGCTGGCGTAAGATCCCATTACGTTCGGGAACAGTATCATAACCCCAAACGACGGGAAGAGAATTATTCAAGAACCGGATCGTCAGGACAGCAACATAGGACTGCGTGTAACTAGAGAAATGTCGCTCCAGAGGCCGAGAAAGATGCCATTGCTGCACTGAATCCGAAGAACCCTCCCCGACGAGAATCTAACTATCCAAGGGGAGAAGATAAAGAGAAACGTCGGGAGGAGGATCGCCAAGAAATGCCACCTCCTAGACATGCAAGTCGTCCGGCTGAGCCTCACCATGGTGGGAACAACGGACGAAGGAACAACGGAAACCATGCTGGTACAAGCCGGCAGGGGGCTCGTCAAAGTCAAGATCCTTCCCGGAACTGGAATAATGACGCTCCGGACGGAGGCCGGCGATCAGCCGGAAACAATTCAGCTGCCCCACCCTCTCCACCAAGCAGCCATCACAACGGCTCCCAAGGGGGACAAGGAGGACGACGTGGCGGAGGAGGTGGTGGCAGAAGCCAAAGTCCGGCTCCAAGGCACCGCAGCCACAGCCGACATTCGGGACGATCTCTATCCCTAAGCGACGCAAGGCATAGGATCAATTCCAACATAGAGGCGTGGCGCTATGAAAACAATGACATGTACGTGGGCCCAAAGTGCTTCGGACCACGCATCAGAACTACAAAATTCCCGGAAGGATTTGCTATCTCAAGGCATATCCAAGCCTACGACGGCATTGCTCGGCCAAACACTTGGCTATAGGATTTTTTCCAAGCTTGCTGCATCGCCAAAGGCGGAAACAGCCTGGTCGCAACCCGACAGCTCCCGCTTATGTTGCGAAAGACGGCGCTATCATGGCTCAATGAACTTCCGGAGAACACCATCCATAACTGGTATGACATGCAAAGTGCGTTCTTTTAGAATTTCGAAGGCACTATCGGAGGCCCTGTTCGGTCGGAGACCTACAGCGTTGCATCTAGAAAGCCGGAGAAACTTGTCGGGATTACCTCGGACGATGGATCGACACCAAGTACTCCTGTGAAGGAGTAAACGATCAAACCGCGATTGAAGCTTTCATCGCAGGACTCCCAATTGGTCTACTACGTCATCGCTTGAAGTGTGACAAGGTCACTGATTTGGGAGAGATGATAGAAACAGCGAGCAAGTATGCAGATGCTGACGATGATGCAGAGGGATTACTCAATGTCCTGGCTGTACCTCAGTCAGCAAAGACAAAGCAACAAGCTCAGAAGCGCAAAAACACCTCGGAAGAAAAACCCAACGCGGAGACAGCGGTGGTTACTACTGTTTCCGGGTCTAGAGGACGAGGAGGACGCGGCGGAGGCTGCGGGCGTGGCCGTGGGACTTCAAGGGTCCAAGGTAGAGGAGAACAACGACCAGGCAAAACCTACTCTTGGGCCAACATTGCCAATAACCCATGTGTGCATCACTTAGACGCTAATGGAGGCTCATCCCACACCAACGATGAATGTCGTTTTAATGACGACATCAAGAGAGATGATACCGCGGGCTACAAAGCTAAGCGGAAGAAGGGAAAGAAAAATCCCGAAAAAGACAAAGAAACCAAGGAAGATTCCGACATGGAGGAAGCTGATGCTTCAAATCCCAAGCCGGAAGGGAATAGAACTTTTCCCACCAAGAAGGACACTTACGTCACCTTCCTCGGATCTCAACCAACAAAGGTCAAGAAAGCAGTTCTCCACGAGCTCAATGCAACAGTTCCGGCTGTCCCTCAATATCTGGACTAGTCGGAAGTGGCAATCACATTTGACCGCGCTGATCATCCGCCTAAGTTACACAGGCGAGGAAAATACGCCTTAATCGTCAACCCACTTATTGACGGTTATGGTTTCTCCAAGACCCTCATGGATGGTGGTAGCAGCATCAACATTCTCTATGTCGAAACGCTACGCCGGATGAAGATCTCGGAAACCCAGCTAAACCATAGCTCTGTGATCTTTCACGGAGTTGTCCCAGGAAGACAAGCTAATTCCCTGGGAGAGATTACTTTGGATGTTACCTTTGGAACTCCAAAGAATTATCGGACGGAGGCACTTTCCTTCGAAGTGGTCCCGTTCAAGAGCGCATACCACGCTATATTCGGACGTCCGGCTTACTGGGCTTTTATGGCTCGTCCGTGTTACATTTACAATATGATGAAAATTCTAGGTCCCAACAGCGTGATCACCATCAGGGGAGACCTGAAGAAAGCGCGAGAGTGCGAGGATGGAAATGCCGCCTTTCCCGAAGCCATGTTGCACGCCCAGGAGTACCAGGAGATCAAGAAGAGCATAGATCCGTCCGAGATGCCCGCAACGAAGAAGGAGGTGACAAAGCCAAATCCGGAGTTCAAGGCATCGGAAGAGACAAAGAAAGTGTTGTTGAAGGATGATGACCCCTCCAAGGTGACCCAGATAGGCGTAGGCCTAAGTAGTGCATAGGAAAGCGTGCTCGTCAAGTTCCTCCAAGCAAATCAAGATATCTTCGCATGGCAGCCATCTGACATGACTGGAGTACCTAGGGAACTTGCCGAGCACTCTCTAAATGTAAACCCGAACGCTAACCCGTCAAACAGTCCCTATGACGGTTTGGCAACGAAAAGCGTAAGGCAATAGCTAAGGAACTAGCGCGGATCGAGTTAGCCGGATTCATAGAAGAGGTCATCCACACTGAGTGGTCGGCCAATCCTGTAATGGTCCCTAAAAAGGACACCACTGATTTAAGGATGTGTGTTGATTATACTGCCTTGAACAAGGCTTGTCCAAAAGATCCGTTCTCTCTGCCTAGAATTGATCAAGTTATCGATTCTACGGCAGGCTCGGAACTGCTCTGTTTTCTCGACGCATATTTCGGTCATCACCAAATCCGGATGAAGGAATCTGACAAAGTCAAAACTTCATTCATAACCCCCTTCAGAACCTTCTGTTTTGTTACGATGCCCTTCGGGCTGAAGAACGCAGGAGCTACATACCAGCGCACGATGCAGCGTTGCCTCCACGACCAACTTGGATACAATGTACATGCATATGTGGATGATATTGCGGTGATGTCCAAAAAGAAGGAAACACTAATTTCCGACTTGGAGGAACATTTGCCAATCTACGAAAATACAACATCATGCTTAACCCGAAGAAATGCTTCTTTGGAATACCAGCCGGAAAATTGTTAGGTTTCATCGTGTCTCAAAGAGGCATAGAGGTGAATCGAGACAAAATCAAGGCTATACTCAATATTTCCAGGCCAACTCGCCTGAAGGACGTACAAAGATTAACTGGTTGCATTGCTGCGGTCAGTCGATTTGTAAGCCGGCTTGGTGAAAGAGCCACACCATTATACAAACTCCTGAAAAATACCAAGGACTTTGTTTGGACTGACGAAGCTAAAGCTGCACTACAAGATCTGAAGAGAGTACTCTCATCTGCTCCTATCCTTGTAGCACCGGAACCTAAGGAACCGATGTTGCTCTACCTTGCTGCGACAAATAAGGTCGTTAGTATTGTCATGGTAGTGGAGAGACCAGAGGAAAATCAGGAACACCTGGTGCAGTGTCCGACTTACTTTGTTAGCGAGGTCCTGACGGAATCAAAACAGCAGTATCCGCACTATCAAAAGTTGGCTTACGGTATTTTTCTAGCATCCCGTAAGTTACGACACTACTTTCAGGAGCATCCAATTACCGTGGTGAGCATAGCTCCCATGAGAGATATAATCAACAACAGTGACGCCACAGGACGCGTCGCCAAATGGGGCATAGAGCTTTCAACTTTCGATATTGAGTATAAACCTTGGACAGCAATCAAATCCCAGATCCGTGCTGACTTTGTCGCTAATTGGACAGAGACGAAGGAGAACATGACCCTCCCTGAGTCGGAATATTGCCCTCTTTTTCGATGGGTCTAAGGCTCGAGGGGGCTCGGGGGCTGGTGTGGTGCTCAAATCACTCCAAGGAGATAAACTTTTATACGTGTTGCAGATCCACTTCACAGCGACAAACAATATTGCCGAGTATGAAGCACTGCTGCATGGAATCCTGATTGCTAAGGATATTGGCATCTGACGTTTGATGTATTATGGAGATTCGGATCTTGTTGCTCAACAAGTGTCGGATATTTGTAATGCAAATAAACACATGGCAGTGTATAAAGCTGTCGTGGATGATCTATCTAAATCGTTCGAAGGGTTTGAAGTTCAACACATCCCTTGAGCAGAAAATGAGGAAGCGGACGCACTACCTCAGATAGGTTCTGCGCGGAAAGAGGTCCCGGATGGCGGTTTTTTAGAGCACCTCAAAGTTCCCTCAATAAAGGGAGTAGATGAGTAATATCCGACCAAATCTGACTCACCTTTGATAGCAGTTCTGGCTGTAATTCCCAGCTGGACTCAACCCTACCTCGATTATCTGGTAGATGGAAAATTACCTGAAGACGAGGTGCTGAGCCGGCAGATTATCCGACGAGCAAAATCCTATACTATTGTTAAAGGTGAGCTCCATAAACGGAGTGTTTCTGGGGTTTTTCAGCACTGTGTATCTCCGGAAGAAGGAGTGGAAATCTTAAGAGAAATCCATGAAGGCGAGTATGGTCACCACGCTGCAGCCAAATCTTTAGTGGCAAAAGCTTATAGACACAGATTTTTCTGGCTTACATCTCAGGCAGATGCCAAACGCTTAGTCAAGACATGCAAAGGCTGCCAAAAGTACACCAAGCAAGCTCATGTTCCGGCTGATCAGCTGCGAATAATACCTATAACATGGCCCTTTGCGGTCTAGGGGCTTGACATGGTAGGACCATTTAAACGAGCTACAAGTGGATTTACTCACCTCTTAGTGATGGTGGATAAATTCACCAAATGGATTGAGGCTAAACCTGTCACTAGTTGTGATGGAGCAACAGCCAAAAGATTTGTCGAGGATGTTATAATCCGGTATGGTTATCCGCATAGCATTATCACGGACAACGGGAGTAACTTCTCTATGGGAGAATTGGCTGAATTCTGCAACGAGCAAAATATCCGGCTTGACATTGTGTCGTCGCACATCCACAAGCTAACGGACAAGTCGAAAGAGCAAATGGTTTAATCCTACAAGGCCTAAAACCGAGACTCGAAGCACCACTACGACGTGCTGCGGGGGCTTGGGCAGAGGAATTACCCTCTGTAATTTGGAGTTTACGAACAACTCCAAACAGGTCAATAGGATACACACCTTTCTTCTTAGTCTATGGCGCAGAAGCAGTTCTTCCTAGTGATTTGATTCATACTTCTCCTAGAGTGGCCGCGTATATTGAAGAGGATGCCGAGATTTCTTGACAAAATAATCTCGACTTAGTCGAAGAAGTTCGCGTCGTTGCTGAAATGAGATCTACAGCCTATCAGCAGAAGTTACGCAAGTATCATAGCCAGAGAGTCCGAAATAGATCTTTCAATAAAGGTGATTTGGTTCTCCGGCTTCTGCAACAAAGAAAGCACAAACTTTCCCCGGTATGGGAAGGGCCCTTTTTAGTTAGTCGAGTATTGCACAATGGATCGTACTACTTAACTGACATGAGGCCAGTCAAAGAAAGACCTTCTACTAAGAAGAGAAAGAGAGCTGGAGGCAGTACAAATCCGGATGAGTTAGACAGACCATGGAATATTGCTCAGTTGTGTCCCTTTTATTCTTAGTTTATCCTTCTTTGTAATCATATATATGTACATGTTCTGAGAGAAATAAAAGTTTTGGTTGCCTCAAGTTTTTCTGAGAAGTTTTTACCATCTTATTTCCGAATGATCATGTCATAGTCGAAAATCCCAGAATGCTTGAAAGTACTTTATGCTCATGTTCGTTCTGGTTTGGATTTCCAATTCTAAAATTGCTACCTTCGGGTATAACTCTAAAATTTCTAGTCTTTACTTTGGTTATTTGTCTGATTGCTAGATGCGGGCATTTTCCGAGTAGTGAATTGTTGGTACTGGAAGCCATCTTTGTTTCCGAGTTTAAACTGGTTTAGCAATTGAGCTCCGTTGCCCGGCAAAGTTTCCGGCGGAAGGTTTAGCCGGCTCACAAAAGGGACGAGGCGGAAAGCTAGATAAACGATAAGTAGAGACAAAAAAATACAAGTGTTTATGTAAACATTTCAGGCACACAAAAAAAATTCAAAGCCAAAAAGTGTTGAATAGATTAAAAACTTAGCACTAGCAAAATTATAGTACTTCATATTTACAGATGCATCATGTTTTCAGATAATACAAATGTTTCTAGCAATCTATGATGCAGGAGGAGATGAAGGAGCTGTCGGCTCGCTGGATACGTCGCCTTGATATCTTTCCGAGATGTCCACATCTGAAGTGGTGCGTTCATCGTCAGAAATTTCTGTTGTTTCTTCTGGAGGCGGAGGCGGAGTGTCCACATGATTGAAGAATGGAGTATCGTAGCTGGTCAAGTCAGCTACATGACACCCATATCCGGCACAGGAGTCCATAATAGCCTTGATGTCCTGCTCCTGGCCATCTTCATCAACTGTAGAGTACCCTCTGGTCACTTGTCATATCTCCATGCTTGCATGGTGGCTCATGACCATGGTGAGAGTGTTCTGCGCTGCACTTCGTGCGTAGGACATGTTCCAATCCTGGACGAGCTGCGGCATCTCCTTTTCCTTGTCCCGCACCTGAAAATCCGACATGCGATGCATGTCCGGAATCTTGAGAGCTTCGCCGATATCCTCAAGGGATTGGCGGAAGTCATGAAGCAGGTCACCGACTTGGGTAAGCCGGTGGGTGCGGGGCTCAGCAGAGGTGGAGTCCGTCAAGTTCAGAGGACCTGTATAAAAGCAAGTTAAGAAATATCCGACATTGGAAAAAGTCGAAGAAAAGATAAGTCAGATAGATGGAACGTACCAAAAATGACGTCGTCAATTTTGGTCTTCTCCTCTCGGAGACTTTGGAGTTCATCCCGAAGCGCCTGGGAAAGCTCCCTCTCT
This sequence comes from Avena eriantha, assembly GCA_910589775.1. NCBI lineage: Eukaryota > Viridiplantae > Streptophyta > Magnoliopsida > Poales > Poaceae > Avena > Avena eriantha. The sequence goes on along the minus strand of OU342746.1, from coordinate 153,138,837 downwards.
CTGCTTAGCTCATTCTTGAGGTCCAAGATTATTTTATCTTGAGCAGTGATCTTGCGATCACGCTCTTCAGTAGCCATGGAGGAGGATTCAAGGACTTGAGCTATGCTCTTTTCGTGATCCACCTTAAGCTTATCCAGCTCTTGGCGAAGCTCCTTGTTCTCCACCACCAAAGTATTGAGGTTCTCAGCCTCTTCGATCATGGCGCAGGATTGTTTCACCAGCGCTGTAAGTCAAAAAAGAACAACAGTTGAGGAAAAATTCGACATTGGAAATACAAAGACAAGGTTTGAATCTCGGAAAGTTTACCTTCGGCTTCATCCTTGGCTACTTTTATCTCAGCATTTTTAAGCCAGAGAGCTTTGATCTATCTCCGCTTATCACAGACATTCTTCAACAAATCCTAGTTAGGGGAACATACTTTCTGTAAGTCAGAATACCCAAAGTCAGAAAGCTACTTAAGACTCGGGCTAATATTTTTGCTAATATCAGCACGAGCCTTGGGGGCTACACTAGTTCGTTCTTTGGCATCCTAATAAAGCATAAACCCGGATTATATATCCTACTTCATGCTTGGGGGCTAGAGGATATGATATAAAATAATGGAAAAAACAGGAGTTGGAATTCCGACTTACATGTTGTTCGCGGGTGAGTTTATCCAAACCCGCGTTCACCTCAGCGGCCACCTTTTCAGCGAGAGTCAGAGGAATCACTGGGGCTGTTGGAAGCTCTCCAGTCCTAATCCTCTCGTCGCGAAGGCGCACTTGGTCAAGAAGGTCAGAGAACTTGATGTCCTCTGCTTCTTGCGCTTCTTCTTTGGCAGACAAATTTCTTTTCTCCAGGCATTGCCTGGCTAGCCGCTGGATCTCTTCTACAGATTTCCGGCACAGGCCAAGCTTGGCAAGTCCCGGATTGCTGAGAAGGTTTTTGGCGAAGGTTTCTGTCGAGGGATCATTACCCAAAGAGGGTTCACCCTTATCCAAATCTGACTCACCCATGGTGACGTCAGTTCGTGAATCAAGGTTCGCAGGCTCCGATGAAGGAGCCGGATCTTCTGCGGTGACCGGGGAGATCATCGGCGTTGTGGAAGGTTGAGGGGCAGGAGTCGGAGGAGCCATGGTAGGAGAAGCTATGGTAAGCTTCGTCTGTCGCAGCGACTTCAAAGGAATCCATTTCCCTTTGCCCTTGACGAGCGGCTTTGCTCTGGGAATGTAATAAAGTCGGAAACATTACATCTCGGAAAGAAATTCGACTAAAGTACAAAGGTGGAAATTGTGATTGAAAGTTACCTCTTCACAACAGGCACCTCCTTTGTGCCAACAGCCACTGTCGGAGCTTTGTACTTCTTGAGCGCAAGGTCCAGCAATGGGACCACCTCTGTCTCCTGAGAGAACTCAGGAGGATATCCTTCGAGCGGAGCAAGTTCCGACTCGGGGAGGTCAGCGAGCTGAAAATAAGAAAACATATCAGCATTGCAATATAATTCAAAGATTGAAACACATAAAAGGTGTACTGTAGAAACTTACCAGCACCACGGGGTTTTCCGCCGTGTGCATATCCAGAGAAACCTCCAGGATTCTCCTCTCGATCCGCTCCTTGATCAGCCACTTGATCTGGCTAATATAGCCCTGTGTGGTGTAGGCTTTGGGGCTGATGCGGAGGAATGCATCAGTCGATCCCCGTGGTACTGAAGGGGTTGGATCCGATGTGAGACCCAGCATTGGACCAAGTCGGATCCCTTCAGACCCTTGTGTTTGATCAAATATTCGATCCGCCTCTTAGTGAGGATCAGATCGTCGGAAAGAGCTGGAGCAGCCTCGTCCCAAGAAGGTTGGGCCGTGGCAGCTCCTTCAACAAAAGCCGGCAAAGCAGTGGCTTTGCTGGGAGCTGGAATATCCTTATGATAGAAAAATGTGGCTCGCCATTGTTTGACCGAGTCACTAGCTAAAATTTTGGGATATGCGCGCTCGCGTCTAAGCGAAAAACTAATAGTGTCGGTGATGTAAGGAACACCGGCAGTAATGGAGTTTCTCCGGACATGAAAGTAGTACCGGAAAAGAGTCAAACTCGGCCTAATGCCGAGAAAGCCCTCACACAACGGAGCATATGCGCTCATCTCTAAGAGAGAGTTGGGAGGAAGGTTATGGAGTTGAACTCCGTAATGATCAATCACCTCGGAGAAGAACTCCGAGGGAGGAAAAGACAAACCTCTATCGAGGTGGGTGCCGAAGTGGACCCGTTCACCGTCACGTGGATTGGGGACGGTTTCCTCGAAGCCGCTCCACCAGTTGCCGGCGGCGAGAAGCCCTTCCTTCTCCATGTTCTTGAGGCCCTCCTCATTGAGGGTGCAGGGGATCCAGATCCCACGGAAGCTCTCTTTCTCTGCCACCACTTCCGCCGTCGCCGCCGCTGCCGCCAAGCCGGAGGAAGAAGATGAAGCCATTTCTCTGGCGAGGAGATGACCTAAAAGGGGTGGCGCTGGGAGTTCTGTGGGAGAGGAACGGGGAGCTCTGTGTGCGCAGGAAGATGGGAAGGAGAGGAAAAGGCAAAGGACTGGTGGAAGGAGAAGGAGAAAATTCTAACCCCTTATATCCACCTAACTGCGCCAAGATTCGTGCAAATGCTACAGTGTAACCGCCACACGTCGTGGAAGGAACTGGGAAGGACCCACGCGATGATTGCGTCACCTCGATCTCCACCCACGCATTGAAACGGCGCCTCGGTTCCGCGAACCGTGGACCCACCAACGGTCGTGCTGACGGCATGCCTGTCAGATGACGTGACCTGACCATGACTTGTGTCAGGTGGCGTTAGAAACCAAGTTCCGGCTTAGTTTGAAATCAAGCTAGAAAATCCGAGTAACCTGTTGATAGGTCCGACTTATTTTTTAAGACCCGGATCATATTTTTATTGTGAAGTTTCAAGAACCCTTCAAGACTCTGCAAGCCGAAGATCAAGCTAGACGATGGTAAATCCGACTTTAGATCTTGGAGGCCTCCGGGGGCTACTGTTGGGGATATACTTTCCGGATATCCTCATAGTTCCTCACTGACCAGGGTGGCCTACTTCGGGTTAGAGCTTTGCTTCACGGGCGGCCCAGTCAGGGAGAAAGACGGAGTCCAATCCGGCTAAGGGAAGGCCCGGAAGACTTACCGACTTAGGCCCATAATGTTACTTGTAGTCCAAGATGTACTATGTAACCAACTCTTAGTCGTAGCCGGATAGATCTCTCCTGTAAATCCTAGGCCGGATATCTATATAAGCTGTCCTAGGGAGAGCCTTTAGGGCACACCTCAATAGTCTACAATCTCAACTCGCACAGGCGAAACCCTTGTAACCCATATTCCGGCTCTGTCGTATTACTGGATTGCTAGCAGGAGTAGGGTCCGTCCAAAGCCGGCGGATTCGAACCTGGGTAAACTTGTGTGCTCACCGTCCCGGAATACCGTACATCTCACACCCCTCTCTTCCGCACGCCTCGAGGACCCCCTCATGGCGTACTTGTCATCAATACGACGACACCATGGATGCCCATAATGATTCTCACATATTGTATGAAAAAAATTATCGGTCGAACCATGATGTAGAGGATTCAAACAATCTTGTATACAACTTCCTTTGTCTCACGATATGTTACTTGTCCCAGATTTGATCATTGGTATCACCATACTTTGTTCAATCTCATTACCGGCAAACTCTCTTTACTCATATCGTAATACAATATCCCTATGACTAAACTCATTAATCACATGCTTTCAAGATAATTAGCATGTTTTGTTACCGAGAGGGCCCATATATATCTCTCTGTCACATGGAATGATCTCTCAGTCTTGATTCATGCAACCCAACAAGTACATCCCAAGAGACCTAAGAACACAACTATGATCACCCAATTACAAAGTGATAGTTGATGCCCACAAAGTATAGTACTAGGAAGTAACATGATCTCATGGTCCAAGTAACTTGATACTTGAATTAGAAAACTACAACAATTAGTTTTGGGTCCAAGGAAGTGACGTGATCAAATTTCAATGCTTAGTTTTGGGTTTATCTGTCACATCAGTCTCCTAATGATATGGCCTCATTATCAAATGATATTACATGTCCATGGTTAGGAAATCTTAACTATCATTTGATGAACGAGCTAGTCTAGTAGAGGCTTACAAAGGACATTGTGTTGTTTATATATCCATACATATATTTAGTTTCCCGTCAATACAATTATAGCATGGAACATAGACATTTATCATGAACTAGAAACATGACAATAACAACTTTATTATTGCCGTAGGGTATATTTCCAATAGGGACATGACCATCTCCATGTCACCCGTCGTAGAGACACCCACGTGATCCACCATTCGGGGCCGCCACGCCGGCATCCGCGGGCTCAAGACTAAGAAGCAACATACATCACACGGTGGGTCCGCTGAGTCGGGCGAGGCAGGTCAGTGATGGGTAAGCCTTCGGTCATGACCACATAGTAGCACATTGGAGGGGTCTTTCCACTATAGCTAGAGGCAGCTACCAACCGGACCGCACTAGCGAGATCACACAAGGATGTGTTCGGGCCTGTCTAGGCCCATATCAGGCATGTAGAGATCCAGCTGCCACGCTGCTGCAATAGGGCCAACACACTCGCCTACTTACCACTATCACCACTGATCTACCACAACCCCTGCTAGAAGCGTCGCTGTCACCCAGCTCGGTCTCGCATCACCCTCAATGGTCATCGCTCTAGTAGCCATCGCCATCGTGGGTGCACAATACCACTTTGAAGCCACCACACCGTCGTGCCCCTTGCCCCTCGCTTAGCACGCCACCCTCACCCCATATCATCCTACGACGAGGCCTCCATGCGAGAGGGAGAAGGGTCCCCTCTACCACTAGCACATGGGTTCCGCTCGACGCACCGTCCGGCAATAGCGGGGAGGAGGAAGGGTGGGCTGGTAGCATCCTGATTTAGGGTTTGCTTTACCGCTAAGTTTTTTTTGAAAGTTTCTATACCTCAGAATTTAATAGGGATATCTCTTGGAAATTCAATTCGGCTCACGGGTGCATAGAAACCCATTATTTGTAAACAGATTCCAAAATATAAAAAATCAGAAAAAATATCTCCACATACATTCATATAATCCATGTTCGCAAGAAATTTTTGGAAAACATGAATATTTTAATGTCCCGTTAAAAAGACAAATTTCAGTGCTCCAATGTCCCTCGCCGATGGACGAAGCCCTCATGGTGAACGACGATAGCAGGGATGTTTCATCTCACTGTGGGGCGGGTTTAATCTCAGCTTGTGAGTTGTGGCATTGGAGTTCTCCTGGCGATGGCGACCCTCTACGACCACGGAGGTGGTGCGGCGGTTGGGCATGGTGGCACCTGGGATATCCTCTTGGCGATGCCCAATGCAGTCTCTTTGACATGCAAAGGGTGCAATAGATCTTGATGCATGGAAACACAATCTCGGCTCTCATGGTGCGTTTTGGCAGCACCGGGGATCATGAGGTAGGTAAGAACAATGCGGTGGCTAGGAGCAGAGGATCTAACCAGGTGTGGGCGGTTCCGGCTGGCCATCAGGTGCTTGGAGCGATGAATCCTTATGGTGTGGTTGGTGGCGGCGGTGCCCCAAATATTCCCTAGGGCTGGCTTGGCGAGTGCAAGTTGGTGGCGGGTTGTAGGTCTAGGTATTTCTCTCGGTGATGGGAGGCCCTTTCTCAAGGAAAGTGCTCTGCTCTAGCTTTTTGGTGGGAGTCACCAACGGCGATGCCGATGGATGTTGCCACCCTTATTGGGGGTGTCGCAGTGAATTCCCCCCTCTAGATAGCCTCAAGGATAAACCCTAGCTCCTGTTGGAAGGGAGGTAGTGCTCCGGTGTCTCTTCCCTCTTGAAGGCGTCGCCTTTGGAGCAGTTGCACACAACAAGACCAAAAGCAGCTTGCCAATGTTCTGGATCCTTTGGCATGGCGTCAATGTTGGCAACGAAGCTGAGTCACGACAAGCTTCGGTAGTTGGCTTCGTCCAGCATGTCCAAGAGGTTCTTCTGCCTCACCATGTTTATTGTGGTGTCTAGGCTACCTCGGAGGAGCCTAGGAGGTGACAATGACATGTGTTTGGTGGTCTTTGTGGGAGACCTGGTCGGCACGAGCCCTGCACATTCCTTCTGCAACGTTCGTCGTTGAGGTCAGAACTGACTTGTTGTCGTGAGTTGGATGACTATTTGGCATAGATCAACACAAGCTTCACGCACTTGTTGCAGGATAGACTTTGTCGGTCATAGCATGCAGTGAAGTCGGAGTCACTGGTGGTCACTTGCAGAAGTTGGAGTTGCTGGCTCATGGAGGAGTGATGATAATGACACGGTAGTCAACCACGACGGTGTTCCTCTTATCAGCTGTGTGTGTGTCTTGTGTTGATTGGCAGGTTAATTGGTGGCGCTCAATATGGTCATGTTTCGGGTTTACCTGCTTTTTCATTAATTAACTGGGTGACTCTATTCTCAGATGAAGTAAGACTTTTGTCTTCATTTTAGATATAAATATATCATGACGACATCCTATTGTGATGACATCATATTCCTACGAATTTCTGTTTCCACGTTTTGAAGTCTTTGAACCTAAAATGTATACTCTCTCTGTCTCAAATCAGACATCGAAGATTTATTTAGATTCGCATGTACCTATACATTAATACACGTTTAGATACATATAAATCTTTTATGACGTCCAATTCGACAGAGAGGGAGGAGAGGGATTATACTTTTCGTTTGATCCAAACAAGGTCTACAAGCCTCGATGGAGACACGTCATGCTTAGATCTCACCTTCGGCCCTCTTGTTGTTTCTCATGGAACGGGACCCCGTGACCACTGACTGATCAGTGTCTCCATACATGTCCCCATCGAGCCACACGTAACTATTTGTCTCTTCCATGGCTTGGTGCCGAACTGGTTGCTGCTTGGAAAGGTCCAGATCCATTTAAATGGTGGATGCCATGCCGTCCCGGACTCCAGCGCCGCTGCCATTGACTTGTCCAGCGCTCTTGTACTCTGCTCCGGTAGTTCCGACGCCGGTCTTTGGCTTCTTCCACTGCATGTCTGCATGTACAAGAAGCAGAATCCATAGGCATGAAACATGGACAATTGGACAAACATCACCGGGTACTGATTACTGGATCAGCAAAGTTATCATTACAATAATAGTCCCACATCCACTAGAGTAGAATTTTTTCTTGTTGGAAGCTTTCTAAGTCAATGGAGTCAACTCCCTGGAAAAGCCTCTAATCGACGGAAAGAGCGGGTCAAAGTCTATGTACTGTACATACTACTATAATAAACCCTTTTAGTAGCTAGCTAGCAGTAGGACTGGAGCCTGTGGTTTAGGCTTTTTCTTAGATCATATCAACCCCCATAAAGCTAAAAAAATATTTTGATTAATATCCGTGTGCATCCTGCTCTTTGAATTTTTCTTTTTTTGGAAAGGAAAATTCATTGCCTACATGGAGTATAGGTTGGGCCTCTTTGTTTGTAAATTGATCCAGAAGAAGTTAATTTATCACAATAAGAGCAAGACTATCCTAAAACTTCAAAATGTGACATTGGATTGATTTTAATCATGAATTAGGAAACCTTCTATCTTATATATTGTTGCGTTTGTTGAGATTTGAGTTACATGTTTCAGGAAAATTCAGAGTGTAACATTGGACGACTTCTTAATTTAGAGCTAAACTCTTAGCTGTATTTTTTCTTCTAAAATAAGCACAAGGCATGAGGAGATTCCCAACATATTTTCATGATTTGGATTAAGTGTCCTCTCACACCTCCTTCTTGGACAACCTTACACCCATTCTAGGTGCTTCTAAGAAGAGTCGAGAGTTGGTAAATGACCAGCATCTCTTCCAGCCGAAACTATAGCTGCCGAAAATGAAAGTTGAGCAACTCGCATCACACTTGAATAGGCACTATCGTCTCATATCACGATATTTTACTGGCTTTGCCACGTGAGCACATCATCCAGAGGAGGTAATTTAGAAAAAGCTCAGCCTCGAATCAAGAAACCAGAGTGCGAACAAAAGAATTGATTCTTGCTAAAGGAACCACTATCTCTGATCCAAATTACTTGTCACTGACTCAGTGGGTCAGGGTAGATTTTAGGCAACATTTTGCGTACCTGCGACAAGTAATTTGGGATGGAAGGAGTATATAACTTCAAACTTGAAGGAGTATATAATCCTTGATTTGATTATTTTGAATGTGCCTGCCCATGTAACTCGATAGAAAAAAAATATTTTTCCACGGAAGGTTAAATATTTCGATTACGAGTTTGTTGTGTCAAAATTGAGCATAAGATTTGGCACCTGAATAAAACCTAATAGAGCCCTTTGTCCACGATCAAAGATCGTTATGCAACCACCATGTCTGATGGCACCCACCTAAAAACGGCAACTATTACTCGCCAGCCACCATCAGCAATCATCGTCACCAATCAGGAAAGACAAGAGAGAGGTGGTGGAGGAAAGCAAGCGGAGCAGGCGTACACTAGTCGAAGCTGCTGAGGTGACCCCACCGCCGCCCATCCAGCATAAGAACACATCAACTGCAGCTCCCGTCTTCTCCACCCCACCCCACCGCACCCCCGCCCCAATAATATTCTCCTTCCTCGACCTCCACTCGCCTCGCCGCCCAACAACTCCAACCAAATAAGCCACCCAGCGCCCTGCACCACCATAATCCCGACGAACCTCTGCCGGTGCTGGTGTTTACGGGGGCGGTTCATCGTACGTCTCACGCCCGTGCCGTGGCGGAGGGGCGCGCGCGACCAAGGGCAGCAGCGACAGGGGGAAGACGACGCGGCGGAGAGAGGGGGCTTTGACGTATGCCGCTGTGGGGAACCGCGTCCGGGCCGCCACCGCCTCTGGCGGAGGGAGGAGGCCCGGAGGGCTCGGGCGGGTCGTCGTCGGGTGCCGCCGCGATACGCTCGCTGTTGCCCACCAGGCGCCGGCTCAGGCTCGACCCGCCTTCCAAGCTCTACTTCCCATGTACGTACTATGCGCCACGTTCTCCGGACGCAGTGGTTTCTCCGACCAGTTTCCCTTTCTGTTATTACACTAGCTTCTTCCTCCTCTGCTTCTTGGCGGCGGCCCATACCGCTGCCTGGTTTGAACTGTCTGTACAGCTGATTTTCCATTGGATGGGATTGGGCTCTCCTTTCACGAGTCCTTTATTTGATTGTTCTTAGCCTTCGTTCTTCTTCCCTTGCGGGAATATTTGAAATTGTCTCTGCTTCATCATGTAAAATTCTGTTTCTGGCCAAGAAATTCAGCAACTTGACAATCGATTAATAGTTTGACTTGGTTGAGGAATATATGCTCCAATGGATTTGCATCAACTAATTACCTTATGCCTTTTGATCGATGCAGATGAGCCCGGGAAGCAAGTTCGGAGCGCGATTAGGATCAAGAACGTCAGCAAGTCCCATGTGGCGTTCAAGGTAACTACAATTCTCTCCCTCCAGGGATATCATCATTAAATTAAGTATTAAATCCCATAACTTGATTCTTTTATGAGTAGATAGCAACATGCTAGTGGTATTGCAAACTTCCCTGCTTGATTGTTAGGTTGTTTGGTGTAACACTAAATAAGTAGAACACCAATTTAATCCATGTATTATATGTCTTACAGTTCCAAACAACAGCACCAAAGAGCTGCTTCATGAGGCCCCCTGGCGGCATACTGGCCCCAGGAGAAACTATCATAGCAACAGGTAATGCAAAGCTCATACCTACCTTTTGTGTGCATTTTTATGTGCTTTTATTTTCCCTTTTTCTCATTGTTTCACCCACTAAATACCAGTTTTCAAGTTTGTGGAGCATCCTGAGAACAACGAGAAACCTTTAGACCAGAAGTGCAAGGTCAAATTTAAGATTGTTAGCCTCAAAGTTAAAGGGCCTGTGGAGTACGTCCCGGAATTGGTAAAATCTTTTTATCCCTTGAGACCGTCCTGTCACCTTAAATATAATCCCTGTGATTTCATTCCTCTAAGTGTGGCCCGTATGTCACAGTTCGATGAGCAGAAAGACCAGGTTGCAGTTGAGCAAATTCTGCGGGTTGTGTTCTTGGATGCTGAGCGTCCTAGCGCAGTAAGTGAACGGCAGAATCCCTTCTTTTCATTTGCTCCCCCATGTATACAATAGAATTCTGAGGAGCATCAAGTTCACCATACACATTTTGCAATATATTTCTTGAAGCAATTGGACAGACTCAAGCGTCAACTCGCTGAAGCTGAAGCAGCCCTTGAGGCACGCAAGAAGCCTCCAGAGGACACAAGCCCCCGTATTGTTGGCGAGGGTCTTGTGATCGATGAATGGGTAAGATCAGGTTTCTGTTGTTTTTAAGGACAATCGTCCAGTCTTTTACTAGTATTGTCCAAGATGAAGCTATGTATCATGTGATCATATTCTCATTTGTTTATTTATGTATTTATTTCAGAAGGAACGAAGAGAGAGATATCTTGCTCGCCAGCAGATTGAAGGGGTTGATTCAGTATAAATATTTAACTCTGCAAAAAGTTGGTTGAGCGTATATGCCACTTTATCGTCTGGGAACAAGAATGAGGCTTTGTGTAAGTAGGATCTGAGCTTCACGCAGCATTTCTTTCCTGGGTCTCCATGTAGATAGTGAGTCACGGCTTGATAATAATATCATGTACTCCTATGTGGTGTTGTAGATTTAGACGTGGGACTGTGTTCCATTCCCTAGCGAAGCTGTTCCTATCAATGCCAAATGTAATTTACCTGAAAAAACACTATTCGAAGTGTTTAATGGAAGTTCTCGGTTCTTGTCATACTATGTCCCGGATATATGTGCTTATGCAGCTATTGTTGTAGCTGCATTTTTTAAAGCTTGGTGCCCATTTGTAAAGGAAATCTCCTTTGTGAATCTGTCTAATAGACGTTTTTCACAACAAAAATTCTCTTAATAATATGCAGTGCCCCTCTGGTTTTTTCTTATGTAGTCTATTGAGCATTATCAGTTCTCTAACTGACAGGTATAATTGTGGGCTCAGCATCTGGTTCCTCTGCTCTTTTATTTTGTCTGCCTGACCTGTACTGATATAATTGTTCTTGTTCCCTTGCTGATATGATCTGTACTAATGTAAGTGTTGAGCTGGAAAATTAGGTACAAATACACCTATACCTAACCAACCAGCCAACAAAGGAGGCTAATCATGGTGGAGCCATTATGTAGTCCTTTGTGGCTTGGAACAACCTGTTGCTTTCTTGGAATTCATATAAGTCGGTTTTTTAAGTTTGTTTCCACTTCATAGCCAGACAGATGCCGATCAGGCACCCTTGACTTTTAAAGCTGAAATGGTGCAAGTTGCAGCTTCTGTTTAAGATGTCATTTTCATAGAGACAAAGGTGCATTCTACAGAATGTATAATATTTTCATTTGATGTGACCTTTACTGTTTGTGAGGAGTTGTGATCTCTTACCCTTGGGGTCGATTCGTCTGTAAAACATCACGCTTTCTCTCTTCTAACATAACACATGCTCTTGGACCGTCTCGAAACCAGTACTTTTCTCCCAAACATGATGTATTTGGAAATTTTTGTCCTTGAATTTTAGAATAGTCTGAAATTTCAGCGTAGCAGGTTTTTACCTTTCCAATTTTCTGTTTCAGTAATGCAAGATAGCGGAGTTTAGAAAGTCAGTGCTCCTATCTCACCTGATGTTTTCAATATGCTTAAAAAACTAGTATTGACGGTGCTTAAAACTTCCGTAACTGTGGATTGCAATTTTAACATGTCCCCACCCACCCACCCATATTGTACTGTACTACATCTTGCCCTTCGCCTGAGGCTATTAACTGTCTCTTTAGCATGCCACCAAATACAAGTTGCCCTTTGTCTGATGGAAACTAGTATTGCCTTTGCATCTTCATTAATTGCCTTCGCCATACTACCATCAAAATTTTCCCTTTATTTCAGGCAGTTCTCTGCCCCACCAATGTCATGGAACTCATCAATCAGACGATGAGTAAACAATGAAACTCATCTAAATCTCTGCACAGAAAGCAGGGTTTCGAGGGAGACGACTTGGACTGAACCAGCACGAGAGCTTTAGGTTCAGTTTGGCAACGAAGTTTTCTTGAAACTGTAGTATTGCCGCACTGAAGTATTTCAATGCATGGGCAATGAATATTGCAGTTTCTCGATACCGTAGTATGTCTCAGTTTTTGGCAAAACTTCAAGGCGTTTGGAAATTGCTGTTTCACGGTCACTTTGACCGATTGTTCTGTTGCATAGGTGACCCCTTTTGACCGAATAGATGCATACATGGCTGACTAATGAATGTCCAGGACATCATATACTACTACATAAAATTTTAAAATGTGTAACAAACAAATGGGTGATAATGCTTCAAACAAAGAACTTGAGATACCTGTGTGCATGACGATGAATAATAAGCATCAGAGGTAGCAGATCGCATGCAAGCATGCATGAGCCTAGGAACGATATGGGTGCATGTTTCTTTGTAGGCTACTACTCATGCCTGTACAGTGTACTACGACGGGATGAAGCAAGTGCATTTCTCCGTTTAGAAAAAAATAGGTCCGGACTGAAGTTTCTAATACAGCAAAAAAACTGCAGTTTGGGTGATACTTCAGTTTGCAAAACCATAGTATTCATTGGACCCAAACGACTTGAAGTATTCAATACTTCAGTAATTTTAGAAACTGAAGTATTCTCAAAATACTCCAAAAAAACAGAGCTCCCAAACGGGGCCTTAACCTTTTCAAATGAAATACTCGAGAATTTTCAACTGCAATACTCAACTTGTCTTCATTGCGCTAGTCCACAAAGCACCCACTAACCAGAACTTACCAAAGAGCAAAGTCCACAAACATAACAGAGCTTCTGAAACATTAGGAAGAAAAAGGGGTTGCTCGCCACATACATACTTCACATAAACATGATTTCACAGAAGAACATCTGGTTTCCGATTTCACGGCACAAAACCAGATCTTTACATAAACAGAGATTCTGGAAACAAAATCAGGACAAAGTGGTCCTTCTGCTGATCCTCGTGGTAAAGGAACTACGAAATTAATCCGCAAGTTTGCGCATGCCGCACAAGTAAAACTCTCAACAGTAAAAGGTACTTCTACATAGGAATTTTCTCTGTGGAGCACTAGGGAAGTGCAGGGTTACTTTTATTCTGTCCCCTGACAAAAAAAGAAGAATATATGCATCTGCAATAACCAGACTTAGGTGGGAGGTACCACTACTGCCTTTAGCTTTCTGAAAATTTCACAAACAAAATCTTATCATCCTTTGACTATATGCCGCTCGAGTCTCTACCGAAGATGAAGCGGCGGCCCCAGTCAGATATCACCAGTGCCCTCGTGCGCCAGCTTATTTGTTTGCTGAACTCGGAGAAAAGAAGAGGAGAAAGCAAGTATCAAGTTAGATACAACAGAAGGTGAGCCACAAATGGGCACAACAGTGACTGCGCAATCTGATTTTATCAACATCAAAAAGGAAACAGGCACTTACGTTGCGTAGACTGAGTACCAGAGCCACTGAGAGCTGTGGCCAATGGAAACCCAATCTCCAGGGAGCTGTGCAGCGGTTTGCTCTCCTCCTAGTGGGGCAAACTGGCCTAAATGCCTATACCTGAAGGCATCAGCAAAGCAATAGTATCAGCATTACCCCTGATAGTATCAGCAAAGGTCGATGATGCAACAAAAATAGGCACCTGAAGGGGAGGAAGCGATGTCGACCTTCTCCCCTAATGCGGATTGGGCCTTCAGGATTTTCTTCAGCATACTCCATCTTGTTAAAGCATTTTGCAAGATATTGTCCTTGCTGTGCAGCAACCTGACAGAACAAACTAGTTAGAACTAAAATAGTGATGCACTTTAAACTGAAATGGTCATTTTTAGAATTTTAAGCTGTCAAAATTCCAACAAGTAAAAATGGAAACCTGAGCTGTTGCAGGCAGATTCTTGACTTGCGAATCCACGAGTGAAAGAGCCTTCTTAAACTCTTCAATGCTCAGCTCCACGGATTCCTTTTCGGTGTCACCATTCCCAGTCCTGATTAAATCGGCAATTCCATTCATTTGCTTGCTCTTCATGTAGAGCTTTACTTGAGGATATCTCACATAGATATCCTCCAAGATGTCTTGGATTTCTTTCACAGTCAAAGTTCCAGATTTATCTTTGTCTGCAACTCTGAATATTTCTGAGATGTCCTCCTGCAAGCATTACATGCCAAGAACACAAATTCCTAAGTCAAGAATACAATAGCACTAGATAATTAGCAATTCAAGTATCCTAGCAAATAGAAACAGTATCCAACAATACATATCAAATGTGCTAGTAGTATACTTCATGTGAACCCCAGTTGGGCCATCTACTATATACGAATCACTGAACATAACCTCTCAAGAATGTTACTAGTCAAACTGCACATAGGGGGTTCAGATGAAAACCTTGTTTTCTTTCCACACCGAAAACAATATGGGGCACTCATCATCATTACATAAAGCACGTAAAAATGATTCATTTGCTAGCGGTCACCGCTGGTTTATGGTAGCAGAGCCAGCAATATCAGAAGAATTCTTACGGCATATAATATCAAGAGTTTGAATTTCTACTGCGTACCATTACTCTCCGCTGGTTTATGGTAGCACAGTCACCTACTGCGTAGACATCATCACATTCACGCACCCTTAGCCATTCATCAGTAGCTAGGACACGGCGATTAGCCTGTACATGTACAGAAATGATTAATTTGCTAGCTGAACTGACAGGAGACATAATCAAAAAATAATTTCTATCTACCTGGCCAATCTGTTTCATGAAGTCCACAATGAATGGACGGGTTCCAATACCGGTGGACCAGACAGCCATTCCATAAGGAACTGCAACATCACCAGCAGCTGGATTTTGCATGGTGATTGCATCCTTAGCAACCTTCACAACTTTATATCCAGTTTTTACATCAATGCCATTTCTTCCAAACTTGTCCTCAGCAAAGTTGGTAATCCTCTTGTCAAACCTTTTTAATGCAAAAAACAACTGTTACTTCGTTAACCTAGGAAGCAACTTACATGTATATATCATATATGAGGTGATGCTATGTTGCCATATTGTTGGGGCACTAGATAACATGTGTAAATAGGTGTGAACCTTGTGAAAAGCAGTAGTAATTTCAAGTCATAAGGAATCGAAAGTAAAGAGAGAACCGTTATAGTCTTACATAGTCAGTATGTGATCTGCAGCTTCGATTAATGATATCTTAACAAGGTGCTGAACAGAAGGATAGAGCTTAGATAGATCTTCAGTGACAAAATCGTGCAACTCTGCCGCAAATTCAACACCGGTAGGTCCACCTCCCACAATAACGAAGTGAAGATTCTTCTTCCTCTCTTCCTCATTAAGGTATGGGAGGCTTGCCTTCTCAAAGCAGTCCATCACGCTCCTTCGAATCTTTTGGGCGTCCTCCACTTCCTGTGATTAAAATAGGACCATATGAATATCACAGCAAGGACAGTAGTTCAGAAGCAGATAAAAAATGTATCAGCAAGAATAACATAAAAAAAATCTGTTGGAGGCCCCTCCAGTATAGTTATCGACCTAATATTGGAGGCAGATTTAGTTCATACAAATCATACGAGAGCTTACCTTCAAAAAGTGGCAATTTTCCTCCACGCCAGGAGTATTGAATGTGTTAGACCTAGCTCCAACTGCTACCACCAGATAGTCATAGTCAACCAAAAACTCGCCATTTCCATCAAAATTTGTCCCAGCATTTGAGCGGCAATGGATCTTCTTCTTTGCTGGATCAATCTTGAAGCATTCTGCTTCCCAGAATTTGAAATCTCCACCTTTCTGCGAGAGCATTACGAACAGAAGCGTTAGCTCACTTGGCATATAATTAATCATCTAGCTGAATGCATCTAGGGTTCAGGTATGAAGTATGAATATTCCCTAACAAGTGAAACTTGCAGAGAACAAGGTTCATTTTTGCAATTCAAGTTAGTTTTGAGCAAGATTTGCATGGACATAAGCAAAAACATGCCGTTTATTATTAAGATTTTGGAGTACGTGTTCACCAGTTGTGAAAGATAAGCCTAGAACTGCTCAACAAGTTCCCCGAATTTCCAGAAGCCATCTTACCTTCTCCAAAATCCTACGTATTGGCTCAACAACGCTCCTTGGTTCAACTGTTCCACAGGTGACACTTGGGAGCAAGGGTGTGAATGCAAAGTAGTTCCGAGGCGAAATGACCTGGACATCATACAGCTTGCTATCAAGATTCCTTAGGAATGTGGTGCCACCCCAGCCAGTCCCAAGAACCACAACTTTCTTCTTCTTAGGTCCTTGGGGCTGGTCCGACTGAGAGTCTGCATATGCAACGAGGCCTCCTCCACTACTGCAAATTCAGGAAACAGAGAATCAGCAGGTTTGCAGATAAGGTAGCTCTTCTTGCAGTGCAAAACATTTAGAATTTCTTGGAACTACTCAGCCATCTTAGATGACCTTATTTCCATGCTCTACATAGGAGCCATCCTTAACTGAAAACAAAATGATTTAGTAGTTATCTCAAGATAGAAGTCCTAGTAATACAATACATTTCGAAGTTCATGAAATAGGAACCTCATCCCAAGCCACCCCTTACTAAAAATATTCTAAAAGTTGTGATTGAATGACATAATTCAAAACATTAAAAAACATTAAAAATGGTCAAGACAAGGACAATATCTGTGGTGTGAAAATTAATCCTATTACCCATGTCATCTTTAACAGTTGCACTTCTCTATATCTGATTGCAGGGCAAGTCCATGTCTCACAGCTTGCACGAATATATATATTTTGTGTCAGCATTGGACGGATTAGCCTAAGCTCCTCAATTTTGTTCTTTCATAATCCGTACTCTCAAAATAGCCATCTTACAGCAAAAGGACTCATGTAAGATATTTGTAGAGATATAACTTCTATTCAGATATTTGTAGAGAAATCAAATAATAGCATGCGATGGTGAACCATTAACCAGGAAAAGGACTCCAGCTTTTGAGGAATTGAAAGAAGTGTTGTACCCAAAAGTTCGGTATTTGATTAGCAATTTAGCACTGCAACACCACATATACAATGACAACAAGCACATGGCACCGACTCACCAAACCATAATGTAGACCACGTTCCTAGCCTTAAACAATTCATTTATTAGCTACATAGACTTTTCATTCAAACAAAAAAAAAAGCTAGCATGCTCCAAGCAGGATTGGTAATAAGAAAATGCAGAAATGTGGGTGAAGAAATCAAGGACAAGTTTTCTTGTTGTGGGTGTCATGGGACCAGGGCGGAATATTGAGATGTATACGAGGTCCACAGCTACGTGGGGGACACATCAGATTCGGTAGCCAGCGGGGCAACGATCAAAACAGCTGGAAAGACGAATTTACCATTTTCTTTTCAATTTAAAAAAGAAAATGTGTTTTCTTTTTCCCTCCTTTTTTTTCTCTAAAACCGTACTTAACAAAAATAAGCTGCTACTCTTGAGACCTGAGCCGATCTTGAACCGACAGGATAGTTTCATTCAGAGGTCTCGAGAACTGAGTCGATCCACGGACCTAGACGGGAGGAACGAGAACTCTGCTTTCCCCTCCCTTTTCATCATTCGGAAGCAAGAGGAAGCCAGGGGCCTCGTCTCACGCACTTACCAGAACATTCCGACATTCGTGGAGGCGACATAAAATTAGGCTATGGAACGAAACTCAACAACAAACAGAGAACGGAAATAAAATCCTCTTCCGCCGTCAGGGTCTCCGGGATCCTGCTGATGTACTGAGCAGGCAAGGCAAGCCATCGGCGTCAAGCTAGATCCGAGCGAAATCGAGGAGGAAGGAGGAATTACCTGGCGGCGAGGACGAGGACGAGGTTGGTGACGGCGGGGCGTTGGTTGAACGCCCGCGACGCGCCCTCCCACACGAACGCCGTCCACCTCATCTCCCCGACGGCCGCTCCTCCTGCTCCTGTGCTTCCGGGGCTACTTCCGGTGATGCTGGAATGCAGGGGCTAGAAGACGCGAGAAGAAAATGGAATGGCGACCTCCCCCGGTCTGTGGAAACGAGGGCTGTTATATGCGAAGCTGCTAGTCCAAGTCCTACCTTTCTTCCTTTTCTTTTCTCCTTCCCGGGGTTGGGGTTGGGGTTGGGGCTGGGGCTGGGGTTGGCGACTTGGCGTTGGCTGGGTACGTGTTGGTGGTGGTGGGGTGAGGGGTCGGCGTTTGACTGGTGGGTGGGCCCGGATGTGAACGGGCGAACCTGGGTCGTCAGTTCGGAGGTGGGCGGGCACGCACACGTGGTCGGCATGTTAAAGCGGCCACGCCAAGCACCTATTCTCTCCCTGCCTGCCATCCCGTGTGCTTTTCTTTCTATCCGACGGCTAGCGCTGGATGAATCATGTCTGCTGTTGCGGAGTGTGTGTGTGTCAAAGTCGGAGGGCGACACGTCGGTGCAGGGGGCATGAGGCGGCCCGGCGCGGTTCGCCTCCCTCGTCCAGGCTGCCGCCGTTCCGCGCAGCCCGTCGAACGGAGCCGCCACACTATTCTTTGGTATCGCGCTGCCAAGTGTCTTGAATGTTTTTTTATTGGGACTGTCTCCGGATGTTACTTTAGTTATGTCCATGGTATTTCTTAAGTTTTATGGTCAATTCCCTAAAAAAAAGTTTAATGGTATTTTTTTTAAATATGACTTTGGTAAAAAAACGAAAATTACATCTAAATCCTTGAGAAACTCTTCATCTTCAACCTCCAGACTATGTCAGCGACGTGCCGTCGCTGCCGCTTCTCACTGAGCCGGTCTGACGTTGTTGGTGCGGACAGGATGTCGCCAAACAAATCAAAAAGACCGCATCCGTCTCGGAGACGAAAAAGAAGGATGAACTGTCGATTGAACTCATTAACGATCCGAAGATCCCCACAGCTAGAAGAAGTCCTCGAGAATCACACCACTCCCACAAGCTCCTCAACGTCGTCCGTCGAGATGGGGCTGAAGCTGGGGAGAGTTTACTGAAAGAAACGCCGCCGCCACCACCCGAGAGCCGTCCCACCAAACTTCAAACCCAAAAACAGAAAAACAAAGCCCTCTCGCCGGCGAGGGCCTAGATCCACCCCTTCTCCTTGGCCCGAAGGCTACAGAAGCGAGGCATATCGGTGGCGGCACCGACGGGACGTGATGAACCCTAGACGCCTTTGCAGGGAGGAGGAGATGAAGGGGAGCGGACGCTGTACGTTTTATGGTCACTTTGATTTACATGATTGCTAAAACAGAGCAACAAGAAAAAAATAGAACTGAAAGACTGCAAGGTTAAAAATATTTAAATTGACAATACAAAAAATCATATTACTCTTATTACTTTTGAATTAGAAGGGACTGGATGAAAGCTTTTCTATAAAATCTAGTACTAATACAACTCACGTAAAAATTTCATGAGGAATAGAATTGCCAGGCGAGGGAGGGGTAGTTACGTATTCCGTTGGTGCCATGGCATCATCTCCCAAAATGTCGTTAGAGTTACGGTACAACCTCTGATGTATTTTAATTTTCACAGGTTTAGACAAAAACTTTCCATAAACGTGTGACAAATTAATTAGAATAGGAGACAGTATCATTGTCATCCTTGCACAATGGAGGGTACAAGAATTTATTCCTAAGGAATTCGGTTACTCCAGTCCTACGTTCCAAAGGCTAGTGTAGAAAAATAGTTATACTTGAGGACTAGATTATCCTCGTACAATTTATTCTAAAGACCAGATTTGGTACTTAAGTAAATTTAAAATTTCTAGTACTCATACTTAATGTCTTTATGTGTCCCTGGTTTGTGCAAAGGCCGGTTTAAGTGAAATACTCCCCCCAATTTTATATTCCAACTCAAGCTCATCGAAAAATGCCCATGTGTCGCTCGTCAAGGGTAACACATGCAGCTCCTAGATCATCGTAACCTAGCACCGCCATCTCCGATACCGCAACCACCCGTCGCCGCCGGCAGCTGCTGTGGCGACGCCGAGACTCTCATCCTTCTTCCCGGATGCTGCTTTCTCGGCGGCACGTCCTAACAATTTTCTCTTCTCTATCCCACTTTGATCTGCAATCAACTCCGGCGATGCTGACTAGATCCTCGCGCGTAGCGTGATCTAGGTGATTGGCAAGTCCAATGACTTGGAGGCATCAAGCACAAGATAAGTTGCAACGTTTGGCTGATGATGCCTCTCGATTGAGGTTGTTCGGCAAGCTGATCCCGATGTGAGGCTCAGCCTAGCCGGCTCCCATGACCTGGCACCGCCATCCAATGGTTGTCACCGGGATGGCCGATTGGCTGCTGCCTCAATTGCCGCAGCTTCCTCGATGCGGCAGTAGGTCATCATGGACGCCACAGATGGCTACATGCCCTAGCGTTTATTGGCGACCTTCGTTATAATGTTCACATCTTGGGTTCATCGACCATGGCATCTCCATCCCACAACTAACAAGGCATCGACATAGGGATTCAAAACAATCGTGTTTCAAGAGAATTGGCTAGGCTCTGAAGGTACCATCTCGCATGCTCAGTTTGAGTTGAGACATGTCGGCTACGTATTTGCGGAGTATGAGGAGACGTTTGATGCTTCATCATTCATGTCCGCACGTGATTTTGTAATGTAGTGGTGTTCACATGAAAACTGTGTGTATTACCACCGTGAGCCAGACAATTGGGACTTAGCAACGGTGATCACACTGATCTGAGTCTCTAATTGAGTTGTCAATGCTTTTTTCCTTTTCTTTTTGGTTGTGTGTTACCTTGATGTTTAGACCAGCTCTTGACGTTATGTCGTTGCAGAGATAGGGTTTAATTGGTATTAGTTCGATATTAATGTGTTCCTTTTATAGAAAATAAAAACCTTGGAATATAGACCCAAGATTGGTATGAAAATCTTACAATCACTATAATTCATCTAAAAAGTTGGGGTCAGTGTTTTTATTTTTATAACACGGTACATATTCATGACTTGTGTCCCAAGAAGAAGGGTGAGTATATTCCAAGATTCCCCTCAGTCTCAGAAGAAAAGGAACGTGCATCGGTCGGCACTCCCGCTGGACGGACAGCGAAGCGGAGAAGAGGGAGGAACGGCGGATCCTACGAAAAGAGCTGGAACCATCTCTGACGTCCCCAGCAAGAAAGAAAGATTCCGAACAACTATAATCAAATGGACAGGCGCTCGGCCTGCACAGGAACGGTGACCAGCGTACGTACAACGTACGCGGTACGCCCGCCCGGTTGGTGGACCACGTTGTCCAGACGGACGGCCACACGCACGCGGCATAGAACGTGGATCACAGGAGCAAATCAACATGTTTTCAAGAAAAAAGAAAAAGGAGCAAATCAACAACGGTTGTTGATTTTTTTTTTTGACAACCTTTGCCAGCGCCAGCCAGACAGCCAGGCCGCCGCGCTCGCGTGACGTGCGCCACATGGCACCAAAAAAGTGTTCGTTTCTTTCAGACGACAAAGGAAATGCTCGTTGCCTGGTCGCATGTGTCGGTGCCCAAGCAAAGCAATGGCGCTGCCCGCCGACGGCGTCTACCTGCTGCGGGCAGTCCTGGCTTTTCTCAAGAGCGCGAGGCTACTTTGTCTTTCCAGGTAAAACAGGATCGCGGATACAGCCCATTTGGATGCTTGCGCTTGTGCGGCGTAGCTTCGCTGGGCCTGTGCTCTGCTCGTCAGCCCGCTGCCATGGGGAATTGGTACCGGAGTATTATTTTTCATTTTTGAGCAAGGGGAGGGATCCAGAATGGTCCAGGGCTGCAACAATTGGTGGGTAAAAATACAAGCATGGCCTCAAAGATAAAACAAGTTACAAATAGGTCCTGGTCTTTTACAAAAAGGACCTCGGAATAAAACTGAAGAACACAATCAAGTCCTTCTCTACCAGGGACGATGACGCACTCGACGCCACCACCAGCCACACCACCGCCAGGGACAACACCACTTGGCGATGGAGAGTCGAAAAGTGCCATAGCGGAGTGGCGCAGGGGCCTCCACATGAGGTTGAAGAAGTCACGGCTCGCCCAGAAACGCCGTGCGGACGCCAAATGGCCGTCGCTTGGGAGCTCCGCCAGTTGCAGCAACGAATCCCCACTAGCGAGGTGAAAGGCAGATGACCTGATTTCCAAGACCTTGCCATCTCCTTGATGGTTGCAAACGGGGGGGGGGACAAGTAGATCGGACCTTCTCCTCACGGCGATTCCACAGGAAATCCTGGCCATCGCCGAGCTCCAAGCTCCTGCCACGGGCTGGAGGCGATGGCCGACGCAAATAGCAGCAGAAGGCATGAGAATAGAGGGCCTTATTTGAGAGGTGAGCAGGGGTCTCCGCCTATGTCGCCTTCGGCTCTCGCCACGAGAGTGAAAGAACATTTCATGTTTTCCTATGTTTTGCGTGTTAGATAACAATACTATGGAGACTTTTCATGTGTGCTAAGTGTGCAGGAAGTTTTGAGGGGGGCCGATAATCCGCCCCACCAAGGGCCAGATAATCCGGCCTACCTCATCTCCCAAGGAAGCCAAGGCGCGTCGTTCGGGGTCCAGTCGGATTTTCTCCCGGAAAATCCGAACCGGGGCGGTTTTTCCTCCCCAGGCTGGATAATCCGGGTGTCTCATGGGCCGGATAATACGGCCCCCAGTTTTCGAGCAAAGGGTGCCAAGGCGCGTCTCTCGGTATCCGGTCGGATTTTCTACCGGAAAATCCGAAATGGGGCGGTTTTTCTTCCCCAGGGCGGATAATCCGGCCTTCGCATAGGGCCAGATAATCCGGCCCCCAGAAGTTGATCAAGGGCAAGCTCGGCACGACGCTCTGAGAGGGGGGCGGATTATCTGCCGGATATGCCGAGTCTGGGGCGGAGTTTCCCCAGACCGGATAAGCCGGCCCTCACTTGGGCCGGATAATCCGGCCCCCAAAGGCTGCAACGGCTGGTTTTTGAAGGGGGTATAAATACCCCTTCTTCCCCAACGTTCAGAACCCTTGATTCATTCGAATTTGACCAGACCTTGTGCAAGAGCTCTAAATCTCGATCTCCCACTTCAACCACCCGAAGGTCTTGATCTTTGGTGGAATTGAAGGAGGAGAAGTTCATCATCATCAAGAATCAAGCGCTTCAACTCCTCTCCATTCAATTGGAGAAATCCTTGATCTAGTATTCTTGTCAATACCTAGACCTTGTTTATTGTATTTGATAAGTTTGTTTTTGTGGCAGCTTGTTGTCATTTCGGGAGCCTCCAAGTTGTTGTGGAGTTGTTGCCCTGCTAGTTGTGTAAAGGCGTCGGTGCCCGCCTCGAAGGGTACCTATAGTGGAAGGTGGATCAGGCCTGTTGTGGCAAGATCCATCGGAGAACAGGGTGAGGCCTTTTGTGGCGTGGTGGTCTTAGTACCGCGCACCCCTCCAACGCAGACGTACTTCCCTTAACAAGGAAGGAACCGCGGTCAAACAAATCATGTGTCTCCGCGTGCTTCACTTCGGTTTACTCGTTCCTCTTCCACTCGCTCTTTACTCGGTTAGTAGATAGGTTTGCATATAGGGAAATTCCACCCAATAGTCTTTCTAGAGAATTTACCCTTTGTGCTAAGCCTAAAATTGAAAAAGAATTAAAAATTGGTGTAGCACCTATTCACCCCCCCCCCTCTAGGTGCCCATACGATCCATTTCACTTGGTATCAGAGCCCCGACTCTTAATTCGGGCTTAACCGCCTAAGAGTAGTATGGGTACCAAGGATGATGGAAATGAGGCTGTGGATAAGGTCACAATGGATGATCTCAAGTCATTGGAAACAACCTTGTTGAAATCCTTTGAGGCAAGATGGAGGAGATGAATCAAATGATTGCTCGCCTTACATCATCCATAGCTCCATCTCCATCCTCCTCTGAGGCTCCCACACCATCATCTAAGGAAAAGGGTAACACCGGATCCAAGGATGATGATGTGGAAGGTGAAAAACTAAATGGCTCCACCTCCAAAAAGGGAAATGGTAAGGAGGAATATAGTGAGGTTCGCCACGTATATTCCCCCGACCCACCTATCCCTCATCCTCATATAAACAATAGGGGTGATCCACCCAAGCTCATTGCATCTTCTTTTAACGAATGGCAATTCCTAATGAAATCTCATGTTTGCAGCTCCTCTATTGAATTGTGGAGGATTATTGAAGAAGGTCTTCATATTGGAGATCAAACCAATCTAACGAGAAGGGAAGTTATGGATAGCCAGTTGAATGCCACCGCTCTCCACATGATACAGCTGGGTGTGGGTCCCAAGGACATGCCACACATTGAACATCTCAACACAGCTAAAGAGGCATGGGATGCTCTTACGGACCTTTTCGTTGGAAACGAAAGCATGAGAAGAAACAGGTATGATGCCCTTAGTAATGAAGCTGAGGGTTCTACATGTTGGATGGTGAAAACCATGAGGACATGTATAGAAGACTCAAGGGCATCGCAACAACATTTCGGAAGCATGGGGCCACTCACATTGATGATGCATGGATAAAAAGAAAATATGTGAGTGCCTTAATGCCTTTCGAGCCAACGGATTTGAAGAGCCTGCAAGGTAGACACAACTATCATCAAATGACATCCAACGAAGTCATGCAAGAAATGGCGTCATTCAAAGTGGCGGCAAAGAATGCTGAAGATGCCCGTGCTCGGGCCATTGGGATGCAAAAGGGTGTCAATGTGGCTCTCAAAGCCAATGTTGTTGAGCAAGAGGAAGATGAAGGAGTTTTTGAGGGGGTATCCATGGACTGCCCCGATGAGGTCAAACGTGCTCATGGTGAGTACATGGCATTCTATGCAAGGAACTTTTGGAAGGACCCTGCCAAAGCCAAGTCTGATCTTGAGCGCAAGAACAGGTCAAATGGAAGAAGAGAAAGTGGCCCAAGATTGAGAACTTGCTTCAACTGTGGAGATAGAATGCACTTTGTTGCTGAGTGTCCTTATCAAAATAGAGAAGACAATGGTGGCAGGCTCATTCTTAAAGAGAAATCTAAAGCTCCTAAGAAGAAGCCGTTTGTTAAGAAGAATGGCCCTTTCAAGATGCAACCCAAGATTGTCCTTGTAGCTCAAGAGGAATATTCCTCCGCAAGTGAAGATGAAGAGGATGATGATAGTTCCCGCGAAGTGGCTGCTATAGCCACCACATCAACTCCCTCCTCTCTCTTCGACTCGTCGAACGAGAACGCCATCAACAACAACGCCACTTGCCTAATGGCAAGAAGATCCGAGGTATCAACTTCTAGCTCTTCATTTCCTAAGACTAACATAATTTTGGATATGGATGATCATGAAAATCTTGTAATGAAAGAAGAAGTTATTGCCTTGGATACTTTTTTCACTAACCTACAAGGTGAGCACAAACTCCATTTTGATGCTCTTATGAGTCAACTTACTCAAGCCGAAGATCTCCTTGAAGAAAAGGGCAGAATTGAAAGAGAAGATGCCTTGGAGATAGCTTGTTTGAAGAATGCCTTGGAAGAGGAAGTGGAAGCTCGAGTTTCTTTGGAAGAAAGACTCTAATCCCTTGAGGAGTCACAAGAAGGAGCTGTAGCTCAGCTCATTAAAGAACGTGATCATTCTCTTGCCAAGGTAAAGAAACTAAAGAAAGAAAAGATTGATTTTGGAGCTGTTCATGCTAGACTTTTGGAGAAGTTTGATAATCTTGAAAGTGCTCACAAGGCATTGAAGAGTGATCATTCTACTCTAAATGAGTCTCATGACCAGCTCCAAACTCAATTGAAAAGGTATGATGTGCCAAGTACCTCCTCTTCATCCTTTGGAAAAGAAGATCTTGCAAGAAGTTCTCAACACAAAGGTAAAGGGGTTATTGATGAGATACTGAGCAGGCAAAGGACAAACAATTGTAAAGAAGGTCTTGGTTACATACCCAAGACAAAGAGCAAGAAAAACAACAAGAAGAAGAAGAACAAGACTGCTCAATCGAAGACTAGCAACATTACCAATAACAAGACTAATCATGATGGTTTTGCAGGGATCAACAATCCTAACTTTAAACTATATTGTGATTGTTATGGTGATGTTTATGCTAGTTATGTATGGTCTTATGATTGTTACATTCCTTGGTCTATTTGGGTTCCCAAGACCCTTGTTACTAACATGAGAGGACCCATTGAAAAATGGGTACCTAAAACCAAGAAGTAATTTTCTTGCAGGGCTATGCTTCTGGTGGTTCTAGATGGGTACTCGATAGCGGTTGTACGAGTCATATGACCGGAAGCAAGGAGATCATCACGGAGATGCGGCCAAACATTGATCACATTACCGTCTCCTATGGTGGCAAGTCAAAATATGAGGTATTGGGTCTCGGCAAAGTTGTGGTGGCTCACGATATCTCTCTCGTGAACGTCATGCTTGTTGAGACCCTCGGGTATAACTTACTTTCAGTTCGTGCCCTTGGTAAGGTGGGCTTTGCAGTTTACATTGATGCTGATTTAGTGGTACTCTTGTGGAGCAAGTCTCTAAAAGTTGCTTTCGTGGAATATGTCGAAAACGACCTGTACGTGGTGGACTTTTCGGGGAAAACCACTACAGGCCCGATGTGTCTTTTCGGAAAGGCTGACACGGGTTGGCTATGGCATCGCCGACTAGCCCACGTCAATATGAGAACTTTGCAAAGTCTCCACAAGGGTGGCCACATTCTTGGACTAAAAGAAAATGTCTCTTTTGCCAAAGATCGTGTTTGCAGGGCGTGTGTTGAAGGGAAAATGCATGATTCAACTGATCGAAGGAAAACCATTATCTCTTCAAAAAGGATTTTGGAGCTCCTTCATGTAGACCTCTTCGGACCTCCATCACATGCAAGCCTCGGTGGGAAGAAGTATTGTCTAGTGATTGTTGATGATTACTCAAGATACACTTGGGTTTATTTCTTCAAGTTGAAGAGTGAAACTCAACAAACTGTCATCGACTTCGCCAACGAGGTTCAACGTCAACACAACGTCCCCATTCTGGCTATAAGGAGTGATAACGGCTCGGAGTTCAAGAACTACACCTTAAATGAGTTCCTAAGTGAAGAGGGGATAAGACATCAATATTCCGCTGCGTACACCCCTCAATAAAATGGTGTAGCCGAGTGGAAGAATCAAACTCTAATGGACATGGCAAGATCAATGTTAGTCGAATTTACATCTCCATATAACTTCTGGGCCGAAGAAATCTCTACTGCTTGTCATTCATCCAACCGCTTATACCTCCGCAAAATCTTGGACAAGACTCCGTATGAAATACTTACCGGTAACAAGCGAAACATCTCATACTTTTGGGTATTCGGGTGTAAGTGTTTCTTTCTTATTAAAGGAGTTCGTTTATCTAAGTTTGAATATAAGGCTTTAGAAGGTATTTTTGTTGGTTATGGTGCCGAATCCCACACTTATAGAGTCTACAATAAGCTCTCCGGAACTGTTGTAGAATCTTGTAGTGTGGTGTTCGAGGAAAATGACGGTTCCCGTGCGGAGCAAGTTGGTGTTTGTGATGCAGATGTTGAAATACCCCAAGATGCCATAAGAAGAATGGGCGTGGGATTCTTCCGCCCCATTGAGGAACCCCTTGTGGCGGACCGGGAAGGACAATGCTCTACTCATATAGAGCCCTCATCTACACATACTCAACATGCTCCAACCACCGAGGCAACTTTTACACCATCTCCATCAAATGCTGAAGGTCAAGATGTTCAAGAAAGCTCTAGGCCGGATTTTCCGGTTGACACCGGATTATCTGGCCACCCCGCTACAGCTGACCAAGTTGCTCCTGCTGGAGAAGATTTCAACGCAAGATCCAGGCCGGATATTCCGGCTAGCCCCGGATTATCCGGCCCCTCACCAGTTCAAGCAAGTCCCAGGCCTCCTGAAGAAGCTGCGACAAGTACTCCCAGGCCAGATTATCCGGCCTCTCCATCGGCCGGATTATCCGGCCCTGACTCTCTAGTTCTGCAGCCTCCTGTTACGGCTACGGATTCACCTCAAGGGCATGCGTCTCCACCACCTGCTACTGATGTTCCAATTACTGATCAAGGCGGAGAAAATGCTTCCAATGAAGACTCAAGTGATGAATCTCCTCCTCCAAGAGACAACAAACTTATTGAACTTCGTCGCAAGGCTCGGGCTGATCATAACCTTGAGTTGAGGGGTCACACTCTCGACAAGGTTGTTGGTGATCTTCGACGAAGGGTTTCTACAAGAAGAGAATTGGCCAGTTTTGGTGAGCATCAAGCTCATATCTCCATGGTGGAACCTAAGAAGGTCTTTGAAGCTCTTGAATACCCAGACTGGGTTGTTGCTATGCATGAAGAATTGAATAATTTCGAGCGCAACAAAGTCTGGAAACTTGTGGAGAAACCCAAAGAGTGTCGCAATGTTATCGGCACCAAGTGGATTTTCAAGAACAAGCAAGATGAGAATGGCATTGTTGTGAGGAACAAGGAAAGACTTGTGGCACAAGGGTACTCCCAAGTTGAGGGCATCGACTTCGGCGAGACCTATGCTCTTGTGGCTCTCCTTGAGTCCATCCGTATCCTACTTGCTTATGTTGCTCATAACAATTTTAAGTTGCAGCAAATGGACGTTAAGAGTGCCTTCCTTAACGGTCCTTTACATGAGTTGGTATACGTAAAGCAACCCCCGGGGTTTGAGGATCCTAACTTCCCGAACCATGTCTACAAACTCGATAAGGCACTCTATGGCCTTAAACAAGCCCCACGTGCGTAGTATGAGCACCTTAAAGAGCTTTTGTTAGATCGTGGCTTCGAAGTTGGGCAAATCGACCCCACTCTTTTTACTAAGAAGGTTAAGGGGGAGCTCTTCGTATGCCAACTATATGTAGACGATATCATCTTTGGTTCTACTAACAAAGCTTTTAGCGATGAATTTTCAAAGCTTATGACTGACAGGTTTGAGATGTCTATGATGGGGGAATTACGGTTCTTTCTTGGATTCGAGATCAAGCAACTTAGAGAAGGAATCTTTATTAATCAAGCAAAGTACATCCAAGACATGCTCAAGAGATTCAAGATGACGGATCTAAATGGTGTCGCTACTCCGATGCAAACAAAGTGTCATCTCGAACTCAACCCTCACGGTAAAGATGTGGACCAAAAGGTATACCGGTCCATGATCGGCTCTCTTCTTTACCTCTGCGCATCTAGACCTGATATTGTGTTGAGTGTGGGAGTGTGTGCAAGGTATCAAGCAGCTCCTAAAGAAAGCCACTTAGTGGCGGTCAAGAGGATCTTTCGATATTTGGTTCATTCCCCCAACTTTGGTCTCTGGTATCCCAAGGGCTCCAATTTCTCTTTATGTGGTTATACTGACTCAGATTGGGCTGGTGATAAGGATGATCGGAAATCCACTTCTGGAGCTTGTCAATTCTTGGGAAGATCTCTTGTATGTTGGTCCTCCAAAAAGCAGAATTGTATATCTCTATCCACCGCCGAAGCTGAATATGTTGCTGCTACCAGCACTTGTACTCAATTATTGTGGATGAGGCAAACTTTAAAGGAATACGGTGTCAATTGTGACAAAGTGCCTCTTTTATGTGATAATGAAAGTGTAATCAAAATTGCGTACAATCCCGTTCAGCACACAAGGACGAAGCATATTGAGATTCGGAATCATTTTATTCGTGACCATATTGCTCGAGGCGATATTGATCTGTCTTTTGTGAGCACGAAGAACCAACTAGCGGATATTTTTACAAAGCCACTTGATGAAGCAAGATTCTGCTATTTGAGGAATGAGCTAAATATCATTGATTCCAGTAGTTTGTCTTGATTACCTATGCACTCACTCGTACATCTCAATCCTTGTTTGGTCTAGGTGTGGGCATGGATATAGGGGGAGTGTGGTCCTAACTCATTGGGCTAACCCTCTCCCCATAATGCCAATAGCAAGATATATCATTTCTCTTAATATCATGTTGTGATATGTGAGCTTATTGATGAGTATTGGTCGTGAACCCAAGATATATCTTCGCAGTGTCACACCATACACTCCAACAAGGTGGCTTCGGCCACCGCCCTCTCCCTTGTGGAGAATTGGATCTTTTTGGATGTTATTTGCTTTCTCATGTTCTTATGGGAATCACACTCAATCTTGGCTTTTATTTGATTTGGATTTTGCAATTTTGAGTGTCTAGTACCATCTCAGCTTGGCTCTCTTAATCCTAAGCCTTCCCTACCCCTAAGCCATCTATTCTTGCACACAAGTCCCTTGTACACCTTATGGGGGTGTTGTTTGGGGACGCGCGGGCCTGGTTCTGTGTACAACAGAATCCCAGAATTTAGGCCGGATAATCCGGCCCAAGTGTTGGCCGGATAATCCGGCCCTGGCGGATTTGATCTTAAAGGGCAGGGCTCGGGGGGAAGGGCTCATATCGAGCAGCACTGCTCCCCCAGCCCTCTCCTCCTCCACAGCCGCCGCCTGCCGCCCCTCACCCTCCCCGGAGCCTCTCCGGCCACCGGATTTTCTGGGCCTCCCCGGATCTTCTTCTCCGCGCCTCCGGGTACCTTCTCCTCCGCGTTCTTCCTCCTATGAGTGAGGGTAACTCCCTCTCTCCCCATCTTTGGCTAGATGTGTATCTTGTTGGGTGGAACGTTGTCTAGAAGGGTGTGTTTTCGCATAGAAATCGTAGTCTTGTAGTTTCTAGGCCCGATCTACGTTTTTTGCATGCAATCTTGGTGAAATCGAAAATTTCTGCCAGGGCCGGATTATCTGCCCCTAGCCAGGCCGGATAATCCGGCCTGACAGATTCAATTCTGCTTCAGTTTCACTATGTGTATGCATTGAGTAGTTTTGTCCTATGAACTTTTTGACTACTTTTTCCATGCTCTCTCCTGGACTTGTGTGTATGCTTATCCCCTTGCTATCGCCCTTATTCTCCTCACAGGTGGTTCCGGTGTTTTCAAGACCTACAAGCGCCGTCCTCGCGTCAAGTACTTTCGGGACGACGGTCAAGGTAACCTAGTGGACAAAGTTGAATTGCGGAGAAGGAAGAACGAAGAGAGGCGAATGGCTGAACAATCCAAGAGGACTAGGAAGGGGGTGTCCAAGAGGAAGGGCAAGGAGCCCAAGATCAACTATAGGGCTTTGGATGCAGTATCCTTTTCCGCCATCCGTCACCGTGACTTGTTTGCTGAGCTGCCTCGTGATGTTGAGCTGGGGGATACCCGCTTTTGGTGTGCCGAACAGAAGGGGATTTATGAAGACATCTATGTCAGGCTGAACATTAGGCCTATGCACCCTCTGGTACTTGTTGATGCTTTGGAGAAGGCGCATCTTGTGGATGCGATGTATGTGGCTGAGAGGATGGGGCTGCACCATCTCATGTCTCTCCAGTGCTCCTTTGACTCTGAGGTGGTGAAGCAGTTCTTCTCCACTTTGGTGATTTGTGGGGATGAGCGTCGCACTATGAAGTGGATGACTCATGACAGGCCAATGACTGCTGATTTTCACGTGTTTGCTGAGGTTCTGGGGTACTCCTTCCACAGCAGGGATAGAGTCAGTGGCCACCGCATCATCACTCAGTTGAAGCCCAACAAGGATGCAGCTCTCTCTCCGTGCACTGTGGACAATGGCATTGTCGGTACTGTGGCTGGTCTTGCTCCCATCTATGCTGCATTAGTGGGTCTCTTCCGTGACTCTATTACACCAAGTGGGGGCAACAATGACAGCATCCGTGGTCACCTTGTTCAGCTACTTCAATTTTCTCATGAGGTTGCCTCCTGCGAGGATGAGTCAGTGCAGTACAGGCTGGATGTCATGGACTTCATCTACCATGAGCTGTGGGATGCTATGTTCAACCGTCTGTCCATTCCCTATGCGCCCTACATTATGATGCTCATCCGCCACCTGCTTCCTGCTGAGGAGTTCCACATTGACTCGGTGCACAAGGCCAAGAAGATATACAACAAGGTTTGGAAGACCTCTCACCCCTCCTCTACTCCTGAGGGTCTCATGAGGGATGCTCGCAGGCCCCCTTTGCCCCCCGTGGCCCGTGAGATCAAGCAACTGAACTGGTTCTAGCGTCACATTCTCTGCATGGGCGTGGACACGCGCAAGTGTCAGTACGAGGCTTATAGGCAGCACCATGAGTTGGCTCACTCCCAGCAGCTCATTCTCCACCACATGTCTAGTGCTTCGGGTGCTCCTCCGGCTCCTACACCTCCCACTCCGTATGCTCGGTGGAACTCTTCCTCCGAGCTGAACTATGGTGATGTGAGATCCAGGCACATGACTTAATAGGATTGATAGGATACCCATATCAACAAGTTGCAACTTCTTTTCCGGAAGCTCATTCGAAAAGAACTCTAAGGTTAAGCGTGCTTGGCCTAGAGCAATTCTAGGATGGGTGACCGATCGGGAAGTGGGTAACTGGGTGCACACGAGTGAGGACAAAGTGCGCAGAAAAGACTAGTGTTGGTCTGTGGGGCCAGTCTAGATATCCTATTAAGCTGCCAGGAGTGACACCCCCCGGGCCCAGGAGTGGACGAGGTGTTACAAGTGGTATCAGAGCCGACCCTTGCGATTACACGGGTGTGTGCGGGTCAGTGGTGGGACATGTGGAGCATGGCGCATGTGGCCCGGAGTGGACACGGCATGGCACATGTGCCGGCACTGGACACACAGACGCGTGCCAAGAGGGAACGTTCCTGGGGTGTGCTTGATTGATGAGGGCATCGATCTTCTAAAGGGTGGGTGTATGTGAGATCCAGGCACATGACTTAATAGGATTGATAGGATACCCATATCAACAAGTTGCAACTTCTTTTCCGGAAGCTCATTCGAAAAAGAACTCTAAGGTTAAGCATGCTTGGCCTAGAGCAATTCTAGGATGGGTGACCGACCGGGAAGTGGGTAACCGGGTGCGCACGAGTGAGGACAAAGTACGCAGAAAAGACTAGTGTTGGTCTGTGGGGCCAGTCTAGATATCCTATTAAGCTGCCAGGAGTGACACCCCCCGGGCCCAGGAGTGGACGGGGTGTTACAAGTGGTATCAGAGCCGACCCTTGCGATTACACGGGTGTGTGCGGGTCAGTGGCGGGACATGTGGAGCATGGCGCGTGTGGCCCGGAGTGGACACGGCATGGCACATGTGCCGACACTGGACACACAGACGCGCGCCAAGAGGGAACGTTCCTGGGGTGTGCTTGATTGATGAGGGCATCGATCTTCTAAAGGGTGGGTGTATGTGAGATCCAGGCACACGACTTAATAGGATTGATAGGATACCCATATCAACAAGTTGCAACTTCTTTTTCGGAAGCTCATTCGAAAAGAACTCTAAGGTTAAGCATGCTTGGCCTAGAGCAATTCTAGGATGGGTGACCGACCGGGAAGTGGGTAACCGGGTGCGCACGAGTGAGGACAAAGTACGCAGAAAAGACTAGTGTTGGTCTGTGGGGCCAGTCTAGATATCCTATTAAGCTGCCAGGAGTGACAACCCCCGGGCCCAGGAGTGGACGGGGTGTTACAGGTGAGCTGGAGCGTCACTTGTTCCCCTCTGCGCCCGCTTCTGATGAAGATGAGGAAGGTGACACTGAGGAACTTGAAGATGAGGATGAGGAAGAGCATGAAGAATCCCATGGGGCGCTAGCATTGCTCTTCTCCCTTTTTGGTGTCTTGATGCCAAAGGGGGAGAAGTAGTTCTATTAGGTTGTCCGTGGATTTGCATGGGTCGGGCATAAGCACTTGCATTTTTCTATTCGTTATTTCCTGCTTATGCCCATTTAGCGTTGAACTTTAAATTCGTGATTTGGTTGTTTGAGACTCTTTGTGGTTGTCTGGATTATACTATGCCTATGGTCTTCATATCATGGATTATGCCTATGGATCTATCTATTCATATCCTATTGCTGGAGGTATATCACGGAAGGCGCGCTCATATTGGTTATCCGGTAATAATTGTGATTTATGTCAAGGATGCCTATTCTCTACTTCGGTGGTATGTGTTTTTGCTCTTATGTCTATGGAATAGATTCACCTATTTGTGTGCATTTGTATTCCAATGAAAAACTCTATTATGCACACATTGAGGGGGAGTCTCTTTCATAAGTTATCTCTGTCTATCTTGTGTCTTTCTCCTGCAAATCCTGGTATTGTCATCTAACACCAAAAAGGGGGAGATTGAAAGAACATTTCATGTTTTCCTATGTTTCGCGTGTTAGATAACAATACTATGGAGACTTTTCATGTGTGCTAAGTGTGCAGGAAGTTTTGAGGGGGGCCGGATAATCCGCCCCACCAAGGGCCGGATAATCCGGCCTACCTCATCTCCCAAGGAAGCCAAGGCGCTTCGTTCAGGGTCCAGTCAGATTTTCTCCGGGAAAATCCGAACTGGGGCGGTTTTTCCTCCCCAGGCCAGATAATCCGGGTGTCTCATGGCCGGATAATCCGGCCCCTAGTTTTTGAGCAAAAGGTGCCAAGGTGCGTTGCTCGGTATCCGGTTGGATTTTCTACCAGAAAATCCGAACTGGCGCGGTTTTTCTTCCCCAGGCCGGATAATCCGGCCTTCGCATAGGGCCGGATAATCCGGCCCCCAGAAGTTGATCAAGGGCAAGCTCGGCGCGACGCTCTGAGAGGGGGGCGGATTATCTGCCGGATATTCCGAGTCTGGGGTGGAGTTTCCCTAGACCGGATAATCCGACCCTCACCTGGGCCGGATAATCCGGCCCCCAAAGGCTGCAACTGCTGGTTTCTGAAGGGGGGGGTATAAATACCCCTTCTTCCCCAACGTTCAGAACCCTTGATTCATTCGAATTTGACCAGAACTTGTGCAAGAGCTCTAAATCTCGATCTCCCACTTCAACCACCCGAAGGTCTTGATCTTTGGTGGAATTGAAGGAGGAGAAGTTCATCATCATCAAGAATCAAGCGCTTCAACTCCTCTCCATTCAATTGGAGAAATCCTTGATCTAGTATTCTTGTCAATACCTAGATCTTGTTTATTGTATTTGATAAGTTTGTTTTTGTGGCAGCTTGTTGTCATTTCGGGAGCCTCCAAGTATTTGTGGAGTTGTTTCCCTGCTAGTTGTGTAAAGGCGCCGGTGCCCGCCTCGAAGGGTACCTATAGTGGAAGGTGGATCAGGCCTGTTGTGGCGAGATCCATCGGAGAACAGGGTGAGGCCTTTTGTGGCGTGGTGGTCTTAGTACCGCCCACCCCTCCAACGCAGACGTACTTCCCTTAACAAGGAAGGAACTGCGGTCAAACAAATCCTGTGTCTCCGCGTGCTTCACTTTGGTTTACTCGTTCCTCTTCCACTCACTCTTTACTCGCTAGTAGATAGGTTTGTATATAGGGAAATTCCACCCAATAGTCTTTCTAGAGAATTTATCCTTTGTGCTAAGCCTAAAATTGAAAAAGAATTAAAAATTGGTGTAGCACCTATTCACCCCCCCCCTCTAGGTGCCCATACGATCCATTTCAGAGAGCACCACCACAAAGGGGAGAGCCACAACATCGATCTGTCTGCAGCCCAACAGAACCAGATCGAAGCACCTCGGGCAGTCCTTATTAAGAGGGATGCAAGTGCTTCTCCAGTCCACAAACTCCAACGCTTGCCACCGGCGGGGAGTTGCGAAGCAGGGAAGGTGCAAGGCGCGGTGGAGCTAGCCGCCAGAGCTCACGGACCTACCCTCAAACGCCATAGCGGCAGACGCCAATGAGGACAAGACTAAGAGACTACAGGGACACTACCTAGATCTACTATTGTACAAGGGGTGGGACCCTCACCCTATCTCGACGCCGGCATCGCCGGAGAAGGTGGGGGTGTTGGAGATATGCCCAAGAGGCAATAATAAAGTGGTTATTATTATATCTTTATGTTTATGATAAATGTTTACATCCCATGCTATAATTGTATTAACCGGAAACATTAATACTTGTGTGTTTTGTAAACATAAAAGAGTCCCTAGTAAGACTCTTGTTAAACTAGCTTGTTGATTAATGGATGATCATGCTTTCCTGATCATGGACATTGGATGTCGTTAATAACAAGATCATATCATTAGGAGAATGATGTGATGGACACACACCCGTAGTAAGCATAGCATAAGATCAATTCATTAAGTTCGTTTGCTATAAGCTTTAAAATACATAGTAACCTAATCCTTCGACCATGAGGTTATGTTAATCACCATCACCGGATGGGTACTTTGATGACATCAAACACCGCTTCGTAACTGGGTGGTCATAAAGGTGTCATTGGGTATTCTGAAAGTATGTGTTGAAGCGCATGGACCAAGATTGGGATTTGTCCATCCATATGACAGATAGATATGCTCTGGGCCCTCTCGGTGGAATGTCATCTAATTAGCTTGCAAGCATGTGACTGGGTCACAAGGGATGACATATCACGGAACGAGTAAAGAGTACTTATCAGTAACGAGGTAGAACTAGGTATGGAGATGCCGACGATCAAACCTCGGATAAGTATAGTATCGCGTGACAAATGGAATTGGTTTCGTATGTAAATGGTTCAATCGATCACGAAGTCATCGTTGAGTATGTGGGAGCCATTATGGATCTCCAGGTCCCGCTGATGGTTATTGATAGGAGATGTGTCTCTGTCATGTCTACATATTCACGAACCGTAGGGTGACACACTTAAGGTTCGAAGTTGTTTTAAGTAGATATGGAATGTGTGTTGGAGACCGAATGTTGTTCGGAGTCTCGGAATAGATCCGGGACATCACGAGGAGATCCGGAATTGTCCGGAGAATAAGATTCATATATTGGGGATCATTTTCTGAGTTAGGAAATGTTCCGGAGTATTTGTATGAGGATTCTAGAAGGTTTCGGAATGTTCCGGAAGGTTCTGGAAGGTTTCTTGGAGTTTGCTTGAAAACCAAGGAAGGGATCAAGGAATCCTGGTGGGTCAAGACAAGGAGTCATGGGGGAGGAGGACTCCTCCCCCCTCCCCAATCCGCCGGCCAAGGAGGTGGGGAGTCCTACTAGGACTCCCCCTCCCAAGGCGCCCTCCCTCCTTTAAATAGAAGGGGGAGGCGCCACCCCTTGTCCCTCCTCCACAACTCCAAATCTCCGCCGCCTCTCTCCTCCTCCTTTCTTCTGCACATGCATAGGCGAAGCCCTGCAGAATTCTCCACTCCACCACCACCACCACGCCGTCGTGCTGCTGGGATTCCGTGGAGAAGATCTACTACCTCCGCTGCTCGCTGGAACGAGGAGAGGAAGGTCTGCTTCGACTCCGTACGTGTGACCGACTGCGGAAGCGCTGCCGGAACGCGGCGCCGGAAGGATCGTCCACTCGATCTTGAGATCGGCAAGTGATCGACTACATCAACCACGAGATCCAATCTCGTAACGCTTTTGGATCTACAAGGGTTAGTACAGATCTATCTCGTTGCACATGTCTAATAGATTAGATCTTGGCTTTTATCTAGATTAGATCTGGGTTTTGTTCGTTCTTGCGGTAGAATTTTTTTTTTTCCATGCTACGAACCCATCAGTGGTATCAGAGCCGTATCTATGCGTAGATCTGTTGCACAAGTAGAACACAATGGTTTTGTGGGCATTGGTGCTCGTGCCGTCTTTTGCTTTGTGTACTTTGCATCTTGTGGCATGGTGGGATGAAGCGGCTCGGGCTAACCTTACATGTCATCGCACATGAGACTTGCTCCACGCTTGACGTGTAACTTGCTTTGCGCAAGTGGCTTTGCGGGTGTCTGTCTCTCCCACCATAGTATAGATCCAATTTACACTTTGCACTTGATAGCACTTGTATCAACGTTGTGGTTCAGTTTCGTAGGTAAGATCCTTATTGTTCGAAAGCTCCAAACCACGTAAAACATGCAAAGAAAATTAGAGGCGTCTAACTTGTTTTTGCAGGGGTTTTGTGATGTGATATGGCCATCATGTGATTGTGATTATATTTGATGTATGCAATGATCCTTGTTGTAATATGGCAACCGGCAGGAGCCTAATGGTTGTCTTTAATTCTGTTAAGACCTGCTTGTCTATTCATCTTGTAATAGCTTTATTCCAAGTAGTTGTAATAGTTGCTAGTGATGATGGACAACCATGAAGCGGCGCCACTGACCTTGACGCAATGCTGGTGATGATGGAGATCATGTTCGTGCTTTGGAGATGGAGATCAAAGGCGCAAGAAGAAAGGGCCATATCATATCACACTAATTATGAATTGCCTGTGATGTTAATCCTTTATGCATCTTGTATTGCTTAGATCGCGACGGTAGCATTATAAGATGACCCCTCTCACTAAATATCAAGTAATAAAGTGTTCACCCTTAGTTGGCACCGTTGCTAAGACTCGTCGTTTCGAAGCATCTCGTGATGATCGGGTGTGATAGACTCTACGTGTGCATACAACGGGTGCAAGCCAGATTTGCACAGGCGGAAACTAAGGTTAACCTTGACGAGCCTAGCATGTACAGACATGGTCTCGGATCACAGAATACCGAAAGGTAAAGCATGAGTCATATGGATGATATGATGAACATGTTGATTGTTCGCCTTTAAAGCTACATCATCTCACGTGATGATCGGACTTGGTGTAGTGGATTTGGTTCGTGTAATCACTAAAACAACTCGAGGGATGTTGTTTTGAGTGGGAGTTCATTTGTAATTTGGATTAGTCGAACTCAATTTATCATAAACACAATCAAAGTGAATTTGCATAGTTTGTTGTAGTCATTGACATCCGTTCACCACCTTACGCTTAGTTATAGTTGAGATAGTGGAACTATAGAAATTCTAGATATTTACTTTACGAACTGGTATCGTATTGTTTTGAATGTCAATTTAAAGTTTATAAGTCCTATTGCAAACTTTTAGCAAACTCTATTTACTCCATGAAGTTTAATAAGTAGTATTAAATCAAGAGTAAGAATTCCAATGTTAGTATCTAAAGTATCATGTTTGCCTCCATGATTCTCGATACTCAAAAGATTGTTTTTAATATCAAGTTTATCTAAGAGCAGAAAGCAATGTTTCAGAAACCATCATATGTGAAAGGTATTGCGATATCTAAAACAATGTGTTGGTTACAACATGATAGAGTATACATCCTCATATTTGATGAGAATTTGTGAAGGTTGGAGACGCTAGTCGTCCTAATCCTCCAAAAGGTTTTGAGAAAGAAACATTATACTCGCAATTCACCTTTATAAGCTATAGCATCTTGATCATGAAAGTTGTCATGATAAGGATAAATAGAAGATGTAAGTAAAATGTTTACTACACTAAAAGATTACTAAAGAATGGAATTTTGAAAGAATGCCAAACATTTGATGAAGGTGATCCACTTCAAAGTGCAAGTCCAAAGGTATTGGTATTTGACTATACACACTTTGTACTATGTGTCATGTGAATGACATCGCTATTGATGTTGATAGATTCTTTTAAAAGAAAAGGAATTGCTGAAAGAGAATCTATAAAATATTTGGCAGAAAATAAAAGGTTGGAGATGTCCAACTTAGGCATATAGAAGATATACATGTTATGGTTGTATTCCTTGCTTGTTAAACAATGTGGTTCTCCGGTATTCGATACCGAATTGGTTGGTATGAAGTGTCATATAGGACAACACAATTCATGAACTGCAATGGCCTCAGTAACTAGCAAGAGAATATGTGATGATGTTCATCGAAAACAAACAAAGGGTTGTTGTGTTGCTCGTTAACATCAAAGCTTGCCTTCAAGATTTGTTTCAATAATTGTTATTTTGATCAGATATTATGATGACAAAAGGTTGTTCAAATAATTATCGTATTCCATAATAGATGGATGATATACAAGTCTGGTTGGAGAAATAACGACCATAAAACTAATGCTAAAATGTCGCAAGACAAATGATTGAAAGATCACTTGCGAAGTGACATCGCCGTTTAAATTATATTGAAAGGATATATGAAGAAACTCCATGTTGATGGATTTTTGGAGTCTTTGATTTGGATCAAATGACGCTTGTGATACTTTCCTAGAGATAATTAAAACTCCGTTCGTAGGCCAAAAGAGGAATGGACGACTAACTGATTGGAATTTGTACATATTGATGTATATAGTCCATTATGTGTAGTCGTGGGCGATGGATTTCAACTTCATATGCTTTCTCCGAAGATTTGAGTGAGTATATGTATATACTTACTCAATAAGGAAGAAGTATGAAACATTTGAAAAATGTTCAAAGACTTTCAAGATGAAGTGGAAAATCATTGTAACAAGAAAATAAAAGAGTTTTGATTTGATCATAAAGAAAGATGTTTGAGTTACAAGTTTAGCAAAACACCTAAGATTTGAGGAATCGTTCCATGGATTTGCATTTCCCAAAACAACATAGGAGTATGAAGTGTTCGAGATATGTAATGAAACCTTGTTTTACATGGTAAGATCAAAGGTGTCATTTATAAAACTTCCATTATATTTTAAAGATTAAAGCTTTAGTGACTACCACTTTTACACTGAAAAGAGCTCCATCGTGATCCGTTGAAATGACACCATATGAGTTATGTTTTGGGATAAAACCCGAATTGTCTTTTCTTAAATTTTGGTATGCTATGCATAAGTAAAATGTTTACAACCAAAGTCGGATAAGCACGTCTTTGTAGGTTATTCTAAAGAATTTGTTGGGAATTTCTCCATAACGCCGAGGACAAAAGAGTTTGTCGCTTGGAACGTCAAGTTTCTTGAGAAGGAATTTTTCGTGAAAAGTTAAGTGGGAGGACAATAGAACTTTGATAAGGTTGTTGAACCTTAGCTATATGTGTTAAGTAGCGCAGCACCGGAAAGTGTTCCGGTGGCGGCCACAATGCTCATGGCTCTCGTGATTACAAAAGGTGTGATCTCGGAGATTAGAGTTCCTATAGAACCGTGTGGGTCGGTAAGAATAAAATAGTAAGATTTGATAAGCAAGTCATTATTGTTTTGACAATGATGAACCGACTACATGCAAAGAAGCGATGATGGGCCCTGACTCCATAAAATGACTAGAAGTCATGGAATCCGTGATAGTATCCATACACGAGAAATCAAGTTTCTGAACTTTGAAGACCCTCTGGAAAGGCGTGAAGCCTATCAGTCGTGTTTGGATCTATAAAGAAATAGACATGGATGTTTCAAATCTATGAAATAGTCGACATGTCGGAAAGAGTTTACGACAATGTTCAAGGAATTAACTATGATAATATTTGATCTTTCATAGCGATATTTAGTCTAGACGGATTAATGTAGCAACCACTACATATATTTTGGTATATGGTAGTTGAACAAACAAAACAAGTTCTTCTAATAGAATGGTTGCCTAGGATGTGTACATGACACGATCCAAAGGGTTTTGTTAAATTAAAAGGATGCTAAAAGAGTATGCAAAACTTCAATGGTTGAAGTGAGCATCGCGGAGTTGGAATCTTCACTGTGATGAAACCGTTAAAAGGTTTAATTTCATCAGAGACGATGAAGATGTTTGCATTTTGCAAGAAATTAAGTGGGAGCGCTAAGACATATTTCTAATACATTATGTGAAAGACATATTGTTGATTAGAAATGATGTATCTTTTATTGACACAGGTTAAGAATTTCATTTCGATGAAAGACTTAGGCATAACCCAAGAATTAGGCATCAATGTCTATATGAATAGATTGAGGCGCTAATATGGTTTTGCCAAATGTACATAGATGAGATGTTGAATGAGTTCAATATGGAAACAACAAGAAAGGTTCTTAATGCACGGAAAGGACTAAATCAAGATTCAAGTGTGTTGACACGAGATTCAAGTGTTTTGACACTTGGTGAAATCACAAGAATATTTTGATCAATCATTCTTTGAGATGTACACATCCAGATATGTCCTATGCTCTAAATGTTATGAGCATATACCAGAATGATTCATAAGATGATCATTGGACAATAGTAAAGATATTCTTATGAGCTTTGGAAGAACTAAGAATATATCATGTATAAGTGACAAATAGGTAAAGGTAGTTCGTTGTAAAGTGTTACATTGATACTAGTTTTGTCACAAGATACAAATTAAATTTATCTCAATTTAGACTATGGGTGGCACAATATAATGGAAAGGATGTTCCATGATGGATTTGGATGAGTTCCAAAGTTGAGATATTGTGACGGATACTACAACAAAAGGCTAAGTATATAACTGCTATAGTAGCAGCAAAGGAGGGCATTTGTGTTAAGTAGGTTGTTATCAAACTAGGCGTGGTTCATAGCGGGATAATACTATGAAGATACATTGTACGACAATTGTATCAACATGATTTAATCCCAAGGAACTAAAGGTCTCACCAAAGGACCAAATTTATACAATGCCATCTCATTGGAGAATGAGTAATGCGTAGAGACGCAAGGACATGCAAATACA
Source organism: Avena eriantha (assembly GCA_910589775.1). Lineage (NCBI taxonomy): Eukaryota > Viridiplantae > Streptophyta > Magnoliopsida > Poales > Poaceae > Avena > Avena eriantha. The sequence goes on along the minus strand of OU342746.1, from coordinate 153,096,381 downwards.
CACGGACCTGGAAGTGTCAGATCCGAAGATTATGTTTACCACTAGCAATAGTGTCTATACAACACCAGAGAGCCATAGGTGTTGAATGCACAAGTTTTTTAACTAGATTATTGACTCTAGTGCAAGTGGGAGACTGTTGGAGATATGCCCAAGAGGCAATAATAAAGTGGTTATTATTATATCTTTATGTTTATGATAAATGTTTACATCCCATGCTATAATTGTATTAACCGGAAACATTAATACTTGTGTGTTTTGTAAACATAAAAGAGTCCCTAGTAAGCCTCTTGTTAAACTAGCTTGTTGATTAATGGATGATCATGGTTTCCTGATCATGGACATTGGATGTCGTTAATAACATGATCATATCATTAGGAGAATGATGTGATGGACACACACCCGTAGTAAGCATAGCATAAGATCAAGTCATTAAGTTCGTTTGCTATAAGCTTTAAAATACATAGTAACCTAATCCTTCGACCATGAGGTTATGTTAATCACCATCACCGGATGGGTACTTTGATGACATCAAACACCGCTTCGTAACTGGGTGGTCATAAAGGTGTCATTGGGTATTCTGAAAGTATGTGTTGAAGCGCATGGACCAAGATTGGGATTTGTCCATCCATATGACGGATAGATATGCTCTGGGCCCTCTCGGTGGAATGTCATCTAGTTAGCTTGCAAGCATGTGACTGGGTCACAAGGGATGACATATCACAGAACGAGTAAAGAGTACTTATCAGTAACGAGGTAGAACTAGGTATGGAGATGCCGACGATCAAACCTCGGATAAGTATAGTATCGCGTGACAAAGGGAATTGGTTTCGTATGTAAATGGTTCAATCGATCACGAAGTCATCGTTGAGTATGTGGGAGCCATTATGGATCTCCAGGTCCCGCTGATGGTTATTGATAGGAGATGTGTCTCTGTCATGTCTACATATTCACGAACCGTAGGGTGACACACTTAAGGTTCGAAGTTGTTTTAAGTAGATATGGAATGTGTGTTGGAGACCGGATGCTGTTCGGAGTCTCGGAATAGATCCGGGACATCACGAGGAGATCCGGAATTGTCTGGAGAATAAGATTCATATATTGGGGATCATTTTCTGAGTTAGGAAATGTTCCGGAGTATTTGTATGAGGATTCTAGAAGGTTTCGGAATGTTCCGGAAGGTTCTGGAAGGTTTCTTGGAGTTTGCTTGAAAACCAAGGAAGGGATCGAGGAATCCTGGTGGGTCAAGACAAGGAGTCGTGGGGGAGGAGGACTCCTCCCCCCTCCCCAATCCGCCGGCTAAGGAGGTGGGGAGTCCTACTAGGACTCCCCCTCCCAAGGCGCCCTCCCTCCTTTAAATAGAAGGGGGAGGCGCCACCCCTTGTCCCTCCTCCACAACTCCAAATCTCCGCCGCCTCTCTCCTCCTCCTTTCTTCTGCACAGGCATAGGCGAAGCCCTGCAGAATTCTCCACTCCACCACCACCACCACGCCGTCGTGCTGCTGGGATTCCGTGGAGAAGATCTACTACCTCCGCTGCTCGCTGGAACGAGGAGAGGAAGGTATGCTTCGACTCCGTACGTGTGACCGACTGCGGAAGCGCTGCCGGAACGCGGCGCCGGAAGGATCGTCCACTCGATCTTGAGATCGGCAAGTGATCGACTACATCAACCACGAGATCCAATCTCGTAACGCTTTCGGATCTACAAGGGTTAGTACAGATCTATCTCGTTGCACATGTCTAATAGATTAGATCTTGGCTTTTATCTAGATTAGATCTGGGTTTTGTTCGTTCTTGCGGTAGAATTTTTTTGTTTTCCATGCTATGAACCCATTAGGGGGAGGGGACGAACGGCCGGAGAGTAGAAGGAAACAGAAGAGGGGAGCTTTTACTGGAGGAGGCTTCTCTCCCCGTATGGAGCCCAATAGTTGAAATACAGTTTTTCCACACACATTACGGTGATGATGAGCCATAGATTACTTCCTTCCTTTGTCTTAAATTAGTTGTCTCGGATTGTTAATATAGGAAGTTACACCCAGACACTGTCAAAAGTGAGTCAAGACATCAAGAATGGACACAACTAAAAGAAAAATCATCCAAGTGATAAGTTAAAGCAACATCAACCACCACACAAAGGAACACACGGGTTACGAGAAAGGTCCCCCAATAGGAGTGGCTTTAGAAAAAGAACAACATATAAACATCGCTATTGTAGGATTTAGTCATCAAAGACCAGACTTTAGTTTTCATCCCGGAGAGAAAGCCCAAGCAAACTTTGGGCAATGCCTTCAACAAGGGTTTTCGCCCACGAAACTCAAGACCTGGTACTCAAGGAGCACCACCAAATCTCAACTACCTTGTGTTGCCATCTTCAGGTAATTTCATACCTTTACGCGTTAACAATGTTGAACAGCAATCGAGCACCCTAATGCCTACAACGTCTTGAAGGTTCGATGTCGTCTTAATATTCGACGGTCCATCCAAGACCGGAGAAGCACACACCATGAACCCAAGATATGGGACATCTATCGCATTGGGTGCTTTGTGACGACAAGGACAATCAGTTGCCATCAATGAATGCACCTGCCACACCTCACCAACAACGCTGCCATGGACTAGCATCAGAGGATGTGACAGACCTAATACACCAACTATCAGTCTATCATCCCGTCATGGAGATATTGAAGTACTTGGTCATCACCTCAAGTGGTTGTAGGACACAACCTCAACGACAAGGAGCCCCGTCCCTAAGGGACAATTCATGTGTGTGGTGCTCTCTATAGCCTTCACATGCGGATCGGAAGGAGAAATCCCAGCAGGCAGCTGCCATAGCAATGCACTAGGCCTACTAACAATACCATCATGATTGGATTTGAACTTGGGAAAACCCCTCCGCCTAGGAAATGTCTGCTGATTGGAAAACCAGCTAACAACTGCTCAATAGGACAACTCCCTGCCTAGCAATGACATCTCCATGATTAGCGTCGCTCTCATCTCGCACCTCCATCTGCCTCACGCCTCCATGGCTTACCTCTTGCCGCCGACTGTCGTTGTCCCTCCCGTCGGAACCTGGATCCACATGGAGGCCTGCCACCATCGTCGAAGGCGCGAGCAGAGCCCCTTGTCATCATCCTACAGCAGCAAGATGAGGAAGATTGAGGGAGTGTGTTCTTTTGTGTCTAGGTTTTCAGTCGCCACCCAGGTGGCTCTGGATGACGCGGGGCAGTTTAACTGTTTAAAGTAAGTAATTGGCAGCTGAGCATCAACTTGCCATGTTTAAGACTGTTAGAAATAAGCACTCCGACACAGCCACTGCGGCGTACTCTTGCGTATACGAGTGGTATATGTATTCCGAGCAGTACACGATATGGGTGTCTATTTGCATGTACATGCATGTATTCGGGTAGGACTAGGAGTTGGTCACCCATTAGGTTTGCTAATCTGATCGGTTAGTTGATTCTTGGCATATATATATATATGCATGTATCTTGGCTTGTAAAGAACTACATCGTGTAACTTGAGTTGAATACAAGAAGCAGGAGCGACACGCCCCTGTAGCTATAATATTCGTGTTCCGCGTGTGTGCCTAAGTGAGAGTACTAGCTGAATCAAAAGCAACGATTGAGCTAGCTAGTTGTACGTGCATCTTGGCGGAAGTAATCGGGTGCGCGTCTCGCTGGAACTTTGTCGTCGGCGTCATCGGAAAGTACTCGGTGGTAGGGGCTGTGCTAACAATTGGTATCAGAGCCTCGTGAAGGATCTCCTAGTAACGGGAGGTCATAACGACGATGGATGTGGGTAAGTATTCCGGTGCGGCTAAAGGATTTGCTGTGCAGGTGATGACGCAGTATCCGCGGTACAACCGCGACAATTACGCGATGTGGGCGACCCAGATGGAGTGGGCACTGGAGTCCAACGATCTATAGGAGGCTGTCGATCCCGGCGGCGATGAGTTCAAGAAGGGCGCATCAAAGTACCGCAAGGACCGGCAGGCACTCACGGCCATCGGCTCGGTGATGTCGGCGGACGTGATGCAGCACCTGGTCTCCAAGAAATCTACAAAGGAGGCACGGGAGGCGCTCAAGACGCTAAATCTTGGGCACGAGCGCGTCCGCGAGGCGATCCTACAAACCTTGCAGAAGAAGTATGAGAATCTGGAGATGTGAGGAGATGAGACGCTGGACGTATTTGCCTCGAGGGTAGCCACTTTGGTCAATGGGATTCGCGCGCTCAGTGAGAAGCTGGAAGAGATCTCAGTCGTTCGGCGTTTCCTTCGCGCGGCGCCGCCGCATTACTTGTCCGTTGTGTCGGCGATCTCAAGACTCTCATGGCGGATGATTTGGTTGGACGATTGAAGCCTCATGACGAGCGGATGAAGATCACCTACGGTGATGCGGTACCGGAGGAGCACGTGATGCTTACCCGTGCCCAGTGGTAGGCGGTGGTCGCCAAAGAGAAGGGCGATCAAGGATCCGGAAGTACGAGTGATAAAGCTTCTCGCCCAGCGAAAAAGTATATTGTAGGGGAGGACGCGGACGACGCTCCGCCACGGAGGAAGTTTGACATAAAGAAAGTAAGATGTCATAACTGCGGCGAGCTCGGTCACTTCAAGAAGGATTGCAAGAAACTGCTAAAGGATAAGGCTCTCATCACGCAGGAAGGAGACGATGGACCGATGATTTTGATTCTCAAAGTAACTGAGCTGAAGGATGAGGAGGATCCTCCATCACCGGATACGGAGGTTGTGGCGCAAGTGAATCACGATCTACCGTGTATGGATCACGAGGAACGGAGTGCCCCGTTGCCACGTGAAACCATGGTTCAGACAAGTGAAGCTTTGGGACTCATTCATGGTGGTGTATGCGGTCCAATTTCACCGGTAACCCCGTCCGGCAATGAATTCTTCATGCTTGTGGTGGATGATCATAGTTAATAGATGTGGATTGTGTTGCTGAAAAGTAAGGATCAAACTCTACATACATTCGAGAAGATCAAGGAAGCCGGAGAGGTCGAGGCGGAGGGGAAGCATAAATCCCTACGCACAGCTTGGGAGGGTGAATATAAAACCGTGGTGGCCTTGGCAAGGAGCATGATGAAAAGCAAAGGCTTGCCAGGAAAGTTCTGTGGTGAGGCAATCAACACGGCGGTCTATTTGCTAAATAGGGAACCGACCAGGAGTATGCTTGGTATGACTCCGTACGAAACATGGTATTGGAGAAAGCCCTCGGTTGATCATCTTCGCACTTTTGGGTGCGTGGCGTATGTCAAGACGGTGTCCAAGTCGGATCGGAGTATTCCAATGATCATGACGGGCTATGATGGCTCGAAGGCATACTATATGTGCAATCCCTATACTAATAAGGTGGTTGTTAGAGGTGATGTAGTCTTCGAGGAAGCAAATCATGGAAATGGGGCTCCGAAGAACAGGTACATCCGACTTTCCATGTTACTTACGGTGATGTGGAGCTTGCAACCAATTTTGATCAATCAGAAGGTGTTAGCATGGACGCATCTAGTCGATCTACTCCACACGCAGAAGTTACTCGCGCTTTTGGAGCGGAATATGATGGGTCTAGTGGCAGGAGCACCACAGCAACGTAGGGACTGCGTATGACGACTCTAGAAGAAATAGAGAAAGGAGGAGGGCTTTTTAGTCTAGGTAACAGGCTGACGGAGCCTGAAGGAGGACGAGCAGCAAACAGTCTAGCAATGTCACCAGGAAAATCGGCATCGCTGGTATGGATGACAGCGAGTCGGGTGGAAGAGAGACCAGAAAGCTCACAGCCTTGTGGTCTGGTGAGCAGCTGCAACCCAGCTCTTGGTAGCCCATAAAAAGATCTGTCACGTGAAGAAGTTAGGGAATAAAGAAGCTCTTCACGTGAAGAATTGATAAGGTCAGAAGAAATAGGAAGCCTAACTCGGGCTGCACCTGCACCACACAGACTAAAAGGAGTAGTCCGTATGGCTAGTCGATCCAGTGCACAGTTAATTAATCTAGCTAATGAGCTAGCTTGGACGTGGATGCCTTATGGCCCAAAGCAAAGGCTAGAATTGCATGCAAGCTTGGCTAATAGATTTTGCTTGCACGATGTGAATTCCGAGAAAGCACTTTGGCAAGATGATGACCCACAAATATAGGGGGTGTATCGCAGTATTTTCGATAAGTAAGAGTGTCGAACCCAACGTGGAGCAGAAGGTGCTGGCTAGTGGTATGGATCAAGAATTCTCTGCAAATACTTAGCAAACGAATTTTTAGGGGTTTTGATAATGCAAGTAAATTAGTACGAGTAAATAAAAGACAGTAGGAATAAATGCAGCAAGTTGCCCAATCCTTTATGCAGCAAAGGACAAGCCGGTTGTATTTCTTAAGATGACCAAACGTTCTCGAGGACACATGGGAATGCTGTCAAGTGCTTTCGCTTCATATAGTTGATTAATCTTCTTTAGATTGCTAAGTGTTGTGTGGGTGAACCTGTGCTAATGTACCGACCTTCCTAGGACTAATACATACTTGTGATTATACCCCTTGCAAACATACGTAAGTACAAGAAAATAATTAAGCTAGAAACCTAACCACAACTTTAAACTCTAAGACCCTTACGTCCCTTGTGCAATGGTTTCCTAACGGGGGTTCAGGTTTCTGTCACTCCGGCAACCCCTACGATTAGTATCCAAATACACAATGCATTCCCCTAGGCCCATATATGTGAAGTGTCATGTAGTCGACGTTCACATGACACCACTAGAAGAAGTACACCACAACTTAAATATCAAACGACTGAATCTTTCTCAACACAACTCCACTACTAACAACATGACTTCTCCCATGTCCTCAAGAACAAAATGAACTACTCACAAGACATCATATAGATCATGATAAGAGATGGAATAATGATGTATAACAATCTGAACATAAACAATAATTCAACGGTTCACTCAATAGCATCAACTACAAAGAGTAAGCAACACCGGGAAAGTTTCCCCTAAGAACTATGCAAGATTCAACCCAATTGTTACAGCAATATGGAGATGGTGATGAGGGTGCTGATGGTGATGATGGTGGTGTGATGATGATGATGATCCCGATGAAGTCCAGCTTGATGGTGGTGTTGATGGCAACGATCTGCCCTCTCCGGGAAGAAATTCCCCTGGCAGAAATCTGTCTGCCGGAGAGATCTTTCTCTCTCGGTGTTTTCTGCCTCGTAGAGGCGGCGGAATCTTTCTATGGCCGCTCCCCGAGTCTTAGGGTTTCGGGAGGAATATGTACACCAGAGGGGAGAGCCAGAGGTGCGCCAGGGCGGCCACACCACCTGGTGGCACGGCCTAGGGTGGCCCGCGATAGGGGGTGGTGTGGGTCCCCTGAGGCCCATCTCCACTCCTCCTTCTGGCATCCTTCGTCTTCTGGAAAAATAGGATTTTCCGTATACTTTCCTGGATTTTCTGATCTTCACGAATTTCGCCTCGAAACAGCACCTTTTCCATCAAAATCCTGACTGCAGCGGTCCATGCTCCAAAAGTCATCAACCATGCAAAAACAGATAAAATTACATAAGTATCATCTCTTAATATGAAATATATCAATGAATAACAGTGAATTATTATATAGAATAGTGATGCAAAATGGACGTATCAACTCCCCCCAAGCTTAGACTTCGCTTGTCCCCAAGCAAAACTGAGCTCAATAAACATGACCTCTGGTTTATGGAGTGAAGAGTCGATAAAAGAATACGGACAAGAAGCATCACATTCATCAATACATAGATCATAATAGAAGACAACTCACTATTATATAACTTAACTTGCAATAAGTAAAGGAAACACAATAAAGATACATAAAGTAAATCATAATTGGTAATGGCAAACTTAGCTCTTGGTCGAAGAATAGTTGATAATTTGCTGGAGTTCACAAATAACTGGCTTTCAATGATAGCTTTCAAAGTAGTAGTCACCAAGATAAGAGCAATGTGCAAAACAAGGAACATAAGAAACATGATTGAATAAATCATCATATGAATGAATGAAACACAACAACTCAAAATACTTGCTGAGATAGAAGGGAGTAGGTTTACTGACTCAACTAAAAAGTAAAAGAAGGGCCCTTCGTAGAGGGAAGTATGGATTTCAAGTTTCAAAAAGAGCTCCCAAAAATTATGATACTTATTAGCTTTCACCTCTCATTGCCCCAATAATAGGCATCTTTAGGTGATTAAGGTTAAAGTGATCAAATACGAGGACATGCTTGACAAGTTGTAAATTGCGAATCTCAAGTCCCTTGAATACGAGGGCCGCTCCTCATGCTACTCAAGTTTAGTCACCGGTAAGTTCTTGTCATCGTAAGCACATGTGTATCATGGAGAACCGCCAACGGGGGTACCCCTTGCCCGATGATATGGAAGAATCCCCATATCAAAATGACAAGGCAAGCAGACAACAAGCATCTCAACAATCTTCTTATTTACCATGGGAATATGGTGCTTTTTTCTCTCTTTCCTCTTTTCATGATCTCCTTTTTTTATTTTCTCTTTTTTCTCAATATCGGACTCTTTTTTATAAGAAGAATGCTTCATAGATGCTCGTTATGGTTACGTTGCAGGTTTCCACCATGTCAGCATGGATTAGACCAGCGGCCCAGGCGTTTCTCTAACACACATGCATAACTCCATGGACTTACAAGCTCCCCTTTCATTTCACACCGACGACATCCATAGATAAAAGAACATGATATCAACTAGGTACAAAGTACCAGTGCAATGTTGAAAGCGTTCCCCATGACAACATGGTTCTGCTAATTCACAACTTACAAAGCGCTAGCATATACGCAACATAGGTGAGCACAATGGTTCAAGTTTATTAAGTGCAAGAAAGTAAAGTGTGCCATCAAGTTCGTGAGAGCTTTAATCACTAATTTTCACGTAACAAGTTTAATTTGGAAGGTAGATAAAAACATGAATTTACTTGGAATAGCAATAATGCTAATAGGTAGGTATGGTGGACACAAATGGCAAAGGTTTGGTTTTGAGGATTGGATGCACGAGAAGAATTCCCTCTCAGTACAGGTTTTTGGCTAGCAAGGCTGGGTAGCAAGTATAAGAGTTGAAGGAAACAAACAAACATACAAATGATAAAAACAAACATGCAATCTTCCTTGGAAGCACAAAAGATCTTAACTAGAGAATACTATACTTATGAGCAAATCAAGGAAGAAAGATGATGAAATTATATTTCTTTAGAGTACTTTTATCTTTTCATTCAACTCTCAAAAATAGTGTTGCTATTGACCAAGCCAGGTTTGCCAAAACCAACTAAATTAACTCAATGATCCCAAAGTGATACCAATACTAACAACAAGATCAATCATATAACCACAAATTGAAAACTAATATAAGATATGCAAAAGAGTAAATGATAGAACTCCTCATTAATATTCCATAACGGCAACTCACACCAAGGGATACATATCTAACGAGAGAGGGGACACTTCCATAATGCAAACCATCCTACATGATAACTTCTCTATTCATGATATGACTCTACTAAAAAGGTAAAAAGATAGAAGATAGTGATGTGATACCGTAGCACTCCCCCAAGCTTGCAACAAACCAAGGGGATGCCAAACCTGATGACAAATTACTCCTTTGATGGTGGTGGTATCCTCTCAATGAGCTCTTTGATAAGTTTCCCCAAGTCCTCAATCTCGAAGGTGAGAGTACGAATCAACTCCGAGTTGTGCTCGATGCGGCTCATGATCATGTCGGGTTGTGAATCCTAGCTCTTGCGATTCTTTCCCCACTCTTTCTCCTTGAAGTCTTCTTTTCCTGCATGGTTATGAACAAAGGTATGGAAACGACTCTTGGTGCTTGGAGAAGGTGTCCGTGGAGCCACACAGTGACGCGGAGGCTTCCCTCTAGTTGACATCCGTGCAGTCCTTCTGATCCTGGCAGGGTTTGCCACCACTCCAATGCTTCCAATGGTAGTGTTGGTGTGCTTTGCCTCCTCTTCACCTTCACTCTTGATCTCCTTCTCTTGCCCGGGGTCTTGGAGATCTTCCTCCATAGGCTCCTTCCCTTTATCCTTGGCGAATAGTTCCTGGCAGAAACAGATCGAAACAAAAACACGACGAGAACATGATATACGAACCTCAGGAGATCCGGGGGATTATATATTACGAAGTTTCATAACAAAAGGAAGGTACTGAGAGAAAACGGGTCAAAGACGGAGTCCGGGGTGGCCACACCACCTGGTGGCGCGGCTAGGGGTGGGCCCGCGCCACAGGGTGGTGTGAGCCACACAGGCTCCATTTCCATCCCTCTTTCGCTTCGTAGCTTTCCTTGTTGGATAAAAACTGCAAAAATATAACTGGACAGATCTTTCGTGGAACTTTTCTTACCAGAACTGTTACCTATTCAAAAACGGAGTCTGTAGGTCTCTGAATTTGGTTCTTGATAAATTTTTCCGGAGTTATAACTTGAAAGGCATGAACATCTTCATTGTAGGAATCTCCAGCAATATAGTGCTTGAGTCGCTGCCCATTCACTACTTGTGTAGTATTATCTTTTAAACAAGAAATTTTTATTGCTCCCGAACGGTACACTTCTTCAATAACAAAAGGTCCTTCCCATTTTGACAGTAGTTTCCCTGCAAAAAATCTGAGACGACACCTATACAATAGAACTTTCTCACCAACATGAAATTCTCTCTTAAGTATTCGCTTGTCATGCCATCTTTTAAATTTTTCCTTAAAGAGCCTAGCATTCTCATAGGCTTCACTCCTCCATTCATCTAAAGAACTTAAGTCAAATAATCTTTTCTCACCAGCGAGCTTACAATCTCTATTGAGTTCTTTAACTGCTAGTAAGCTTTGTGTTCTAATTCTAAAGGTAGGTTACAAGCTTTCCCATAAACCATTTTATAAGGAGACATCCCCATAGGCTTTTTATAGGCACTCCTATAAGCCCATAAAGCATCATTCAACTTTTTAGCCCAGTTTTTTCTAGATCTACTAATAGTCTTTTGCAAGATGGATTTAATTTCTCTATTTGATAACTCTACTTGCCCACTAGTTTGGGGGTGATAAGCTGAAGCAATTCTATGATTAACATCATATTTAGCAAGGGTCTTTCTAAAACCACCATGAATGAAATGAGAACCTCCATCAGTCATGAGATACCTAGGCACTCCAAACCTAGGAAAGATAACATCCTTAAGCATTTTTAGAGAAGTCTCCCCGTTAGCACTCTTCGTAGGAATGGCTTCTACCCACTTAGTAACATAATCAACGGCAACAAGAATATGAGTATAACCTTTCGAGGGAGGAAAAGGACCCATAAAGTCAAATCCCCAGCAATCAAAGGGTTCAATAACTAGAGAAGAGTTCATATGCATTTCATTGCGTCTAGAGATATTACCAACACGCTGACACTCGTCACAAGATAAAACAAATTTTCTTGCATCTTTAAAAAGGTAGGCCAGTAGAAACCTGATTGTAGCACCTTTTGCGTAGTTCTATCTTCTGCATGATGTCCTCCATAAGCACTACCATGACATTTACGCAATATCTCCTTTTGTTCATATTCTGGACCACATCTTCGCATAATACCATCCACTCCTTCTTTATATAATTGTGGGTCATCCCAAAAATAATGCCTCAAATCATAAAATAACTTTCTTCTTTGCTGAGTTGTAAAAGTTGGAGGCAAATACTTGGAGACAATAAAGTTAGCATAATCAGCGTACCAAGGGCTCCTTCGCGAGCTTACCCCTACCGCAGCCAATTGTTCATTTGGGAAACTATCATTAACATGCATAGGGTCAAAGGTGATATTTTCCAATCGAGATAAATTATCAGCTACAGGGTTTTCAGCACCTTTCCTATCTATAATATGTAGATCAAACTCTTGTAAAAGCAGCACCCATCTAATAATCCTTGGCTTAGCATCCTTCTTCGTCATAAGGTACTTAATAGCAGCATGATCAGTATGACTAGTGACTTTTGAGTCTACAATATAGGGTCTAAACTTATCACAAGCAAAGGCGACAGCTAGAAATTCTTTTTCAGTAGTAGCATAATTCCTTTGAGCAGCGTCCAGAGTCTTACTAGCATAATGAATAACGTTTAGCTTTTTATCAATTCGTTGCCCAAGGACAGCACCTACAATAAAATCACTAGCATCACACATTATTTCAAAGGGTAAACTCCAATCAGGTGGTTGAATGATAGGAGATGTAGTTAAAGCCTTCTTAAGAGTTTCAAAAGATTCCTTACAATCATCATCAAAAACAAAGGGTACATCTTTTTGAAGAAGATTAGTGAGGGGTTTTGATATCTTAGAGAAATCTTTAATAAACCTTCTATAGAAACCAACATGACCAAGGATACTACGAATACCTTTGATGTCTCTTGGGCAGGACATTTTCTCAATTGCCTCGACTTTAGCTCTATCCACTTCTATGCCTCTTTCGAAAACCTTATGCCCAAGGACAATCCCTTCATTAACCATGAAGTGGCATTTCTCCCAATTAAAAACAAGATTAGTTTCTTCACACCTCTGCAAAATTTATCAAGGTTGTGCAGACAATTATCAAAAGAAGTTCCATAGACAGAGAAGTCATCCATGAACACTTCCACAATTTCCTCACAAAAACCATGAAAGATAGCAGGCATGCATCTTTGAAAACTAGCAGGAGCATTACATAAACCAAAAGGCATACGTCTATAAGCATAAGTTCTGTAAGGGCAAGTAAAAGTAGTTTTTTCTTGATCTTGCTGTTTAACAGCAATTTGAGAGAAACCAGAATAACCATCAAGAAAACAAAAATGGGTCTTTTTAGATAACCTTTCCAACATTTGATCAATAAAAGGAAGCGGGTAATGATCTTTCTTATTAACTTTGTTGACTTTCCTAAAATCAATGCACATCCTATAGCCTACTACTATTCTTTGGGGAATAAGCTCATCATTATCATTAGGCACAACAGTAATACCTCCCTTTTTAGGGACACAATGAACATGACTAACCCATTCACTATCAGCAATAGGGTAAATAATACCAGCATCAAGGAGTTTCAATACCTCATTTCTTACCACTTCCTTCATCTTAGGATTTAAACGTCGTTGGTGCTCTACTACTGGCTTTGCATTTGGTTCTATATTGATAGCATGCTGACATATAGTAGGTGAAATCCCTTTTCAATCATCCATAGTATAACCCATAGCTCCTTTATGTTTCTTCAAAACCTCCAATAACCTTTCTTCCTCACTCCCTGAAAGTTTAGAGCTAAAAATAACAGGATATATCTTTTGATTATCAATGTAAGCATATTTAAGATCGTCAGGGAGATGTTTTAGATCGAAGACCGGATTCTTTTTAGGTGGCAACATAGTACCCAAGTCTTCTATAGGCAAGTTATGCTTAAGCATCTTAGGTTGATTACGAAGAATCTTGTCAATCTCATTCCTTTCTTCCATGAAGATTTCACTTTCATGATCTTCCATAAACTGCTGCAAAGCATTATTAGGAGCAAGAGAAATAGAAGCAAGTTGTTCAACTCTAAAATCCTAATTATGGGTTTGTAACACCCTCGAATCGACCCTATGCAAGTTTCAGCGCTTCCCGCCAAACCCGTATAGAAACGATTCAAGGACGCCCACCAGGCACTTGCGTGTGGGTGGAAAACGAAGTAATACCATTACACATTAGTCCATGATGGGACCCACATAACATTTATATACAACAACGACTCCATGAGTCAATAATACAGATATATAGTACAAAGATCCAAATCACCTTGAAAACGATACAACATCCGACTACGAATAAGATGCAAATGGGCTAAGAGCCCTGAAGAATAACCAATGGCGTTCATAACCCTGCCCAGGCCAAGCCAGAAGGGTAACCCTACTAACGACGTTGATCTCAAACCTGCTAAAACAAAAGGGGCACTGACAAAGGGCAAAGGAAAAAGAGGAGCGTCAGTACTGAGGCCAGTACATGGCGAGGCTAGAATTCAGCGGCTCTCGCCTACATAGGTATGGTGGACTGAAGCGGCAGCGCAACATGCACTAAACAACGTATAGAGACTCGATTAACTGTCGGCTATTAGAGAGAGATGAGAAAGACCTATTCGGAACCAACCTTATACTAACACCAATCATATCCATCCTGGTATTCCCCCTCGAGACCAAACGAGGAAGTCAAACCGAGGAACTCACACAGTTGGCAGTTTTATTCATTCATTCCATGGTGGGTGTCTAACTTACTAGTCATATCAGATACAAGTCATATTATAACAGCAATTCTTTAGTTATAGTTGTCTATGATCGAGAAACTGTGCTCCAAGTCATCCTTAACCATGGACATGGCTTTTCTAAAAGATTTAACCCTACAGGGGTGCACCAAAGTATCCACACGCATTTCAACCCTTGTTGTCAGATCCGAATATGAGCAAGATCCTGAACATACACCCAACGGTATGCGACGGGGCCTCGGACACGACGTTTCCCAGACCCAAAGTAAGTACATGGGGGCCACCCCACTAAGTTACCCGCAACAAAGTCGGCCGGCTCTGGGACGGACCCAGGGTTTGTGTCAATGGCTATAAACGACTGGGAACCCAAAAGTGTGACTGGGCTTGTCGATACCGCGAAAACATTCCACATTTGTTCCTAAACAGTACAGGTGCTCCACGCACAATCTTAATTAAAGCAGTAAAGCATGGCATAAGTACAGGATAATAATAAGCCCCAAACTACTTTGTGGCCCCCAACACAGTACTTTGAAATCAGGTAGTAAGCCGATGGGGTGCCCACACACCCACATGTGGTTAGCGCGCTTGATCTTGGGACAAGTGTCAAGAACTCGGGTCCTAGGTGGACACAAGTGGGCGGTTAAAAACCAAATATTGACTATTACCCACCGGTGCCTCTGCATTATATCTATTTCCAGCATTTTAATTAACAAGTTATAATGTAAGCCATGATCATCTCCACCGTTAAGCTTCTCCACCATTAAGCATGTGCCAACCTTCTATCAACGGTGGAACGACACGACGCGAAGCAGCACCTGAGCAAGCAACTACGACTCGCAAGGCCGACTGTCTATCAATTAACAGGCAATAGGATGTGTCCAAGGCAATATAGAGGCTGCAAGGAATATAAATGGTGCACGGAAACTAAAGCATCTTAACACGGATAGCAATAGAGCAACAGGAGGAAGTAAAAACTATAAATGCAAAATAGGTAGAAAGAGGGAGATTGCTCGCCTAGAAAAACACTGCCGAAGGTACATTATCTGAAGAACTTGTCGACACTCGCATCAACTCAATGGCCTAATCCGCAAAGAAGCAAAGCACTAAAAGAAACACCAGATGCACTATTTAATACTTTGGCAGAAGATCGGGCATGATGCATGATATGATGCCTGACATGGCAAATATGCGATGCACTTAGGCAATATTAAGCGGAACCGGGGTCCCGACAATTAATTAGGAGGTTCATGTTGTTTAGCTACCCCGCAATTTAAATGTTGGCTTAACAAGGCAAGACATGGCATCGGTTCACTACACAAAATTAAATGGAGTTGAGATAAGACAAATATAGCCGCATATATACTCCATATATAATTATTAGGTGAATCGACAAAATACCCCAAACAAATGAATATGCATGCGGACATGAACAATTTAATATGCAACAAGATAGATATGTCATATATAAAAAAATAGGGGTCACATAAGGGTCACACATAGGGGACTCGGCGATCTTGGTTCGGGGTTCGATGGGGTCGATCTTCGGATGCCAGGATCGGGCTTTAGATCTGATGACAGGGTCTTATCGTCCGTGAAGAAGGCTTCGGTTCCATGTTGACAGTCTTGTCGTTCCAACTTCACTTGTCGGTGGAGGAATCGAGATCGGCAGCGGAGTGTCTTCGTGACAGCGAGTGGTCACAAGCATAGCCGAGAACATGCCTATAGATGCAGCAACACCGAGATCCTTATCCGATTTTCTGGTTCTGGTCCACAGGAACATCCTGATCAGAATCACATCGTCACCTCGCCAAACTCATCCTTGTACTCTATCAGCACAGCAACACGAAGGCAGGCCAAGACGCACGCTAGTAACGAGAGGGCCCTCATGTGTTACACAGGCACCAAGCCGAACACCGTGCGGTCAGGATGCTGAAGGAGAGCGACGAGCTCGAGACCAAGGAAGATGGGGCGAGGCAGAGGGCTCCAAGGTGGCACCGTCCTTGGTCGGAGCAGCGAAGACGGAGGCATCGCAGAAGGCCATGGGGACGATGGCGCGGGGCGAAGCGGACGAATAGGACGTGCGCGTGCGGCAGCAGTGCAGTGGAGGGAGCCCGCGGTGGCGAGAGGGGCGTCGAGGCAGAGCTCGGCCGTGCTTGCAGGTAAGGACGGCGATCGATGGGGAGAAGAAGGGACTAGGTCGAGGGAGGGCCGGGCGGACGGAGAGGCGGCCGAAGCTCGGCGGCGGGGTCGCCGGGCTCGCTAGCGAAGACCGTGGCGGGTGGTGGCGCCAGAGAGGGGCGGGAAGCTCCACACGCGGGGACGGGGTCGCGGCCGTCCTGCTCGGGGGTGAGCGCAGAGAGGAGGCGGCCGGAAGGGGCAAGGAAGACGACAGGAGGAGGCCTGAACGGCGGCGTGCCTGCGAGCGAGGGAGGGTGGGCCCCATGGCAGCGGCGGGGATCCGAGAGGAGGGCGCCAGTGCTGGATGACGTTGCCGTCAAGGGAGACCACAGCGGCGGTGGCGGACGAACAAGGCCGGGGCGACGCGAGGTGCCGCCTGGCAGCAGGGGCGATAGGGAGAGGAGCGTCACCGGCGTTGGGATCGGAACAGAGGAAGGGATGGCACGGTGGTTGGTGAGCGAGAGGGAGAGGCGTGCGGGGATTGGGAATCACGCGAGAGAGGCGTGCGGGACAGGGTGGCGTCGGTGGGAGTGGGACCCACGGGTGGGGCCAGTCATGGTGTACGCTCGCGGGAGGGGGTGTGCGGCATGTAGCGTGCACGGGTAGTGCGGTGCATGGGCTGCTGCGCGCGGTGGGTGGTTGGCGGCGGTGGCATGTGGGATGGATGGGGTGTGTGGTGGGATTAGGTAGGGATAGGACTAGGGTTTGGCCAGGGTTGGTCCGGTTAGGGTTTTGTTAGGGCACCAGGGTGGTAGGTGGCTGGCTGGGCCTTTTGGGCCTAGCCGGCTGCCTCCCCTAAAACACTGTTTTATATATTTTAATTGAAATAGTCTTTTATAATTTAGACAAAACAAAAATATCCGAAAGACCGGGGTTTTAATTTGAAACAAAGACAAGAGATATTTAGAAAATAAAGATAGACTTTTCATGAATAGTTTTAGGCAACCAAATGCATGATGGCATGAGCATGCGATCATGATGATGCACAAAAATGAAAACAACATGCGGTTTTCTAGTAGTGATTTTATCGGGGTGCTACAATTCGACACCACTGACAATGGATCTCGCCCTCGAGATCCGCCTCATGGTACGGGGAAGAAAGCCGACGATAGAAATCTCCTCGCTTCATGTAGATCCATGCGACACCACTAACAAGGATTCTTACTCCATCTTCGAATCGGCGACACCACCAACAAGGGATCATTGCTCACGTTCATCGAGAGAACACTCCGTAGAAACAAAGGCAAAGAAAGAGGTCACAAGGCTACCTCTAACTTCAGTGGAAGGAGTAAATTGCATAGATCCGCCAATTCAATGTGCAGAGCGAATGATAAGAGTAGTGGTATGGTCACGACCCCATCCCGCACTCAAAACATTACTCTGTACATGAATAGTTGAATTATGCAATCAACTTTTGAAATCAGACTGAAGATCTCAACAAGCAAGGTTCGGAAACAAAGGAGTGATGCAGGGCTTCATCGGATCTAATTTAGATGAGGTCGTCGTGTTGGAAAACACTGGAAGGCACAAGAAGGAACAAAGAGAAGTCCAACAGATGAATGATTCCTCAGATAGCATGAAGACCGGATGTAGAAGCACCGTTACCAAAGGAGGAAGTGAAACCCTGAAGGTACGATGGAAAACCCAACCACGAGAATTCCTGGACTCGAAGAAAAGATAAGAGAGAAAATTCAAAACACGCAGAGATAAGAGGAGAATAGCATAGGGGTAAGGAGTAAAATCAGACCTAATCAGATCTATCCAACCGATTTGGCAAAATAGTTTTGACACTCTACATTGGCAGTTTGCTAGGTTATCCTACAGGCTGGACCAGTGGGGTATCGTAACTGCTGAGCTCTGATACCACTCTATAACACCCTCGAATCGGCCCTTTGCAAGTTTTAGCGCTTCCCGCCAAACCCGCATAGAAACGATTCAAGGACGCCCACCAGGCACTTGCGTGCGGGCGGAAAACGAAGTAATACCATTACACATTAGTCCACAATGGGACCCACATAAAATTTATATACAACAACGACTCCATGAGTCAAGAATACAGATAAATAGTACAAACATCCAAATCACCTTGAAAACGATACAACATCCGAGTACGGATAAGATGCAAATGGGCTAAGAGCCCTGAAGAATAACCAATGGCATCCATAACCCTGCCCAGGCCAAGCCGGAAGGGTAACCCTGCTAACGACATCGATCTCAAACCTGCTAAACCAAAAGGGGTGCCGACAAAGGGCAAAGGAAAAAGAGGAGTGTCAGTACTGAGGCCAGTACACAGCGAGGCTAGAATTCGGCAGCTCTCGCCTACATAGGTATGGTGGACTGAAGCGGCAGCGCAACATGCACTAAACAACCTACAGAGACTCGATTAACTGTCGGCTATTAGAGAGAGATAAGAAAGACCTATTCGGAACCAACCTTATACTAACACCAATCATACCCATCCTGGTATTCCCCCTCGAGACCAAACGAGGAAGTCCAACCGAGGAACTCACACAGTTGGAAGTTTTATTCATTCATTCCATGGTGGTTGTCTAACTTACTAGTCATATCAGATACAAGTCATATTATACAGCAATTCTTTAGTTATAGTTGTCTATGATCGAGAAACTGTGCTCCAAGACGTCCTTAACCGCGGACACGGCTTTTCGAAAAGATTTAACCCTGCAGGGGTGCACCAAAGTATCCACACGCGCTTCAACCCTTGTTGTCAGATCCGAATATGAGTAAGATCCTGAACATACACCCAACGGTATGCGACGGGGCCTCGGACACGACGTTTCCTAGACCCAAAGTAAGTACATGGGGGCCACCCCACTAAGCTACCCGCAACAAAGTCGACCAGCTCCGGGACGGACCCAGGGTTTGTGTCAATGGCTGTAAACGACTGGGAACCCGAAAGTGTGACTGGGCTTGTCGATACCGCGAAAAAATTCCACATTTGTTCCTAAACAGTACAGGTGCTCCACGCACAATCGTAATTAAAGCAGTAAAGCATGGCATAAGTACAGGACAATAATAAAGCCCCAAACTACTTTGTGGCCCCCAGCACAGTACTTTGAAATCAGGTAGTAAGCCGATGGGGTGCCCACACACCCACATGTGGTTAGCGCGCTCGATCTCGGGACAAGTGTCAAGAACTCGAGTCCTAGGTGGACACAAGTGGCCGGTTAAAAACCAAATATTGACTATTACCCCCCGGTGCCTCTGCATTATATCTATTTTCAGCATTTTAATTAACAAGTTATAATGTAAGTCATGATCATCTCCACTGTTAAGATTCTCCACCATTAAGCATGTGCCAACCTTCTATCAACGGTGGAACGACACGACGCGAAGCAGCACCCGAGCAAGCAACTACGACTCGCAAGGCCGACTGTCTATCAATCAACAGGCAATAGGATGTGTCCAAGGCAATATAGAGGCTGCAAGGAATATAAATGGTGCACGGAAACTAAAGCATCTTAACACGGATAGCAATAGGGCAACAGGAGGAAGTAAAGACCATAAACGCAAAATAGGTAGAAAGAGGGAGATTGCTCGCCTAGAAAAACACTGCCGAAGGTACATTATCTGAAGAACTTGTCGACACTCGCATCAACTCAACGGCCTAATCCGCAAAGAAGCAAAGCACTGAAAGAAACACCAGATGCACTATTTAATACTTTGGCAGAAGATCGGGCATGATGCATGATATGATGCATGACATGGCAAATATGCGATGCACTTAGGCAATATTAAGCGGAACCGGGGTCCCGACAATTAATTAGGAGGTTCATGTTGTTTAGCTACCCCGCAATTTAAATGTTGGCTTAACAAGGCAAGACATAGCATCGGTTCACTACACAAAATTAAATGGAGTTGAGATAAGACAAATATAGCCGCATATATACTCCATATTTAATTATTAGGTGAATCGACAAAATACCCCAAACAAATGAATATGCATGCGGGCATGAACAATTTAATATGCAACAAGATAGATATGTCATATATATAAAAATAGGGGTCGGATAAGGGTCACACATAGGGGACTCGGCGATCTTGGTTCAGGGTTCGACGGGGTCGATCTTCGGATGCCAGGATCGGGCTTCAGATCTGAGGACAGGGTCTTATCGTCCGTGAAGAAGGCTTCGGTTCCATGTTGACAGTCTTGTCGTTCCAACTTCACTTGTCGGTGGAGGAATCAAGATCGGCAGCGGGGTGTCTTCGTGACAACGAGTGGTCACAAGCATAGCCGAGAACATGCCTATAGATGCAGCAACACCGAGATCCTTATCCGATTTTCTGGTTCTGGTCCACAGGAACATCCTGATCAGAATCACATCGTCACCTCGCCAAACTCATCCTTGTACTCTATTAGCACAGCAACACGAAGGCAGGTCAAGACGCACGCCAGTAACGAGAGGACCCTCATGTGTTACACATGCACCAAGCCGAGCACCATGCGGTCAGGATGCTGCAGGAGAGCGACGAGCTCGAGACTAGTGAAGATGGGGCGAGGCAGAGGGCTCCAAGGTGGCACCGTCCTTGGTCGGAGCAGCGGAGACGGAGGCGTCGCAGAAGGCCATGGGGATGACTGCGCGGGGCGACACGGATGAATAGGACGCGCGCGTGCGGCAGCAGAGCAGAGGAGGGAGCCCGCGGTGGTCAGAGGGGCGTCGAGGCACAGCTCGGCCGAGCTTGCAGGTAAGGACGGAGAGCGACGGGGAGAAGCAGGGACTAGGTCGAGGGAGGGCCGGGCGGACGGAGAGGCGGCCGAATCTCGGTGGTGGGGTCGCCGGGCTCGCTGGCGATGGCCGTGGCGGGTGGTGGAGCCAGAGAGGGGCGGCAAGCTCCGCACGTGGGGACGGGGTCGCGGTCGTCCTGCTCGGGGGTGAGCGTAGAGAGGAGGCGGTCGGAAGGGGCGAGGAAGACGGCAGGAGGAGGCCTGAGCAGCGGCGTGCCTGCGGGCGAGGGAGGTGGGGCCCCATGGCAGCGGCGGGGATCCGAGAGGAGGGCGCCGGTGCTGGACGACGTCGCCGTCAATGGAGACCACAGCGGCGGTGGCGGACGGACAACACCGGGGTGACGCGAGGTGCCACCTGGCAGCAGGGGCGATAGGGAGAGGAGCGTCGCCGGCGTTGGGATCGGAACAGAGGAAGGGATGGCACGGTGGTTGGTGAGTGAGAGGGAGAGGCATGTGGGGATTGGGAATCGCGCGAGAGAGGCGTGCGGGATAGGGTGGCGTCGGTGGGAGTGGGACCCACGGGTGGGGCCGGTCGTGGTGTACGCTCGCGGGAGGGGGTGTGCGGCATGTAGCGTGCACGGGTAGTGCGGTGCATGGGCTGCTGCGAGTGGTGCGTGGTTGGCGGCGGTGGCATGTGGGATGGATGGGGTGTGTGGTGGGATTAGGTAGGGATAGGACTTGGGTTTGGCCAGGGTTGGTCCGGTCAGGGTTTTGTTAGGGCACCAGGGTGGTAGGTGGCTGGCTGGGCCTTTTGGGACTAGGCGGCTGCCTCCCCTAAAACACTGTTTAATTAATTTATTTATTTTAATTTAAATAGTCTTTTATAATTTAGACAAAACAAAAATATCCGGAAGACCGGGATTTTAATTTGAAACAAAGACAAGAGATATTTAGAAAACAAAGATAGACTTTTCATGAATAGTTCTAGGCAACCAAATGCATGATGGCATGAGCATGCGATCATGATGATGCACAAAAATGAAAACAACATGTGATTTTCTAGTAGTGATTTTATCGGGGTGCTACAATTCGACACCACTAACAATGGATCTCGCTCTCGAGATCCGCCTCATGGTACGGGGAAGAAAGCCAACGATAGAAATCTCCTCGCTTCATGTAGATCCTTGCGACACCACTAACAAGGATTCTTACTCCATCTTGGAATCGGCGACACCACCAACAAGGGATCGTTGCTCACGTTCTTCGAGAGAACACTCCGTAGAAACAAAGGCAAAGAAAGAGGTCACAAGGCTACCTCTAACTTATGTGGAAGGAGTAAATTGCATAGATCAGCCAATTCAATGTGCAGAGCGAATGATAAGAGTAATGGTATGGTCGCGACTCCATCCCGCACTCAAAACATTACTCTGTACATGAATAGTTGAATTATGCAATCAACTCTCGAAATCAGACTGAAGATCTCAACAAGCGAGGTTCGAAAACAAAGGAGTGATGCAGGGCTTCATCGGATCTAATGTAGATGAGGTCGTCGTGTTGGAAAACACCGGAAGGCACAAGAAGGAACAAAGAGAAGTCCAACAGATGAATGATTCCTCAGATAGCATGAAGACCGGATGTAGAAGCTCCGTTACCAAAGGAGGAAGCGAAACCCTGAAGGTACGATGGAAAACCCAACCACGAGAATTCCTGGACTCGAAGAAAAGATAAGAAAGCAAATTCAAAACACGCAGAGATAAGAGGAGAATAGCATAGGGGTAAGGAGTAAAATCAGACCTAACCAGATCTATCCAACCGATTTGGCAAAATAATTTTGACACTCTACTTAACTGCTGAGCTCTGATACCACTCTGTAATACCCTCAAATCGGCCCTATGCAAGTTTCAGCGCTTCCCGCCAAACCCGCATAGAAACGATTCAAGGACGCCCACCAGGCACTTGCGTGCGGGTGGAAAACGAAGTAATACCATTACACATTAGTCCACGATGGGACCCACATAACATTTATATACAACAACGACTCCATGAGTCAAGAATACAGATATATAGTACAAAGATCCAAATCACCTTGAAAACGATACAACATCCGAGTACGGATAAGATGCAAATGGGCTAAGAGCCCTGAAGAATAACAAATGGCGTCCATAACCCTGCCCATGCCAAGCTGGAAGGGTAACCCTGCTAACGACGTCGATCTCAAACCTGCTAAAACAAAAGGGGTGCCAACAAAGGGCAAAGGAAAAAGAGGAGCGTCAGTACTGAGGCCAGTACACGGCGAGGCTAGAATTCGGCGACTCTCTCCTACATAGGTATGGTGGACTGAAGCGGCAGCGCAGCATGCACTAAACAACCTATAGAGACTCAATTAACTATCGGCTATTAGAGAGAGATAAGAAAGACCTATTCGAAACCAATCTTATACTAACACCAATCATACCCATCCTGGTATTCCCCCTCGAGACCAGACGAGGAAGTCAAACCGAGGAACTCACACAGTTGCCAGTTTTATTCATTCATTCCATGGTGGTTGTCTAACTTACTAGTCATATCAGATACAAGTCATATTATAACAGCAATTCTTTAGTTATAATTGTCTATGATCGAGAAACTGTGCTCCAAGTCATCCTTAACCGTGGACACGGCTTTTCGAAAAGATTTAACCCTGCAGGGGTGCACCAAAGTATCCACACGCACTTCAAACCTTGTTGTCAGATCCAAATATGAGCAAGATCCTGAACATACACCCAACGGTATGCGACGGGGCCTCGGACACGACGTTTCCCAGACCCAAAGTAAGTACATGGGGGCCACCCCACTAAGCTACCCGCAACGAAGTCGACCGGCTCCGGGACGGACCTAGGGTTTGTGTCAATGGCTGTAAACGACTGGGAACCTGAAAGTGTGACTGGGCTTGTCGATACCGCGAAAACATTTCACATTTGTTCCTAAACAGTACAGGTGCTCCACACACAAAAGTAATTAACGCAGTAAAGCATGGCATAAGTACAGGATAATAATAAAGCCCCAAACTACTTTGTGGCCCCCAGCACAGTACTTTGAAATCAGGTAGTAAGCCAATGGGGTGCCCACACACCCACATGTGGTTAGCGTGCTCGATCTCGGGACAGGTGTCAAGAACTCGGGTCCTAGGTGGACACAAGTGGGCGGTTAAAAACCAAATATTGACTATTACCCACCGGTGCCTCTGCATTATATCTATTTCCAGCATTTTAATTAACAAGTTATAATGTAAGCCATGATCATCTCCACCGTTAAGCTTCTCCACCATTAAGCATGTGCCAACCTTCTATCAACGGTGGAACGACACGACGCGAAGCAGCACCTGAGCAAGCAACTACGATTCGCAAGGCCGACTGTCTATCAATCAACATGCAATAGGATGTGTCCAAGGCAATATAGAGGCTGCAAGGAATATAAATGGTGCACGGAAACTAAAGCATTGTAACATGGATAGCAATAGAGCAACAGGAGGAAGTAAAGACTATAAATCCAAAATAGGTAAAAAGAGGGAGATTGCTCGCCTGGAAAAACACTACCGAAGGTACATTATCTGGAGAACTTGTCGACACTCGCATCAACTCAATGGCCTAATCCGTGAAGAAGGAAAGCACTAAAAGAAACACTAGATGCACTATTTAATACTTCGGCAGAAGATCGGGCATGATGCATGATATGATGCATGGCATGGCAAATATGCGATGCACTTAGGCAATATTAAGCGGAACCGGGGTCCCGACAATTAATTAGGAGGTTCATGTTGTTTAGCTACCCCGCAATTTAAATGTTGGCTTAACAAGGCAAGACATGGCATCGGTTCACTACACAAAATTAAATGGAGTTGAGATAAGACAAATATAGCCGCATATATACTCCATATTTGATTATTAGGTGAATCAACAAAATACCCCAAACAAATGAATATGCATACGGGCATGAACAATTTAATATGCAACAAGATAGATATGTCATATATATAAAAAATAGGGGTCGGATAAGGGTCACATATAAGGGACTTCGAGATCTTGGTTCGGGGTTCGACGGGGTCGATCTTCGGATGCCAAGATCGGGCTTCAGATCCGAGGACAGGGTCTTGTCGTCCGTGAAGAAGGCTTCGGTTCCATGTTGACAGTCTTGTCGTTCCAACTTCACTTGTCGGTGGAGGAATCGAGATCGGCAGCGTAGTGTCTTCGTGACAGCGAGTGGTCACAAGCATAGCCGAGAACATGCCTATAGATGCAGCAACACCGAGATCCTTATCCGATTTTCTGGTTCTGGTCCACAGGAACATCCTGATCAGAATCACATCGTCACCTCGCCAAACTCATCCTTGTACTCTATCAGCACAGCAACACGGAGGCAGGCCAAGATGCACGCCAGTAACGAGAGGGCCCTCATGAGTTACATAGGCACCAAGCCGAACACCGTGCGGTCAGGATGCTGCAGGAGAGCGACGAGCTCGAGACCAAGGAAGATGGGCCGAGGCAGAAGGCTCCAAGGTGGCACCGTCCTTGGTCGGAGTAGCAGAGACGGAGGCATCGCAGAAGGCCATGGGGACGACGGCGCGGGGCGGCGCGGGGCGGCGCGGACGAATAGGACGCGCGCGTGCGGCAGCAGAGCAGAGGAGGGAGCCCACGGTGGCGAGAGGGGCGTCGAGGCAGAGCTCGGCCATGCTTGTAGGTAAGGACGGCGAGCGACGAGGAGAAGCAGGGACTAGGTCGAGGGAGGGCCAGGCGGACAGAGAGGCGGTCGAAGCTCGGCGGCGGGGTCGCCGGGCTCGCTGGTGATGACCGTGGCAGGTGGTGGCGCCAGAGAGGGGCGGCAAGCTCCGCACGCGGGGACGAGGTCATGGCCGTCCTGCTCGGGGGTGAGCGCAGAGAGGAGGCGGCCAGAAGGGGCGAGGAAGACGGCAGGAGGAGGCCTGAGCGGCGGCGTGCCTGCGAGCGAGGGAGGTGGGGCCCCATGGCAGCGGCGGGGATCCGAGAGGAGGGCGCCGGTGCTGGACGACGTCGCCGTCAAGGGAGACCACAGCGGTGGCGGCGGACGGACAAGGCCGGGGCGACGCGAGGTGCCGCCTGGCAGCAGGGGCGATAGGGAGAGGAGCGTCGCTGGCGTTGGGATCGGAACAGAGGAAGGGATGGCGTGGTGGTTGGTGAGCGAGAGGGATAGGTGTGCAGGGATAGGGAATCGCGCGAGAGAGGCATGCGGGACAGGGTGGCGTCGGTGGGAGTGGGACCCATGGGGTGGGGCCAGTCGCGGTGTACGCTCGCGGGAGGGGGTGTGCGGCATGTGGCATGCACAGGTAGTGCGGCGCACGGGCTACTGTGCGCGGTGGGTGGTTGGCGGCGGCAGGTGGGATGGATGGGGTGTGTGGTGGGATTAGTTAGGGATAGGACTAGGGTTTGGCCAGGGTTGGTCCGGTTAGGGTTTTGTTAGGGCACCAGGGTGGTAGGTGGCTGGCTGGGCCTTTTGGGCCTAGCCGGCTGCCTCCCCTAAAACACTGTTTTATTTATTTATTTATTTTAATTGAAATAGTCTTTTATAATTTAGACAAAACAAAAATATCCGGAAGACCGGGGTTTTAATTTGAAACAAAGACAAGAGATATTTAGAAAACAAAGATAGACTTTTCATGAATAGTTTTAGGCAACCAAATGCATGATGGCATGAGCATGCGATCATGATGATGCACAAAAATGAGAACAACATGCGATTTTCTAGTAGTGATTGTATCGGGGTGCTACAGGGTTTCCTCTTCACAAGGTTCTTTAGTAAATTTCGAAAAATTAAACTCATAAGATTCCCCATCAAACTTAGTCAAGATTTTCTCCCTTTTGCAATCTATAATAGCTCCACAAGTACTCAAGAAAGGTCTACCAAAAATGATAGGATAAGTTTTACTAGCAGCTGAACCAAGTACTAGAAAATCAGCATGATACTTGATCTTACCACAAAGAACTTCCACGTCTCGTACAATACCAATTGGAGAGATGGTCTCTCTATTAGCAAGGTGAATAACCACATCAATCTCTTCCAATTTGTAGGGACTGATTTCATGCATAATTTCTCTGTAAAGCTCATAAGGAATATCACTGGAACTTGCACCAATATCACATAAACCATAATAGCAATGATCACCAATTCTAACGGAAAGCACAGGGACACTAGCCTTTTTAGTTCTATTAGGATGTGAAACAATATTAGAAGCATCCTCACAAAAGACTATGTGTCCATCTTCTACGCTTTTAGTGACAAGGTCTTTCACAATTGCTACAATAGGTTCAATGTTTATTTGTTCATCAGGTTTTACAGTTCTCTTTGCACTTTTAGTGATTACACTAGTTATCATAGGATGGTCCTTTACCTTATCCGGGAAGGGTTTCTCGATATAAAGTTCAGGTAAGATGTGATCAATAGTGCAAAACTCAGTACTCCCAACAGGAGCATAGTCAACGATATCTTTATAAGGCGCATGGTACTTGCTCCATCCCCTTTTTGGAATTTTACTATAAGAAGCAAAAGCCTTAAAGAAATTTGTAATAACTTGTATATCAAGACCATAAGTATTATTAAAATTTTGAAAGTCATCAGTTCCCATAAAAGATTCAATGCATTCATAATCATAATTTATACCTGACTTTCTTCCTTTGTCATTCTCCCAAGCTTCAGCATTGTCTTGAATACGGTCTAGGAGATCCCATTTAGCTTCTTCTTCCATGTGAGTGAATGATCCAGCACAAGAAGCATCCAATAAATCCTTATCATGTAGAGGGAGTCTTGCATAAAAGTTATTGATAATAATATTGTTGGGGAGCTCATGAATGGGACATTTGAGCATTAGTAACTTCAATCTCCCCCAAGCTTGAGCTGTACTTTCTCCATCAAGAGGCCAAAAGTTGTATATTTGATTCCGATCTTTATGAATCTCACTAGGAGGATAAAACTTTGAATAAAAGAGAGGCACTATTTCCTCCCATTCAAGAGCTTGACCATTCTTCAGCAGCTTATACCATTCCTCAGCTCTTCCTTTCAGCGATAATGAGAATAAATTCTTCTTAACTTGATCTGTAGTAATACATGCACACTTGAACAACCCGCGTAATTCGTGTATAAAGAGCAAATGGTCACCAGGATGGACAGTTCCATCCCCAACATAGTAGTTATCCATAACACGATCAATAATTCTTGTAGGTATTTTAAAAACATCATTCTCAGCAGGTGGTGGTTCATCTACTAACTTAGAAGTGGTAGTACCATTACGAAACAAGAAACTCAGCGAATTATCCATAACGGAAACAAAGCAACTAACAGAAGTAAACAATACTCACAGTAGAAGTTTCCTTTACCACCTCCACTCTCCAATAGCGCTTCACTCCCCGGCAACGGTGCCAGAAAATAGTCTTGATGACCTAGAAGTATAGGGGGTGTATCGCAATATTTTCGATAAGTAAGAGTGTCGAACCCAACGAGGAGCAGAAAGTGCTGGCTAGTGGTATGGATCAGGAATTCTCTGCAAATACTTAGTAAACGGATTTTAGGGTTTTTTGATAATGCAAGTAAACAAAGTACGAGTAAATAAAAGATAGTAGGAATAAATGCAGCAAGTGACCCAATCCTTTATGCAGCAAAGGACAAGCCGGTTGTATTTCTTAAGATGACCAAACGTTCTCGAGGACACATGGGAAGACTGTCGAGTGCTTTCGCTTCATATAGTTGATTAATCTTCTTTAGCTTGCTAAGTGTTGTGTGGGTGAACCTGTGCTAATGTACCGACCTTCCTAGGACTAATACATACTTGTGATTATACCCCTTGCAAACATCCATAAGTACAAGAAAGTAATTAAGGTAGAAACCTAATCATAGCTTTAAACTCTAAGACCCTTACGTCCCTTGTGCAATGGTTTCCTAACGGGGGTTCAGGTTTCTGTCACTCCGACAACCCCTATGATTAGTAGCCAAATACACAATGCATTCCCCTACGCCCATATAGGTGAAGTGTCATGTAGTCGACATTCACATGACAACACTAGAAGAAGTACACCACAACTTAAATATCAAACTATTGAATCTTTCTCAACCAACTCCACTACTAACAACATGACTTCTCCCATGTGCCCAAGAACAAAACGAACTACTCACAAGACATCATATGGATCATGATCAGAGATGGAATAATGATGTATAACAATCTGAACATAAACAATAATTCAATGGTTCACTCAATAGCATCAACTACAAAGAGTAATCAACACCGGGAAAGTTTCCCCTAAGAACTATGCAAGATTCAACCCAATTGTTACAGCAACATGGAGATGGTGATGAGGGTGCTGATGGTGATGATGGTGATGGTGATGATGATGATCCCGATGAAGTCTAGCTTGATGGTGGTGTTGATGGCGAGGATCTCCCCTCTTCGGGAAGGAATTCCTCCGGCAGAAATCTGTCTGCCGGAGAGATCTTTCTCTCTCGGTGTTTTTCGCCCCGCAGAGGCGGTGGAATCTTTCCGTGGTCGCTCCCCGAGTCTTAGGGTTTCGGGAGGAATATGTACGCCAGAGGGGAGAGCCAGAGATGGGCCAGGGCGGCCACACCTCCTGGTGGCGCGGCCTAGGGTGGCCCACGCTAGGGGTGGTGTGGGCCCCCTATGGCCCATCTCCACTCCTCCTTTTGGCATCCTTCGTCTTCTGGAAAAATAGGATTTTTCGTATATTTTCCCGGATTTTCTGATCTTCGTGAATTTAGCCTCCAAACAACACTTTTTCCATCAGATTCCTGACTGCAACGGTCCATGCTCCAAAAGTCATCAACCATGCAAAAAAGATGAAATTACATAAGTATCATCTCTTAATATGAAATATATCAATGAATAACAGTGAATTATGATATAGAATAGTGATGCAAAATGGACATATCACAAGATCACATCAGCGAGGCGCGATGGAGCGATGTGGGTCCTCAACCAGAAAACAGAGGATCCGCAAGTGAAACAACAGGCGCGATGTCGAACGCAGAAGAGTATGTTGCACCGCCTCTGAGAGTACTGGAGCCGAGACGACTATGACTGATGCAACCACGCATGCGAAGCGTGTTGGACTACTATTCAAAAGAGGAATTTCGGACGGTTGTTAATCCGGTGAAGTGAACTACGAAAAGCACTGTTTGTTCATCAAGGAACCGGTGAAGACTGAAGGCACAATCATGGACGACATCGACAAGGAGGACGCGAAAAAGAAGGACGCGGACGAGGAGACTCGACGTGAAACCATGGAGAAGCCGGCAAAGAGAAATTTGGTGACATGGAAGCTACAAGGATCGACGAAAGAAATGTTGATGATTAAGCCTGGAGCGGCGAAAGCAATGTCGTGGATGACGCCCGCGAGAAGGAGCTGGCGCACTTGGGACCCAGGTCGAGAAGAAGAAGTGCATGTCATGCTTAGGCGGGGGAGGGGGTGATTGTTATAAATAAGCACTCCGACACAGGCATGTCAGCGTACTCTTGCGTATACGAGTGGTATACTATACGTATTCCGAGCAGTACACAATATGTGTGTCTGTTTCCATGTACATGCATATACTCGGGTAGGACTAGGAGTTGGTCACCGACTAGGTTTGCTAGTCCGATCGGTTAGCTGATTCTTGGCATATATATATATGCATGTATCTTGGCTTGTAAAGAACTACATCGTGTAACTTGAGTTGAATACAAGAAGCAGGAGCGACACGCCCCTATTGCTATAATATTCGTGTTTCGTGTGTGTGCGTACGTGAGAGTACTAGCTGAATCAAAAGAAACGATTGAGCTAGATGGTTGTACATGCATCTTGGCGGAAGTAACCGGGTGCATGTCTCGCTGGAACTTTGTCGTCGTCGTCGTCGGAAAGTACTCGGCGGCTGGAGCTGTGCTAACAAAGACTTCCAGCTGCAAGCATGCAAGGCAAGCTACGAGCATAAGGCGTTAAGTGTTGGTAAACACAACCTATAGGGTCTGACTGGAATCAAATTGTCGGACCTCCTGCATCCCATCTGAAAGGGAAAATGACGTCGCCTAGAAGGGTTGAGTATGCTTTTAAAATAATCACGGTTTAGACTCTAATAAATGCGGAATAAAACTAGCGTTTAATTTATCAAGCCCAAACCTATATCCACTATGTTCACTAAGTGCACCAACAACCTATGCTAAGCAAGACAAGCACCAAGGTGAAAGCAAGATATAATATTTCAAGCACGATGGCTATCATAATGTAAATTGCATAAGTAAAAGGGCTCGATTGAGAGATAACCGATGAACGTGGAGACGATGATTTTTATCCCAAAGTTCACTTCCAAAGAAGTCACGTCTTTGTTGGAGAGGTGCGATAGTGCAATGCTCTCCGAACGTCACAACTGTCTCACCTTGAGGTGTGGTGGCTCGATGCTCACCCAATGCCACACAAGGCTTGACCTCAAGATGTGAAGGCACACAACTCACCAACGCCACAATAGGCTCACCCTACTCTCACGTGAGCTCGCCACAAAGGCCTACTCATGATCCACTATGAGACACTTGAGGACGGTCACCGAACCCGTACAAGGCTTGGGGAAATCTCCATAACTCAATTGGAGGGCTCCCAAGAAACACCAAAAAGACCACAAGCTTGAGGAATCTCCAAAACTCAATTGGAAGCCCCAAAAATAATGCCACAAAAGGCTACAATCTTGAGAAATATCGACAACCCAATTGGAGGCCCCGGAAACTCACTACAACTCCACACAACCGTCCAGGGTTCCAAGAACCTAAGAGAAACAATCCCAAGAGCCAGAAGTCGCTGAATCTCCAAGGAGAACTGAAACCTATGCACCAAATGCAAGGGTAAGTCCTTCACTCCCAAATTCCACCAAAGCTATAAAAGCTATTGGGGGAATAAGAGAGAAAGAACACAAGAGGAGAACAAACAACTTTCCAAGATCTAGATTCCTTCACAAAGAAGGAATTTGGTTTGGTGGGGTTGTAGATCTAGATATCCTCTCTCAAATCCCTCAAAAAGATACAAGAATCATAGGAGGGGAAGGGGAGAGGACAAGATCTTAAAGGTAAACAAGGGAGGAGAGATAAAGCCAAAAACCAAGAAAGAGCTCATCCCACGAAGGGGAAGAGGAACCCCTTTTAAAGAGCTCCCAGATCTGACCGTTTGGGTCACATCGTGACCCTGGCCGGTACTACCGGTGGGTGGGCGGAACTATCACTGGCACCCAGGCAACAGTTAAAAATTAGTGACATGAAATGAAGAACATGATCCTGGCCAGAACTTCTGGTGGGTAGCAGTACTTCCGCCTGGGAAGGTACTACCGCCCGAACTTCCGATCGAAGTTTCGTCAAATAGGACTCTCCATACAAAGAGGATAGTGAACCGAAACCTAGCTGAGCGGAAGTGGCCCAGGTACACCCTACGATACTACCGGTGGCAAAAAATTCCCTAGTGGTGCTACCGGTGGCCCGCTGGAACTTCCGCCCATGGAAACTTCAGAACCGAAACTGTAATAACTTTGGCATCCGATCTCCAAATGAGATAAAACCAATTTTGTTAGAAAGATAACGACGTGTAGAATCCAACATTTTTGGGAAATATTGAGTATCACCAAGGGAGAAAATATCATGAATATATATGTGAGATATGTCCCAAGGTGTGGAGCCAGAAAACCCGCAATATCAAAAACACAATAAGACATTCAAAGGAAATCCTTTTTTGATGAACTAGAGCTTATTATTGAGATAACCACAAGATCTAGATCCTCACATGGACAATATCAAAATAACAACCAAGAAATATGATGCTATGTATGCCATGGTTTGAGCTCTCTTCGAAAGATACGATCGAGTTACTCACTCGAGAGCCCCTCTTGATAGTACGACTATCTATCCAAAACCTGGTCTCCCAACAACTACAAGAGACTGGTAAAATAGAAAACTTATCAAGATCATACATTTGACTTGAGCATCCCACTTGAGCTTGATGTAGACGATCTTGACTTCTTCAAGATGGAACATCTTTCTTGATCACTCTTGCTCGCGCTTTCCTTGATGAAGACTTGAGACTTGCTCCCCCATACTCCATGGGGAAACCTCTTCTTTAAACTTGTATTCATCACACCATGATCACCGAGGATGGCAAGCTTCAAGCATGAGATCTTCTAGAGATGGTGCATATTGAGCTTGCACTTCATTTCTTGATGATGTCTTGAAGCTAGCCATGAGGAGCTGCATCTTCTTCTTCAAGACACTCTTGATATTCTTCTTCTTCTACATGATTCCAATAGGCACAAAGCCCTTGATCATTTCTTCTTCTTCTTCTTCCTCTTCTTCATTTTTCATCCTTGAAACCAACACATGCCCCAAGCGATACCGATGGACAAAACCTACAAGTGAAACTCAATTTACACATTAGTCCATATATAACACCCCAGTTTTAGTTAATCTTAATTAGGGTTTGTTTGTGCATCATAAGCATCATTATTTTGCTAAGACAAAATGCAAGAAAAAGAAATAAGCAAAACCCTAAACCCTAGCTATTTTCCTCTTCCTCTCAAATCAATTCAAAAGAGTTTTGAATAATTTGAAAAGTACAAAAGTTTGTGAAGCCCAAACTGTTACAAGGGCGTCACATTTTTTAAGTGGTTTATAAATTCTGGTGCTATTTCTGAAATACCCAAAACAACTTTGGTTTTGAAATTTCAAACAGAAATAGAAAACATGTTTTCTATAAAAAAGGGAACCGAAGCCGCAGAAGGCCGGCCCATTCTTCCTATCCCTTCATGTTGCTTGCACGTGGCATTTTGCAGCCCACCTGTAGCCCAAGTCGGCCCACTAACGGCCTCGTACCGGTTCGGCCTTCTCCCCGCTTCATCGTCTTCGACGGTGACGCGGAAGCAGCTCGCTGGCGCCGCACTCGCCGTTCGCCGTCGCGCCGTGCCAAGATGCGCGCCATCGACGTGGCCGACGCATACAAGTACCTTCACACCGCTGTGAAGAAGCCCTAGCATGCCACTTCTCCATCCCCCTCGCTCTCGCATCGCAGGGCGCAAGCCCTAGCCTCAGACCTTGTCGACGCCCCGCCAGTTCCGGCCACCCCAAGCCCCGTCGAGACACCTAAGAGAACCGCCATGATCCCCTCGTCATCCTTCTGGAAGGAATCGAGCTAGGGTGCTCTGAGTCGAGCCCCACGACGTTGTCTTCCCCATCACTGACAGAGCTCGCCACCATCCGTGTTGTTGCTCCCGACCTCGCCTGGCCTCCATGACCCCTCTGCTAGATTCTCGGTGAGCCCGTGGTCCTCATGGACCTCTTCAATTTGCCCCTCCCTCGCTGGTTCACCATAGCACCGTGCAGTGCCCCTCGCCGCCACTGTCCGCCATTGTAGCCGCTGTTCTGGCGACCTTTTCTGAGCGGCACCACCACTAATCGGTCCGTGTCGGCCTCCTCTCTCCAAAGAGCCCACCCACGCATCACGGCATGCCCCCAGTCGACAGATTCGTCATCGACCTAGGAGCTCACTATTGCTGACGTCATGCTGACGTCAGCATGACGTAGTAATCCCTTTTTGTTTTTCTTTTAATGTTTTCTGGATATAAATCCTGTGGGCCCTGGTTGTCAGAATTTTAATAATTTCCATAACTATTTTCTAAAAATAATAAACTCCTGACATGTGGGCCCAGATAGAAAATAATTTATATAATATCAGAAAAGCATTTAATTGTTGTAAAAATGATTTAAAATGTATTTAAAATGGAAAAATCATAACTAATTCATTTTAAGTCAGAGAAATACAAATAATATATCAAAATGTTCAGAAAAATGAGATCTACACATTAGACTTATAATAATGCATTGTTAAACAACTTTTATTACAACTTTAATTAGAAGAATAAACTACCCCCTCACAGATGATTCCGGGGTCTCTCCTGTATCAGGGTTTGAAACCTCGGACCCTGTTTAAAATGGTCGAGCATGTCTTAGGGGTTCATTTCCATACAATTTAACTTTTCATATCATCATCCTTGCTTGAGCATTGTATCGATGCCATGTGTTGATTGTTTCCCCCCTTTATTTCTGATGTTTGCTTCTTCCCGGTAAAATAAAATATCAAGATCAAGATCGAAGACCGAGATCAACACCATTGAAGACCGACGAACAATACTTGACCAACTGTAACCAAGTCAAGTACAAGGCTTCCGAAGATCTTATTTTTGAGTTATCAACAGGCAAAGGCAAGCATAGCCCCACCATTATACAATCCTGTGATTTTGAAAGTATTTCTTTCCTGCCATGATGCATACGATTCTACTGTGGTCTTTTATCGATAGATAGAGTACCCTATCTATTGCATTACTCCCTTTGAGCTTATATTACCTGATCCACTTCTCCTGGCATAACTAGGTTTGGCTTGTGTGCATTGCTAGAGCTTTTATACGTGTCTTTCTTAGCCATGCTTAGATGCCAGTGCTAGTTCATCCAGATGATGTATCATACGCAGAGAATCTAGTATGATAGAAGAACAAGATATACTGATGAGGTAAGATCAGTGGTAAAGGTTAAACATGCTAAGGCTTGTATGGGATGCCATGGTGGGATGTGGTTTTTGTAGTCCCATGCTCGCCACTACTAGGAACCGAGTTCTTGCCTTTGAAACTGAGATGAGCATATAGCCACACGGGGTCTAGAAAACCTCATGAATAACTAACTTTCCTAGTAGATTCCATGAGTCACCTAGTTCGGCGTTCCATTCGACATATGCATAATTGGTTGTTCTCGAAGGAGGTGAAGGAGGTGCATCATAACAGGTAGGGAAGTGTGGACCAGGTTGCTTGAGGTCGATGGAGCCCCTGATAAATCAACCTCGCCCACATCTTTAGGGATCGGCTTCGGGATTTTACCCATTACGGCGGAACCATCCTTAGGGTGTGACTCATGGTCTCGGCAAAAGCAAGATAGAGGTCATGTCTAACCACCCTCTGCCGGCCTCCCAATGAAGAGGGCTAATGATTCTGGCATTAAGAGTCGGTTAATACGTGCGGGCAAAGTTGTACACCCCTGTAGGGTTAAATCTTTTCAAAAAGCCGTGTTCATGGTTATGACGCTTGGTGACCGAATTCTAAGATCATGGAGAACATTAACCTAATCGTAAAACTTGGAAGATCAATATGTGCTTAAGGATGCTTCCTCACGGGTACGAGGGGGGTGATCCTAGTTGTGAGATGAGGATTACTTTGGTGGATATCAAAAAATTATGATCAACTCTTTGGAGATGTCGCTCTCTTATCCCCTTTTAAAATATTCTAATTAGATGAGCTTCTTCTCCCTCTTGTTTTATAAACAAAGATGGCTTTATGCAAAATAACCCCACCAGCCATAAGTCTTGCGGAGTACAACCTGTACTCACCCTTGCTTTGTTGATACTTTTATAGTAGAATAAGTGTCCCCCTGAAGAAAAGTTTGGTATGACATCGACACTAACGAGTAGCTTGGGGTTCCCAGCCGGCAGCCTGAAATCTATGGGTTGGGACGTCATCGTTATGATTCAGTCCTCTTAGGCCATTTGTTAAGTCTGCTATACTTAATAGCATAATTTGTCTTCCATTGTTTGATGTTTGTGGTTAGTGACCTCTGCTTGTAATATTTTGGTTCTTCGCTCAGTTATGAGCTTGCTGTAATATTTTTTGTGTCATAGGGTTATTGTTGTGTTACCGATTTCTTCATTGGATATCCTTGAGCTCTAGGTTAAGCTTATGTCGGACTAAGGTCTGGGATTTGTTTAACCCTGATCCTGGGGGTGTCACACTATAGAGATTATTATTAATTACCAAAACCACACATGGGGGCATACATACCCTTCCACCATCGATCCGGTCTTCAATTGAACGAGCATATGTCACCCCCTCTCATTAATTTCTTTATTAATTGTCCTCCTCTCCGCTCTGATGTCCATGCTCCCCACATCTGATCGAATCACTTAGTTGGTCTCCCTCTGATGCCCCTCCCCCTCACCTCAGGCTCCACTCCCATCCCCAAACTCCCCTTGTCGTGCTTCATCCACTGACTAGAGTTACTGTTTCCCACCACGAGCTCTACACCTCCACATATCGATCCACCCTTACCACACTAATACCATCCCATCTCCTTGTCCATCCCTATACCTCTATGTCGCAATTGATTGCGCCAAAATCCATGACATTTCTCCATGGGGAGACATCACCGGGGGAGAACTAACTAACATCCATGGAAGTAGGTGTAGGCCGATGGAACTAACCAACGGGGCATCACATATTCTTAGTATGGTTCCTAATAATTTGGTGCCTAAAATGTTGTATGAATTACAGACTAGGAGGAAACCAACCCTAAGTTATTTTCATGTATGAGACGGGCCTGCTGAGGCAATAGTTTTTAATCCAAACATGGGAAAGTAAGACCCAAGATAGTTAACTGTCACTTTTATTGGTTATCCTGACAAATCTAAGGTATATCATTTATATTATCCAAAATAGTTCACTAAGTTTGTTCAAACAAGACATGGTGTATTCTTAGAAAGTTATATGATTAGAGGGAGTATGACTCCTAGTAAATAGCCTTGGAGGAGAAACAAGAATATCTCCTGATACCTATTATCCAAGAGCTAGTGTTCCCAGTACATGTTGAGGTTGCACCTCGAGTTGTGATGAATACTAATGCTACACCTACTGAGATACCTATAACTAGTTTAGATATTGTACCAAATGATAGTTCTATGGAAGATTCTCATCCGCCTTTTGTTGTCATAGGTGTACCAAAAAATGGACCTCTCAAGGTCAAAGCAGGCTAGAAAGTCCGCTATTTCTGATGATTGTCGTGTATTGGATTTTGATACCGGGATGGGAGATCCCTTTTTTAGTTCGGACAGGGGTGCATCGTCCAGCGAGCTCAATCGGCGAGCTAGATTAACACACAATCACACAGAGACATATGTTTTTTCCCAGGTTCAGGCCATGTTGTGCGGATCCCTATGTCCTGCAACTATCCACTATACGATGTATGATCACACTATTATATAACACCCCAGACTCTTCGTTTCCTGGCTATCACTCCTGGCAGCTTAATAGGATCTCTAGACTAGCTCCACAGACCAACACTAGTCTTTTCTACGCACTTTATCCTTACTCATGCGCACTTGGTACCCACTTCCCGGTCGGTCACCCATCCTCAAATTGCTCCAGGACAAGCACGTTTTGCCTCAAAGTTCTTTTCAGATGAGCTTCCAGAAAATAAGTTGTAACTTATTGGTATGAGTATTCTATCAATCCTATTAAGCCATGCGTTAGGATCTCACATGTTACAATCTATTACCGGGGAAGAACTTAGCCAATTGGGTGAAACCGAGCCGAGTCGAGCCGGCTCGAGGCTCGGCTCGGTTTGGCTCAGTAAAATCGAGCTGAGCCTGGGCTCGGCTTGGCACACAAAAACAATCATAAATTGAGCTCATGGCTCGGCTCGGGGGGCTCGCGGCTCGCTCGTACGGCTCGACGAGCCAAACGCTGAGAGAGAGAGGAAAATCTTTCAATTCCCCACGTATCTGTCTCTGTAGAATTTTGACCTGTCGCTCTCCCTCATCCTGCATTCCCGCAAGGCTTGGCGCCCCCGCCGACGTCAGCCGACACCACCGCGAGTCTCCTCTTGACCTCCTCCCATGTCTAGCCACCCTACTGCTCCTCCCGGACTAGATCCCCATGGTCACGCGCGGTCCTTGCTCGTCTAGGGTTAGCGAGGCAGCCACGCCGCCCGCTTGCCAGCCCTCCGCCCATCGGCCCTTAGCTGCCCACCACAGACGGCTGGTCTTCTTCTCTACCGGACCACCACCAACGGCTGCAGCTGGTGTGAGCTCTCAGGTCTCAACAGGTCGGTATGTATTTTCTGCCATGTTCTTCTTTTCTAGCAATCAATAGGAGATTAGGATTTTGATACATGACTGGTGGCGATGTATTGGAAATGTATGGCTAAGCAAAAATCACAGAGCGATCTAGTGTTACATGGGAACTAAAATCCTAATTTCTGCTACTGTATGGCTGAGCAATGAGTATAAATCGTATTGTACTTTAGTCTTACACGGAATCGATCTGTTGGAGCTATGTTACTGCTACTGTCTACATGACCTTGTATAGTTAGTCTCCTAAAATCCTACTGCACAATTTAGCATTTAACTAGGGTATCGTAAAAATATGACCTCTATCCTGTATGTTAGCTACATAGCATCTTAAAATTCTAGTGCATCTTGTAGTCAGCTGGAACATAGTATGACCTCTCTCCTGTACATTGGCTACATTTGTATTGTGCTTGGTATTTTAGAATGGAGCCCAATTGATACTTTGACATGCCTATGAATGTCTAAATGTGTGATGTGGCACCCCGCTAAAATCACTACTAGAAAATCGCTGTGTTTTTGGTGCATTGCATCATCATGACCGCATGCTCATGTCATCATGCCAGATTGCATTTGAGCATCGTCATCATCATGCATCTGTTGTCTGAAACTATTTTCGAAAAACTCTATTTCTGTTTTCTAAATACCTAGCCTTTATTCAAATACAAAACCCGGGCCTCCGGAATATTTTGGTTTGTCTAAATACGGTTTGCAAAAGCCCCGTTTTAAATAATAAAATTTTATATTATTTTTTTAGGAGGCAGCCCGCCAGGCCCGAAAGCTCGGCCGGCCACCTCCATACCCTAGTCTAAAAACAATATCTAATCCTAATTCTACCCAATCCTATCCTACCCAACCTCCCTCCACCTCACCCTGACCAATCCCCTCCCTCCACCTCACACCTCCACCTCACTCCAGCCAACCACCAGCCGCCACCTCCCCTCACACCCGCCACCTCACCGGTGGACACACACCCACACCACACGCACGCACTCCCACGCGCGATGCCCGTCGCCCAGACCGCATGCCCCACCAACTCCCAGCCTCGCTGTCCCTCGACCCACCCCAGGACCAACAACGCCCGGCCTCGATCCCCTCGCCCACCCCGCGGGAGCCCGCGCCCTCTGCCCCGCGAGAGACGCCCGCCCATCGCCGCCTTATCCCCTCCGCTCCGGCCGCACCCAGCCCCGCCGTGAGTCCTCCACCCCCGTCCGCACCCGCCCTGGTCCCGCACCCACGCGGCTCCTCACCGGCCGCCAACAGGGCCCCTCCGCGTCGAGCTTCACCGACTCCCCCCCCGCTGCAGCGCTCTCCGGCCAGATCCCGTCGCCGGGCCTCCTCTAGTGCCGGCCTCGCCTCCCCTGCAGCCACGCCGCCACCGGAGCCGGCCGCATCCTCACCTCGGCCGCCTTCCGTGCGAGCATCCGCGGCCGCAGAGCTCCTCTACCACGACCCCGCGTTGCTCAAGCCCGAGCACGCCGGCCTGCAGCACGCACCGTCGCCGACCGATCTCCACCGCCGCCCTGGCCCTCACCGTCGCAGCCCTCTCTTTCTCTGGCTCCGAGCGAAGCCCTCGCCACGAGCTCGCGCGGCGCCTCCCCGAGTCTCCCGTCGGCCCGCCTTGTCGCCCCGGCAGCGAGCACCGCCTCGAGCTCCGGCCTCCCCGCCGCCAGGGCCGCCCTCCACCGCGTCGGGCCAACCCCTGCCTCGCCTTGTCATTCCTGTACCCCCTCCGTTGTCGGGAGCCCCACGCCGGCCTCCTCCTCCCGCCGCGTCCAAGGGTCTCCGGCCGCGACCGTGCCCAGCACCGCATCTGCAAGTCGCATTTCCATGTGCTGCTTTTGTTGGTGCCCTGCTCTTAGTGTTTCTGCGTGTCTGTGCGTTTATGTGTGTATGCATGTGTGGTTGTGTTGTTACGAGGCTTTGGAGAACCCTGGCGTACCGAGATGGATCCCTGCCGTCCAGGACCGAGACGACTGTCTGTGTTTTCCATACACCCGAGTCCTATACCAAGATCGGCATCGACAAGAACCGCCTGCTGTCAAGTTGTTCCGACGATCCGACCCAAGACCCGAAGACCGATCCGGAACGCCAAGGTCTCCTTCACGAATGCGGATCCGAAGACCCCAAGACCCCGGATCCAAACCCCGGCATCCGCTTCATGCTCTCCTTCCCGGACGCCAAGTCTCGTTCCCGGAGGCGAAGGCCGATCTCGTCGACCCCTAGACCCTCGGAGCCAAGTTCCCCGAACCCTAATGTGATCCCCTAACTAAGACCCCTATTTTATAAATGCCATCTATATAAATTGTTGCATATTAAATTGTTCATGTCGCATACATATTGTGTGGTTTGGGGGCATTATATTGATTCACCTAAATTAAATATGGAGTGTTTATGCGGGATACCTTTGTCTTATCCCGGACTCCATTTAAATTGGTGTAGCGAACCGATGCCATGTTTCGCCCTGTTAATACAACATTTAAATTGTGGGGGTTCTAAATAACTTGAACCGTTTAATTAATTGACGGGACCTCGGTTCCGCTTAATATTGACTAATCGCACCGCGTCTGTGCCATGTCATGCATCACATCATAATCATGCCGATTCTTCTGTCGTAGCATTAAATATTACATCCGGTGTTTCTTCTAGTGTTTGCTTCTTCGCGGATTAGGCCGATGAGTGGATGCGAGTACCGACAAGTTCTCCGGATATGAACCTTCGGCAGTGTTTCCCCAGGCGAGCATCCCTTCCCCTTCTACCTATTTTGCATTTATAGTCTTTATTTCCTCCTGTTGAATTATTGCTATCCGTGTCGCGATGCTTTAGTTTCCGTACACTAGTTATACCCCGTGCAGCCTCTATATTGGCATGGACACCTCCTAATACCCGTTGTTTGGTAGATAGCTGGCCTTGCGAGTCGTAGTTGCTTGCTTAGGTGCGATCTCGTGTTATCGAGCACCCCAGTTGTTGGAATGCTGGCAGATGTTTATGGTGGAGATGCTTAATGGTGGAGATGATCATGACTTTAAACACAACTATTAAATTGCTAGATATAACTAATGCAGAGGCATCGGTGGGCAATAGATGTTATTTGGTTCTTCCACGCTCACTTGTGTCCCGTAGGATCCTGAGTACTTGATACATGTTCCTTGATTTTTCGCACTATCCACATCCGGGAGGCCGTGGACCCTCCTGAGCCAGAGCTTGATTCATTTCTATTTCTTGGGGCCACAAACTAGTTTGCGGTTTTACTTACCTCTTGTACTTATAACATGTTACTGCTTTATTTAAGATTGTGCGTGGAGCACCTGTACTGTTTAGGATTGCGGAGTGTTTTTGCGGTATCGACAAGCCCAATCACACTTTCGGGTTCCCCATCGTTTACAGCCATTGGCGCAAACCTTGGGTCCGTCTCGGAGCCGGCCAACTTCGTTGCGGGTAGCTTAATGGGTGGCCCCCTGAAATATTTATGAATCCTGTGATCGTTTTGTCGTGAATGCCTCGTTGGGTTTTGAGTTGGTTTTTCCGAGGTTGATCGAGTGTGTGTTGCTATTTGTGCACCCCTGCAGGGTAAAACTTTCTGAAAGCCGTGTCCGTGGTTATGGACGACTTGGAGCATAGTATCTCGATCATAGACAAGCATAACTAAAGTAGTGCTATAAATTTGACTTAATATGTGACTAGTAATCAGCTCAATTATAACGGAATGGATATTAAAAATGCCAACAACTGGTGGATCTTGGTCGTATCG
Source organism: Avena eriantha (assembly GCA_910589775.1). NCBI lineage: Eukaryota > Viridiplantae > Streptophyta > Magnoliopsida > Poales > Poaceae > Avena > Avena eriantha. Next base: position 153,053,573 of record OU342746.1, on the reverse strand, counting down.
TGTTCTGATATACCTGCCTAGTAAGTATTGCAACTCCAATGGAATGTGATAAAAGTGTCAACAACTGTTGGGTTTGGGATTCCTCAGGACAATTATATCTGACTAGTAAATGTTCCAACTACAATGGAATGTTAATTAAACTGCCCACTACTTATGCTTTAGGATGACCCATTCTATCTATATCTGATTAGTAAGTGTTGCAACTATAACAGAATGAGTAAAACTGTCCACTTTGTGAGTTCCTCGGTTTGACTTCCTCGTTTGGTCTCGAGGGGGAAATGCCAGGATGGGTATGTTTGGTGTTAGTATCAGGTTGGATCTGAATAAGTCTTTCTTACCCTCTCTAATAGCCGCCAGTGATACCGAGTCTCTATAGGTTGTCTAGTGCTGCTGCGCTGCCGCTTCAGCCCACCATACCTATGTAGGCGAGAGCCGCCGAATTCTAGCTTCGCCGTGTACTGGCCTCAGTACTGACGCTCCTCTTTTTCTTTTGCCCTTTGTCGGCACCCCTTTTGTATTAGCAGGTTTGAGATCGACGTCGTTAGCAGGGTTACCCTTCCGGCTTGGCCTGGGCAGGGTTATGGACGCCATTGGTTATTCTTTAGGGCTCTTAGCCCCATTTGCATCTTGTCCGTACTCGGACGCTGTATCGATTTCAAGGTGATTTGGATCTTTGTACTGTATATCTGTATTCTTGACTCGCTAAGTCGCTGTTGTATATATATCTGTTCTGTGGGTCCCATCAAGGACGGTTGTGTTATGGTATTACTTCGTTTTCCACCCGCACGAAAGTGCCTGGTGGGAGTCCTTGAATCGTTTCTATGCGGGTTTGGCGAAAAGGGCTAAAACTTGCATAGGGCCGATTCGAGGGTGTTACATGTGATTATGATGTTGTAGATTTATTTTGTATTTGGACAGACTTCTTGCTACTGCTTCTCTCCTCCACCAAAGAGATGCAACCTGGACAGGAGAGTGAAGGATCGCAGACATACTATGATTATGACACTATCTATATGACGTTTGCATTGTTAACTTGTGACGTATGCACATGTTACCTATTTGTACTTTGTGAAGCTTGGTGTACTATGACATCTTCAATTTTTGTTTATAATTCTGAATTGTTACAGTTTTAGTGAAGGTCATGGCAAATTTTTAATTACACCAAGCCTTCGAGCCGGCTTGCGAGCTTCACCGAGCTGGCTTGTCGAGCCTCGAGCCCGAGTTGCAGGGTTTAGGCTTGGCTTGTCCACCCTTCGAGCCGAGCCAAGCCCAAGCCAAGCCTTGTCGAGCCCGAGCCGAGCCTTGAGCCTCAAGCTTTGTGTCCACCACAAGGGTCGGTCACCATGCGCCTCATTTTACCATGACCGACATGGGCCTCATTTTACCATGACAAGGGGACACCACAAGGGTCGGTCACCATGCGGTGATGCTGAGACACCACACGGAGGGCGTGGTGCGCATGGCTGCGACGTGGCAAAACTACCCTATTAGCCTCTAGTGTTGGTCGGGCTATGCTTGCTTAGGGGGATGTCAGCCTCCTTGGTGTAGGTCCTCTTCCTAGATTATGCTTCGATCTTCCTCTTCCGGGATCGATACATGGGGAGCTTCCTTCCGTGGGGTTTCCCAAGGTCCCGGGGATGATGGCCCAGTTCTCTAGGCTCCTCTTCCGTGGCATCGCACACCACTCCACCACGCTAGACTCCACCTTCTTCCATGGTGGCGCTGACCTCGACCACCTCATCCTTATGCATCTTCGTACGTCCCCAATCGCTCAAACATATATTTTATATTCCACGGAATTGGGATTTGTTTATATATCATTATTTATGATTTGATGTGCCATGGGATCCAAAAATTAACATTGTTGGGTAGTAAGCAATGATCTACAAACTGTTTAACTGGTAAGCTCATTCCATTGTCTAGGTAAAATATATATGTGGTCCAAAATGTTGAGGTACACGCCCACTATCTTAATCTGTCCATATAATTCTTTACAATTTCATGACTCTCCCTAGAAATGGTGAACGACCGCAGTAACAAAGTTCCCCGGTCTCAATAGTCTATGGCCTCTACCATGCGAGGTGAACATGCTTTCAATTTATGGCTCTATAACACAAGACACATATAACTGAGAAAATATACTCCCTTCAATATAGGTTTAGCTATAAAGTTAACATGACCAATATTCTTTCACTTGATATTTTAGGTTTGAATATTCTATCATTAGAGAAGTACTCCCTTCGTTATAGGTTTGGCAATGATGTTGACATGACCAGGTCAAGGTAGGAGAATCTGAAGCAAAATGTTAGAAGTTATAGGCCAAAAATTTCTTACTATGTTTGCACCATCAACAAAACCACAAACTACAAAAGAAATATGATAATTCTCTTTAAACTCCAAACATGCATAGAATGTCAATCTTAGTGTAGGAACTATAACAAAGCTAAATGTCATGTCTTTCCTGTGTAGTACTTCTTATTCAATTTTATTAGAAATTATATTATGCCTTACATATATGAAGAAGGGGAAACCTTTGAATTCTCATGTGTTTGTTGACAAGATGTTATCAGTGAAGATAAAGTGAAGTGTGATAATAAAGGTAATACCAGTCTCATATCAAACTGGAGAGAATATGTTCGCCAACACAATCTTCAGAAAGGTGATGTTGTGCCTTCCACTTTGCAGTTAAAGTGAGGTCTCTGATCGTGACCGTGCATCTTTCGTAGTGGTTTGAACTTGTTGGCATTGATTAGATTTGTAGCTAGCTATGTGAGCTATGAACTTGTTGGAATGAGAAGTACTATATGTATATAATGAATGCTCATGTTCGCGTTGATTCAGTGGAACTTGCATTCTCTGTGTTGTGAGTTATTCTGTTATTCTATCCATGATAGATATTAGATATTTAATAGGGACTGAATTACAAAATTTCTATATAGCATGCCCCGACAGATACATCACTAGAAGTGCTAATGTGATGTCGTTGCTCGTAATGTCTGGCACCTAAGGTGTGTTGGCCTACAATGGGACGTGGCGTAACCGTTCACTTGCCGTGCTAGAACAAGGGTGACGGGTAACGATGTGCCGAGCGGAAAAAACGCCGTATATCCACTTTCCCCGATGCAGTTATCTCTGATATTTTTTTGCCACGTCAGTGCGAGCACCGTGATTAGACGTGTGCCTTGGTGTTTATAAGCTCCAGGACCCGACGTCCGTATTGTAGTGTGGTTCAATAGTACTTAATTAACCGTTATAATTTATTGTCTCTATATGAGTTCGAACACTGAGATGATCTCATAAGTTTTGTAGTAAGTATAAGTTTCTGAAGCTCCTAAGTTAGACAAGTTCTATTTACATGATTGTACCGTACTATATAATGACCGTTGTAATTATTTTGTCTCGTATGTCATTTTTTTTTGTAAATAGACTTATAAATTTTGCTTATGATCAAGGGGGAGAATGTCGAATATTTATGATCTAAAGGCTAGGTCAATAGGTCAACAATTCCGGCTACTACAGTACATGGTGCTACGGTAAGTCGGTTTGCCCTATCAAGGGCATCCACTCCATCAGTTCCGCTAGTATAGGTGCCAGTATCTAACCTATAATAGGGGGGGGGTGTCCTGGGAGGCACCACAAAAATCGGATTTAACAGTCTATCCGATTGGATCACCTAGGGAGTGTTTGGTTGCCCGTTTTCCAGTTTCTCGCATGGGACGAGAAGAAATAAGGGCGTTTGGTGTATTGGGTCGCAAGTGTTTCTTGCATCGCACGAAATTCAAAGCAGCCCAAAAGTTGGCCCGCTAGGAACACCGATTTTGGGTGTTTCCGCGGGGACAGGCCCCGCTCGTGCAAAAGGAGGAAAAACCTGTGCTGCCCATGCGAGCTCGGCGATGGTGCGAGCCGCGGGTTCTCCCAAAAGCTGGCGGGAGAAATTTTGTCAACGCCCGCTGACGCGCGCCGGTATAAAGCGCCACACCAACGTCCATCGCCACCATTTTCCCCATTCTTCGAGCTCTCAAGCCAGTGAGGTTCTACATCACGCAATAGGTAAGCGGCAGGATCGGCGGTGGTGTTTGTAGACCGGCTGGTGCAGGCGTTCTTCTCCAAGATCTTCATCCTCGATGTGCTCCGCTCCTCCGATGCCGGTGAGTTTCGTCAAACCCTAGGTCTAGTAGCTTCAGTCTATTAGCCCCTTCTAGATCGGATTGTAGTTTGCGGTAGATCTGGGTTAATATGACTAAGGAACTGCTAGGTATAGTCATAGATTGGTGGTTTCGTAGGATCATTGCATGTTTAGGCTTGTGTTCATGTGTGTAGTCTAGGTCCTGATACGTGCGACCATGAAATGTGTAGGACATGACCAACGATGAGTTCAGCTAGACCCTCCTGGATTCTCATGAGACCTTTGTCGCTGAGATCCAATCCCAGCTACCGCCTCTGAGGCTCACCTATCCTCAGCGCACGGAGATCTTGTCTGTGCCTCCGATAACCGGGTATACGGTAGAGCAGATTGTAGAGCAAGCTGCCAAAATCATGGCCAAGAAGAAAGCCAAGGCTGGCAAAGCCCACATCACAGGCCAGTGCAAGGGGGTTAATGGCACCATGAAGTGGAAATCGTTCTTCTCGGCGTTCGTGTTCAACCAGATGTGCAAGATCATCAAGAGCGGCGTTAGGACGGAGAAGGGGTTCAAAGAAGTGCACCTGAATACTATTGCCCACAAGATGTTTGAGTTCTGTGGCATCGAGGTTTCCTCCCAGTAGGTGTACAACCACCTGCGTAAGTGGAGGACCAGGTGGATCCATATCTCCAGGTTCAGAGACCTTAGCGGAGCTAGCTGGGACGAGGAGACCTGCACCATCATCTTGGAGGAAGCCCACTACAAGGGACACATCTCGGTATTAACTAATTTTAGTAACATCTCCTTTGATTTCGAACACTATACTCACTAACCTCGCTAATCTCCCACCAATTCCTTGTCTCAGGATCACCCCAAGGATGCCGAGTACCTGAACAAGCCTGTCGCCAACTATAGCCAGATGGAGTCCATCTTCTCCTTCGGCCTTGCCAGTGGCAGGTTTGCAATGGGCTCCACTGAGCTTCTTGGCGAACCATGCCCTGAATACGTATAGACCAAGGAGTCAGAGACAGTGATACTTGATGAGGATGCCGAGACCGATGCCGCCGTAGGTTCTCCTGCTGCCAGCGTTGGTCAAGGCGGCAGCACAAATGCCTACGTTGCAGGTGGCTACGATCCTTGCAAGAAGAGGAAGAGGTCGTTGCTGGGGGAGGAGGACGTCATCGCCATCACGTGCATGACCGAGGCCGTGAAAGTGGTGGCGACTGCCATTACCACTGCTTCCCCTCCTTATGTGCACCCAGCTCTGTACGACACCGTCATGGCAGCCAAAGGGTACAACCTTGAGGCTCTGATTGTGGCGCTCAACCACCTCTTCGACAACTGGGCTATGGGCAACGGCTTTGTTCAGATGGCATAGAACCACATGGATCTCTGGCTCAAGACCTTCCTGGCCAAGCACTACTACGTGTAGTGCGTCCTCCCTGATCATGGAGATGGTGGCGGCAGTGCATGCATGATGAAGAAGTTGTATATTTTGAAGTAGCTAGGGACTTGATGAAAACTTATGCCTGTTTATTGTGAGGTGGTATATACTAACCCCTCAGATGATGGAGAACTTATGCGGTGTTAGGATTGCACCCCTTTTGATGTGGTGGTAGGATCTCACCATAGATGTTGGTTGTGATCGGTTGGATCACACTAACTTGGTAGGTTGGAATCGCTGATGCTTGTGCCCATATGATCATGCATGCTTAACTAGTTTATGCTTGTGCCCTGTGCTTGTGAAATTGATCTGTCTGCCTTACTTGTGATCCTTAATATGTTGCATATGTGTTATGTCTCACAGAAATACAACTGGTACATGGTGTACTACCGCAAGAAGCCGGAAATCTATAAGACATGAGAGAAGTGTAGCCAACAAGTAACGGGTTACCAGCGCAACCTCCATAAGGGGTTTAAGACTCTAGAGCAAGCACAAAGAGCACTCTAAGTTCTTAGAAGAGCGTCCCCAGAAGGAACAACCGTCAGTAGAAATGAAGGTTAATTTCACTCCACCGCCATCAGTTCGTCAACAAGTTCATCCACACGAGCAGGTTCCACCTATACGGGGTGCAAGTATGATCAAAGACATCATCATCGTTGGCCTAATCATGTGGATTATCCACTACTAGTTGTTCTGATTCAGGTTGATCGATCATGTAAGATCTTAAACCCTGGTGGCTAGTTGGTAAGCTCACCATTTTGCCATGCGAGGTAAGCACATCGGGCCGGATGCGGGCTCCCAAACATGCAACTTTGCACCAACAGAGCCCAATCTGGGAAACCAAACAAAGTGGCCATTATGGGCTCTCCTTGTGGGAAAACGAAAATACATGCAACCAAATAAACAGCCTATCCTGATCCGAGGGCAATCTTCCCCCATGCAGCACACAACGGTCCAAGTGACAAAAACGGGAAATTCCGGCCAGCGCAACCAAACACGCCCCTAGACAGTGAGAACTGTAGATTATTTTTCACCACGTCGCATATAAGAAGCACATCACAGACACCGGCGGTAGAAACCCTAGCCGCCGCCTATCCTCATATATACTACACAAGCTCTTGAAGAAGAACTGATGATGGGAGGATCTTAGGATCTAGGTAATTTGCATGATCTTCTCTTTTGTGTACTCAAAACATGAGCTAGTTGATCCTGGCAGCACAACAGTAATCTCATAAATAGTCCATGACAATGGTAGCACCTCCTATTTCTGCCATTGTCATGGTTGATGCGAAGAGCACAGATTTACCCCGAAACAAAGACTGGACCAGCACTAGCGCACTACATTGTTCAGGAAACTATCAGGTACTTCCATCTGTTGCATAATATGAGCATCTTTTGCAAGGGAGTATGCGGCACGCAATTTAATATGATGATTTTTGGGCCTTATTCTGTTTATCTACTCAACCAGCTTTTATTCTTGATTAATTATCATAAAAACGAAACACTAATTTGTAGCGTTCTTTGCGCTCATTACTTGCCAACGATCAATGCTCCCAGATCATACGCGAGCATGGTCTTGTCCTGATCGGCGGCGTTCACGTCGTACAGCGGCGACGACCGGAACGCCCACAGCCCGTCCCCGCAGGACCTGACGGCGACGCTTGCGTCGATGTACTCCTGCCTGGCGCTCCCGAACGAGCAGGCGAACAGCTGGTTGACGACGGCGGCCATAAGCCGGTGCGCCAGGTCGTACTTGTCCTTGCAGTTCGCGTACGCGGCCCTCTCGTCGCCGGACGCCTTCTGCAGCAGCTGGTCCACGGTCTCCATGGTGGACTCGTACGACAGCTTGGCGAACCTGGTGGCGATGACCGCGTAGGTGGTGACCTCCCCCGCGCGATCCGCGTGCCGCAGCGTGTCCTGGCAGAGCTGGTACAGGGGCTGCGAGGTGCACGCCTTGAGGCACGCCGCGTCGATGTCCATGGTAGGCACGTTGTCGCAGGCGTCCGTCCCGGCGAAGAAGTGCGATGACACAGTGGCCAGGGCGAGGATCAAGGTGAGGGCTGCTCTCTCCGTGTCCATACCTTGCTCCTAGAGAGGCCAAGGGCGAGTAGGGGTGGTGGAAGAAGTGTTGAGGTTGATAATTGGGTATGAGAAGACTGCCTTCTTATAAGATGGTTTTTCCACCTGGTGCATTCAGAGGAAGAATATATATAGCAGTATACATTATCATTTGCTCTGTTCTGATCAGATTTCCAAAAGATAAGGCGGAATTTTGATTGTTTAAGTACTTATTAAGTTAGCCTAGTAGCAAAAACTGCAATCACAAGAAAGTGCTTTAGAATAAGAATCCAATGACCTTAGTTTGTGTCACGTTTTCCATGTAATTTTTATGGTAGTTCTCAGTCAAAACTTGACATTGAAGTGCATCCCAATTTCCTAATTTCACAACTGATGTAATGCAAAAAAAAAAATCATAATAGTAGACCAATATCTTCTTCAGAATAACCTACATTAAGACTTGTTATTTTCAATATTACGTAATAAATGAAATAACACATTGCCTCACAATTCACATTAATTTAGATACAATTATAGACGCATGTACCAAAGAAATTAGTACCACGCCATCTCTCCCAGACACACAAAGAAATAAATAACTTTCTAGATTTTATATTTATTATCTATGATTAATGCATACCCGTTCAGCAATATCAGAGAGCAATTAAGAAAGGAGCTGAGAAAATGTTACCTTCGAAAAACGTACGACATACACGTACACTACAAATGTAAAGGTGGGCAGTACATCACGCACAGGATATAAAACTAGGCAACAATAGACTGATTGTATATCAGAAGGAGTTAGCCTGTTCTTTGGATACAGTGTTCAACTCATCATTTCCATTCTTCGCCCCTGTTTTGCTTCCTGTGATTTCTCGCTCATTTCAGGACTCTTGATTGCATCCTTATTCATGTGCCGTGAACTGGCAGACGACAAAAGAGTTACCACAAAAGATGTTTCTTGTAAGCATATCAGTAGTGTGTCCTTCATCCTCTTCTTTGATATACAGAGTGAAAGGCCCCAGAACTTGATTCTTAATGTTGACCTACGCTTATCCCAAACGACGGATTTACAAAAAGATATATATATATATATATATATATATATATATATATATATTATATATATATATATATAACAGCGACGACACAAGTTTACCGGGCGATGGGCTTTGTTTCGCTCGTCAGAAGTTAGCCTACTTGATGAATTTGGATCATATTTCAACAAACTCCACCTTGAGACAAATTCCTTCTTATAGCATCAACAACAGCATCTTTTTGACAACAAAGAAAATAGTTTCGGCGCCAAGAGCCACTTGGGCTAATTAGTTAAACGAATTAAGTTCGATCATAGCTCAAACTTAGCAACAAGATCATGTTTAGTCATCATATCAGCAGGATTATCATGAGTACCGATCTCACATACCTTTAATTTACCTTGAGCAACAATGTCTCTAACAAAATGGTACTTAGTTTCAAAAAAAATGGTGCTTGACATCAATGTGATTTGTTCTATCATGGAACATCCGATCTTTTGTAAGGAATATGACACTTTGACTATCACAAAAAAAAGTAATGCAAGAATCATTCCCAAAAGTCTCAGCAAACAAACCTTTCAACTAAATAGATTCTTTGCAACCTTCAGCAATAACCATGTATTCGGCTTCAGTTGTAGATTGGACAACAAGAGCTTGCAAGGTAGCCTTCCAGCTAATAGCACAACCACCAACATTAAACATATAACCTATGAGAGATATTCTCTTATTCAAATCGGCAACAAAATGTGAATCCACATAGCCAACAAGTCCCTCATCGGTCCTGCTAAACTTCAAACAAGCATTAGAAGTGCTACGAAGGTACGTGAAAAACCACTGAACAACCTTCCAATTTTCTTTAAAAGGATTAGTTATGTATCAATTTATCGAACTCATATCATATGATAAATCAGAACGAGAACAAACAATGGCATACATCAAGGAACCAAAAACACTAGAATATAAAACCTTTGACATGCACTCAAACTCTTCATCAATAGTAAAATATTTTGAAACTGACAACTTAAAATAATGAAAAATAGGAGTACTAACTGACTTTGCACCATTCATATTGAAACAATAAAGAACTTTATCAATGTAACTTTTCTAACTAAGAAATAATAAACCAGATTTTTTATCTCGGGTAATCTTGATATCTAAGAACTTCTTCGTAGCACAAAGATCCTCCATCTCAACCTCACTACTTTGATGTGCCTTCAAATTAGTGATTTGTTTCATACTCTTGGAATCAATTAACATATTATCAACATATAACAGCAAGTATATAGTTGATCCATCAACAAATTTAATCTAAACACAACTATCATACCGAGATATCTCAAAACCATGTGAGATCATAAATAAATCAACCCTTTTATACCACTGTCTTGGAGATTGCTATAAGCCATAAAGTGATTTCTTTAACTTGCACACAAAATCCTCTTTACCAAGTACTATGAACCCTTCTGGTTGGTCCATGTATATTTCCTCATCAAGCTCCCCATGCATAAAAACAATCCTTACATCTAACTGCTCAACCTCAAAATCACACATAGCCACAATACTAAAGCATGTGCGAATGAAACTATGCTGTACAACTAGGGAGAACACATCATTATGATCAATACCTGGAATCTGGCTCAAACCTTTTTCTACTAACCTTGTCTTATATATTGAAGGCTCTTTAGGAGATAAACCTTCCTTTCTCTTGAAGATCTACTTGCAGATGACTGCCTTCTTTTGTTTAGGCAAGCGCACAACATCAGATGTGCCAATTTTCTAAAGTGATTGCATCTCTTCTTGCATAGCAGAAATCCACTTCTCGTGGTCAATGGATGCAACGACTTCATTATACATAGCAAGTTCATAATTGTTCTCCACCTGTTCGACACAATTCAAAGCATAGTGAACAAGACTACACTCTGCCATTAAATGAGGACGTGGACCTTTGTTACGCCTTAGTCTATGAACAACAATGGACTCATGCGGCTGATGCAAAATAGTAGATGCGTGCTGAGCAATATAATCATGAAGGGAATATGCCCGAGAGGTAATAATAAAGTGGTTATTAGCTTTTAATACCTCGAATCCTAACGCTCTAATCTCAAGCCTGGATGAACCCAAAAGTGGATAAGGGATTCTACCGTGGAGGCCCAAGGCCACCCATGTGTAGGCCCATAGAAGCGGAGCAGGGCACAGTAGTGGCCAACCACTGTACCCACTTTCAAGAACATCAGGACATGAGTGAGCGGCGTAGTCAACAGGTAAAGTGATAAAATATATACACAAATGAGTATGTATGTCAGCGACATACAATAGTTATAAGAGCCACATCATCTAAAAACAATAGAAATAGAAATATTTAACGCCGTCGGCAAGATCCAAATATCCTAGATAGAGATAATATTTTAGGATATATGCTCATACATCACACATCAGAGTATCAAGCGGAAGAAAAAAACAAGATCCGAGTACGTACAAGAAGCAAATTGGCATAAGATGCCCTGAAAATAAACACATCACACCCACAGATCTAATAGATCTCCATCCCCAAAATCTCTACACCTGACAGTCAATGCCACCATCATCAGTCTATTCGACCCAGTAACCTTCTTGAGAGTATACCTATCTATCCGAACCAAATATTTATCGTGTGAGACTCTAGGGTTACTCGGCAAGTCTTAATGCATCTAAAGGGAATAACCTGGAGTGACGCAATAGCAGCAAAAGATAATAGCTAAATAGTTCTATAGAGGCACTCTACACATCCGCAACCAGATGGACGAACGCTCATTAATTAGTAATAACAGTTATCGAAGCAACATAAATAAACATAGCTCACCCTCCTTCTCGGTTACCGACGAGAAGGCGAAAGAACATCCCATCCGTTAGCATTTTTTATTAACCATTCTATGATTGTTGCACTATTTACTAGTCATGCTTAGTAAAATTAAAGGAGGTACTTTAGTTATGCTTGTCTATGATCGAGAAACTGTGCTCCAAATCGTCCATAACGACGGACATGGCTTTTAAAAAGATTTACCCTGCAGGGGTGCACAAATAGCAACACACACACGACCAACCTCGGGAAGAACCAAATAAAAAGCATTCAGAGGATTCATAAATTATTTCAGGGGACAACCCCAATAAGCTACCCGCAACAAAGTTGGCCGGCTTCAAGACGGACCCAGGGTTTGCGAGAACGGATGTAAACGACTGGGAACCCGAAAGTGTGACTGGCTTGTTGATACCACGAAATTGTGTCGCGATCCTAAACAGTACAGGCGCTCCACGCGTAATAGTAAATAAATCAGTAAATCATGGCATAAGCACAAGATAGTAATAACACTCCAAACTAGTTTGTGGCCCCAAGAAATAAAGTGTGAATTAAGCTCATGCTAAGGGGATCCATAGAGTCCCCCAAATATAGATAGTGCGAATAGTTAAGGAATAGGAATCAAGTACTCGGGGTCATACGGGATACAAGTGAGTGTGGAACAACCAAATAACAACTATTACCCAGTGCTGCCTCTTTTTTTAGTTATCTCATTGCTACTCAATTTAAGTTTTTTAGGTACCTCATTCCCCAAGGACTCTCACAAACTCTACAGATGCAATTCTACGACTCGTATGACTCAAACAACTCCTGTAGTAATGGCTCATAGGATGGAGGAACAACTTTGGTGGGTTTAAAAGTAAAGGTCATAGTATTTGGTATTCAATTTAATGCAATCGTGACTCAATAATGCAAGAATAAGATAAAATCATAGATATTATATGTATGCAAGCATGGGGAATTACTTGCCTGACAGATCAGCAGTGGTGTAACCGGGATCCGGGTAGTACTCTAGGTTTTCTTGGTAGTTCTCTTGCTCGGCGTCTATCTGAAATAAAAGCCAAACACAAAAAAGGGCCATGATAAATAAAGTGCGCAATCATATGAATATATACGACAAGCAAAAAATGTATGCCATGATGGAATGATGCACAATTACATGGTATAACATAGCATGGCATGGGTGAGATGTGGAAACAATAATAAAGCACTTTATTTAATTATTTAGGCAGTTTTTGCTCCTATAAACACTTCTGAATATTTAATATTTATCTGAGTCATACGTCAATTCATATCATGGAATGCATAATTAGAACTTGCTCGTCGCGCTGATCGATTTAGATATATTATTTATCGAATTCGGAGTTATGGAATTAAAATTATAAATTAATTAAGAAAAAGGCATTTGATAGTATTTAAATTATTACGAAATTTTAAATTGCTCAAATAATATTTTAAATAGAAAATTTGAATTCCTCACATTTTTCTAATTTAAAAACATATATCATTTGTTTTATTTTGAATTATGAATTTAAAACAATATTCAAATTAAAGTACATTAAAAAGGGGTCAAATGTCAAACGTTTGACTAGTTAGAGTTGACTCAGATCAAATTTGAATTTAGGTTTGAATTCGTATCTAAATTTGAATCATATTTCATGCTGAAAATTTTGTCAAATTCTAATTATTTAAAAAGATATGAATTAAATTCATTTTTCTAGAATTTTATTATTTTGAAAAATGTTCTGGAAAACTTTTGTTACTCGGGCCTTACTTACTCCCAGTCACTGACTAGGTGGGGCTAGAGAGCAGCGGGGCCACATGCGCACGGACGAGCCGTGCGGTGACACGTGGTGGAGACAGGGACCACGAGTTGTGGTTCTGAAATGGGGAGGGGGCTTTGAGAAAAACGTTCAGAGGCTGGGCTGGATCAGACTGACGAAACTGAAGCTCGTTTTTGCTAAAACCGCAAGCTGATGCCAACTTTGGATGATCATTTTGAGCTCGTTGAGGCTCCGTTTCGACCACTGCTTGATTCTCTGCGTAGAAGGGACATAGAGGTACAAGTTGTATCGAGGAAGCTCTGTCGGAGGACGTCGTTATTGCTTGGAATATTGCTACGAACACGGGTTTTCAGTCGGTTGCCAACTATCAAAAAACTTCAGATAAACGGCGAGTTCGTGTAGACTTCAGCTAATGATTCTGAGAGCTTCAGACCGCCATTTTTGGTGACATTTGATGCTACGGAAAGCTAGGACAACCGAGATGGACCATGGAAGAATAAGTGCGCCAGAGAAGAACCGTAGCGGACGGAAATGAGTCAGGAACAGAGGCATCGCAAGATGTTGTTGCGCATGCGTTCACTGACAGAGAAGAAATGTGTTGGTTTGATTTATGGCGCAAGAAAACGAGTTGTACCGTCGGTGAAATCAAGCACCGTTGGATCCTAACTGTAGCTGGATGATCCCTCTACACACTAGCTTGTTGGGTGTCGCTGGAGAAGGACCAGGGACGCTGGATTTTGGATGGGAACAGAGGGTCGGCAGCGCTGCGGCGCACTGCTGCTGCTATTGTTGTGCGCGTCATGAATGTCACGTGGTGCGACGAGCGACAGGGCGTTGTCGGCGAGCAACGGGGAGGCCACGCCGGTGTGATACATGGATGGAGGAGAGCTAGAATAGGGAGAAGAAGCTCATCGAGAGGTAAATAGAGAGGTGCCTCAGCTCGCAGACGAGCTAGGCGTGCGGTGGCCGAAGCAGCGTCGTAGTGGCTACAGGGTTTGCGGAGGCGAGGATGAAGCCTAGGGCTTCAGCTCCGAGTCCTGGTGCTTGAGCTGGATACCCGGCATCATGGCGTACTTGTTGGGGATATACTTTCCGGGTATCCTCATTGTGCCTTGCTGACCAGGGTGGCCCACTTTGGGTTAGAGCTTTGCTTCTCGGGCGGCCCAGTCAGGAAGAAGAGACGGAGTCTAGTCCGGCTACGGGAAGGCCTATAAGACTTACCGACATAGGCCTATTATGTTACTTGTAGTTCAAGATATACTCTGTAACTGACTCTTAGTCGTAGCTGGATAGGTCTCTCCTGTAAACCCTAGGTCGGATATCTATATAATCCGTCCTAGGGCAAGCCTTTAGGGCACCTCACAATAGTCTGCAATCTCAACTCGCACAGGCGAAACCCTTGTAACCCACATTCCGGCTGTGTTGTATTACTAGATTGCTAGCAGGAGTAGGATCCGTCCAAAGCCAGAAGATTCGAACCTGGGTGAACTTGTGTGCTCACTGTCCCGGAACACCGTACATATCACACCCCTCTCTTACGCATGCCTCGAGGACTCCCTCATGGCGTACTTGTCATCAATTCGACGATAGTTCCACCGTGGGGCAAGTGAGCTTCAGATCTGCGTTCTGAGCAGAATCTGCAAGAATCGGAATCAGGGAGACCATCGCCGTAGGTCGCGTCCTCTACGCCAGCGACGTCCCTCTCATCATTCTCGACGAGACCTAGATTCCGGCTAGGGAGGCTGTGACCGCCTACACTATCATGTCCTTTGGTGAGATCGATGTTTACATCGGTTTCGCTGAACCTGCCCCACCCACCCCTGCGGTGATGATAGAGGCGTAAGAAGTTTCTAGGTCCACTTTGTCCGTGGAGGCGGCAGATTTCCGGATCTTGGAAAACCCTAATCCCACCCAGCACACACCAATTGCGGAGATGGTGGAGAAAGCTGAGCCTGAAGCAGATCTTGAAGTGCAAGTCGAATCTAGAGTGGATCTCCCTAGCGAGGCTGAATCCTAGATCGATCTACCCATCGACGTCAAAATCCAAGAGGAGCAAAACAACAAATCTGGTTCCGGCTCTGCCAATGCCAGAACAGATCAACCCTTCCCGAGGCATACGTTGAGGCGCATCATGCTGCAAGGCGCAAACATGGATGAGGTTCTCAGGACCATCAGGCGTTTTGAGGAAGCCCACGAGGAAAGCCACAACTACCTCAGGATGCACGCGTTGCACTTTGTCAGATATGTTGGATCCGGATCCGGCTCTGATGAGGCAGGAGACAATGAAGACTCGGTGCCGGAGACGATCAGAACAAACACCGGCTTACCAGCATCTTCGGATGATTCCATGACATCGACGGATTTTCGGAAGTTCTCCGCAGAATATGAAGAAGAGTTCAACTCCAAAGCTGCAGAAGAAGGAGAAGCCATGGACGAAGGATTCAGAGAAAACTGTCCCAAAGCGCAGGATGACATGGATCTCGGAGACAATCCTGACGTCTAGATGTCCGAAAGTACCAATCAGAGCTTGACTCCGGGAAACGGACCCAAAGCCGTCTTTGCTACCGGTGCTGCCAAGAAGGCAAAGAAGAGGAACAAGAAGAACAAGACCCTGGCGAAAGATCCTCCAGTGGAGGAAGTGGTTGCCGAAGAATATGAAGAAGAGTCGGATGGAGCTCTAGTCCCAGAAGAGCCAAAGGAAACTCTAGTGGATGGATATGTGGTTACCGTTGGTGCCCGTAAACTCATCGATGCTGCGTTAACTACGCCTATACCTATAGCTACAGAGCTTACACCTACAGAAATGGAAGAAAGGGGTCGAGCCCTAGAAGCGCATCGTCAAGTACTCACGTATGAGGCTAACAACCTTATGGAGGAAAATAAGTGCATTGCGTTTGCATGGCAGTTCAATTCCTTGCAGCATCAGAAGACCCGGAACGGCCCCGAGCGGTCTAACAGAAATCTAGAAGTCCACAAGACCCTCTTTGAGGGAGATGACGCTATCAAAGGAGAACCTTGGCTGGAGAGCAAGGGAGATCTGGTGTATGGAATACCAGTGGAAAAGACTGCTGCAGCTCGAGATATCCTTGCAAACAATCCTAACCTAGATCAAATCCGGTTGGGCGTGAAGCTGCTCACCATGGGTCTGGAGCAACAGAAGGTCATGAAATCCGGAAGCGTAAAACTGGTCTCTCAATCTGACCAATGTCCCACGGATCTAATCTAGAATGACATTAGGCCCCAACGGGTCCCGGAACAACACACCGTTCCTACCGTCGGGAAGATAACTACTCAAGAACCGGATCTTCAGGGCAACGGCACAGAACCGCACGTGACTAGAGCAATGTTGCTCCAGCCGTAGAGCGAGACGCGGTTGTGGCATTGGTTCCAAGACACCCTCCCGGTGAGAGTCGAACAATCGCAGGGAAGAAGACAAAGAGCAACGTCGAGAGGAGGACTGACAAAGGATGCCATGTCCTAGACATACAAGCCGTCGGCTGAACCCCACCGCGGTGGGGGAAACGAAGGACACCGTGCCGAGTTAAGCCGACAGGGGGCTCATCGTAATGAAGACCCTCCTCAGAACCTGAATAATGACGCTCCGGATGGAGGCCGGCGATCAGCCGAAAACAATCCACCTGCACCACCCTCTCCACCAAGCAGCCATCACAACGGCTCTCAAGGAGGCCAAGGAGGGTGACATGGTGGAGAAGGTGGTGGCCGAAGCAGGAGTCCGGCTCCAAGGCACCGCATCCATAGAGAACAACCAAGACGGTGTTCCCTGTCACCAAGTGATGCAAGACATCGGATGAACTCTAACATAGAGGTGCGGTGCTACGAGTCAGATAATGTCTACATGGGTCCAAAATGCTTCGGACTGCGCATTCGAGAAACAAGATTCCCCGAAGGATTTGCCATCTCAAGACACATTCAACCCTACGACGGTGTATCTCGGCCAGACACGTGACTCCAGGATTTTTTCCAAGCTTGCTGCATCGCCAAAGGCGGAAACAGCCCGGTCGCGGCCCGATATCTCCCACTTATGTTGCGGAAGACGACATGATCATGGCTCAATGAACTTCTATAGAACACCATCCACAACTGGTATGACATGCAAAGCACGTTCTTTCAGAATTTCGAAGGCACATATCGGAGGCCCTATACGATAGGAGACCTGCAGCATTGCACCCAGAAAGCCGGAGAAACTTGCCGAGATTATCTCGGATGATGGATCGACACTAAGAACTCCTGCGAATGGGTAAATGATCAAACTGCGATTGAAGCTTCCATTGCAGGACTCCAAATTGGTTTACTACGTCATCGCTTGAAGTGTGACAAGGTTTCTGATCTGGGAGAGATGATAGAAACGGCAAGCAAATATGCAGATGCCGATGACGATGCAGAAGGACTAGTAAACATCCTGGCGGTACCAAAGTCGGCAAAATAGCCGAAGCAACAAGCTCAGAAGCGTAAGAACACCTCGGAAGAAAA
Organism: Avena eriantha; assembly: GCA_910589775.1. Lineage (NCBI taxonomy): Eukaryota > Viridiplantae > Streptophyta > Magnoliopsida > Poales > Poaceae > Avena > Avena eriantha. Next base: position 153,035,805 of record OU342746.1, on the reverse strand, counting down.
GCCCAACACGGAAACTATAGTTGTCACTACTACTTTTGGGTCTGGAAGATGGGGAGGGCGCGGAGACAGCCGCAGACACGGTCGGGGGACATCAAGAGTCCAGGGTAGAGGAGACCAGCAACCTGGCAAAACCTACTCCTAGGCTGACATTGCCAACAATCTGTGTGTGCATCACTTAGATGCCAACGGGGGCTCATCCCACACAAATGCTGAGTGTCGTTTCAATGACGACATCAAGAAAGATGATTCCGCTGGCTACAGAGCTAAGCGGAAGAAGGGGAAGAAGAATCCTGAAAAAGAAAAGGAGACGAAGGAAGATCCGACATGGAGGAAGCTGACCCTTCAAATCCCAAATCCCAACGAAGAAAGACACTTATGTCACTTTCCTTTGGTCTCAACCAACAAAGGTTAAGAAGGCAGTTTTGCATGAGCTCAACACAACTGTTCTGACTGTCCCTCAATTCTTGGACTGGTCGGAAGTGACCATCACCTTTGACCGTGCTGATCATCCGCCTAAGTTGCACAAGCGAGGAAAATACACATTAGCCATTAATCCACTTATTGACGGCTATGGTTTCTCCAAGACTCTCATGGACGGCGGCAGCAGCATCAACATCCTCTACATCTCGTCAGATGAGGATCTCGGAAACTCAACTGAATCACAGCTCTGTGATCTTTCACGGAGTTGTCCCAGGAAGACAAGCAAATTCCCTGGGAGAGATCACTTTGGATGTTACTTTTGTAACTCCAAAGAATTACCAGACAAAAACACTTTCCTTCGAAGTGGTCCTGTTCAAGAGCGCATACCACGCTATATTCAGACGTCCAGCTTACTGGGCTTTCATGGCTCGTCCATGTTACATTTACAATATGATGAAAATTCCATGTCCGAAGGGCGTGCTCGTCAAGTACCTGCAAGCAAATCAAGATATCTTCGCATGGCAGCCATCTGACATGACCGGAGTACCTAGGGAACTTGCCGAGCACTCTCTAAATGTACACCCAAACACTAAACCCGTCAAATAGTCCTTACGATGTTTCGGCGATGAAAAGCGAAAAGCAATAGCTAAGGGACTAGCTCGGCTCAAGTTAGCCGGATTCATAGAAGAGGTCATCCACACTGAGTGGTCGGCCAATCCTGTAATGGTCCCTAAAAAGGACACCACTGATTTAAGGATGTGTGTTGATTATACTGCCTTGAACAAGGCTTGTCCCAAAGATCAGTTTGTTCTGCCTAGAATTGATCAAGTTATTGATTCTACGACAGGCTCGAAACTCCTATGTTTTCTCGACGCATATTCCGGTTATCACCAAATTCGGGTGAAGGAATCGGACCAAGTCAAAACTTCATTCATAACCCCCTTCAGAACCTTCTGTTTCGTGACGATGCCCATTAGGCTCGAGAACGCAGGAGATATGTACCAGCGCACTATGCAGTGTTGCCTCCATGATCAAATCGGACACAATGTACATGCATATGTGGACGACATAGAGGTGATGTCCAAAAAGATGGAAACCATAATTTCTGACTTGGAGGATACATTCGCTAATCTACGAAAATATAACGTAAGGCTTAACCCGAAGAAATGTTTCTTTGGAATACCAGCTGGCAAATTGTTAGGTTTCATCGTGTCTCAAAGAGGCATAGAGGTGAATCGAGACAAAATTAAGGCTATACTCAATATTTCCAGGCCGACTCGCCTGAAGGACGTTGAAAGACTAAATGGTTGCATTGCTGCAGTCAGTCGGTTCATATGCCAACTCGGTGAAAGAGCCGCACCACTCTACAAGCTCCTGAAAAATACCAAAAAGTTCGTTTGGACCGAGGAAGCTGAAGCTGCACTACAAGACCTGAAGGCAGTACTCTCATATGCTCCTATTCTTGCAGCACCAGAACCTCGTGAACCGATGTTCCTCTATCTCACTGCGACAAATAGAGTTGTCAATGTCGTCATGGTGGTGGAGAGACCAGAGAAAAAATAGGAACACCTGGTGTAGTGTACGACTTATTACCTCAGCGAAGTCCTAACTGAATCAAAGTAGCGGTATCCGCACTATCAAAAGCTGGCTTACGGTGTGTTCTTCGCATCCTGAAAGTTACGACATTTCTTTCAGGAACACCGAATTATCGTGGTGAGCACAGCTTCCATGAGAGATATAATCAACAACAACGATGCTACAGGACGTGTCGCAAAATGGGGCATAGAGCTTTCAGCTTTCGATATTAAGTACAAACCTCGTAGAGCAATCAAATCCCAAATCCTCGCTGACTTTGTCGCTGATTGGACAGAGACAACGAAGAATATGACCCTCCCATAGTCGGAATACTGGACCTTGCATTTTGACGGGTCTAAGGCGCTCGGGGGCTGGTGTGGTGCTCAAATCACCCCAAGGAGATAAACTTTTCTATGTGTTGTAGATCCACTTCACAGCAACAAACAACATTGCTGAATATGAAGCATTGCTACATGGAATCCGTATTGCTAAGGATATCGGCATCCGACGATTAATGTGTTATGGAGATTCAGATCTTGTTACCCAACAAGTGTCGGATATCTGTAATGCAAATAAACACATGGCAGCATATAGAGCTGTCGTGGATGAACTATCTAAATGGTTCGAAGGGTTTGAGGTTCAACACATCCCTCGAACAGAAAATGAGGAACAGATGCATTATCTTGAATAGGCTCTGCACCGAAAAAGGTCTCGGATGGCGCTTTTCTAGAGCACCTCAAAGTTCCCTCTACAAAAGGATTATATGAGGAATATGCGACCAAATCCGACCCACCTTTAGTGGCAATTCGGGATGTAATTCCTAGTTGGACTCAACCCTACCTTGATTTCTTGGTAGATGGAAAATTACCCGAAGACGAGGTTCTGAGCCGGCAGATCGTCCAACGAGAAAAAACCTATACAATAATAAATGGTGAGCTCGATAAGAGGAGTGTATCTGGGGTATCTGGTGAGCTTGATAAGAAGGAGTTGAAATCTTCCGAGAAATCCACGAAGGCGAATGCGGCCATCATGCTGCAGCCAAATCTTTAGTTGCAAAAGCTTTTAGACACGGATTTTTTGGCTTACAGCCAAGGCAGATGCCGAACGGCTGGTCAAGACGTGCAAAGACTACCAAAAGTACACCAAACAAGCTCATGTTCTGGCTGATTAGCTGCGAACAATACCTATAACATGGCCTTTTGCGGTCTGGGGGCTTGACATGGTAGGACAAATTAAACTGGCTCCAAGTGGATTTACTCATCTCTTAGTGATGGTGGATAAATTCACAAAATGGATTGAGGCTAAACCCGTCACCAGTTGTGATGGAGCAACAGCCAGAAGATTTGTCAAGGATGTTATAATCCGATACGGTTATCCGCATTGTATTATCAGGGACAACGGGAGCAATTTTTCTATGGGAGAACTTGCCGAATTTTGCGATGAACAAAATATCCGGCTTGACATTGCGTCAGTCGCACATCCACAAGCTAATGGACAAGTTGAAAGAGCAAACGGTTTAATCCTACAAGGCTTTAAACCAAGACTCGAAGCACCACTACGTCGTGTTGCGGGGGATTGGGCAGAGGAATTACCTTGTATGATATGGAGTTTGCGAACAACTCCGAACAAGTCAACCGGATACACACCTTTCTTCTTGGTCTATGGTGCAGAAGCGGTTCTTCCTAGTGATTTGATTCATACTTCTCCCCGAGTTGCTCCGTATATCGAAGAGGATGCCGAAATTTCTCGACAAAATGATCTCGATTTAATCGAAGAAGTTCACGTCGTTGCTGAGATGAGATCAACAGCCTATCCGCAAAAGTTACGGAAGTATCATACCTAGACAGTCAGAAACCGGTCTTTCAATAAGGGCGATTTGGTGCTCCGGCTTGTGCAGAAAAGAAAGCACAAACTTTCCCCAGTATGGGAAGATCCCTTTTTAGTTAGCCGAGTATTGCACAATGGTTCTTACTATCCAACTGATATGTGGCCAGTCAAAGAAAGACCTGCTACTAAGAAAAGAAAGAGAGCTAGAGGCAGTACATACCCCGAAGAATTAGACATACCGTGGAATATTGCTCAGCTACGTCCCTTTTATTCTTAAATTTTCTTTCTTTGTAATCATATATGTGTACATGTTCAATGAGAAATGAAGTATTGGTTGCCTCAATTTTTTCCGAGAAGTTTTATATGACCATCTTATTTCCGAATGATCATGTCACAGTCGAAAATTTCAGAATACTTGAAAGTGCTTTATGCTCATGTTTGTTCTGGTTAAGATTTCCGATTCTAAAAATGCTACCTTCGGGTAAAAATCTAAATTTTCTAGTTTATACTTTGGTTCTTTATCTGATTGCTGGATACGGGTATTTTCCGAGTAGTGAATTGTTGGTATTGGAAGTCGCCTTTGTTTCCGAGTTTAAACTAGTTTAGCAATTGAGCTCCGTTGCTCGGCAAAGTTTCTGTGTTGAAGGTTGGCCGTCTAACGAAAGGGACAAGGCGGGAAGCCAGATAAATGATAAGTATAGACAAAACATAAAGTGCTTATGCAAACATTCCGGGCACATCGAAACAAAGCCAAAAGTGCTAAATAGAAGCATATGATCTTAGCACTAGCAAAAGTATTACACTACTTATTTACAATCTGATTGTTTTAGAATAACACATTATTTTTTCTAGCACTTTACGATGCAGGAGAAGAGGTAGGAGCTGCCGGATCACTAGAGACATCGCCTATGCCTTGATATCTTTCCGAAACGTTCAAATCCGAAACAGTTTGCTCGTCGTAGGAGATTTCGACTGTTTCTTCGGCAGGCAGAGGAGGCGTCTCCACGCGAGTGAAGAAGGGAGTGTCATAGCTGGTCAGATCAGCTACATGACATCCATATCTGGCATAGGAGTCCATGATGGCCTTGATGTCTTGCTCCTGTCCGTCTTCATCCATAGTCGAATATCCTCTGGTTACTTGCCAGATTTCCATGCTTCCATGGTGGCTCATAACCATGGTGAGGGCATTATGTGCTACGGTTCGTGCATAGGACATGTTCCAGTCCTGGATGAACTGGGGCATCTCCTTGGCCTTATCCTGCACCTCAAAGCCAGACATTATGTTCATGTCCAGGACTTTGAGTACTTCGCCAATATCCTCCAAAGATTGGCGGAAATCATGAAGCAAATTGCTGACCTGTGTAAGTCGACTGGTGCGAGACTCGGTGGATGAAGAATCTAGTAAGTTCAGAGGACCCGCGCATATAAAGCAAAGGTCAGAAAATATATCCGAACTCCTAGAGTCAGAAAAACAGAAAGTCAAAAAATAGGAAATATACCAAAGATGACATCGTGAACCTTGGTCTTCTCCGCCCTAAGGCTCTGGAGTTCAGCCCGGAGTGCCTCGGTGATGTCCTTTTCTCTGAATAATTCATCATTGGTATCCGAGATTTTTTGATCCTGGGCCTCATCCTTCGATCATGTTCTTTGGTGGCCATGGAGGAGGATTCGAGGACTTGTGCAATACCGCGCTCGTGATCCACCTTAAGCTTATTCAGCTCTCGACATAAGTCGTCGTTCTCCACCTCCAGGGTCTTAAGATTCTCGGGCTCTTCAATCATTGCGCATGATTGTTTGACCAGTGCTGTAAGCAAAAGAACAACAGTTGAATAGATAATTCGACTATGAAAGAAAAAAAGAGTAAGGTTAAGGACTGAAATGATTACCTTTAGCCTCATCCCTTGATACCTTTAATTGAGCATTTTCAAGCCGAAGAAATCTGATCTCTCTCCGCTTGTTACAAATATTCTTCAATAATTCCTTGTTATAAGCATTAACTTTCTGTAAGTCAGAATAATACCCAGAGTCAGAAGTCTACTAAAGACTTGGGCTAATATTTTAACTAATATCAGCAGGAGCCTTGGGGGCTACACTAGTTCATTCTTTGGCATCCTATGAAAGCATAAATCCAGATTGTCTATCCCACTTCATGCTTGGGGGCTAGCGGATATGATATGAAATAAAGTAAAAAAGGTGAGTTGGAAATCCGACTTACATGTTGTTCATTAGTAAGCTTGCTTAAGCTCATGTTCACCTCGGTGGTAACCTTCTTGGCGAGGGTCAGCTGGATTACTGGTGGTGGAGGAGCCACACCAGCTTTCAGCCTCTCATCACGAAGACGGATTTGATCAAGAAGTTCGGCGTACTTGACGTCCTCTGCTTCTTGTGCCTCTTCCTTGGTGGTGATATTTCGCCTCTCCAGGCACTGCTGAGCCAGCCTTTGTATCTCTTCTGCAGTTTTCTGAGTAATGCCAAGCTTGGCAATACCCGGATTGCTGAGAAGGTTATCGGCAAAAACTTCTGCCAAGGGATCATTACCCTTTGAGGGCTCACCCTTATCAACTACCGAGTCACCCATGGTGACGTTGGTCTGTGAACCAAGGTTCGCTAGATCAGAATGAAGAGCCAGAACTTCTGTGACGGATGGAGATGGAGTAATCTACGGCGTTGTAGAAGGCTGTGGGGCAAGAGTCGGAGGCGATGTGGCAGGAGAAGTCAAATTTAACTTTGACTGGCGCAGGGGCTTCGACATGCCTCCTTTCCCCTTGCCCTTGGAGAGCTATTTAGCTCTGAGGAGGTAATAGAACATAGGTCGTTACACTTCAGAAAGAATGAGAAATAAAAGACAGAGACCTTGTGAATAAAGTTACCTCTTCACAACGGGCACTTCCTTTGTGCCAATGGAAACTGTGGGAGCCTTATGCTTTCGAGTAAGGGTCTCCGACAATGGTATCGATTCTCCATCATCCTAAGAAATCTCAGGAGGATATCCCTTGAGAGGAGCAAGCTCCGACTCGGGGAGGTCAGCAAGCTGAAAAGAAGATATATCTCAGTATTGCAGAAAGGAACAATAATGTATAGATAAACACATAATTCGAGTTATTGCTGGAAAGCTTACTGGTATAACAGGACCATCAACCATATGCATGTCCAAAGACAGCTCCGGGATCTTCCTCTCGATCTGCTCCCTTATCAACCACCTGATTTGGGACTTGTAGTCCTTTTCCGAGTAAGGACGGGAGCAGATCCGGAGAGAGTCCGTCTTGCTCTTGGTGATGGAGTGCATAAGCCCATCACCATGGTGTTGGAGAGGCTGGATCCGGCACGCCAGCCAGCAATGGACCAAATTGGATCCTTTTAGACCCTTGTGCTTCATCAAATACTCGATCCACCTCTTAGCAAGAAGCAGATCGTCAGTGAGATCCGGAGGATCCGTGTCCCAGGACTCTTGGGGCGTGGCGGCGCCATCAATGAAAACTGGTAAAGCAGATGCTTTGCCGGGAGCCGGTCTATCCTTGTGATAGAAGAACGTGGACGGCCATTGCTTCACCGACTCACTAGCCTTAATCCTAGGATAGACTCACTCTCTCCTAATAGAAAAGCTAAGAGTTCTGGTAATATAAGGATTACTGACGGTGATAGAATTGCTCCGGGTATGAAAGTAATACCGGAAGAGAATGAGACTCGGCCTAATACCGAGATACCCCTCACACAAAGAGGTATAAGTGCTCATTTCTAAAATGGAGTTTGGGGGAGATGGTGGAGTTGTACACCGTAGTGATCTATGACCTCAAAGAAGAAGCCAGAGGGAGGAAAGCTCAAACCTCTGTCAAGGTGAGTGCCATAGTGCACTCGCTCGTCATTAGGGGTGGGGATGGTTTATCCATGGCCACTCCGCTAGTCGCCGGCACGGAGGAGTCCTTCGTTCTCGATGACGCGGAGCTTGGTGTCATCAACGATGCACGAGATCCAGACCCCACAGAACTTCTCCTTCTCTACCGCAAGTGCTATCGCCACCATCGCCGCCGCAGCAGAAGATGGAGCCTCAGCCATTTTTTGGGCACCGGTGACCTAAGGTGGGCGACACTGTGGGATTTGGGGGAGGCAGAGGAGCTATGTTCGCAGGAAACGTCAAGGGGAAGGATGAGGGACTAACGCTGGTGAGGAGGAAGGAAGAAATCTCAACCTCTTATATCCTTCACTTGCGCCAAGATTCGTGCAAAATAAACAATAATCGTGTCACGCATCGTGGAAGGAGCTGGGTAACTCGCTCGTGATGATTACACCGCCTCGATCTCCATGCACGCATTAAAACGACGCCTCCGTTCTGCAAAAGGCGGACCCACCAACAATCGTGCTGATAGGAATGTCTATCAGTGACGTGACTTGACCTTGACTGATGTCAGGTTACGTCAGAGACCAAGTTCTGGCTTGGTTTGAATTTCAAGCTAGAAACCCAAATAACGTATTCATAGGTCTGACTCGTTTTATGACCCAGATTATATCCTTTTATTTTGAAGTTTCAGGAACCCTTCACGATTCTGCAGAAGATGGATCAAGCTAGACAATGACGAAATCCGACTCTGGATCTTGGAGGCTTCTGGGGGCTGCTATTGGGGATATACTTTCCAAGTATCCTCACTGTGCCTTGCTGACCAGGGTGGCCCACTTCGGGTTAGAGCTTTGCTTCACGGGCGACCCAGTGAGGTAGAAGAGATGGAGTCTAGTCTAGCTACGGGAAGGCCCAGAAGACTTACTGACATAAGCCTTTTATGTTACTTGTAGTTCAAGATATACTCTGTAACCGACTCTTAGTCGTAGTCGGATAGGTCTCTCATGTATACCCTAGGCCGGATATCTATATAATCCATCCTAGGGAAAGCCTTTAGGGAACCTGACAATAGTATACAATCTCAACACGCATAAGCGAAACCCTTGTACCCCATATTCTGGCTCTGCCGTATTACTGGATTGCTAGCAGGAGTAGGATCCATCCAAAACCAGCAGATTCGAACCTGGGTTAACTTGTGTGCTCACCATCCCGGAACACCATACGTCTCACAACCCTCTCTTCTGAACGCCTCGAGGACCCTTCATGGCGTACTTGTCATCAATCCGATGATAGTACTCCAGGACATTGTGGTGCGTCAAGGCGATACCGGTGATAGGGCAACAGTAGGAAACAACTAGGGATTTAGGTATGGCAGGAGAGTACGGTGGCTATGGCGGCTTGCAGGGTGGAGAGAGACTCTAGATCTCGATCTGGAGAGATGAGGGATGAGGACGGGGGATGCCAGTGCTGCTAGTGTAACTTTATGCAGAGAGGGAGGGAGAGCACGCGCAAGGCGCGAGATGTCGTCGTTGCTCGGCTTGGTCACGCGGGCGAGGGGAAGGAGAGGAATAGGACGTGGACTGTGGGGGTGTGGCCGCGTTGGGGACCCAGGTGCAGGGAGAGGGGGTGCTCCCAGGGTTCAGAGGGAGAGAGGGAAGGTGTGGTCTAGCTAGGTTGGGGCTTGGGGCTGTCGATCAAGCACTAGGACAGCTAGGGCTTACTAAGGCATCATGGAGGCATGATGAATTGAATACTATGGGTAGTAGCTACAGGTGGTGTATCAGGTTAAAAGAATAGCTAGCTTAGCTTGGTTGATCAGGTTGGCGATGGTTTTTTTAGAAGGTGTGGTGGTGGAGATTAGGTTAATTAGCTAGGTTAGATTAGGTTGTTTGGTTTTAGGTGATTTGTTCAAACAAGACCCAAGCTCATATGTGAGCAACACTAAAATATTTAAAATAAAGATAAAAGTAGAAGGTGCTTATATTGCATGTGAGATGCAAATGCACAAATACATGCGTGGGGGTGTATGTGCGTGTAGACTATGTGTGGCACACATGCATAAAATAGTGAGATAGAAGATAGACAAATGAGTGAGGAGAGTTGGCCATATAGAAGAGGATGTGATTTCATGTGATTTAAAGGAGTTTGTAGAGTCTATAATATTGCATGTGTTTAAAAAAGGAATTAACAGGGGTGGTACATGAACATGAGTGAGAGCTAGTTCTAAGCTTTAGAAGATAGAGGAATGGCAACTTTGAGTGGACACACACAAGATACAAATGAACATAGGTTAAATCCAACAAGTCAAATGAAGGAACCCACTTGTCCTCGTATCTCGTGGAATTTAAAGAGAATATCACAAGGAATGAAATAATGTAGAATATACGATGTTGCACACGTAGTTGGTGTGGGGAATAAATTGAGTGGATGAATCCACATATATCATATGGGTATGATTTATACACAAGGACAAAGAAAAAGGAACCCACATGCCATATGTAGTAGAAATAGAGTATGATCATTATGTCTAGAGACAATAACATGTTGGTAGCTTGAATGGAATTCAAAAGATATGCCCCCAACTCACTTTGGACATATGTCAATATATCAAGAAGAAACTACATTATATCAAGAAGCAAATACAATTAATAAGACAAATGCACATGAGAGTTGAACCAAATGAAAAGGGCTTTTATATGATACTCAAATGCAAGGTGGCATGGTGACATGAGCATGATATAACGATGATGAAATATGACAAGAAGGAAGTAGCATTATATAGAATAAACCATGTAGCATTACAATTGTTAGACAATTGGGATGCTACATATCTTATTCCATGTTTATGATAAAAGTTTATTTCTCATGCAATAATTGTGTTAATTGGAAACGTTAATACATGTGTGTAATAAACAAATAAAAAGTTCCTAGTTATGCTTCTCTTATAAACTAGCTCGTTGATTAACAAGATGATCAAGGTTTCCTGATCATGGACATTGGATGTTGTTAATACCGAGGTCACAACATTGGTGGAATGATGTGATGAACATTCACCCAAAATATAGTAATACGATCAAAGTCATTATGTTTACATTGATATAACATCATGCGAAGTGATTTTAGTCCTTATACCATGAGATCATATCAATCACTAACACCGAAAGAGGAACTTGATAACATCAAATGTCACACCGTAATAGGGTGACAATAAAGGTGTGTTTAGATACTCTGAAAGTGTTAAGTAGAGGCTCATGGATCAAGAGTGGGATTTATCTATCCCGATGATGGAGAGATATACTCATGTCCCTCTCGGTGATATCACATTGAAATAGCTTGCAAGCAAGTCATAAGATCACTAATAATGTTATATCACGGGAATGAGAAAAGAGTACTTGTCGGCAATGAGATCAAACTAGGTATGGGATACCAATGATCGAATCACGGACATGTAATATATCGTCAAACAAAGGGATTTAATTAGGACGTCAAAGGTTCTAACAATCACAAAAGGTCATCGTTGAATCACTACAACAGAAATCGTATTTAGTGACAGACCCCTTTTGTCACTTAATATCCATATTTTGTCAATAAATATATGCTGTTGACAAAAATGGGTTGTCACTAATTTTGTCATAAAAGCCGCGTTATAAAAAATCCATAACCATGGTTTGCATTTTTTGTCATTGTTTAACTTATATTAGTTAACAATGTTAGTTTTGTCAACAATCGTGTGCAACCAGTGACGAAAATATTTGTCATGATATATATGAAAAGTTTGTCATCGTAAATCAGAAGGGAGTGTAGGACAGGTCATCATTACAGACGTGGCATTTTGTTAATTTATTGTAGTTTACTGACGTGGTATTTTGACTAGTGGGACTAAGTGGTTCTTACCGGTGGACCAACGGTGGGTCCAAGACGGCTCGGACAGGTGGCACCCGGAGGGTTCGGACAGGTGGTACCCATAGGGTTCTGATAGGTGGTACCCAGAGGGTTCTGATAGGTGGGACCTGGAGGGTTCAGACAGGTGGGACCAAGGGTGTTCAGACAGGTTGGACCCAGAGGGTTCGGATAGGTGGGACCCGAAGGGTTCCTACAGGTGGGACCCATAGGGTTCGGACAGGTGGGACTCAGAGGGTTTTGACAGGTGGGACCAAGACGGTTCGGACAGGTGTGTACACGATTTGATGACAATGTCAGTGTTTTAATTACGTTAATAATTATGCAGAAAATGAAAAAAAAATCATACAAACAAATAAAATTTGGAACCAATATATGAAATGGTAGCGATAGAATTCTGTGCAATAGTTTTAACATGAAGAAACAACTAAGTAAATCATATTGATGAAAAATTTCATCAAGATGGAGCTGATGTTGAGTTGTTACCCTGTCATTGCTGATGTGATGTCCTTAAGATGAAACTAAGTGTGGTTCTAATTCTTGCTGCTTCTTTTCAGTTGCTCTGTTTTTCTCTTCATGTGCCTTCATCAGAGCTGCATGGTCCTCTTCTTGTTTTTTTATTTCTTCAAATCTTTTATCCCGGGCTTCCATCATTTCCTGCATCTCTTGTTTGTACCTTTCAGCTATGAGGAGTGATTGTTCCTCCTGTTCAGCAAGCTTGTTTTCTAGTTCTCGGATGCGTGTTGTGGACACGGAGATCTTCCTTGAGATTGATCCAACTCCCAAATTTGATAGGTACGTGCTTGTGCTCGAGCTCGTTGTGCTCTTCTCCTTCAAGACTTCTTCAATAATCTGCAATTCAGTTTTTTCAGTCTCATCTTCTAGGCGTGGTATATTTTTCATGGTCATCATTGCATCCTCCAAATAAGTTCAAATGAAAGCATAAGAAATATTGAAGTAGAAAGCTTATTCATTACAAAATATCAGTAGTATTAAAAATGTCTTACATAAGCATCTTTGGCTTCCATAGTCATGATGGCTTCCTTGTTAGTGTGAGTAAGTCTATAGAATTCAATTGGAGATGTCACCTCCTCCAAGTTCTCCAAGTTCTACACAAAAATTGGAATTACGAACATTAGTTAGCAAATTTTATACTGAGTTTGGTAGAACAATTGTTTCATATATGAACTCAAAAACGTACAAGAGCTTCGTAGTGTGCAACGAAGCATCTCAATCCAGTTGTATGGTTCTTCTTCACAGCTTCTCTATTCGCTTGATTCTTTAGACACATTTCCTAAATTTGAGTATGAACTTGTGAGTTTTCTGTGCAGCAGAGATCTATGTGCTGAGTATTTGTAAGTGTAAATGTTAGTACCTGATAATGGGCATCAAATCATCTGTCCACAGGATCTTTCCAACTTCTCTCTAGTACATTTGCTGGCTTCATCTTATATGCTTCCTGGGGGCTCATATCTTTAATCTTGTCCCAATTATCCTTCTTAAGCTTGTAGCGTAGTCGGCGCATACTACTCTATACAATATTAGTGCACACTGTCTTGGTCACTACATCATTTGTGTCCATTTCAAAATTTCCCTGAAAAATGAAGATGCATATTATGTAGTTACATAGGTAGACAAGATAAATAGCTATAATGTAAAACTGTAGAGTTAGGGCTCACTGCTACTTTGCGAATAGTAGCTGGAATAACATCTTTCAGAGTCTCACCTTTTTTGTATTGACTCCAGTTGGTTACCAGATGAACTTTGTCTCGAATTTGTATTCCGACCTCAAAGCTTAGTTTTGCTGCTTGAATAGGATTTTTGGGCCTTCTAACCCCCTCAATAAATTCGATTCTCATTTTATTTCCACCATTTCTTCTAGTGTAGCCATGCAGACCATGGCCCATGGAAATTCCATGTTCCCCACACTTTGGCTTTGAACCGGAAGAAGTTACCTCTGAAACATGGTACGAAGAAAGTAAAAGTTAGAGTATATATTATAGGACTAACCATAAGTACTATTATTTAAGTGCAATTGTTAATACCTTTCTGTTTTGTAATGACAAGTTGATTGTCGTTAGGTGAGTTGCTCCCTCTAGATGTTAGGTTCAACATTGGTGAGATTTGAACTTCTGTGTTCTCACCCTCTGGGTGTGTAGGGGTCTGACACGCAACAGTTTCAGTTGCTTCTGTGACATGAGGTGCTCTTGGTCTAGTGGTTACGGTAGATTAAGGTACAGTTATTGTTGCAGACTTCTTCTTTGCTGCAGTTGATGTACCATCAGTAGCCTGTTTTTTTTAAATAACAGTTAGTAACAAAACTGTAGTACTTTATAGCGATTAAATTCAGTAAAAATAAGATAGGATAACCTTTGTTTTAGGGTTACCGACATTCTGGTCCTCGTCATCTGAAGTTGGCTCGTCATTAGCTGTGGCCATTTCTTCAGCACTGGGTTCATATGTAGGGTCTGGTTGAGTGTGGTTAGCATCCTTTTGTTTACTTTTTTGGTGGCCTCTATCACTTTGCAAATGCCGTTGTACACGAATTTATGTGCTACATCTTCTACATTTTCTAGAGGCAAACCTCTCGCGGATTGGGCTTCTTTCAAAACTTCCATCATACGAGCTTTACTTTCTTCCAAATTTTTGTACTTGTTTGCCTCATACGGATTAGTTGGTTGTTTTTCGGCGCCTGGCAAGGGATGGTCACAATTGAATTACAGCTCAACAACAGATTACATAATGAATTACAAAGTCCCGACAATTTTATCTCTACAAATGTGATTTACTCTAGGGAGTAGACTGAACTCAATCTGTCTACTGCGAAACAATATCATTGCGTGTGTGCAGGAAAACAATGTAGGGAGTAGATCGCTAATATTTTAACAAGAATTACGGAAACAAGATGTTTAACCACTTTGTAATAAATGGTTCTAGCAGATCTACTGCATATGAGAAGGATGGGGGGATTGAATTATCACCTGATGGTCGTTTGACGTTGGGCTTCTTCTTTAGTGTGGACCTCAATGGTTCGCGTGCCTTACCTCTACGAAGAGTCCTGATAGCTCAAAATATATCGAGCTCGTTGGGAACCCCAAGAGGAAGGTATGATGAGCACAACAACGAGTTTTCCCTCAGTTATGAAACCAAGGTTATCGAACCAGTAGGAGCAAGGAAACAACCCCAAGGTGTTGTTTCCAACTTGGAATCCTGCACAACACAACCACAAAACTTTGCCCCAACTTACAGTGAGGTTGTCAATCTCACCGGTTTTGCTGAAAACAAAGGATTAAATGTATTATGTGGAAGATAGTAATTGCTTGCAGAAAGTAAACAGTAAAAAATAAATAGTAGATGGTTTATCAATGGTAAAAGCATGGACCAGGGTCCATAGTTCACTAGAGGTGATTCTCCTTAAGATAAATAACATGTTGGGTGAACAAATTACAGTAGGGCAAATGACAGACTCGAGAAATCATACCATGCATATACTAATCATCTTTACTCCTATGAGATTTGATTGGGCATTACAACTTTATACATACACCGTAATCCAACTGCATCTATGACTAATAATCCACCTTCAGGTTATGATCTGAACCCCCTCCAGTATTAAGTTGCAATCAACAGATAATTACATTAAGCAAAGTGTGTAAAATAAACAATACGATTGTCCCATGGACAAAGGATTGATTTTTTCTCCCTAGTAGACACGACACATCTAGTACCTTAGATTCCTGTCACTTACCCAGATTATTAGAGGCATGAACCCACTATCGAGCATAAATACTCCCTCTTAGAGTTGCTAGCATCTACTTGGCCAAGATAGCTACTAACAATGGAAAGCATGCAAGATCACAAATAACATAGACATGATAGAATCAATAATCAATCTAAAATAGCATCTCAATATCCATTGGATCCCCGCAAACACAACATGTAATATTACAAATAGATGATCTTTATCATGAACGGAGCTCACAAGATCTAAACATGATAGCACAAAGGAGAAGAACCAACCATCTAGCTACTACATGGACCCATAGTCCAAGGATGAACTACTCACACATCACACCGGAGGCTTGCATGGTGATGAAGAAGGCCTCCATGGTGATCTCTCCCCTCCGGCAGGGTGCCGGGAAGAGCTTCGGATCCCCCCGATCTGGGGATCAAGATGGCGGCGGCTACAGACCCTTTCGTGGATTTCTGTGGGATTTTGATCGGGCCCTTAGGGTTTTCGTCCTAGGAGGCTTTTATAGGTGGAAGGGCAAGGTTGGTGGAGCACCAGGGGGCCCACACCCCCTGGTGGCGCGCCCCCTAGGCCGCGCCGCCACCAGGTGTGGCTGCCTTGGTGCGCCACTTTGTCTCCCCTCCGGACTCTGTGTTGGTTTGGGTAAAATATTGACTTTGGATTTTGTCCGGTCCAATTCCGAGAATATTTCTGATGGCCCAAAATATATCGAGCTTGTTGGGGAACCCCAAGAGGAAGGTAAGATGAGCACAGAAGCAAGTTTTCCCTTAGTTATGAATCCAAGGTTATCGAACCAGTAGGAGCAAGGAAACACCTCCAAGGTGTTGTAGCCAACTTGGAATCCTGCACAACACAACCACATAACTTTGCCCCAACTTACAGTGAGGTTGTCAATCTCACCGGTTTTGCTAAAAACAAAGGATTAAACATATTGTGTGGAAGATAGTAAAAGCTTGCAGAAAGTAAACGGAAAGAAGTAAACAGTTGTAGATTGATGGTAAAAGAAAGGACCGAGGTCCACAGTTCACTAGTGGTGGCTCTCCTTAAGATAGATGACATGTTGGATGAACAAATTACAGCGGGGCAATTGACAAACATCGAGAAAGCATACGTGCATATACTAATCATCTTGACTCCTTTGAGATTTGATTGGGCATTACAACATTATACATAGACCATAATCCAACTACATCTATGACTAATAATCCACCTTAGGGTTATCATCTGAACCCCCTCCAGTAGTAAGTTGCAAGCAACAGATAATTGCATTATGCATTGCGTGTAAAGTAAACAATACGATTGTTCTATGAACAAAGGATTGATGTTTTCTCCCTAGTAGCAACAACACATCTAGTACCTTAGAGATTTCTGTCACTTCCCCAGATTACTAGAGGCATGAACCCACTATCGAGCATAAATACTAACTCTTGGAGTTGCTAGCATCTACTTGGCCAAGATATCTACTAACAACGGAAAGCATGCAAGATCAAAAATAACAAAGGCATGATAGAATCAATAATCAATCTGAAATAGCATCTCAATATCCATCGGATCCCCGCAAACACAACATGTAGGATTACAAATAGATGATCTTTATCATGAACGGAGCTCACAAGATCTAAACATGATAGCACAAAGGAGAAGAACCAACCATCTAGCTACTACATGGACCCGTAGTCCAAGGATGAACTACTCCCGCATCACACCGGCGGCCTGCATGGTGATGAAGATTGCCTCCAGGGTGAATTCTCCCCTCCGGCAGGGTGCCGTGAAGAGCTTCAGATCCCTCCCGATCTAGGGAAGGAGATGACAGCGGCTACAGACTCTTTCATGGAATTTTGATCGGGTCCTTAGGGTTTCTGTATCGGAGGCAATATATAGGCGAAAGGGGAGGCCAAGGGGGTGCCCTAGGCAGCCACCCCACCCCCTGGCGCGGCCAGGTATGGCCCGCGTGGCTAGGTGGTGTGGCGGCCCTCTGACCCCTCTCTGTCTCGTATTCTGGCTCTATGCCCCCCTCGGTGAAAAACTGACTTTGGCTTTTGTCCCGTCCAATTCCGAGAATATTCATTTTCTGACTTTCCTGGAACCAAAAACAGCAGAAAACAGGCAGCTGGCACTATGGCATCTTTATAATAGGTTAGTCCAAGAAAGTGTATACAAAGTACTCCAAAGTTGGAACAAAACATAAGAAAGTAGATAAAAACCAAGCATGGAACATCAAAAATTATGGATACGTTAGCAACGTATCAACATCCCCAAGCTTAACTCCTGCTCGTCCTCGAGTAGGTAAGTGATAAAAAGAAAGAATAATTTTTTAGGTGACATGCACCATCATAAACTTGATCAAAGTATTTGTAAAACATTGATAGCTGGGATCATAGTAATTCAACATAGCATGAAAGATAAAGTTCTACCAATAAGACAAAGCAACTATGTTGCAACATGAAAAGGAACAAACAAAAGATTCATGCATAACAATGCTTTGCAAGACGTTCGTTTGTTTCACATAAAGAAAACATAGCATAGTGGCATTCAGCTTGTCCCTCATAGAGTAGCAAACATAAATGCATAGGACACCTTCAAAGTTCATAAGAGTGACTAGATATAAGTAGTTTAAGAACAAGCAATATCAAGTTATGCATCAATCAACAAGTCTCGGGACAATGCACATAGAACTAAGAATGGCCACTATGCTCTCAAAGTAGGTGCATAAAGGTAGAAGGTGGAGACTCAACATAAAAGTAAAAGAAAGGCCTTCATAGAAGAAAGTAGAGATTCAAGTTCCATAAAGAGCTTCCACAAATTATAGTACTTATTAGCTTTCAGCTCTCATTGCCCCTATCATAGGCATCTTTAGGTGATTAAGGTTAAAGTGACACAACTAATAGGATATGCTTGACAAGTTATAAGCCGAAATCTCATGCCCCTTACTTACGAAGACCGAACCTCATGCTACTCAACTTTAGTCACAAGGAAGCTCTTGTCATTGTAAGTACATATGTATCATAGAGAACCGCCAACGGGGTACCCCTTGCACATGATACAGGATCTATCCCATAATCAAAATGATAAGGCAAGCAGACAATGAGCATCTCAACGATCTTTTTATTTGCTATTTGCATAGGTTTTTATTGAGGATGCTTCATAGAGTGCTCATTATGGTTATGCTGCAAGTTTCCACCATGATTAGGCATGGCTTAGGCTAGCGGGCCAGGCATTTATCTAACACACATACAAACTCCATGATCTTACAAGTTCCCCTTTTATTTCACACCGTCAGGATCCATAAGCAAAAGAACATGATATCAATGGGGTACAATGTACAAGTGCAATGTTGAAAGTGTTCCCCATGATACATGGTTCTGCTAACTTCAACTTATAAAGCACAAGCATATAGGCAACAAATATGGACGCAATGGTTCAAGTTTATTAAATGCAAGAAAGTAAAGTGTGCCATCAAGTTCGTGAGAGCTTTAATCACTAATTTTCACATAACAAGTTTAATTCGGAAGGTAGATAAAAACATGAATATACTTGGAATAGCAAATGCTAATAGGTAGGTATGGTGGACTCTTTGGAATAACTTGGTTTTAGGAGTTGGATGCACGAGTGGAACTCATACTTGATTACGGAGGCTAGCAAAAGACTAGGAGCGACCAACTAAGAGAGCAATAATGGCCATAATCATGCAAAGCGACAAAACATTATTAATTAAATCATAAAGTGATATTACAAGTCGAAAACTAAAGGATCATAAAGGCTATGGTGACTTGGGATTGTCATAATGTAAGATCTCACCATAAAAAGGTAAGTTCCTGTGATTGCAGTGCTAGTCCCTGGATCGAAAATGCTAGCACCCACAGTTTAAGATGAAGTACACAGAAACAAAGGTCATTATTACATCGCATATCCAGGAGTATAATGGTTCTTACAACTCACTTAGCCCAAGGCTAAGACACTCAAAGTTCACATTACATAGCATAATAATAATAGAGTCTTTAGTCTTCATGTGCCACAGGCAAGCATGTCGAGTGTAGACCCGCAACCCTACTCATCATCAGAGTATCCTGCAACATAATAAGTTACAGCCACAAGGGTCAATACATTTGGAATTGTATTGGCGAGTGATACCATATACTTAGTATAATCCAACAACTACATGAATATATGGCTAAGTGGGGTTATGGCTGGCTTTGCAAAAAGCTAGTTTAACTTATAGTTTTTGAAGAGTAAGTTTTCTCATTACAACACTAAGGTACCAATGATAGACATCATTGAACCTCTACCCATGTTCACCCACAAGTTTTAACTTAGAGAAATTTGGATGAGGAGATTATTGAACTGCTTCACTGTCTTGAGGCTCAGAAGTTGTCCATAACCGGGGACACGGCTAAGTACTTAGTTTTACCCTCTCGAGAGGTGGTGCACTTTCCCCACAAGACTCGACATGCATCGAGACAACACTTTTTAGAAGCAATCCCTCAGACCACCACGGACGTGTTCCATCCTACCACATCTACCACCTTCTGTCCGTCTGGCTGAGTTCTTGCAACTTAGTTGGTCAAGGCAGAGCCCATATGCCATGTGGCTACACTAGAAGATTCATGACATGAATGTCTCCAATCTCTTTGTTCCTGGGTGTCCATCCACAAGTGTGATACTCCAGCTGACCATAGACATGGCCCCTGAGTAACCACTCAACATAATCCAAGCAAGTCCCATTCCACCCAGGTGATTCATTAATATTAGTTGTTTTCTTAGTCAACAAAATAATATCTTTCCATACTATCTTATATGAGTATTCCACCCACGAATTCTAATAGCATAGCTAAGCACTCTAGCATACGAAGTCGTTCAACTAGGAGATACTACCAAGATACAATCTATAGGATAGCATAGCATAGTAACATAAATAATCCTATCATGCTAAGATCTACCAAAAATAACACTAGTGCAATAGTGAAAATAATAGGACATGAGATGAAATATCACTTGCCTTGGTATCTAGGGGAATAGGTACAATCCTCACAGCAAGAAACTTCACAATCCACACAATCTACACAAGATCAATACAACAACAATAATTCAATCAATAAAACATTACAAAAATATGAATGCATGCAAAATGCAATAACATGATCACAACTCTATAATTTACAGAGTCTACAGTACATAGGGTAAAATATCTCATCTAAATGCATAAGAAATACCCCAAAACAATTTATAGACCAATTTTTTATGAGCAAAATACTCCTAAAAAGGTTCTGCCTATAATTCCCTTTTTTCAGAGGAAAAAGTGTGAAACAAGGCCTCCATAATAAAGGTCTTATTTTTCTGAATCCATAGACACCAAATTTGCATTTTTCTGAATTGTGGAACAAAAGTTATGGATTTTCTAAGTTTAATACAAAATCTATCTAATTTCTATTTAAACAGATAATCCTGGGCGACGTGGCGCAATCTGATTGGCCTATACCGGTTCGGTCGGATCGACCGCTGTGGACCGTTGGATCTTAAGTGATAACAGACGGATCAGATTAACCTGTACCGTTTCATCCATGTTCTAATCCTAGCCACAAACACAAGATCTAACGGTCCCTAGTGACCTCGCCGGAGATGGGCGGCGCTGACCGGCTGCGTGCGACGGCGGAGCGTCGGCCGATGAGGTCCCGGCGATTCTACAAGGGCTGGGAGACTGTGAACACGTACCAGAGGTCGAGGAGGTCGTGGCGGTCTCAATGGAGGTCATGGCGGTGCGGGAGGTGCTCTGGCCTGGCCTTGATCCCTCGCCGGAGTTGAGTAGACGGTGGAGCTCACGGCTCGGTATCGGAGACAGCGACCTGGGGCTCGGACAAGCAAGATAAGGGGTCAGCGAGACGCACCCGAATCAGCATGATCTAGTAGAGGCCAAAAGGGGGCGGCGGAATCCCTACCTTCACCGGAACAAGCGATGGACGGCGGCGGCAGAGGGAGTTCACCGGAGTTGACTGCGTCGTCGACCTGGGGCAAGAGAAGGCACGTGGCCGGGGTTAAAACACGCATCATTACACGGAAATCAAGATATGACAGAGAGAAGGGCACGGCGTGGCCGGAGCTCACCGGAATTGTCATCGGAGTAGCTTTGGATGGCGGCGGTTTGAGATGGCAATTGGGGAGCCTGGGGGCTCTCCGGGGGCAGTGGCTGGGGAAATCTGTCGAGGAGGGGGAGAGGATTAAGAAGGGGCGGTGGTGATTGCGATTTAATCGCTGTAACGCTCGAATTTAACCGGACTTGGTAACGGCAGGAGGTGGAGGGGGCGCCAGCTGTTCACCTGGAAGATGATGAGGTGGCGTCGACGTGGCGTGGGGCCTAGAAGTCAGCGGGTGGGGGTTAGCTGAGGGAGGGGTGCGAAAAGACAGAGAAAGGGGAGAGGGAGGCCGGGTGGGCTGTTGGGCCGGATTGGGCCAAAAGGCCAAAAGCTGCTGTTGCTGTTTGAAAATTCTTTCCCTCCTTTTCTTTTTCTTTTTGAATTTCTTTTCTAGTTTTCTTTGAATTTAGCAAAAGTGCTCCAAAAAGCCTCTAAATTTCACCAATTTTTTTGGAGGATGAATCTAATGCAAAGTAGTACATGCCATGATGATATGAATGCTATGATGAAGATTTTTAAAGAAAATTTTGGGATGTTACAAATCTAACCCCCTTAAGATGAATCTCGCCCTCGAGATTCGGGTTGGCTAGCAAATAGGTGAGGGTGATCTCTCCGAAGTTCATCCTCTCGCTCCCATGTTGCTTCTGATTCAGTGTGATGGTTCCACTGCACTTTGCAGAATTTGATTGTCTTGGTACGGGTAATTCTTTCTGCTGTCTCCAGAATCTTGATAGGTTTCTCTTCATAAGTGAGATCATTCTGTAGCTGAACTTCCTCTAATGGTATAGTGTCTTTCAACGAAGTTTCTTCCATCTCTGGGTGAAACTTTTTCAGCTGACTGACATGGAATACAGTATGAACTGCTGACAGAGATTCTGGTAATTCTATGTCATATGCCACTTCTCCTTTACGGCTCAAAATCTTGAAAGGTCCTACATAGCGTGGTGCTAATTTTCCTTTGATTCCAAATCTTTTCACACCACGAAGTGGTGATACCCTGAGATAAGCTCTATCACCAACCTCATAGGTAACCTCTCTACGTTTTGGATCAGCATAGCTCTTCTGCCGAGATTGGGCTACTTTTAGCCTATCCTTTACCATCTTGACTTTCTCTTCAGCCTCCTTGATTAGGTCTGGCCCGAACAAATTTCTTTCTCCTACTCCATTCCACAGCAATGGTGTAGTACACTTCCTCCCATAAAGA
This sequence comes from Avena eriantha, assembly GCA_910589775.1. NCBI lineage: Eukaryota > Viridiplantae > Streptophyta > Magnoliopsida > Poales > Poaceae > Avena > Avena eriantha. Next base: position 153,013,168 of record OU342746.1, on the reverse strand, counting down.
AATTCAAACGGAGCCATTTCTATGCTTGATTGATAGCTGTTATTATAGGAAAACTCTGCGTATGGTAGACTTTCATCCCAACTGGATCCATAATCTAACGCACATGCTCTCAGCATATCCTCTAATATTTGATTGGTCCTTTCTGTCTGCCCATCAGTTTGCGGATGAAATGAAGTGCTGAATTCCAGTCGAGTTCCTAGTGACTCGTGAAGTTGTCGCCAAAAGTGCGAAGTGAATTGAGTCCCTCTGTCAGACACGATACTTTTAGGTACCCCATGCAAACATACAATTCTATTCATGTATATCTTGGCTAACTTTGCACTTGTGTAAGTGGTCCTTACTGGTATTAAATGGGCCACTTTTGTCAAGCGGTCAATGATAACCCATATAGAATCGTATCCAGACTTAGTCCTGGGCAGTCCGGTAATAAAGTCCATACCAATTTTATCCCATTTCCAATCAGGTATTAGAAGTGGTTGTAATAATCCTACCGGTTTCTAATGTTCTGCCTTTACACGACTGCACACGTCGCACAAGGCAATGTGCTCTGCTATGTCCTTCTTTAAATTATTCCACCAAAACCTCTCCTTAACATCCATATACATCTTGGTGTTGCCAGGATGAATTGAATATGGCGAGTTGTGCGCTTCTTGTAAGATCAACTTCCTAAGTTCAAGGTCCTGCGGAACACAGATACGTTTTTCATACCATAAGATTCCTTGATCATCTACATGGAATCCTTTTGCCTTGCCTTCACTAACTTTACTTTTGATTTCTTCTATTTCTTTGTCCAACTTTTGGGCTTCTTGAATTCTGTCCATTAGTGTGTGTTGCACTTCCAAGGATGCAAGGTACCCTTCAGGCACTATCTCGAGTCTCAGCTCTCTAAATTGGGCACACAACTCCTCCGGCATATCTGCTTTGTTGAGGCCATTTACATAAGCCTTGCGGCTTAATGCATCGGCTACGCCGTTTGCCTTTCCAGGGTGGTATTGCAAACTTAAGTCGTAATATTTGATAAGTTCTAGCCATCTTCTTTGTCTCATGTTGAGTTCTTTCTGTGTAAAAATGTATTCCAGACTCTTGTGATCAGTGAACATTTCACAACGTTTTCCCATAAGATAATGCCTCCATGTTTTTAAGGCATGTACAACAGATGCCAACTCTAGATCATGAGTAGGATAGTTCACTTCATGATTTTTGAGTTGCCTTGATGCATAAGCTACAACTCTACCTTCCTGCATTAGTACACCTCCTAGTCCTTGGTGCGATCATCACAATAGACCTGAAAGTCTTTCTCAAGGTCTGGCAAACATAACACTGGTGCTAACACAAGTCTCTTCTTCAATTCCTGAAAGCTGGTTTCGCAAGCTTCTGTCCAATTAAACTTCTTCTCCTTCTTTAGCAGATCAGTCATGGGCTTTGCTATCTTAGAGAAATTTTCAATGAACCTCCGATAGTACCCTGCTAGGCCAAGGAAACTACGAATTTCTTTAACTGATTTAGGAGGTTCCCATTCTGTCACAGCTGCCACTTTTGCTGGATCAACAGCTATACCATTTCCAGATACTATGTGCCCAAGAAAACCCACTTCATTCAGCCAGAATTCACATTTGCTGAACTTGGCATAAAGTTTGTGTTCTCTGAGTTTCTCTAGAATCAGGCGTTTAGATGTTCTTCATGTTCTTTGTTGCTCTTGGAATATACCAAGATGTTGTCGATGAATACCACTACGAACTTGTCAAGGAATTCCATGAATACCTTATTCATCATGTTCATGAAATAGGCCGGTGCATTAGTCAATCCAAACGGCATCACTGTATATTCATACAACCCATATCTAGTGGTGAATGCAGTCTTGGGTATGTCATGTTCTCTAATCTTTAGTTGGAAGTATCCTGATCGAAGATCAATTTTTGAGAACACACATGCTCCCTCTAGCTGACCGAAGAGATCATTTATTCTAGGTAGGGGATATTTATTCTTTATGGTTACTTCATTAAGTGAACGATAATCTATGCATAGTCTTTGACTTCGGTCCTTCTTCTCAACAAACAAGGCTGGTGCTCCCCAAGACGACGAACTTGGTTGGATAAATCCCTTTTTCAACTGTTCTCCCAACTGTTTCTTGAGTTCTTTTAACTCGTCCACCGACATTTTATAAGGTCTCTTTGCTATAGGCCCCGTTCCTGGCAGTAGGTCTATCAGAAACTCCACGTCCCTATCTGGTGGCATGCTAGGTAATTCCTCGGGGAACACATCTAGGTATTCCTTCACTATTGGCGCACTGTCTAGGCTAACCCCCTTAAGATAATTAACCTTGCTCCCCTTGGGTTCAAAGTTAGACTTGAACCTGATCCTTCTCTTTTCTGGGGTGGTGAGCATAACAGTTCGCTTGGCACAATCAATCACCCCTTCATAACGGGTCAACCGGTCCATCCCTAATATTACATCTAATCCATGGGATTCTAGGATTATTAAACTAACCAGAAACTTGTTCTTTCCAATTTCTAGGATTATCTGTCGGCACCCAGAATTTACTATCATTTCTCCACCTGGGGAGCTTACTTTAATGGGACATCCAATGGTTTCAGTGGAGAGTTCGTTTTGGATTACAAATGCTCTTGAAATGAATGAATGCGATGCGCCAGTATCAAAAAGGATAAGTGCAGGAAAGGAATTAATCTTTAACTTACCGATCACGGCATCAAATCCTTCTTGAATTTCCTCCACATTGATGTGATTCACATGACCCTTTTGAAATGGGTTTGGCTTAGCCCCATCAGTCTTCTTCTCTGGGCATTCATTAGCATAGTGCCCTATCTTCTTGCACTTGAAACATTCCACCTGACTGATGTCTTTCTTTGCTGGCTGACTGTGACGATTCTGGCCATTTTGGTTTCCATGGCCATGACCATTGTGGCTGTTCCTGAATCCACTTTTGTTATGTCCACGATGATTGTTTCCATCATGGTTGTGGTTATTGTTATGATGGTTATTATGATTCCCATTCTTGTGGAATCCTGAACTTCCACTTCCTTCACCATGAGAGCACTTGTGAGGAGATCCTGATCCAAACTTATCAAAATGGTGCTTCCTCTTTATACCCTCCACTTGTTTCATCTTGTTTTCCAGGATGGTAGCTTTATCACACAAGGATTGATAAGTTGGAACATATGCAACAGATAGTTGCATAGAAATTTCATCATTCAGTCCATCTCGGAACTTCTCCTTTCTCTTTGCATCAGTGTCAACATCGTCGGGTGCATAACGTGACAAATTATTGAACTCTTCGATGTATTCAGAAATACTGCGGTGGCGTTGCTTGAGGTTATGAAACTCCTTTTTCTTCAACCCCATTATCCCAGAAGAGATGTGAGTGGTGCGAAAACCATCTTCAAACATTGCCCAAGTCACTTCCTCAATAGGGTGAGTAACTTGGAAATTGTCCCACCAAGTAGCTGCATGACCTTCCAATAAGTGTGCTACAATTCTAACCTTTTCCGCATCCGTGCATCCAACCGTGACTAGGTCCTTATTCACAGAACGTAGCCAATCATTTGCTACCATGGGGTCAGTGGTACCCGAGAACTTAGCAGGTCTCAGCCTTAGAAATCTGGTCAGCATATCTAGAGGTGGTGGATTGTTCTGGTTGTTGTTATTGTTATTATTGTTGTTCTGATTCTGGGTTGCCATGAATTGAGTCATCATTTGCATCAATTGGGTTTGCGCAGCCATCATCTGCTGCATTCCATTGCCATTGTCATTGTTATCCTCGTTGTTGCATCGGGGAGGCATCTGTGGGTTTAATAAGGGTAAGTAATGATAGATAACCCAAATAAAAACAACAGTCAGACAAACAGGCACATGCAAGTTCAACATTACAGCAATGGCAGAGTTTGCAAAAATAAACATACTAGCATAGTCACCCACAAGTCGGTATGACCTATGCACTCAAAAATAATAGAACGATAGGTAGATGGAACAGCATCACTACTCCTCCATGTCGACTTCCTCCTCCACTAGTGCAAGTCCTGCTGCTGCGAACCCTGCCTTGTATTCCTCCAAGCTCGTAGTCAGAGCATCGATCTTTGTCTGTAACTCTCTCTTCTGAGTGCGTAGCCTCTCTATCACCTCGTGATCCGCTTCTAGCTCAATGTCCTCAAGCTCTAACTCGGTCTCCAAGTCTCTAATCTTCTTGTTCTTCTCCTGAACTCTCTTCTCTTGGCTCTTGAATTTCTTCTCTTGGTCTTCAAACTTCTTCTCCATTTCCTTGATTCGATTTTCCTGTTCCAGGAAGGCCTTGTCCTTCTCCTTAAGTTGGACTCGTAGTTCATCGTTACTAAGCATCACATTAGTCCTATCAGTATCAAGGTGTCTAATAAGGCTCTCTAAGTCCTGGAGGTAGTGACGCACGGGCTTGATAGACTCCCTAGTGGCCTCGTCTAACACAATAGGCTCTCCATCCTCGTCGCGCCTCCCAAAGAAATGGAGTAGTGGCTCCTGATTTCAGAAGAGTGACATCCACATAGGCGTCCCAACAGCTCCTGCATAGCAACATCGAGGCCCCTTTCCATGTCATCATGGAGTATCTTGAAGGCAATCTCCCCAGTTTGGGGCTCTGTCTCACGTCCTGGCTGGGTAACTCTGAATCCCCATAAGTCCTTCCTCTGAAACTTCCTCAGCTGAAGTCCCTGAATGGTAGGGATTGGAAGAGCGAGCACTTGGACTAGCTCCAACATACGAGTCCCAAAGCGAGTCCCCTTGAAATCCTCGGCCGTGCTGTAGACAAAATTCGGCATCTTTTGCATAGTATGGAGAAAATTAGTAACACACAATAAAGAAAGTAAACACAAGTCACAAAATAAAAATCAACCAACAGAACACTCCAAGTAGCAATACATTATTCAACTCAAGCACTCAAGGTTCCAGACATAACTTATTTTTGCCATACCACATAAGTTGGTATGATCAAAATACTAACGTGATAAAACGCCAAGGTGGTGGTCCAACTAATAGCTCACTCCTTCTTAACCAAAGTGGCAATCTGGGCATCCTTGGCAGCAATCTGCTTGTCTTGGTCACATAGCTCCAAAGCTAGGCCTATGATATCCTTACTTAGGCGTTTCACAGTGGCCTTTGAGTCTTGGACAAGACGCTTCTCCTCCTTGAGATCTTCTTGAGTATTGAGCATTCTATACTTGAGTCTCTCCCCAAGTTCCTCAATAGCTTTCCATGCAGCATTCCTTGTAGAGTCAAAGAATGACGGGTCCATTTCAGAGTTGGTGAACATGCAAAATCCCGTACTCTTGGAATCATCCTCCTTGTCCTTGTACAAATGGAGTTGCACCCACCAATACTCTTGTCCTTCGTCTATCACAGGAAATCCCTTGTACACAGCTTCACCATTCATCCCCAAGCCGAGCATTAGGTTCTTGAGTACATTGGGAAATTCTGTCTCACACTCCAGGGTCATAGTCATCAGTGGTCCCTTCTTGACATATTCATTGATGGTGGACATCTAAAAAATAGATGAGAAGGATGATTAGGGAAAGCTTTACGAGATGAAAAGACAAGTGTACGGTTGGAATATAGAGTTATTTTTCCTAAGGGTTTTCTTTAGTCTAATCCATTCTAGGGTCACGAACCTACAGGAAACACAGTGCTCTGATACCATCTGTAAGATCTCACCATAAAAAGGTAAGATCCCTGTGATTGCAGTGCTAGTCCCTGGATCGAAAATGCTAGCACCCACAGTTTAAGATGAAGTACACAGAAACAAAGGTCATTATTACATCGCATATCCAGGAGTATAATGGTTCTTACAACTCACTTAGCCTAAGGCTAAGACACTCAAAGTTCACATTACATAGCATAATAATAATAGAGTATTTAGTCTTCATGTGCCACAGGCAAGCATGTCGAGTGTAGACCCGCAACCCTACTCATCATCAGAGTATCCTGCAACATAATAAGTTACAGCCACAAGGGTCAATACATTTGGAATTGTATTGGCAAGTGATACCATATACTTAGTATAATCCAACAACTACATGAATATATGGCTAAGTGGGGTTATGGCTGGCTTTTCAAAAAGCTAGTTTAACTTATAGTTTTTGAACAGTAAGTTTTCTCATTCAAACACTAAGGTACCAATGATAGACATCACTGAACCTCTACCCATGTTCACCCACAAGTTTTAACTTAGAGAAATTTGGATGAGGAGATTATTGAACTGCTTCACTGTCTTGAGGCTCAGAAGTTGTCCATAACCGGGGACACGGCTAAGTACTTAGTTTTACCCTCTCGAGAGGTGGTGCACTTTCCCCACAAGACTCGACATGGATCGAGACAAGTCTTTTCAGAAGCAATCCCTTAGACCACCACGGACGCGTTCCATCCTACCACATCTACCACCTTCTGTCCGTCTGGCTGAGTTCTTGCAACTTAGTTGGTCAAGGCAAAGCCCATATGCCATGTGGCTGCACTGGAAGCTTCATGACATGAATGTCTCCAATCTCTTTGTTCCTGGGTGGCCATCCACAAGTGTGATACTCCAGCTGACCATAGACATGGCCCTTGAGTAACCACTCAACATAATCCAAGCAAGTCCCATTCCACCCAGGTGTTTCATTAATATTAGTTGTTTTCTTAGTCAACAAAATAATATCTTTCCATACTATCTTATATGAGTATTCCACCCACGAATTCTAATAGCATAGCTAAGCACTCTAGCATACTAAGTCGTTCAACTAGGAGATATTACCAAGATACAATCTATAGGATAGCATAGCATAGTAACATAAATAATCCTATCATGCTAAGATCTACCAAAAATAACACTAGTGCAATAGTGAAAATAATAGGACATGAGATGAAATATCACTTGCCTTGGTATCTAGGGGAATAGGTACAATCCTCACAGCAACAAACTTCACAATCCACACAATCTACACAACAACAATAATTCAATCAATAAAACATTACAAAAATATGAATGCATGCAAAATGCAATGACATGATCACAACTCTATAATTTACAGAGTCTATAGTACAGAGGGTAAAATACCTCATCTAAATGCATAAGAAATACCCCAAAACAATTTATAGAACATTTTTTTATGAGCAAAATACTCCTAAAAAGGTTCTGCCTATAATTCCAATTTTCAGAGGCAAAAGTGTGAAACAAGGCCTCCATAATAAAGGTCTTATTTTTCTGAATCCATAGACACCAAATTTGCATTTTTCTGAATTGTGGAACAAAAGTTATGGATTTTCTAAGTTTAATACAAAATCTGTCTAATTTCTATTTAAACAGATAATCCTGGGCGACGTGGCGCAATCTGATTGGCCCGTACCGGTTCGGTCGGATCGACCGCTGTGGGCCGTTGGATCTTAAGTGATAACAGACGGATCAGATTAACCTGTACCATTTCGTCCACGTTCTAATCCTAGCCACAGACACAAGATCTAACGGTCCCTAGTGACCTGGCCGAAGATGGGCGGTGCTGACCGGCTGCGCGCGGTGGCGGAGCGTCGGCCGATGAGGTTCCGGCGATTCTACAAGGGCTAGGAGACCGTGGACACGTACTAGAGGTCGAGGAGGTCGTGGCGGTCTCGATGGAGGTTACGGCGGTGCGGGAGGTGCTCTGGCCTGGCCTTGATCCCTCGCCGGAGTTGAGTAGACGGTGGAGCTCGCGGCTCGGTGTCGGAGACAGCGACCTGGGGCTCGGACAAGCAAGATAAGGGGTCGGTGAGACGTGCCCGAATCAGCATGATCTAGCAGAGGCCAAAAGGGGGCGGCAGAAACCCTACCTTCACCGGAACAAGCGATGGACGGCGGCAGAGGGAGTTCACCGGAGTTGACTGCGTCGTCGACCTGGGGCAAGAGAAGGCACGTGGCCAGGGTTAAAACACGCGCCAGTACACGGAAATCAAGATAGGACAGAGAGAAGGGCACGGCGTGGCCGGAGCTCACCGGAATTCTCGTCGGAGTAGCTTCGGATGGCGGCGGTTTGAGCTAGCAATTGGGGAGCCTGGGGGCTCTCCAGGGGCAGTGGCTGGGGGAATCTGTCGAGGAGGGGGAGAGGATTAAGAAGGGGCGGTGGTGATTGTGATTTAATCGCTGTAACGCTCGAATTTAACCGGACTTGGTAATGGCAGAGGAGGTGGAGGGGGCGCCGGCCGTTCGCGTGGAAGATGCTGAGGTGGCGTCGACGTGGCGTGGGGCCCAGAAGTCAGCGGGTGGGGGTTAGCTGAGGGAGGGGTGCGCAAAGATAGAGAAAGGGGAGAGGGAGGCCGGGTGGGCTGTTGGGCCGGATTGGGCCAAAAGGCCAAAAGCTGCTGCTGCTGTTTGAAAATTCTTTCCCTCCTTTTCTTTTTCTTTTTGAATTTCTTTTCTAGTTTTCTTTGAATTTAGCAAAAGTGTTCCAAAAAGCCTCTAAATTTCACCAAATTTTTTGGAGGATGAATCTAATGCAAAGTAGTACATGCCATGATGATATGAATGCTATGATGAAGATTTTTAAAGAAAATTTTGGGATGTTACACATAACATGGTGTGAGCATGCGCCAAGTCAACCCAAATAAAGCATCAAAGGAGAATACCACAATACTATGCTTTAGTATGCTAAAACACGCATGATTCTTCCAAGGCACATTAAGCAATTTCTATTATTTATAACATGTCATGCTACAAAAAGATCACTAAGCATCAAGCCAAAACAATATCAAGCATGGCATGACAAAGCATAAGCCACAGTCATAAACAAGCTCTGTTTACCACTTAAGCATAAACTTTCCTACTCTTTTCCAATCCAAACCAAACTATTTGAAAACCAATGTATGAAAGAGAGGGTCCAACCATTTTATTCAGCAAACTAAGAAAACAAATCAAACGAAAACCAAAACAAAAATGAAGACGCTCCAAGAACAACACAACTGTGCATGAAACAATAAAAATGAAGTGTTTGGAAGAAACCTGGGATTTTGATTGATTAAGAATGGGATGCCTTGGGTATCCCCAAGCTTTGACACTTATACTTCTTGGATATTTCTTGGGGTGACACGGGGTGGCATCCCCAAGCTTGAGCTTTAGTCCATTCTTCATCTCATTACATCATTCTCTCCATACACCTGAATTTTTTCCTTCATACAAAACTTCACACAATATTTATTAGCAACATTAGTGCACTCAAGATAATAAGTCTTTGGGTTCAGTTTCAACACCAATAAAACTTCCATTAAAACACAAGCTACTGTAGAAATTCCCTCAAAAATCTCAATTCCCGAAAAAGAACTCAAAAAGGAACCAACAAGAAGCAAATGCAAATAATGGCAGAAATATGTCAAAACAGACCAGCAGGTAAAAACCAATTTTTTCGAAGACCTTCTGTTGCTCAAATCAAAAAGTGTTGAACTAACAAAAGTTATATAACAACCTGGGGATGAAGAACAAAAATTCACGCCTCAAAAAGACTTACATAGATTTTGAACGAATGTTTACAGTGAAGAACAAAAATCTGTTTTGGGACAACAACTTTCCCAAGCATTACTTCTCTCTCATTAGAGGTTACTCTTGGCACAAAAAGAAAATAAAAAGGATAAGGAGAGGTTATTACTGAACTAATAACTTCCAAGACTCATCTAAATTTTTTGGGTTATCTCCCAATAAGTACTTTTCTTTAACGCCTTTAAGTTAGGCATAAGAAGCAAGAAAAAGAATCAAGTGTTCTCAAATGAAGAAGCATTAAAAGTGATACCAGAAATATCTTCAACAAGGCAAGGTATGTGATCCAAATGAGTTCTAGAGGATCCTCTCTCAATGCTCCTGGGTTCACTATTTTCATCAATCGGGTTTTCAAGAACAATCCAATCAAGATTCTTTTCTATGGATTCATGCATTGCTGCAAGTTTAAAAGGTATTGGTATCTTAGTTTCCTCCCCATTAGGTTCGGTTTTGTCCATCTTTTCTCGTGTACCAATAACATCTACACATGATCCTAGCATATTAAAACGTTCAAAGACTTTCCTAGCTTCCTTGACAACATCATAGAATTCCTTAAGCAAAGTTTCTAGAATAAAATCTCTCTTTTCAGGGTCCTCAATTTCTTTAAGTTTAAGAAACATTACTTGCATTAAGGGGTTACGGTTAACAAACCTAGCTTCCAACATGTGAACTAAAGCAGCTACAGCAATTTCATAATTTGGAGCAAGTTCTTCAAGGGGTTATCCTCAATATCCTCATGCTTACTAACATGATTAAAGAATTCTTCAATATTATCTTTTCCAATTATAGAGCCACTACCTATTGAAAGGTCTTTCAGGGTGAACTTAGGGATCAACATGGTGAGCTAAGAAAGAGGTAACAACTATAGAAAGTCTTAATTTTTTGTGTTATTAGTATAAAGAAGCAAACTAGAACAACTATTTTTTGTGTGTTTTTGATAAAGAAACAAGCATTATTGCCAAAATTATTATTTCTTATGAAGCTCACATCAACTTGCTCTTCTTGAGCAACCAAAGAGGATAAATGAACATTATTTGGATCGATATGGGCTTTCCCATTAACAAGCATAGACATAATAATATCTATCTTATCACTCAAGGAGGAAGTTTCCTCAACAGAATTTACCTTCCTATCTTGTGGAGCTCTCTCAGTATGCCATTCAGAATAGTTAACCATCATATTGTCCAGAAGTTTTGTTGCAGCACCCAAAGTGATGGTCATAAAGGTACCTCCAGCAGCAGAATCCAATAGGTTCCTTGAAGAATAGTTCAATCCTGCCTAAAAAGTTTGGATGATCATCCAAGCAGTTAGTCCATGAGTGGGACAATTCTTTACCAAAGATTTCATTCTTTCCCAAGCTTGAGCAACATGCTCATTATCAGATTGTTTAAACTTCATTATTTCACTTCTCATAGATATAATCTTAGCAGGAGGATAGTACTTTCCAATGAAAGCATCTTTGCACTTAGTCCAAGAATCAATACTATTCCTAGTTAAGGAATTCAACCATTCTTTAGCTTTTCCTCTCACAGAGAAAGGATACAATTTCAGCTTAATAATATCACCATCTACATCCCTATGCTTTTGCATCTCACAAAGTTCAACAAAGTTATTTAGATGGGCAGCAGCATCTTCATTACCAATACCAGAAAATTGTTCTCTCATAACAAGATTGAGCAAAGCAGGTTTTATCTCAAAGAAAGTATCTTCAGGCACAGGTGGAGCAATAGGTGTGCTCATAAAATCATTGTTGTTGGTGCTAGTGAAGTCACACAACTTAGTGTTTTCAAGAGTAGTCATTTTTTGTGTTTTCAAATAAGAAAGCAAACTAGTAAAACTAATTTTTTTGTGTTTTTGATAACAAAACAAGCAAACAAAGCAAAAGGAAACTAAGCAAAACAAAAATAACAAAGTAAAGAGATTGGTTATGTGGGACTCCCCTTGCGAAGATGTCCTTGACTCCCCGGCAATGGTGCCAGAAAAATGCTTGATGGCTCAGTGTTGATGTAGAGCTCGTTGGGAACCCCAAGAGGAAGGTATGATGAGCACAGCAGCAAGTTTCCCTCAGTTATGAAACCAAGGTTTAATCGAACCAGTAGGAGCAAGGAAACACCTCCAAGGTGTTGTTGCCAACTTGGAGTCCTACACAACACAACCACATAACTTTTCCCCAAACTTACAGTGAGGTTGTCAATCTCACCGCTTTTGCTGAAAACAAAGGATTAAACGTATTGTGTGGAAGATAGTAAAAGCTTGCAGAAAGTAAACAGAAAGTAGTAAACATTTGTAGATTGATGGTAAAAGAATGGACCGGGGTCCATAGTTCACTAGTGGTGATTCTCCTTAAGATAGATGACATGTTGGGTGAACAAATTACAGCAGGGCAACTGACAGACTCGAGAAATCATACCATGGCTATACTAATCATCTTTACTCCTATGAGATTTGATTGGGCATTACAACATTATACATACACCGTAATCCAACTGCATCTATGACTAATAATCCACCTTCAGGTTATCATCCGACCCCCTCCCAGTATTAAGTTGCAAGCAACAGATAATTGCATTACGCATTGCGTGTAAAGTAAACAATACGATTGTTTTATGAACAAAGGATTGCTGTTTTCTCCCTAGTAGCAACAACACAACTAGTACCTTAGAGATTTTTGTCACTTCCCCAGATTACTAGAGGCATGAACCCACTATCGAGAATAAATACTAACTCTTGGAGTTTGTATCATCTACTTGGCCAAGATAGCTACTAACAATGGAAAGCATGCAAGATCACAAATAACAAAGACAGGATAGAATCAATAATAAATCTGAAATAGCATCTCAATATCCATCGGATCCCCGCAAACACAACATATAGGATTATAAATAGAAGATGTTGATCATGAATGGAGGTCACAAGATCTAAACATGACAGCACAAAGGAGAAGAACCAACCATCTAGCTACTACATGGACCCGTAGTCCAAGGATGAACTACTCACGCATCACACCAGAGGCTTGCATGGTGATGAAGAAGGCCTCTAGGGTGAATTCTCCCCTCCGGCAGGGTGCCGGGAAGAGCTTCAGATCCCTCCCGATCTAGGGATGGAGATGACGGCGGCTACAGACTCTTTTGTGGAATTTCGATGGGATTTTGATCGGGCCCTTAGGGTTTTCGTCCTGGGAGGCTTTTATAGGCATAAGGGCAAGGTTGATGGAGAACCAGGGGGCTCACACCCCCTGGTGGCGCATCCCCAAGTCGCGCCACCACCAGGTGTGGCTGCCCTGGTGCGCCACTTCGTCTCCCCTCCGGACTCTGTGTTGCTTTAGGTAAAATATTGACTTTGGCTTTTGTCCGTTCCAACTCCGAGAATATTTCCTTACTAGCTTTTCTGAAACCAAAAACAACATAAAACAGGCAACTGGCACTATGGCATCTTGTTAATAGGTTAGTTCAAGAAAATTTATAAAAATACCTCAAAGTATGAACAAAACATAAGAAAGTAGATACTAAACAAGCATGGAACATAAAAATTATAGATACGTTTATGACGTATCAATTCCCGATCATGGCTTCGGCCAAGGTGATCGCCAATCAGATGCGGCGACGAGTTCTGATCCTTCGTGGATGAGATCGGATCCGGGGGAGGAGATGGATGAGGTGCCAGAGGGGGATTGGTTTTGGGAGTTAAGATGAGACGCAAATCATGGGAGGGATTCATGCGCCACTCTAATGTTGTGGGGTTTTAAATTTTGGTGGTGGGGTGAGGCGGAAAAAGGAGGGAACGAAAATGTGTCGAAATTTTTGGAGAGAGGTTCTGTTTAGATGTTAATTTTGATGTTAGAGATAAAACATTTCTTGAAATTTTGGTTTACTTCATATATGTAAGTTTTACAGAGTTGGTATAAAAAATTGAAATGAGGAAATTTCAAAACAAATGTCCCCCTAGCAGTCCACTCTCAAATGTGGTGTCGTTTGGTCAACATCATGTCTGACTACTGAAAAGAGGCACTTGTGTACCATGTTTTCATCTACCAATCTTCAAATGGACTCAAATTTGGCACAAGGGTGTATCACCATGTGGCTAGTGATGCTAACATTGTATCTAGCAGTATTGGTTTGAAAAATTCACAAATTTAACCCTCAAATTAGAAAACATGGAACCATTTGTGAAAAAGTACCACAACTACAATTTGAGACCTTCAATTTGCATGCTTGAGTGGTTGTACATCACATTGGGACCACAGAACAACACGTGTACCTTTCAGATGTTTTCGCAATCTCTCGAAAGTCTCTGGTCAACCCCGGTTTGACAAAAACTTGTGAATTTCATAGAATAATGAGAAATTCTCATAATATATTGAAACCTTCAAATTTGATCACTCTATGGCAAATACTTTGCATGAAAAATGAGAAAATTTCAAAAATGCCCCCCTAGCAGTCCACTCTCAAATGTGGTGTAGTTTGGTCAACCATCATATCCGACTGCTAGAAAGAGCCACTTGTGTACCATGTTTTCATCTACCAATATTCAAATGGACTCAAACTTGGCACAAGGGTGTATCACCATATGGCTAGTGATGCTAGCATTGTATCTAACCGTTTTGGTTTGAAAAATTCAAAAATTTAATCCTCAAACTCAAAAACATGGAATCATTTGTGAAGCAAGTACCACAACTACAATTTGAGACCTTCCATTTGCAAGCTTAAGTGGTTGTACATCACATTGGAACCAGAGAACAGCAGTTGTACCTTTCAAATGCTTTCGCAATCTCTCAAAAGTCTTTGGTCAACCCTGTTTTAACCAAAACTTGTGAATTTCATAGAATAATGAGAAGGGTTGACCACAATGTTAAGGGTTCACCAATCATGAAGAGAAACTTGAAAAAAAGAGAAACTTCGAAAAATGAGAAATTTGGAAAAAAATGAAAAACTTGAAAAAATGACAAACTTTCAAAATGAGAATCTTGGGAAAAATTGAGAAACTTGGGAAATGAGATATTTGACCAGGGAGTTAAGGGTTGACCAATCTTGATGAGAATCGGACGCAAATGGCTAATACTTACTAATTTCCCAAAAAATGTATACACACAAATATCGGAGCATTATTATATAGGGGCTCCTAATGATCTTGCGTCCTCCCTCTTTCACAAACGCCTGCTCCCATCTCACCGCCGTCTTGTTCTGCCGTGACCTCACACTTTTATCTGCCGACGGCGAACATTCCTACACCACCATGAGAACTATGGCGATGACTGCCGAGGTACGTATGTCGTCTTGACCCAACACAGTGTGAACTCTACTAGCTGAGATTGTTCATGCTTTCGGTTGTGAAAGTGGTTGGCATATTTTATAGATCTGAGCGATTGCACTCAAGATCTGACTTCACACTCATGATGTAATTTATCATGTAGTGTGGTGTTTGTTTCGACACGAAGGGTTTGTGCACTGCTGTGACTCAGAAGCATAATTTTTCGCATTGACCTTATGTCAAGGATTCTAGGAGAGGACGGTACAATTTTCTTATCAAAAAAAATATGAATGTGCAGATCATTGTACACTCCCTCCGTTCGTTTCTAAAGTGTCTAGTGTTTGTTTGAGAAAAAATCGTAAATTTAAGGTATATTTAAAGGGACTATCATGTACATAAAAATTATTTGAGGGGTTATATGTTAATATTCCATGTAAGTGCCTTCCTATCATTGTGTCATGTATGCTACGCAGGTTCCCCTATGCTATTCAAGATCTAGTTTGCTCAATAAGTATTTAGTGAAAAAGCATGAAAACAGGAGATGCTACATATCCTTTACTACACCAGAGAATTTTGAATTTGTGTTGATGGTTATAAATGAACCAAATTTAACTTTCGTCAGTGGTGATGGTTGGAATTAATTTTGTAGAGTGTACAAACTTCAAAGGGAACAGTAGGTGAATTTCACCATTCACAAAAAACTTTGTGAATCAAACAGTGTTGTTTGTGGAAATTTCCCTATAATCCATCCAAGTAATACTTCTATCTTAATTTCATTCTGGGTTTGATTAACATACTGTGATTTTACTTATGTGCCAAATGCTCAATGCATAACGATTTTTGCCACATTTTGTTTGTAGCATACTACCATTTGGGTAATGAGGAGAGAGACATAGTTGATCGTCTCATTGCAATTGAGGGAACCCAATTTAATTGGAGAATGATGGAGAAGGTGTGCACAAAGGTAGGAAAGCTTGACGTGTTTGTAGACCATCATGATGCTGGCGACTATGATCTTGGAAGAGCTTCTGTATTGCTTCATATATTGAATTGGTCCAACTACACCAAGAATTTTATAGTATTATTTATTACATATTAATTGAACTAACTTAGTTAATGTTTTTGAATTGTCACAAACACCATTGTTTGCAAATTTTCAACAGAAACTGCCTCGTTGTCTTATTCTAAACGACATGGACTAAGAAGGTTCTATTACTATAGTTTGCGATCCTAAGACGATGGTGCAATCGACATACACCATTTCTACTGATGATGGTCGTGCGTGCGTCAACAGATGGGACAAATTCATGGAGAAGGAACATAGTTTTGAGATTGGACACAAGTTGTTCATGATGCTCTACCTTGGTGATCATGGTGTCTATCTGTTTGTCTCTCATGTGCCAGATGTTAAACTTGGTCAGTAGTTTTAGGACATTACAATGTTGCCTCAACTAGTAATATCATATTTGTCTTGAAGACTATTATTTATACACGATTTGCAAGATATGTGTATGGTTGCAATACATTAATATGGCTATATTAATATGAATGTGCATGACAGTTCATATGTGTGCAGACTAGGTTTTTCAAATAGTATTGTAATTAGGTACGTAATGAATAGAAGTACACATTTGTTCTCTACACGTTTTAATGTGCCACTAGTTACTGCGGTAGGTAAAGAATAAAATTATTTTTTATTCTCCTGGTTATAGTGCTACAATGTGACTCTCTCCTTGATAATCGAACAGACGGTCCAAAAAACTAGGAGTAAACCGTGTCCCTGCAAAAGCCCAATTTCTCATCTCCATTTCTTCTATGGCGGTTCTAGATAGCGCCGCCAGCCTTCCATTTATTCTACGGTGGTTCTTCCTCCATGGGTGCGGGAGGCTCGGCCTTGGATTCCTTCCGCCTACTAGAGAAGGACGACAACAAGCGGACGACGGAGGTTCATCAGTTCCATGTCCCCAGAGACACTTGCATCCAAGCAGTCTACACCAACGAGGCCAACACCATCGACCTCGTCCTCGCCATGTACCTGGAGTGGCTCAAGGACGAGGAGGTCAGGTTTGTCAGCCTCGATTTGGAGTACGACTACACGTAGAATAAGATTGCGGTCATGCAGATTGCGATGAAGGAGCATGTCCTCGTCTTCCACATAATCAGGTTCGATTTGTTGCAGTTCATCTGATTATGCTGCAGTTTTTTATCCTTTTTTATGAGTAAGGTAATGCTACTCCTGATGTAGTCATATTTGGCCCATTTGCCCCCAATAGTGGCCCAAAAGGTGTCCAATTGTAGGTATAGAATGTTGTAACCAAAATTTCTAAATGAACAAAAAAACACCATGCAGGTTCCTTGTTGCAATATGTGCATCTTTTGGAGACAATAACACTCTTAATTGCTTGTGTTATATTTGTGAATGTCTTAGTAGGAAATTCTATAGTCTTAACTGTAAAGTTAATTTGGAAATCAGAATTGCTTGTGTTATATTTTTGAATGTGCTTCTTCAAATCATATTTGCTAGTACACCTTGTAATAATCCTAGTTGTAATGATACTTTGGATTGCCGTTTCAATCTTTGAACAAGGTTAAACCTTTTTCTAGTACTTAAATGGCACAGTTCGAGCATGCCATTTCATTCTTTTAATAGAGTATCATTGTATTTGTTACTGCAATATATTTTGAACTTCCTGAGTTAAGTAATTTAATGTAGGTGCCAGGACTATGTTCGTAGCCTTCGGGAGTTCCTTTATCGCAGAAATGTAACTTTTGTTGGTGTGGACATAAGGAAAGACATCAAATTGATGCGGAAAGAATGGTTATACATTTCAGAAGGCAAACACATCGACATCCAGGACATCTTCAAACTGAAAGGTCATGGAGATACGGCTGGGATGGCTGCAAACCTCATCCACCCCAGGTATGGAGGCATGAAGGATTCCTTTGTCAACGACAGTGCCAAACGCCAATGCCATGACTACTGGGAATGGAAGCCGCTTGCAGAGAAGAACCTGGAGTATGCTGCCACTGATGGATACGTCACATATGAACTGTTTCGCATCATCAATCTAGTGACCCAGGTTACTCCTTCAAACAAGGGGGCCAAGCGTCGTCGTGGTTATTAGAACTAATCTACCATAACATCTGCAAGAAGCTAGTCCTGTTTATTGGCAGTAGTATGTGTTTCTAACTCTAGAAATACTGTAACGTGTGTGGAGAAAACTATGTGCCCTGCCTTTTGATATATAATCATGAAGATGAATTGGTATAACTGGTTATGGTTACAACACATGAGTTTGGTTCATAATCCAGCAAGTTTTCCCAAAATTATGAATAATGTAGTACACAAATCTAATGCTCGACATATGTGTCATAATCAGAGTTCCAGCCTTCAACATCATTTGCATGGTCTTCCAGGTTGTAAACACGTTCATCATCACTTATGTCCATGTCCTATATACTCATATCTTCCTTTTCCAGATCTTGGACAAATCTTGTTGCAACACGTTCCACTTCGTCTGGACGATCAACAACCTCGACATCATCATCTTCATCTTCTTCGACAACTACATGTTGAAATCTATGATCCATTTGACATATGTCCTCCTGGTATGCCAAGTTCTCTTGATCAGTAGCTTCATTACCAAATTCAATTTTTGGTACATCATAGACATTCCTATTGCTGAATGTCTACACAATTTTCCAAGGGAAACCAAACTCAATATCTTCCAAATAAAAACATGATTTTGCTTGATCTGCCAATATGAAGGGGACATTCTTGTACCAAAGAACAGAAGTATTAACACTTTTGTAGTGTCCATCATCTTTCATCTTTGATTTTTTGCTATCTAGATCAAACCAGTCACAGTGAAATAGGAATACTGATCTGGGACCATGCTTGTTAGGCACATACTTGAGCTCTAGAACTTCATGCGGAACACCATAAAACTCATTATCTTGTTGAGCACCAACATATGCCTTATTCATTACCCCACAATTCTGAGTTCTTAGGTTCTTCTCCCGAGTGACTGTACGAAACCTAGCACCCTTTATATTGCAAGCAAAGTGTACAATTACACGCTTGTCTGGCCCATCTGCAAGTGACTTCAAATCTTCAGATGCATTGTTCAGTTGAGTCACATGGTTTTTAAACCATGCTAGGAACACTTTCTTTAGTGCCTCATCTATGTTACTAGCACCCATAACAATTAATTCTTCTCGGAAAACGCTGAAATAAATGAATAAAAATGAGACAATATGATATTAAGTACAAGTGCCAGCAATTATTTATGCATAATCATGTCCAAAAAACTTACTTGATATAAGGTTCTGCCGCTTCACAATTGTCTAGAACATACCAAACCATGTTATCAAATTCCTTCTCAAAAAAATTCAGATATGATTTTCCAAACCCTTTGGCTCTAGTAGAGAAAACTTTGAACTCATTAGTACTAACTCCCCTCTGGATATCTTGGTTCCTTTCAGCTTTGTTAAATCTTGTTTCCATGTCATCATTCAAATATCTAGAGCAAAATGTGACGCACTCATCAACGATATACCCTTCAGCAATTGAACCTTCAGGCCTTCCTTTGTAACGGACAGTAGACTTAAGATTACCTAGTCTTCTCTCAACTGGATACATCCAGCCATGATAGACAGGCCCCCTTAGAATAGCCTCCTTAGGAAGATGAACAACTAAGTGCACCATGATATAAAAAATGCAGGGGGGGAGAGCTTCTCAAGTCTTCAAATAATTAAAACTATCTCTACCTTCAGTCGTTCCAGGACTTTGACATGAAGAGTTCTGGCACACAACTCTCTAAAAAAACTGCCCAAATCAGCAATAGCCTCATACATTTCTTTTGGTGCAACATCTTTCAAACCAGCTACCAAAATACGCTGCAGAAGAATGTGGCAATCATGTGTCTTCATACCATGTACTTTTCCCGCTTCAATATCCACACACCTTTCCCAGTTTGAACAAAAACCATCTAGGAACCTAATTTTTGCCAAAAACCTGCAAACACGTTTCTTCTTTTCCTTTTCAAGCGTCCAGGGGGCATGTGGCTTCAAACAACTATCCCCTTCTTCTTCCATCCAAAATTTCCTCCTAATGTTCATTTTATTTAAATCAACTCTAGCACTAACAGTGTCCTTGTTTTTTCCATCAATTTAGAGAAGTGTACCTACTATGTTGTCACATATGTTCTTCTCGATGTGCATCACATCAAGGTTGTGTGATAACAAAAGTGTGGACCAATAAGGTAAATAATGTAAGCTGACCCTAAGGTGTCAGGTTGGTTCACCTTTAACAACACGCTTGCACTTCTTACAAGTTGGATTTTTACCATGTATGTAATCCTTAACTGATTCTAGCTTCTCCTTTTTTCTTCTGCACTAAACTGCCTTGGTGGATCCCTCTTCTCAGCTTTACCATTGAACAGTTTACTTATCCTATAGGGGTGATCCTTAGGAAGCAACTGACAATGTCCAACGTACCCAATTTTTTTCTTCCAGTGGCTCATAGCAAGGATTCTCATCACATGACACATAAGCATAAAATCCTCTAGTGCTACGGCCAAATATGGTAGCATACCCTAGATAGTCATGAATAGACCATAGGAAAGCAGCGTGCAATTTGAAGTCATCCTCTACAAGAACATCATATGTGTTAACACCTGCCCATAGCTTCATCATATCTTTAATAAGAGGCTGCATAAATACATTAAAATCCTTCCCTAGTGAATATTTTCCTGGTATAAGCAATGACAACATAAAGTTGGGTTGATCCATGCACATCCATGGTGGGAAGTTATATGGAATTACGAATACTGGCCACATACTGTATGAACTGCTCATGTTACTGCTATAGGGGTTGAATCCATCTATGACAATGCCTAGCCATATGCTCCTGGGGTCATCAGAAAACCAACCAAACTTCTCATCAAAGTATTTCCATGCCTTTCCATCAGCTGGGTGCCTCAAAACATCATCCTCAACAACCCTCTTCTCTTTGTGCCACCTCGTATGTGTTGACAATTCCGTTGAAACAAAAAATCTTTGTAATCTTGGAATTATAGGAAAGTACCTCAAAACCTTGTGAGGCACCTTCCTGATTCCATTTGTGTCTCTCCATCTCGAAAATCTACAGACAGGACAATGTGTATTCTTCTCATGATCTCCCCAAAACAAAGCACAATCAAACTTGCACACATGCATAGTCTCATAATCAAGCCCAACTTCAGAAAGTACTTTCTTGGCATTAGCATAAGATTTTGCAAAATCCACCCAGGGCAAAGGATCACATAATAGGGAAATAAAAAGATCAAATGCTTTGTTTGTGACCTGGTTGTATGTTTTGATATGAAGAAGCCTCATAATAAATGCCAACCTTGTATAAGTGTTGCATCCCTCATGAAGCTCTCTCTTGGCTTCTTCTAGTAGCTTTGAAAAAAATTAGGCTCATTAGGACCTTTCTTTCCAGACTTCTTCACCTCCTGAACCATATTATATGAATCATCAACATAATTATTCTCATTGAATTCATCATATTCTTCATCATTGTCACTATCATATGCACCATAACCCTCACTATACTGGCCATCACTATTGTTTTCATTATCACTAAATGCCTCACCATGAAATATCCATTTATTGTAATGCATGGACATAGCATTACAATTTATGTGTCGCAACACTTCTTTCTGATCAAGAGGGACAATATTAAGGCTGCGAGTTGATACATTGCAAATGTATCTATAATTTTTGATGTTCCATGCTTGGTTTTATCCACTTTCTTGTGTTTTGTCCACACTTTGGAGTACTTTTCATATGATTTCTTGGACTAACCTATTAACAAGAGCCACGGTGTCAGCTGCCTGTTTTCTGCTGTTTTTGGTTCCAGGAAAGTCAGAAAATGAATATTCTCAGAATTGGACAGGACAAAAGCCAAAGTGCCTATTTTTCTGGAAGTCATCAGATGCCAGAATACAACACGGCGAAGGGCTGGGGGTCGGCCACACCACCTGGCCACACGGCCAGGCCTGGCCCGTGCCAGGGGGTGGTCTGGCCGACCCCAGCACCCCTCGGCCTCTCCTTCCGCCTATAAGATGCCCTCGGGACGAAAACCCTAAGTACCCGATCGAAATTCCACGAAAGAGTCTGTAGCCACCGTCATCTCCATCCCTAGATCGGGAGGGATCTGAAGCTCTTCCCGGCACCCTGCCGGAGGGGAGAATTCACCCTAGAGGCCTTCTTCATCACCATGCAAGCCTCTGGTGTGATGCGTGAGTAGTTCATCCTTGGACTACGGGTCCATGTAGTAGCTAGATGGTTGGTTCTTCTCATTTTTGCTATCATGTTTAGATCTTGTGACCTCCGTTCATGATCAACATCTTCTATTTATAATCCTATATGTTGTGTTTGCGGGGATCCGATGGATATTGAGATGCTATTTCAGATTGATTATTGATTCTATCATGTCTTTGTTATTTGTGATCTTGCATGCTTTCCATTGTTAGTAGCTATCTTGGCCAAGTAGATGATAGCAACTCCAAGAGTTAGTATTTATTCTCGATAGTGGGTTCATGCCTCTAGTAATCTGGGGAAGTGACAAAAATCTCTAAGGTACTAGTTGTGTTGTTGCTACTAGGGAGAAAACAGCAATCCTTTGTTCATAGAACAATCGTATTGTTTACTTTACACGCAATGCGTAATGCAATTATCTGTTGCTTGCAACTTAATACTGGGAGGGGGTCGGATGATAACCTGAAGGTGGATTATTAGTCATAGATGCAGTTGGATTATGGTGTATGTATAATGCTGTAATGCCCAATCAAATCTCATAGGAGTAAAGATGATTAGTATAGCCATGGTATGATTTCTCGAGTCTGTCAGTTGCCCTGCTGTAATTTGTTCACCCAACCTATCATCTATCTTAAGGAGAATCACCTCTAGTGAACTATGGACCCGGTCCATTCTTTTACCATCAATCTACAACTGTTTACTACTATCTGCAAGCTTTTACTATCTTCCACACAATACGTTTAATCCTTTGTTTTCAGCAAAACCGGTGAGATTGACAACCTCACTGTAAGTTTGGGGAAAAGTTCAGTGGTTGTGTTGTGCAGGATTCCAAGTTGGTAACAACACCTTGGAGGTGTTTCCTTGCTCCTACTGGTTCGATTAAACCTTGGTTTCATAACTGAGGGAAACTTGCTGCTGTGCTCATCATACCTTCCTCTTGGGGTTCCCAACGAGCTCTACATCAACACTGAGCCATCAAGCATTTTTCTAGCACCATTGCCGGGGAGTCAAGGACATATTCGCAAGGGGAGTCCCACATAACCAATCTCTTTACTTTGTTATTTTTGTTTTGCTTAGTTTCCTTTTGCTTTGTTTGCTTGTTTTGTTATCAAAAACACACAAAAATTAGTTTTACTAGTTTGCTTTCTTATTTGAAAACACAAAAAATGACTACTCTTGAAAACACTAAGTTGTGTGACTTCACTAGCACCAACAACAATGATTTTATGAGCACACCTATTGCTCCACCTGTGCCTAAAGATACTTTCTTTGAGATAACCCTGCTTTGCTCAATCTTGTTATGAGAGAACAATTTTCTGGTATTGGTAATGAAGATGCTGCTGCCCATCTAAATAACTTTGTTGAACTTTGTGAGATGCAAAAGCATAGGGATGTAGATGGTGATATTATTAAGCTGAAATTGTTTCATTTCTCTTTGAGAGGAAAAGCTAAAGAATGGTTGAATTCCTTAACTAGGAATAGTATTGATTCTTGGACTAAGTGCAAAGATGCTTTCATTGGAAAGTACTATCCTCCTGCTAAGATTATATCTATGAGAAGTGAAATAATGAAGTTTAAACAATCTGATAATGAGCATGTTGCTCAAGCTTGGGAAAGAATGAAATCTTTGGTAAAGAATTGTCCCACTCATGGACTAACTGCTTGGATGATCATCCAAACTTTTTAGGAAGGATTGAACTATTCTTCAAGGAACCTATTGGATTCTGCTGCTGGAGGTACCTTTATGACCATCACTTTGGGTGCTGCAACAAAACTTCTGGACAATATGATGGTTAACTATTCTGAATGGCATACTGAGAGAGCTCCACAAGATAGGAAGGTAAATTCTGTTGAGGAAACTTCCTCCTTGAGTGATAAGATTGATATTATTATGTCTATGCTTGTTAATGGGAAAGCCCATATTGATCCAAATAATGTTCCTTTAGCCTCTTTGGTTGCTCAAGAAGAGCAAGTTGATGTGAGCTTCATAAGAAATAATAATTTTGGCAATAATGCTTATAGGAGTAATTTTGGTAACAATAATTATAAGCCATATCCTCCCAACAATGGTAATGCTTATGGAAATTCTTACAACAATAATAGGAGTGCTCCCTCTGAACTTGAAGTTATCCTTAAAGAGTTTATTAGTAAACAAAGTGCTTTCAATAAAACTATTGAGGAAAAACTCTCTAATGGTAAAATAAATATAGCATCTTTGGTTGAAGCTCAATCTTCTTTGAATAAAATGGCTGCTAAACCTGAAACTAATGATAATCCATTTGCAGCTACTAATGCTATACAAGTAAGAATTGATGAAAATGTTAGACTATTAGCTGAATTACATGCTAAGTGGGAAAGAGAAGATGAAATTGCTAGAAACATTAGTGTTTCTACTATCACCACCACTGGTGTTGAGGCTAGTAATAGCTCTACTACATTAGATGATAAGTATGGTTTTGATCTTGATGGTTGCAATATCTCTGAAGTTATTAAGTTCCTACAAAAGCTTGCTAAAAGTCCTAATGCTAGTGCTATGAACATGGCGTTTACAAAACACATTACTGATGCTCTCATAAAGATTAAAGAAGAAAAGATGAAACATAAAGCTTCTATTCCTATAAAACAAGAAGATGGTTGGGAACCCATCATTAATATGAAAGTGAATGACTTTGATTTCAAAGCTTTATGTGATCTTGATAGTAGTGTTTCTATTATGCCTAGAAGGATTTATGATATGCTTGATTTGCCTCCACTTGAAGATTGTTATTTGAACGTGCCACTTGATGATAATGCTAAATAGAAACTCATGGGGAGTCTTAATGATGTTCTTATTATGGTTAACAATGCCTATGTCCCCGTTGATTTCTATGTTTTGGATGTTGAATGCAATGCTTCTTGTCCTATTACTTTGGGAAGACCTTTTCTTACAACTGTTGGTGCCATTATTGATATGAAAGAAGGCACCATTAAATATCAACTCCCACTCAATAAAGGTATAGAACACTTCCCTAAGAAGAGAGAGAAGATTTCTTTTGCTTCTCCTATGAAAACAAAATTTGGTCTTAATGCTTCTTCATTTGAGAACACTTGATTCTTTCTTTGCTTCTTATGCCTAATTTAAAGGCGTTAAAGAGAAGTACTTATTGGGAGATAACCCAAAAGTTTTAGATGAGTCTTGGAAGTTATTACTTCAGTAATAACCACTCCTTATCCTTTTTATTTGCTTTTTGTGCTAAGAGGAACCTCTAATGAGAGAGAAGTAATGATTGAGAAAGTTGTTATCTCGAAACAGATTTCTGTGCTTCACCGTAAAAATTCGTGTAAGATCTATGTACGTATTTTTGAGGCGTGAATATTTGTGCTTCTGCCCCAGGTTGTTATCTAACTTTAGTTATTTCAACACTTTTTGATTTGAGCAACATAAGGTCTTCGAAAAAACTTCGTCTTTACCTGCTCGTCTGTTTTGACAGATTTCTGCCATTTCCTGCATTTGCTTCTTGTTGGTTCCTTTTTGAGTTCTTTTGGGGAATTGAGCTTTTTGAGGGAAGTGCTACAGTAGCTAGTGTTCCAATGAAAGTTTATTTGGTGTTATAACTGAACCTTAATACTTATTTATCTTGAGTGCACTAATGTTGCTAATAAAGATTGTGTGAAGTTTTGTATGAAGGAAAATTTTCAGATGTATGGAAGGAATGAGAAATGAGATGAAGGATGGACTAAAGCTCAAGCTTGGGGATGCCACATGTGTCACCCCAAGAAATATCCAAGAAGTACAAGCGTCAAAGCTTGGGGATTCCCAAGGCATCCCCTTCTTCATCAATAAAAATCCTAGGTTTCTTCCAAACGCTTCATTTTTATTGTTTCATGCACAGTTGTGTTGTTCTTGGAGCGTCTTCCTTTTCATTTTCGTTTTGGTTTTTCATTTGCTTTTGTTTGCTTAGTTTGCTGAATAAATTGGTTGGACCCCCTCTTTCATACACTGGTTTGCAAATAGTTTGGTTTGGTTTGGAAAAGAGTAGGAAAGTTCATGCTTATGTGGTAAAAAGAGCTCGTTTTTGACTGTGGCCTATGCTTTGTCATGCCATGCTTGATATTGTTTTGGCTTTATGCTTAGTATTATTTGCTGTAGCATGACTTGTTATAAACAATTGAGATTGCTTAATGTGCCTTGGATGAATCATGCATTGTTTTAGCATATTAAAGCAAAGTATAGTGGTATTCTCCTTTGATGCTTTGTTTGGGTTGACTTGGCACATGCTCACACCGTGTTGTGACTATCTCTAGTGACCATAGCCTTTATGATCCTTTAGTTTTCAACTTGTAGTATCACTTGATGCTTTGTTCAATCGTGTTTTGTCGCTCTGCATGATTATGGCCTTTATTGCTCTCTTAGTTTGTCGCTCCCAGTCTTTTGCTAGCCTCCACAACCAAGTATGAGTTCCACTCATGCATCCAACTCCTTAAACAAAGTTATTCCAAAGAGTCCATCATACCTACCTACTAGCTTATGCTATTCCAAGTATATTCATGCTTTTGTTTACCTTCCAAATTAAACTTGTTATAAGAAAACTAGTGATTAAAGCTCTCACTAACTTGATGGCACACTTTAAGTTTCTTGCCCTTAATAAACTTGAACCATTGTGTCGTCTATGTTGTATATGCTTGCACTTATTTGTTGGGGATTAGCAGACCATGCTGTCATGGGGAACGCTTTCAACATTGCACTTGGTACTTGTACCTAGTTGATATCATGCTATGTTGTTTATGGATGTCGTCGGTGTGAAATGAAAGGGGAGCTTGTAAGTCCATGGAGTTATGTATATGTGTTAGAGAAACACCTGGGCCGCTGGTCTAATCCATGCTGACATGGTGGAAACCTGCAGCGTAACCATAATGAGCTGTCTATGAAGCATTCTTCTTATAAAAAAAGAGTCCTATATTGAGAGAAAAAGAGAAAAAGAAAAAAAAGATTATGAAAAGAGGAAAGAGAGAAAAAAGCACCATATTCCCATGGTAAATAAGAAGATTGCTGAGATGCTCGTTGTCTGCTTGCCTTGTCATTTTGATATGGGGATTCTTCCGTATCATCGGGCAAGGGGTACCCCGTTGGCGGTTCTCTATGATACACATATACTTACGATGACAAGAACTTACCGGTGACTAAACTTGAGTAGCATGAGGAGCGGCCCTCGTATACAAGGGACATGAGATTCCTAACTTATACTTCGTCCAACATGTACACCATAGTTTGTTCACTTTAACCTTAATCACTTCAAGATGCTTATGATAGGGGCAATGAGAGCTGAAAGCTATAAGTACCATAATTTTTGGAAGCTCTTTATGAGACTTGAATCCCTACTTCCTTTTATGAAGGCCTTTCTTCCACCATTATATTGAGTCTCCACCTTCTACCTTTATGCACCTACTTTGAGAACATCGTGGCCATTCTTAGTTCTATGTGCATTGTCCCAAGACTAGTTGATTGATGCATAACTTGATATTACTTGTTTTAAATTATTTGTATCTAGTCACTCTTATGAACTTTGAAGGTGTCCTATGCATTTATATTTGCTACTCTATGAGGGACAAGCTGAATACTATTATGCTATGTTTTCTTTATGTGAAACAAACAAACTTCTTGTAAAGCATTGTTATTCGTGAATATTTTGTTTGTGCCTTTTCATGTTGCATCATAGTTTCTTTGTCTTACTGCTAGAACTTTGTCTTTCATGTTTTGATTGAAGTACTATGATCCCAGCTTTACATTTTTTACAAATACTTTGATCAAGTCTTTGATGGTGCATGTCACCTAAAAAATTATTCTTTCTTTTTATCACTTACCTACTCGAGGACGAGCAGGAGTTAAAGCTTGGGGATGTTGATACATTGCAAATGTATCTATAATTTTTGATGTTCTATGCTTGGTTTTATCCACTTTCTTGTGTTTTGTCCATACTTTGGAGTACTTTTCATATAATTTCTTGGACTAACCTATTAACAAGAGCCACAGTGCCAGCTGCCTGTTTTCTGTAGTTTTTGGTTCCATGAAAGTCAGAAAATGAATATTCTCGGAATTGGACGGGACAAAAGCCAAAGTGCCTATTTTTCCGGAAGTCATCAGATGCCAGAATACGAGACGGAGAAGGGCTGGGGGACGGCCACACCACCTGGCCGTGCGGCCAGGCCTGGCCCGCGCCAGGTGGTGGTCTGGCCGACCCCAGCACTCCCTCGGCCTCTCCTTCCGCCTATAAGATGCACTTGGGATGAAAACCCTAAGTACCCAATCAAAAATCCATGAAAGAGTCTGTAGCCACCGTCATCGCCATCCCTAGATCTTGAGGGATCTGACGCTCTTCCCGGCACCCTGCCGGAGAGGGGAATTCACCCGGGAGGCCTTCTTCATCATCATGCAAGCCTCCGGTGTGATGCATGAGTAGTTCATCCTTGGACTACGGATCCATGTAGTAGCTAGATAGCTGGTTCTCCTCCTTTGTGCTTTCATGTTTAGATCTTGTGAGCTCTGTTCATGATCAAGATCATCTATTTGTAATCATACATGTTGTGTTTGCGGGGATCCGATGGATATTGAGATGCTATTTCAAATTGA
The DNA here is from genome assembly GCA_910589775.1 of Avena eriantha. Taxonomy (NCBI): domain Eukaryota; kingdom Viridiplantae; phylum Streptophyta; class Magnoliopsida; order Poales; family Poaceae; genus Avena; species Avena eriantha. Next base: position 152,984,501 of record OU342746.1, on the reverse strand, counting down.
TTATTGATTCTATCATGTCTTTGTTATTTGTGATCTTGCATGCTTTCCGTTGTTAGTAGCTATCTTGGCCAAGTAGATGCTAGCAACTCCAAGAGTTAGTATTTCTGCTCGATAGTGGGTTCATGCCTCTAGTAATCTGGGGAAGTGACAAAAATCTCTAAGGTACTAGATGTGTTGTTGCTACTAGGGAGAAAACAACAATCCTTTGTTCATAGAACAATCGTATTGTTTACTTTACACGCAATTCGTAAAGCAATAATCTTTTGCTTGCAAGTTAATACTGGAGGGGGTTCGGATGATAACCTGAAGGTGGATTATTAGTCATTAATGCAGTTGGACGGCAGTCTATGTATAATGTTGTAATGCCCAATCAAGTCTCAAAGGAGTCAAGATGATTAGTATATGCATGTATTGCTTTCTCGATGTTTGTCAATTGCCCCGCTGTAATTTGTTCACCCAGCATGTTATCTATCTTAAGGAGAGCCACCTCTAGTGAACTATGGATCCCGATCCTTTTTCTTTACATACAATCTATAAACTGTTTACTGCTTTGTGTTTACTTTCTGTAAACTATTACTTCCTTCCATTCGATATGTTTAATCCTTTGTTTTCAGCAAAACACGGTGAGATTGACAACCTCATCACAAGTTGGGGACAAAGTTCTGTGGTTGTGTTGTGAAGGTCTCCACGTTGCTACTAGCACCGATAGTGTGCCCTACCAAGGCTTAGCTAGCAACACCTTTGGGGTGTTTCCTTGCTCCTACTGGTTCGATTAAACCTTGGTTTCATAACTGAGGGAAACTTGCTGCTGTGCTCATCATACCTCCTCTTGGGGTTCCCAACGAGCTCTACATCAACACTGAGCCATCACGAGTGCACGGGCATAAAATTGCTTCATCTTCTGTCTTATGTTGTCGCACAAACTTGATGAACTCTTTACAACCTTTCATGTCTGGACCTGTGAACTTTTTCCCATTCTTAATCCAATCACGATCCATTACCTGCAATATAACTTATAGAATCAAATTCATTATTAGTAGTAATTACAAATCATCAATACTAATATATGAATTCAATATTTGCAAACGCATAAACTAATCTACATGCGATACATGATATGAAGATTAGATAGTTACATCATTTGACTGGTTAAAAACAATAATAACTATACAATCTGTTGGCACTGTCACGCGATCTAACCTTTAAAATTGTGTGAACCTCGTGTTGAAAGGAAAATTTCATAGATAACATACAAGACGATATGTAAACAAAACTCACCTCCTGGCAAAGCGTACCCGTGCGCCACCTTCCAAATACCCTCCTATTAACTGCAATAGCCGTGTCCGCGACCTCTCCTACTATCAACGGCGACTGGGATCGGATCGACGGCGACCGGTATCGGACCAACGACAACCGTGCTCGCCTCCTCCTATCCTACCTCACACCACCTCGACTTGGAAGGAATCTCACGGCAACGTGGTTTTGTCAGATCTTTCGGACTAATCACACAGTTAAATATTACCTAATTATGACATATCCTATAACAAGTAATTTCTATTACAAAACTATTCGATGAAACTATACATGACAAACACATTACCTCTATCGTAGCGGCAGCAACACTAATCAACTCGTGGTTGCAAGCTCAAACCCCGCGTAAGACAATATTTTACATTTAATTTCTTTTCTTCATTGTTTTATAAAGCGTTATTTAAATTATGATAAACCATTTTCCCCTACTGACAACTTGGTCCCGCATTATTTTCAATGACAATTTCAAGGCACCATGATAAAATTTTGTCACCAACATCGACAAACCACCCGGAAGAGTAATCCATGATGATATAACAATAACAAAATACTAAACTACCGTGTATTACGCTTAATCCTTGACACCATAACTAAACCGTCAACGATTAAGATAATATATGATGGTTCACAACTTTGTCAACAAGCCATTTTGTCAATAAATATCACATCTGTTGTAGTGAATGTGTAGGAGTTAGTATGGATCTCCCGGTCCGACTGCTGATTATTGATCAGAGGGGGGTCTCGATCATGTCTACATAATTCAAGAACCATATGGTGACACACATAAGGTATACCGACACCAAATGGAGAAGATATAATACCAAAGAAAGGATTTGAAAGAACTAGGATTATTTCGATGGACACCGGAATTGTTTTGGATCAAATTGCTGAAAATTATTTCAGATGTGATATCAAAGTATTGTAAGGGGTTTTATGTAGATATTTGTTAATTAAAGTAATTAACAAAAATTCTGAATAAAATAAATAATTATTTTTATTAAATGAGAGATGTATTAATCTTGGTGGAAAATTAATGCAACTTTGAGTGGAGATGGAATTGATATGGAAATGCTTAGTGGAAGCTCCACTCACATGAATGATGGAGAGGTGGGGGCACCCTTGACGCAGCCATGGCATGGATGCTGCCCCTTTCCCTATAAAAGGAGGCCTCCTCCTCCTCTATTCTCACACCTCCTCGTGAAGGATCTCTCTCCCCTCTAGTAAATTCCCTATGGCTTCGGATTAGCGAAGTACATGTTCTCGATGGTTTCTCTGGAAGGACTTGCTACTTCCGCTGCTTTTCTAGAGCGAGGACTCGAATGTTTTCGGGGTGTTGGACGTGTGTGCGACCATGGATGCGCTTCCGCTTTGGGGTGCTAGACTTCAACTCGATCTTGAGATCGGCTAGTGTACGACTACATCATCCATGAAACCAGATTTCATTAACAAAGCTTTTCGATCTTTGAGAGTAAAATCTATATGGATGTATATCCACCTGTTGATAGTATCTTGGTAGATAGATCTTGGTGCTTAGTTGTTCATATCGTAGAAATGTTTTTGTTTTCTATGCTATGAACCCAACAAATCATTAATATTTTCCTCATGTGTATCTTAGACAACAACATCAATTTCAAAAGTTTCATACGGGTGCTCCACCTGCACACTTTCTTCTCTCCAATAGGAACCAGAGAGGGGTCCGAGGGCAAGCTATCATGATATGTAACATAATCATTGAAAATGACATTCCTACTCAACAAAACCTTTTAGTTGCATGATTTCGTAATTTATATGCTTTAGCTTCCTAAACCATAACCAGGAAATATGCATGTAACAACCCTTAGTTCAAAATTTCCATTATCAACATGAGCATATGCAGTGCAACCAAAAACTCTCAACTGTGAACAAAAAGCAGGCGAACTAGACCATACCTCAGTGATAGTTTTTTCTCAAGTGGAATAGAAGGTGATATGTTGACGAGGTAGCACACGGTGTTGTATTCTTCAACCTAGAAATGTCCGCACATACTTGAATTATACAACATACAACGCTCCCTGGAGATGAGGGTCATATTCATATGCTCAGCCACACCATTTTCGTGAGGAGTATAAGAGATGGTGTTGTGCCTAATCATACCATCTTTACTGTGAAACTTCTCAAACTCATTAGAATAGATTTCCATACCATTATTAGCACATGGTATCTTTACATTCCTTTCAGTTTGTTTTTCTATCATAACTTCCCACTTCTTAAAAGCATCAAAATAATAAATTGTCGAATCTTCCAAATAATGCAAAGCATCCAACTTGGGTTGTTAAAATGTTTTTTTTCAAATTCCTAGACTAAACTAGAGAACAACTATAGTTAAATTTTAACAAATGTCCGAAAATCAAGTGAAACTCATTTAAATGGGAAAAGGTAGTTACAAAATCGAAAAAAACTTCATCTTCTGGATTTTGGTGTCCCATGTACTCTATAATTTTTACAAATTGGAGTGTTGTTACTTTGCCTCTTATTTTGTGTAGGTGTTGTGCTATACCCTATTTTCACTAATAAAATGGAAAATCCATTTTTTGTCACAAAAAAGTTGGAAACCTACACTAACACTTTTGTTCTTCATGCCAAGATACACCTATGTGCAAAATACGGCACATTAGCATTAAGAGAGCCATGGAATTTTCCATCCTCTTGGACATTTGACTAAAAAGTTAAGATAAGTCATAAATGATAGCAAATTTTGAGAAGACATTTAAAAATAATTGTTATAACTAAGGTTTAGTTTTTTTCCTTGTAACTAGGTTACATAAAAGGACTCTTTGCATTGGGTTTTCATTTTTCTAACTATTCTACATTTTTTTCACCTTTTTAAAAATTGGGTCAAATTTGGTGGGATGGAGATTAAAACAAATGGGGGAATGTTCCAAATTTCTTTGTGGATACTCCATAACAACCAACTTGGGTACCCTAAAATTATTATTTTTAAATGTTGAGACCAAACTAGAGCATAGTTGTAGTTCAAATATAAATTAATTTCAAAAAATCGCCTGAAACCCGTTTGAACAGGGAAAAGTAGTTACAAATTAAGAAAAATCTTCATCTCTGGGATTTTACCATCCCATGTTCTATATAATTTTTCAAATTGGAGTGGTGCTACTTTGCCCTTATTTTTTGTAGTCCCTTCACAAAAAAACCACATTTAGCACTAATAAAATTAAAAATCTATTTATTATAAAAGTTGGAAACTCCCATTAGAACTTTAGTTTGGCATACCAGGATCCATCTATGTGCAAAATTTGGCGCGTTATCATCATGAGAGGCATAAAATTGACCATCTACTTTGTGATTTGGCATCTGAGAGAGCGTTATGTGTGTGCTAGATGTGCCAGCTCGTATGGAGAGTGCACTCTATTAATACATGCAGACTGTTTGATAGAACAACGACACGCTACCCTATGGAATTAATGGTTTCATGTCTGCTACCTCTCACATCTCAATATCATATACTTCTGCTTTCTACTTCATAGTTAATGTTTATTCATGAATTGATTGACCATCGGTCAAACGAGAAACACATGAAAGGCTATGTGGCATTCTCTTGCTGCTACGTGTTTTCCACTCTAAAATACTAACTTGTCATTTTACCTAGCCTTTTTGTCCCCGGAACGCAAAGTATGAGGTAGACAGATTTGGTTCTACTTGTGTGAAGCAAGATTTGAATCTTAAAATTTGCACAAACAATAAAACCCATTTGGTTCCACAATATATTCTCTAACATATTAGATATAAAACCAACTACTAATTTTCTTAGCTGACCTTTTTTACATAATTGTACATATAACCACAACAACTATTTCCCACTCCACAAGTTTACCAGTCAACACCACCATCATCATCATCATCATCATCATCGGTGTCACCGCTGTCGTCGAAAACCTCCATTAGGTCCATTGGGTCTTTACCCATGTTGTCCACCTCCATTGGGGCCTTTCCCTTTTCCTACTATTTCTATTGTGCTAATGACTCGGTATAAGCCACATGAAAGTCGTCCTCATACTTTGCAGATCTAGCCTTCTCCGCTTTTGTATCGGCAACAGAAAAGGACATAGTTTCCTCGAGTTGTTCTGCTCCACCGTATGTCAGGCCTTCTCTATGGCGTTAAAACCGACCTAGGACCAGGCCAGCGCCTTTTAGATGTTGCAATCCTCATCAAATTCAAGATATTGATGAGGAGAACAAGATCAATATCGAACGTGAACCGACGACTGGCATCGTGGCTTCTCCTCGATCTCAAAGGATTCCTGCTTGATCCTAGAGGATCCAGAGTGTAGATATGATGGACCATCACTCGGCTCAAGAAACCATGTATAGATGATCCGACGACGGAGGTTGGAGATGCTTCTGTGAGCAGGGGTGGATCCACAATGAGCTATGGAAAGTTCAACGGACCAGGCATGGGTGGCAAGGAGAGGAAGAGGAGGTCAGTGGTTAGAATGGGTGTAAGGAGGAGGGAATGAGCCTCTTAGTAGGCGTGTATTACCAGATGGGAATTAATGGCAATCAAGGAGCATTCACATGACGACGATTCATTGATTGGGTTTGCCCAACGAAGGGCACATCGATATAAACTAGGGAATATACGGGGAGGCGGCGGGACGGGAGAGCAGCCATGCCAGAGAATAGGAGGCAAAGAATCTTTTTGCCTATGAGGGGAAATGCCACTGAAGGCGCGCAAATTTGCAGAAGGGGAGCGATATGGGTGTGCACAAGCGCAACGCAAAAAAGTTGCACGTTTGCATGGTGCATGTAAGCTTATACCCGGTCCCACTTCTAAGATCAAGTGGGTTCCACATGTGCCATACCTTATTCCACAAATGGTCAAAGGGCGTGGACGACAGAAACACACCGTTTGGTTACTTGCGAGCCTGGTTTCAAAGGGCTAAAGTGAAAAGTGTTCCAAGTATTGGGCAAAATTGAGTAGTGAGAGCCATAGTGGGCATGAAAACATTTATCTCTTTTATCTACTAGGTAGGGAAGCGTGGCTTGCTGGCCGTTTGCCCGCCAAACGGTGTGAATTGTAAGGACCAAACAATTTGAAAGAGGATTTTTCCGGGAATATATTCAAAAAAATGGTTTAGTACAAACAAATCTGAGATATGTCATGAGTGGCGATTTACTGAGCATGGAAATTACTTTACTAGGTCCAATATTTTCTTGTGCCTCGGGTAATGAATATGGACAATAACCTGCCTATAAACTAAAGAACTTAAGTGTATCAACGGCCAAAAAAACCTTTATAAAATATAATTATACATGTTCACATAGCAGGCCTAAGATGTAGTCAGATGCATGCTAAGCATCTCGATACTCTATGTGTGTGCTAGTTCATGTGCTACTTTATTCTGATCTCTCATAACCAAAGAAAAGTCTACTACATGATATTTTTGAGGGAAGGTAGCGAATCTTATTTTCATTGTGACTAGAGGGAACAAGTAAAAATGGAAGAAGATCTTCCCGTGATACAGAAACATGAGCCTAAGTAGGCAAAAACAGGAATTGAAACCAGAACTAAAGAAAGAAAGAAAGAAAAGAACCAAGGACCGGGGCTTTGCCCCTGACCCCTACACTTCTAACACACCTAATCAGGCTCTCGGGGTCGAGCCACAAGGGCCAGCACCTGTGTCATCCAGCTTGTACCCAAGATCTTGCCTCGGTTATCATCATTTGAAATAGCACGGGCGTGTGGGTGGATACATTTTTAAAAATCCTGTCATCGCGCTCTTTCCACATGCATCACCAAACTAGGGGAATGATGGAAAGCCATTGTTTTGCCTTGTCCTTCCTAAGGCACTTCGAGAAGGCGAACATCCACTCGGTGAGGTCCTCGTGTCGGTGTTCGGAACCAGCATCGCCGGCAGCTGAGCCCTATGGGTGACACGGGTCTAAATATTCCGCGCGATCGGGCATGCGAGCAGATGTGCCGCGAGAAGGTTTCGTTGCCCATTTTCTTCGACGAAGAAGACATCTTCATGGCACTAACTAGGGCAGGGAGGGGGAGGGTTGGTTGGCTAGAAGTCGTAATGGCGCATATGAGTTGTGTCGCGAGAGACAGGCGCAGGGACAATATAAGAGTTCATGCAGCATGTTGCAGCGGTCAAGGCCGACATGATTGGCGCCAGTACCTGAAAACCATGAAGCATTATACAATTACTAGCAGAATGCCCTTTTTTCTTGCCACGGTCCTTTATTTTTTCTATCATCGCACATTTCTCACGCGTGAACATAAAATATGGTTTCTTTTTGGAAAATTTTCATATAAAATCACTAATAAAACATGATAACATTGGACGAGAATAACAAATGATATTGGGTCAGCACAAATACAATATGGTGCCCTACAATGATATTTGGTCAGCACAAATACAACATTGTGCCTTACAATGCTACGCATATGGTCAGACCTGAATCTTATGTGCTACACATTACAATCAGGTACATTGCAAGTTCAGTTAACAACCAATTTCATAAGCTAACTTGCATATGAAAGATTTCAAGCCAGAAACAGTGTTATTATCTGCACACTTGGTCATTCAAAGATAAATCCTTAAAGATAAATCTAAGAATACGAAGCAATTGCAATAGTTTTATATGCTTCTACACTGAAATTATTGCATAAATAAACTTCATTATTATCTATCTGAACATGATCTTAATTTCTTTATTCTTTCCATATCGTTCTGTAAAAGGAAAATAGCAAGTAATCACATCTTAGGGAAAGGTCTATTTCTACTCCTAATTCAAGGTTGTACCTTACGCTTGCTGCGACAACCTCACTAGCAGGTAATTTTGTGACCATCAAGCCACCAACATGCCCTTGCATTATCTATCCATGTCTAAATAAGAATTGCACGCTACTGCCACGACCTGGGCGCATGACCATACCAGGCAGGAGCCAGTCGAAATGAAGCCCACCAACACAAGAGTAATAGTGACAGATACAGGGTTATCTAAGATCAGAAATGTGAACATATTATTGTAACATCCTAAATTTTACAATTACAGATGTTATTAGAAGCATGCATCATATCATTACATCGTGACATCACATATCAAAAACTGCATCAGGTATTTTTCCAAAACCCCATAGTCATATAAAAGACTAAAAGGGTTAAACAATACCAATCCACCTAAACCTTTGCAAAAGTATTATTTTTATAATCTCATTCTAATCCTCTTCTTTTTATAAAATTTTAGAGACCGATTTTGTTTAATTCGGAGTCCGTTTGCAAAAGTATTAAATAGGAAAACGGAAAAAATAAAAAGATTAAAAAAACGAAACCTAACCTAACCGGGCCGGCCGAGCCAGCCCGGGACCTATCTACCGCCCGCCTGGCCGGGTGGGCGTCGCGAAGCGAATGGGCCGGCCCAAAGCCGCGCCAGCATCCGCCAGCCAGCCCCCGCAGCCACTGACGCCCCGGTCCTGCCCGTCACCCGCCTCCTCCATCCGAGTCCAGGACGAACAAGGCGTCGGCCGCGTCGGCGCCAACCTCCCCGGCCAAATCGGAACGACTCCGTAGCCCCCGCGCCAAGAAAACTCGCCTTTATAAAGCCTCGGAACGCCTCCCGCGAAACCCTAGCTTTTCTTTACCCCACCGCCACCGAGCCGCCGCCAATCGCTCGCCGGAGCTCCGCCGGACTTCGCCGCCTCCAGTCGCCGCCCGCCGCCACCTCGGGAAGGAGGAGCCGACGCCGCCCTCGGGAACGCAACCACGGCGAGGAGCCGGTCGCCATTGTCTACTTCATCGAGCCGGAGGAGCACCACCACGCCACCGTCAACCGTCGCCGGCCGCTGCCGACGCTCCACCGCCGCCCGTCGCCGCCACCGCCGGTAAGCCCCCTTTCCGACCGTCGGATCGAGATCCAACGGCTCCAAACGGTCAAACCGCCCTGGACAATCGCGTCACGCCGCGTGGCAGCCGCCGCGTCATCACCGCGTCGGCGTCACGCGCGCCGCGCTGGGCAATCCCGAGCCGCCACGTGTCGCCGCGTAGCTGGCCACTTTTTTTTATTTTTTCTTTTAAAATAGGCAGAAATTACTCCAATCTTGTAAAATCCATAGTAATTCGAGTATTAGTCCAAAAATTGCGTATGATATACCGTTGGATTTATATTTTTGAGTAGAACTCAGATCTACATTAATATTGCTGTTTTGCCACAGCAATATTGCAGTAGGATTTAAAGTTTAGATTAGAGTATTTTAATTCTAGAATATTATCCGTAGCTCCGTTTTAGTTGATTCTTGTTGTGTTGGCTTTGTATCGACAAGACCTTCTGTAAAAAATTGTCAAATCATGCTTAGGGTGTTTAGATCTGTCTCGAGGTATATTAGAGTTGTAGATCAAGTTTTGAGCTTAGTTATTTAGGGTTTAACCCAAAATACTTAAAATCTGTGGGGAATCGATTCTAATGACATCCCCAACTCAACAATACCCCTGGTTAAAACCCTTGGTCGAAATCGAATCCATCCTTGCATATTACCATGTTGCATGCATGCATATTCGACTTCGTGACTTTGTTTTGTGCAAATTGTGATTGGATCCATGTTTGTTTGGTTAGATTGCTCGGAGTGCGCTGAGGAGTACTGTTGTGTAGATTGCTGCTCGGATCAAGGCAAGTACACCACTTGTTCACGTTTATGTCCCAGTTTTGACTATGCATGTTCTACTCTTCAAATTCTGTAGTATGCAAGTGTAGGATTTTGGTAGATTTTCTTAGAACTATTTTCGTAAGTGCGGTTTTGTAGTATGCCATGAGTAGCTCTATGCTTAGGAATTTCCATCCCAATAGGTTATCCTGTTTTTCTAGGTTATGCTTGCTATGCTATATACTCGTATATATCAAGTACCGTTGGGAGGGTTCGAAAGACTCAAACCTTTTTCTAAGTACGAGAGCTCTCTCGAGCGAACATTTCTTCTCCAACACCCCCTTCAAAATAAAACTAAGTTTTCTTCTGGGTGGAATGGTTGTCGGGACAACGAGTGGGATTTTGGTGGAGGACGGCCGCCCAGGAATCAAAGAAGTCTGCCATGTTTCAGAATTCAGAAGCTTCCCGTGCAACCACAATACATATGGGCTCTGTCTTGGCTTAGTACTTAGTGGGAAACCTCACCGGGGTACCAACATTTGGAGGTTCTTGGCACGGTTGGATCCAGCTGGTAGAGGGGCTACTAAGGGAAGGCTTCGCCATGGTCTTGTCTGTAAAAGGACTTGATCGTGGATTGTGGGGAAAGTGCACAACCTCTCGAGAGTATTGCAATCTGATCGATCAGTCGTGTTCATGGAAATAGAACAACATTGAGCATCTGAAGGATGGAGCCTCTGAAAGATCTTCCTCTCTCTTTTTTTCAAACCCAACGTTTTATAAACCCCAAAGGCGTGAGTAATATCGCTGTTGGGAGGGATTTTGGGAACTTGGTGCGTAATATCCAAGTGCTAGGTTGATTGGGCACTTGGTGAGTAATATCCACGTGTTCCATTCGACCCTATACTATTTATCAAAGTTTACAAAATAGGGAAAACTATCTTCCTCTTTTCTTATTACATTGATAAAATTGGCTTTACGCAAATGAACCCCAGTGCCTACTCTTAAGCCTTGCATGTAGAGATAGTCTTACTCTTTCCTTGGTGTAATTTGCCAATACATTCAAAGTATTGAGCCAACTTGTTGACTGCACGTCTTATGTGCAGAATCTGAAGATTGAAAGGTGCATAGGGATCGCGGGTCTTCACGCATCTAGCCTGAGGCGTTGATGGACTCAAGTTTTACTTAGTTTCCGTTGTTTTATTTGAGTTAGCTATAAGCTATGCAAGTTGTAATAATTATACTCTGGATTATTCGTGTAATAATGACTTGTGTTTTACATGATATTCATCGACTGTGAAGTGCTAGCTATTGATCCAGGGACTAGCATGTTAATCACAGGGACTTAGGATCCTTAACGATCCGAGGTTGCAACAATTATATCCTCTCCTCCCTTGTTTTCCCCTTCCTCCTCTAGAACTAAAATTCCAATACCAATTCCTGTGGATTTGTCAATTAAGTGAAGATTTCCGGCTATTAGGTGTGTTGCCTCTAGATAGGATTGTCACATTTGGTATCAGCAGCCATTCGATCGGTGAAATTGACCTGATTTTTTTCCTCCAACCGGTTCCGTTTCGTAGAGAGGAGACAAACCGAGTAACTTGGGAGGCGATTTGAGTTCGGCTTTGGTCTGGGTTGGGATCTCTCGTAAAATCCCCAGACCTGAGTTGGATTCACAACGGCAGTGTGCGGCGACTTCATCAAACGGCTGCACGGGTGGAGGTTTGATTTGGCGGTGGTGTTCCATTCTGCCACAGATTCAACGACGATGAGGGTTCCCGGTGCATCCGTGCTGCTGGGGTAAAATTCCTGTCGGTTCGGTTGATTTTGTGTGGTTTAGGAGGCGAGAAGAGGCCAATTATAGAGGAACGGCTAAGCTAGTACTCGTTGGCCTGGCGGCGGTAGAATTGGTGGTTTAGCAACTTCATCATGGCGCGTCCTCCGACTCTGACGGTGTGCGTCAATGCACTTGAGCAAGGCGTTGCATCTATGGTGATTACGATGGAGGATCTAGCGGCTTAGATGAGCACGGTCTTGGATGGCCTTGCTGTGGCATCAGAGATGGTGAAGTTGAATGTCACTAGTTGTAGAGAGCTCATGTTCACAACTGAGCGATTGTTGAAATCACAGGAAACAAAGTGGATGCTATTGATACGAAGATGCTTCGGTTGGGTACTCGAATCACTTCCTTGGAGAGAACCATTCAAACTACCCTTGGTGCATCATCTAGCCCAGGCGGCCCCGTGAGAATCATGATACCCAGGGCATAGCTTTAGAGCATGCTCTAGTCAATGGTGTGTTTCATAATTCCCGTTTATCTGTAGATCTAGGATCCTCTCATCTCAGTTTCACAATAATAGAGGTGGTAGAGAGTCACATCATCATGAGTTTAGGATGCCTAAAACCATTTTTCCTAAATTTGATGGTAGTCACCCTAAAATATGGAAAGATAAAGCAGATAAATACTTTAGCATGTTTCATGTGCCAGAAGAATACAAAGTAGACTATACTACTCTGCATTTTACTGGCTTTACTGCACTGTAGTTACAGACTTATGAAGCTTAGCATGACATTGATGGTTGGGCTCATCTATGTGTAGCGGTGTGTCAAAAATTTGCAAAGGATCTCGACTATACTGATATGACTAAGACCTTAAACATTAGGCAACATAATGATGTTGAAAGTTATTCTAGAGAGTTTGAAGGGTTAATGCATCAACGGTTAGCATGACCATGCTATAAATGATATCTTCTGTGTGGCTAGTATATGAAGAAGTTAAAAACGGACATTCGTACAACTATCATTTTGCATAAGCCAAGAATAGTTGATGCGACCATTTCTCTGACTCTCTTAGAGGAAGCTCAGTTATATGAATCCAAGAAGTAAATATATGAGTATAAGAAGTGGCACAATAATGCTGGGCCTAGGAAATTGGGTGCATTGCTACCTAAACCAGATAAAGACAAGATGTTGCCTGTTGCTACTGTAGTTGTTCCCAATATTCATACATTGCGAGCTCAGAGGAGGACTCGAGGTGAATGTTTCCAGTGTGGAGGTAAATATGGTCCTACTCATAAATGCCCCAATCAGGTCTAGTTGGCAGTCCTTGAAGAAATTTGTGCAGCTCTGGATTTAGACAATGATAGTGCTGGGAATGAATCTGCTAAAATTTGTGAGGAAACTAGTTACTCTGAACCAGAACAGTCTATGAGCCTTTCTGTTGCATCAGTGGCACAAAATGTGAGCAAAAATAATAATCAGATTGCTGGGACATATTGGGAAGACACAAGTAATCATCCTTATTGATTTTGGCAGTTCTGGAAATTTCATCAATAGTTCCTTGGTCCAAAAATTGCAAATGCAGGTACAAAAAATGGAAACAGTAGAAGTTACTATTGCTGATGGTTCTTAGTTGAGCACTGATGAGGGCATACCACAGTTACAATGGGGTGTTCACGATTCCAAATTCTCCACACATGTGAGACTGTTGCCAATAGTGTTATGACATCATTTTGGGCATGGATTGGTTAGAATCTTGTAATGGAGGTACGATGTTTATTGATTGGAAGAAGAAACTCAGGTTTTTGCATGAAGGGGAGAGAATTACCCTCAGGGGTATCAGTGCTAATAACTCTTATTTCCAACAATATCAACATCTAAAATGCATCAATTAATTGAGCTAGGGGCAGTGGCTCAATTATTGACATTGCAAGATAGAGAGGATGTCACTCCATTGCCTGAGACCATTCCTATAGCCATACAACATGTAATCCAACAACATGCAAATGTATTTCAAGAACCATAAGATTTACCACCATAAAGGGACTTTGATCATAGTATTCCTTTGCTACTTAGAGTTGTTCCAGTGCAGAAGAAACCTTACAGATATGCTCCTACCCAAAAAGATGGGCTAGAGCAGCAAATTTCTGATATGCTCAAAAAGGGAGTCATTCAACCAAGCAACAACCCATATGCTACTCCTATAATGCTGGTGAAGAAAAAGGATGGGGGTTGGAGAATGTGTGTTGATTATAGATATTTAAATGCTTTGACAGTCAAAAATAAATACTCATTACCTATTGTGGATGAGTTAGCTGGTGCTAAGTATTTCACAAAATTGGACTTGAGAAGTGGTTACCATTAGATCAGGCTAGCAGAAGCAGAGGAGTATAAAACTACTTTCAAGACTCATCATGGACATTGGGAGTTTAAGGTAATGCCCTTTGGCCTCACAAATGCACCAGCCACCTTTCAGTCTGCCATGAATATCGTATTTGCCCATCTACTGAGGAAGGGCGTTTTCATATTCATGGATGATATATTGCTGTACACTGGTAACTTAGAACATCATCAAGCATTAGTACAGGAAGTGTTCACTTTACTCACAAAACATCAGTTCTTTGTTAAGAAATCCAAATGCTCCTTTCCCCAATCTCGGTTAGAATATTTGGGCCATGTGATTAGTGCTGATGGAGTAGCAACAGATCCAACAAAAATTCAAGATATTGCTCAGTGGCATGTTCCTGTTACTGTCAAGCAAGTCAGATCCTTCCTAGGAATAGCTAGATATTACATGAAATTCATTGCTCAATATGGATCTATCAGTAAGCCTCTTACTGAATTACTCAAGAAGAATGTGCAGTTTATTTGGACCAGTGAGGCTGAAGCTGCCTTTTTAGAATTGAAACATGCTTTGACCAATTCTCCTATGTTAGCTTTACCAGATTTTCAGAAACGTTTTGATATTCACACAGATGCCTCGGGTATTGGAATTGGAGCAGTCTTATCTCAAAAAGGACATCCCATTGCTTATCTTAGCAAATATTTTTGTCCTAGATCTCAAGCATTATCCACGTATGAAAATGAATTCTTAGCACTTATTATGGTAGTAGGAAAATGGAAGCAATATTTGCAGCATCAACAGTTCACTATTTTTACAGACCATAAAAGTTTGGTGCATTTGGACTCTCAATTTCTCACAAATTCAATACAGCATAAAGCCTTTTGCAAGCTGTTAGGGTTGCAGTATCAGGTTAAATACAAGATGGGAACAAATAATAGAGCAGTTGATGCCTTGTCAAGGATTCAAAACTCTCCTGAGCTACATGCTATTTCAATGAGTAAACCAAAATGGCTAGAAAATGGTGGTAGAAAGTTATTTTTCTGATCCCCAAGCTAAGGAATTGTTGACTCAGTTAAGTATGGCAAGTCCAGATTCCTAGGGGTATTCACTACATGATGGAGTTATCAAACATCATGACAGAATCGGGTTAGGCAATCATGTTGAGGCTAAGCAAGCTATTATGTTAGCTTTGCATGACAGTGGCATTGGAGGACACAATGGTTTTACAGCTACATACCATAAGATTAGAGCATTATTTTCCTGGCCACACCTTAAACAGGATGTCAAACAGTATGTTGCTCATTGTGGGGTCTATCAGCAAGGTAAAAGTGAACATGTGGGGATTCCATGCTTGTTACAACCCTTGCCAATTCCAACTAAAGCCAGGAAAATATTGAGTCTAGATTTTGTGGAAGGTTTACCTAAATCTAGCAAGTATTGTTGGGGATATACTTTCCAGGTATCCTCATAGTTCCTCACTGACCAGGGTGGCCCACTTCGGGTTAGAGCTTTGCTTCATGGGCGGCCCAGTTAGGGAGAGAAGACGGAGTCCAATCCGACTACAGGAAGGCCCAATAGACTTACCGA
This sequence comes from Avena eriantha, assembly GCA_910589775.1. Classification (NCBI taxonomy): domain Eukaryota; kingdom Viridiplantae; phylum Streptophyta; class Magnoliopsida; order Poales; family Poaceae; genus Avena; species Avena eriantha. The sequence continues at coordinate 152,968,845 of OU342746.1, read as the reverse complement.
CTTAGGCCCATAATGTTACTTGTAGTTCAAGATGTACTCTATAACCAACTCTTAGTCGTAGTCGGATTGATCTCTCCTGTAAACCCTAGGCCGGATATCTATATAAGCTGTCCTAGGGAGAGCCTTTAGGGCAACACCTTAAAACCCAATACTTTAGACCCTCAACTCACACAGGCGAAACCTTTGTAACCCATATTCCGGCTCTGCCATATTACTGGATTGCTAGCAGGAGTAGGATCCGTCCAAAGCCAGCGGATTCGAACCTGGGTAAACTTGTGTGCTCACCGTCCCAGAACACCGTACATCTCACACACCTCTCTTCCGCACGCCTCGAGGACCCCCTCATGGCGTACTTGTCCTCAATCCGGCGACAGTTGGCGCCCACTGTGGGGCAAGTGAGCTTTGGATCTGCGTTCCGAGCGAAATCTGCAAGAATCGGAATCGGCAAGACCATCGCCGTCGGTCGCATCCTCTACGCCAGCGACGTACCTCTTATCGTTCTCGACGAGACTTGGATTCCGGCTAGGGAGGCCGTGACCTCCTATACTATCATGTCTTTTGGCGAGATCGATGTTTACATCGGTTTCGCTGAAACTGCCCAATCCACCCCAGCGGTGATGATAGAGGCAGAAGAATCTTCTGGGTCCCCTTTGTCCGCGGAGGCGGCAGAGTTCCGGATCTCAGAAAACCCTAACCCCACCCAACCCGCACCAGCTGCGGAGATAGTGGAGAAATCTGAGCCTGAAGAAGACCTAGCGGACCAAATCGAATCTGGAGTGGATCTCCCTGGAGAAGCCGGATCCCAGATCGACGCGCCCGTGGAAGTCGAAATCCAGGAGGAGCACATCAACGACACTGACTCCGACTCTGACGATGTCGGGACAGACAGACCTTTCCTCAGGTACACACTAAGATGTATGATACTGCAAGGCGCTAGCGCAGAGGCAATCCTCGAAACCATTAAAAGTTTCGATATGGCTGATCGCGAAAGCCGCAGGTACCTCAGGAAGCACGCATCGCACTTTGTCGGATATGTTGGATCCGGATCCGGCTCTGTCGATGCTGGAGAAAACACCGACTCGGTGCTGGAGGCAATTGGAACAAACGCCAACGTTCCCGCATCCTCGGATGAATCCATGACGTCGGCAGATTTCCGAAAGTTCTCCACAGAATATGAAGAGGAGTACAACTCCAAAGCTGCAGAGGAGGGAGAAGCCATGGATGAAGGATCCGGGGAACACTCTCCCAAAGCGCAGGATGACATGGACGTCGGAGACAATCCTGAAGTCCAAGTGTCTGAAAGTACCGATCAGAGCTTGACTCCGGGAAACGGACCCAAAGCCCTCTTTGCTACCGGCGCTGCTAAGAAGGCAAAGAAGAAGAACAAGAAGAACAAGACCTTGGCAAAAGACCCTTTGATAGAAGGGGTGATTGCCGAGGAATACGAGGAAGACTCGGATGGAGCACTAATCCTAGACGAGCCGAAAAAAGAAGCATCGGTGGATGGACACATGATCACGGAAGGTGCGCGCAAACTCATCGATGCCACATTAACCACACCTATCCCTACAGCTGCAGAACTTACTGCAGATGAGCTGGATGAAAGGGCCCAGGCCCTAGAAGCGCGTCGTCAACAACTCCTTGATGAAGCCAAAAACATCGAGGTGGAGAAGAAGCGCATGTCAAACAAGGAGTACATGTCCCGTCTACATCAGAAGACACGGAAGCGTCACATACATGACAACCAATTCCCACGTGTCCGTGCCGTCCTTTTTGGAGATGAGATGGGAAAACCATGGAAGGATAGCAACGGAGATTGGGTTTACCCAACACCAGTGCAAAATACCGTGGCAACTCGCGAAATTCTATCGGCTAATCCAGGACCAGAAGAGATACGTTTGGGTATCAAGCTACTCAATAAGGGACTGGAGCAGCAAAAGGTCGCCCTGTCTGGAAGTCAAAAGCTGGTCTCGGATTCCGACCAATGTCGTACAGATCTGGCATGGGCTGACGTAAGATCCCACTACGATCGGGCGCAGCATCATCACCCCGAACACAGGGAAGACAATTATTCAAGAACCGGATCGTTAGGACAGCACCACAGAACTACACATAACTGGAGCAACGTCGCTCCAGCAGCTGAGAAAGACGCGATCGCTGCACTGATTCCAAGGAATCCTCCCCGAAAAGGAGAAGATAAAGAGAAACGTCAGGAGGAGGATCGTCAGAAAATGCCACCTCCTAGACATGAAAACCGTCCGGCTAAGCCTCACCATGGTGGGAACGACGGACGAAGGAACGACGGAAACCACGCTGGCACAAACCGGCAGGGAGCTCTTCATAGTCAAGAACCTCCCCGGAACCAGAATAATGCCGCTCCGGACGGAGGCCGGCGATCAGCCGGAAACAATCCAGCTGCACCACCCTCTCCACAGCACAGTTATCACAATAGCCCATAAGGAGGTCAAGGAGGACGACATGGTGGAGGTGGTCGCAGAAGCCAAAGTCCGGCTCCAAGGCACCGCAGCCACAGCCGATATTCGGGACGATCCATATCCCCGAACGATGCAAGGCACAGGATCAACATCAACATAGAGGCTCGGCGCTACGAAAACGATGACGTGTACGTGGGCCCAAAGTGCTTCGGACCATGCATCAGAGCTAAGTTCTCGGAAGGATTTTCTATCTCAAGACATATTCAAGCCTACGACGGCATTTCTCGGCCAGACACCTGGTTACAGGATTTCTTCCAAGCTTGTTGCATCGCCAAAGGCGGAAACAGCCTGGTCACAACCCGATATCTCCCACTTATGCTGTGGAAGACGGCACGATCATGGGTCAATGAACTTCCGGCAAACACCATCCATAACTGGTATGACTTACAAAGTGCGTTCTTTCGGAATTTCGAAGGGACATATCGGAGGCCCTGTTCGGTCGGAGACCTACAGTGTTGCACCTAGAAAGCCGGAGAAACTTGCCGGGATTACCTCGGACAATGGATCGACACCAAAAACTCCTGTGAGGGAGTAAATGATCAAACTGCGATTGAAGCTTTCATCGCAGGACTCCCAATTGGTCTACTGCGTCACCGCCTGAAATGTGACAAGGTCACTGATTTGGGAGAGATGATAGAAACAACGAGCAAGTATGTAGATGCTGACGACGATGCGGAGGGATTACTCAACGTCCTGGCTGTACCTTAGTCAGCAAAGACAAAGCAACAGGCTCAGAAGCGCAAAAACACCTCAGAAGAAAAACCCAACGCGGAGACGGCAGTAGTCACTACTGTTTCCGGGTCTGGAGGACGAGGAGGGCGCGGCGGAGGCCGCGGGCGTGGCCGTGGGACATCAAGGGTCCAAGGTAGAGGAGAGCAACAACCAGGCAAAACCTACACTTGGGCCGACATCGCCAATAACCCATGTGTGCATCACTTGGACGCCAATGGGGGCTCGTCCCACACCAACGCTGAATGTCGTTTTAACGACGACATCAAGAGAGATGATACCGCGGGCTAGAAAGCTAAGCGGAAGAAGGGGAAGAAAAATCTCGAAAAAGACAAAGAGACCAAGAAAGATTCCGACATGGAGGAAGCTGATGCTTCAAATCCCAAGTCGGAAGGGAAGAAAACTTTTCCTACCAAGAAGGATACTTACGTCACCTTCCTCGGATCTCAACCAACAAAGGTCAAGAAAGAAGTTCTCCACGAGCTCAACACAACAGTTCTGGCTATCCCTCAGTATCTGGACTGGTCGGAAGTGGCAATAACGTTTGACCGCGCTGATCATCCGCCTAAGCTACACAGGTGAGGAAAATACGCCTTACTTGTCAATCCACTTATTGACGGTTATGGTTTCTCCAAGACCCTCATAGACGGTGGTAGCAGCATCAATATTCTCTATGTAGAAACGCTGCGCCGGATGAAGATCTCGGAAACACAGCTTAACCATAGCTCTGTGATTTTTCACGGAGTTGTCCGAGGAGGACAAGCTAATTCCCTGGGAGAGATCACTTTGGATGTTACTTTTGGAACACCAAAAAATTATCGAACGGAGGCACTTTCCTTCGAAGTGGTCCCGTTCAAGAGCGCATACCACGCTAATATTCGAACGTTCGGCTTACTGGGCTTTTATGGCTCGTCCGTGTTACATTTACAATATGATGAAAATTCCAGGTCCCAACGGCGTGATCACCATCAGGGGAGACCCGAAGAAAGCGCGAGAGTGCGAGGATGGAAATGCCGCCTTTGCCGAAGCCATGCTGCACGCCCAGGAGTACCAGGAGATCAAGAAGAACATAGATCCGTCCGAGATGCCCGCAACAAAGAAAGAGGTGACAAAGCCAAATCCGGAGTTCAAGGCATCAGAAGAGACGAAGACGACGCCATTGAAGGACGATGACCCCTCCAAGGTGACCCAGATAGGCGTAGGCCTAAGTAGCGCATAGGAAAGCGCACTCGTCAAGTTCCTCCGAGCAAATCAAGATATCTTCGCATGGCAGCCATCTGACATGACCGGAGTACCTAGGGAACTTGCCGAGCACTCTCTAAATGTAAACCCGAACGCTAAACCCGTCAAACAGTCCTTACGACGGTTTGGTGATGAAAAGCGTAAGGCAATAGCTAAGGAACTAGCGCGGCTCGAGTTAGCCAGATTCATAGAAGAGGTCATCCATACTGATTGGTCGGCCAACCCTGTAATGGTCCCTAAAAAGGACACCACTGATTTAAGGATGTGTGTTGATTATACTGCCTTGAACAAGGCTTGTCCAAAAGATCCGTTCGCTCTGCCTAGAATTGATCAAGTTATCGATTCTACGGCAGGCTCGGAACTCCTCTATTTTCTCGACGCATATTCCGGTTATCACCAAATCTGGATGAAGGAATCTGACAAAATCAAAACTTCATTCATAACCCCTTTCGGAACCTTCTGTTATGTTACGAGCCCTTTGGGCGGAAGAACGCAGGAGCTACGTATCATCGCACGATGCAGCGTTGCCTCCATGATCAACTCAGACGCAATGTACATGCATACGTGGATGATATCGCGGTCATGTCCAAAAAGAAGGAAACATTTATTTCTGACTTAGAGGAGACGTTCGCCAATTTACGAAAATACAACATCATGCTTAACCCAAAGAAATGCTTCTTTTGAATACCAGCCGGAAAATTGTTAGGTTTTATCGTGTCTCAACGAGGCATAGAGGTGAACCGTGACAAGATCAAGGATATTCTCAATATTTCCAGGCCAACTCGCCTGAAGGACGTACAAAGATTAACTGGTTGCATTGCTGCGGTCAGTCGATTTGTAAGACGGCTTGGTGAAAGAGCCACACCATTTTACAAACTCCTGAAGAAGACTAAGGATTTTGTCTGGACTGACGAAGCTAAGGATGCATTACAAGACCTGAAGAAAGTACTCTCATCTGCTCCTATCCTGGCAGCGCCGGAACCTCAGGAACCGATGTTGCTTTACATTGCTGCGACAAAATAGGGTTGTCAGTATAGTTATGGTGGTGGAGAGACCAGAAGAAAATCAGGAGCACCTGGTTCAGCGTCCGACGTACTTTGTCAGCGAGGTCCTGACAGAATCAAAACAGCAGTATCCGCACTATCAAAAGTTGGCTTATGGTATTTTTCTAGCATCTCGTAAGTTACGACACTATTTTCAGGAGCATCCAATTACTGTGGCGAGCAAAGCTCCCATGAGAGATATAATCAACAATAGCGATGCCACAGGACGCGTCGCCAAATGGGGTATAGAGCTTGCATCTTTCGATATTGAGTACAAACCCCGGACAGCAATCAAATCCCAGATCCTTGCTGACTTTGTCGCTGATTGGACAGAGACCAAGGAGAACATGGTCCTCCCTGAGTCATAAAATTGGACCCTCTTTTTCGACGGGTCCAAGGCTCGAGGGGGCTCGGGGGCTGGCGTGGTGCTCAAATCACCCCAAGGAGATAAACTTTTATACGTGTTGTAGCCACTTCACAGTGACAAATAACATTGTCGAGTATGAAGCACTGCTGCATGGAATCCGGATTGCTAAGGATATTGGCATCCGACGTTTGATGTGTTACGGAGATTCGGATCTTGTTGCTCAGCAAGTCTCAGATATTTGTAATGCAAATAAGCACATGGCAGCATATAAAGCTGTCGTGGATGATCTATCTAAATCATTCGAGGGGTTTGAAGTTCAACACATCCCTCGAGCAGAAAATGAGGAAGCAGATGCACTATCTCGAATAGGCTCTGCGCGGAAATAGGTTCCGGATGGCGCATTTTTAGAGCACCTCAAAGTTCCCTCGATAAAGGGAGTAGATGAGGAATATCCGACCAAATCCGACTCACATTTAATAGCAGTTCTGGCTGTAATTCCCAGCTGGACTCAACCCTACCTTGATTACTTGGTAGATGGCAAATTACCCGAAGACGAGGTGCTGAGCCGGCAGATTATCCGACGAGCAAAAGCCTATACTATTGTTAAAGGTGAGCTCCATAAACGAAGTGTTTCTGGGGTTTTTCAGCGCTGTGTATCTCCGGAAGAAGGAGTCGAAATCTTAAGAGAGATCCACGAAGGCGAGTGTGGTCACCATGCTACAGCCAAATCTTTAGTGGCAAAAGCTTTTCGACATGGTTTTTTCTGGCTTACAGCTCAGGCAGATGCCGAACGATTAGTCAAGACATGCAAAGGCTGCCAAAATTACGCCAAGCAAGCTCATGTTCCGGCTGATCAGCTGCGAACAATACCTATAACATGGCCTTTTGCGGTCTGGGGGCTTGATATGGTAGGACCTTTTAAACGAGATCCAAGTGGATTTACTCACCTCTTAGTGATGGTGGATAGATTCACGAAATGGATCGAGGCTAAACCTGTCACTAGTTGTGATGGAGCAACAGCCAAAATATTTGTCGAGGATGTTATAATCCGGTATCGTTATCCACATAGCATTATCACGGACAACGGGAGTAATTTTTCCATGGGAGAGTTGGCTGAATTCTGCGACGAGCAAAATATCTGGCTTGACATTGCATCAGTCGCACATCCACAGGCTAACGGACAAGTCGAAAGAGCAAATGGTTTAATTCTACAAGGCTTGAAACCAAGACTCGAAGCGCCACTAAGACGTGCTGCGGGGGCTTGGGCAGAGGAACTACCCTCTGTAATTTGGAGTTTACGAACAACTCCGAACAGGTCAACATGATATACACCTTTCTTCTTGGTCTATGGCGCAGAAGCAGTTCTTCCTAGTGATTTGATTCATACTTCTCCTAGAGTGGCCACGTATATCAAAGAGGATGCCGAGATTTCTCGACAAAATGATCTCGACTTAGTCGAAGAAGTTCGCGTCGTTGCTGAAATGAGATCTACAGCCTATCAGCAGAAGTTATGCAAGTATCATAGCCAGAGAGTCCGAACTAGATCTTTCAATAAAGGTGATTTGGTTCTCCGGCTTGTGCAACAAAGAAAGCACAAACTTTCCCCAGTATGGGAAGGGCCCTTTTTAGTTAGTCGAGTATTGCACAATGGGTCGTACTACTTAACTAACATGAGGCCAGTCAAAGAAAGACCTGCTACTAAGAAGAGAAAGAGAGCTGGAGGCAGTACAAATCCGGATGAATTAGACAGACCGTGGAATATTGCTCAGCTACGTCCCTTTTATTCTTAGTTTATCCTTCTTTGTAATCATACATATGTACATGTTCTGTGTGAAATAAAGGTTTTGGTTACCTCAAAGTTTTTCTGAGTAGTTTTTTACCATCTTATTTCCTAATGCTCATGTCATAGTCGAAAATCCCAGAATGCGTGAAAGTACTTTATGCTCATGTTCGTTCTGGTTTAGATTTTCGATTCTAAAACTGCTACCTTTGGGTATAACTCTAAAAAATTCTAGTCTTTACTTGGGTTATTTGTCTGATTGCTGGATGCGGGTATCTTCCGAGTAGTGAATTGTTGGTACTGGAAGCCAGCTTTGTTTCCGAGTTTAAACTGGTTTAGCAATTGAGCTCCGTTGCTCGGCAAAGTTTCCGGCTGAAGGTTTAGCCGGCTCACGAAAGGGACGAGGCGGAAAGCCAGATAAACGATAAGTAGAGGCGGAAAATTCTAAAGTGCTTATGAAAACATTTCAGGCATGCAAATAATCTAAGACAAAAGTGCTGAATAGATAAAAAACATTGCACTAGCAAAAAGTTGAAGTACTTAATATTTACAGAACGCATCATGTCTTTCCAGAATAATACATAGTTTTCTGATCTATGATGCAGGAGGAGATGAAAGAACTGTCGGATAGCTGGTTACTCCGCCTTGATATCGTGCCGAGATGTCCGGATCCGAGGTGGTCCGTTCATCGTCGGAATTTTCTTCGGTTTCTTCTGGAGGAGGTGGAAGAGTATCCACGCGGGTGAAGAAGGGCACCTCGTAGCTGGTCAGGTCAGCTACGTGGCACCCGTATCCGGCGCAGGAGTGCATGATGGCTTGAAGGTCCTGCTCATGGTCGTCTTCGTCTACTTTGCAGTACCCTCTGGTCACTTGCCATATCTCCATGTTTCCATGATGGCTCATGACCATGGTGAGAGCGTTCTACGCAGCAGTCCGCGCGTAGGACATGTTCCAGTCCCGAACGAGCTGCGGCATATCCTTGGCCTTCTCGCGCACCTGAAAGTCCGACATGCTTGGCATGTCTGGAATCCTAAGAGACTCGCCAATGTCCTCAAGGGATTGGCGCTAGTCATGAAGAAGATCACCGACTTGGGTAAGCCGGTGAGTGCGGGGCTCGAACGAGGAGGAGTCCGTCAAGTTCAGAGGACCTATACACAAAACAAGTCAATGAAAATCCGACATTGATGAAAGTCGAAGAAATGATAAATCAGACAGATGGAACGTACCAAGAATGACGTCATCAATCTTGGTCTTCTCCTCCCAGAGACTCTGGAGTTCAGCCCAGAGCGCTTCGGAGAGATCTTTCTCTCTGCCAAGCTCATTCTTGAGGTCCGAGATAACTTTATCTTGAGCAGCAATCTTGAGATCGCGCTCTTCAGTGGCCATAGAGGAGGATTCAAGGACTTGAGCTATGCTCCTTTCATGATCCACCTTGAGCTTATCCAGCTCTTGGCGAAGTCCTTTGTTCTCCACCACCAAGGTCTTTAGGTTCTCGGCCTCTTCAATCATAGCGATGGATTGTTTCACCAACGCTGAAAGTCAAAAAGAACAACAGTTCAGAAAAATTCAACATTGAAAAAGCAAAAGACAAGGTTTGGATCTCGGAATGTTTACCTTCGGCTTCATCCTTGGCTACCTTGAGCTCAGCATTTTTAAGCCAGGGAGCTTTGATCTCTCTCCGCTTATCACAGAAATTGGTTAATAATTCCTGGTTATAGGTACATACTTTTTGTAAGTCAGAATACCCAAAGTCAGAAAGCTACTTAAGACTCGGGCTAATATTTTTTGCTAAATATCAGCACGAGCCTTGGGGGCTACACTAGTTCGTTCTTTGGCATCCTAATGAAAGCATAAACCCGGATTTCTATATCCTACTTCATGCTTGGGGGCTAGAGGATATGATATAACATAAGGTAAAAAACAAGAGTTGGAATTCCGACTTACATATTGCTCGCGGGTGAGTTTGTCTAACCCCGCATTCACTTCAGCTGCCACCTTCTCGGCGAGGGTAAGAGGAATTACTGGGGCTGTCGGAAGCTCGCCAGTCCTGATCCTCTCGTCGCGAAGGCGGACTTGAGCGAGAAGGTCAGAGAACTTGATGTCCTCTGCTTCTTGCGCTTCCTCTTCGGGGGATAGATGGCTTTTGTCCAGGACTTGCCTGGCCAGCCACTGGATCTCCTCTGCAGATTTCCGGGATAAGCCAAATTTGGCAAGTCCGGGGTTGCTGAGGAGGTTGTCAGTGAAGACTTCAGCCGAGGGATCATTACCCGAAGAGGGTTCACCCTTATCTTGAGCTGACGCACCCACGGTGACATCAGTATGCGATCCAAGAATCACATGCGCAGTTGAAGGAGCCGGATCTTCTGCAACAACCGGAGAAGGAGTAATCGCCGGTGTTGCAGAAGGTTGAGGGGCAGGAGTCGGAGGAGCCGTGGCAGGGGAAGCTATGGTAAGCTTCGCCTGTCGCAGGGGCTTCGTAGGAATCCCTTTCCCCTTACCCTTGATGAGAGGCTTTGCTCTGAGAATGTAGTAAAGTTGGAAACATTACATCTTAGAAAGAAATTCGAGAAAGGTACAAAGGCGGAAATTGTGAATGAATGTTACCTCTTCACAACGGGCACTTCCTTTGTGCCAGCAGCCACTTTCGGAGCTTTGCGCTTCTTGAGCACAAGGTCTGGCAATAGGACCACTTCAGTCTCCTGAGAAAACTCAGGAGGATATCCTTCGAGTGGAGCAAGCTCCGACTCAGGGAGATCAGCAAGCTGAAAATAAGAAAACATATCAGCATTGTGGTATATAACTTAAAGATTGAAACACGTAAAAGGTGTACTGATGGAAGCTTACCGCTACCACGGGGTTTTCCGCCGTGTGCATATCCATAGAAATCTCCGGAAATTTCCTCTCGATCCGTTCCTTGATCAGCCATTTGATCTGGCTTATGTAACCTTGGACGGTGTAGGCTTTGGGGCTGATGCGGAGAGAGTCTTTTTTGGATGACGTGATGGAGTGCATCAGTCTATCCCCGTGGTACTGAAGTGGCTGGATCCGACGTGAGACCCAGCATTGGACCAAGTCAGATCCCTTCAAACCCTTGTGCTTGATAAGATATTCGATCCGCCTCTTAGCGAGGATCAGATCGTCGGTGAGAGCCGGAGCAGCCTCGTCCCAGGAAGGCTGGGCCGTGGCAGCTCCGTCGACAAAAGCCGGCAAAGCAGTAGCTTTGTCGGGAGCCGGAATATCCCTATGGTAGAAAAAAGTGGCTGGCCATTGTTTGACCGAGTCACTGCCAGAAATTTTGGGATATACCCGGTCTCGTCTAACAGAAAAACTAATGGTACCGGTGATGTAAGGAACACCGGCAATAATGGAATTCCTCCGGACATGGAAATAGTACCGGAAGAGAAGCAAACTCGGCCTAATGCCGAGAAAGCCCTCGCAAAGCGCAGCATATGCGCTCATTTCTAGAAGAGAATTGGGAGGAAGATTGTGGAGTTGAACTCCATAGTGGTCAATCACCTCGGAGAAGAACTCCGAGGGAGGAAAGGACAAACCTCGGTCCAGATGGGTGCCGAAGTGGACATGCTCGCCCTCGCGCGGATTGGGGACGGTTTCGCCGAAACCGCTCCGCCAGTTGCCGGCGGCGAGAAGCCCCTCCTTCTCCATGTTTTTGAGGCCGTCCTCATCGAGGGCGCAGGGGATCCCGATTCCCCGGAAGCTCTCCTTTTCTGCAGCTGCTTCTGCCGACGCCGCCGCCGCCAAAGAGGAAGAAGAGGATGAAGCCATTTTTCTCTCCGGTGGAAAAGGTGACCCTAAAGTGGCGGCGCTAGGAGCTCTGTGGGAGGAGAAGAAGGAATCTAAACCCCTTATATCCACCTACCTGTGCCAAGATTCGTGCAAACGCCACAGTGTAACCGCCACGCGTCGTGGAAAGAACTGGGAAGGGCCCGCGCGGTGATTGTGTCGCCTCGATCTCTACGCACGTTGAAACGGCGCCTCGGTTCCGCGAACCGCGGACCCACCAATGGTCGTGCTGACGGAACGTCTGTCAGATGACGTGACTTGACCATGCTTGTGTCAGGTGGCGTTAGAGACCAAGTTCCGGCTTAGTTTAAAAGCGAGCTGGAAAATCCGAGTAACTAATTGAAAGGTCCGACTTACTTTTAAGACCCGGATCGTATTTTTTATTGTGAAGTTTCAGGAACCCTTCAAGATTCTGCAAGCCGAAAATCAAGCTAGACGATGATAAAATCCGACTTTGGATCTTGGAGGCCTCCGGGGGCTGCTGTTGGGGATATACTTTCCGCGTATCCTTACAGTTCCTCACTGACCAGGGTGGCCCACTTCGGGTTAGAGCTTTGCTTCACGGGCGGCCCAGTTAGGGAGAGAAGACGGAGTCCAATCCGACTACGGGAAGGCCCAAAAGACTTACCGACTTAGGCCATAATGTTACTTGTAGTTTAAGATGTACTCTGTAACCAACTCTTAGTCGTAGCCGGATTAATCTCTCCTGTAAACCCTAGGCCGGATATCTATATAAGCCGTCCTAGGGAGAGCCTTTAGGGAAACACCTTAAAACCCAATACTTTAGACCCTCAACTCGCACAGGCGAAACCTTTGTAACCCATATTCCGGCTCTGCCGTATTACTGGATTGCTAGCAGGAGTAGGATCCGTCCAAAGCCGGTGGATTCGAACCTGGGTAAACTTGTGTGCTCACCGTCCCGGAACACCGTACGTCTCACACCCCTCTCTTCCGCATGCCTCGAGGACCCCCTCATGGCGTATTTGTCCTCAATCCGACGACAAGTATGACATATTTTTGGTGATTATTGACAAATTTACCAAATATGGGCATTTCATTCCATTGGCCCATCCTTACAGTGCTGCTTCTATAGCTCAGTTATATGTGGACAATGTTTATAAACTTCATGGTTTACCTTCTGTGCAGATTTCTGATAGAGACAAGGTGTTTACAAGTAACTTTTGGCAACAGTTATTCACCTTGACAGATACCACATTGAATATGAGTTCCAGCTATCACCCTCAGACTAATGGACAAACTAAAAGATTAAATCAATGTATGGAAACCTATCTGCGTTGCATGACTCAGGTTGTCTAACAAAGTGGTCAAAGTGGTTATCCTTGACTGAGTTTTGGTACAACACTACTCACCATTCAGCATTGAACAAATCTCCCTTTGAGGTGTTGTATGGGTACAAACCAAAGCATTTTGGTCTTCGGGACACACCTTCAGAGGTTGTCCCTGATCTGGCAACTTGGTTACAAGATCGAGATGATATGCATCATTTGATACAATAGAACTTGCTCAGAGCGCAATAGCGAATGAAAAGCCAGGTTGATAAGAAACGAGTGGAACGTCAGTTTGTCGTGGGCGATCAAGTTTATCTCAAGCTGCAACCATATGTGCAAACAACAGTGGCCCGATGCTCCAATCAAACGTTAAGCTACAAATTCTTTGGTCCATACAAGATAGTGAGAAAAGTAGGTGCAGTGGCATACAAATTGCAATTACCAACTGGAAGCCAGATACATCCAGTGGTGCATATCTCCTTACCGAAGAAGGCCCTTCCTATGAACACCATTGCCCAATCCGACCTCCCTTCTCAGTGCACAACAATGGAGGCAGTTCCAGTTCCCTTATTGATAACTGACACTGAACGCGTTCGCATTGACAATAATATGGTTACACTGGTGCAGGTACAATCGGAGGGATTGCCGAATTCATGGTTGACCTGGGAGAATAGGCAACATTTGCTTCAAGATTTCCCAGATGCATCTGCTTGGGGGCAAACAGGTTTGCAAGGAGAAGGAAATGCCACAACCTGGGCCCATGACAAGACCAGGCAGGGGCCCAGTGGAGATGAATCCCACCAAGACAAGAGTAGTAGTGACAGTTAGTTTTGGCCCTGTCTTTAAGTAGAGAAGGAGTTGCGTGTGGAGGGTTATCGAAGATTACAAACGTGAACATATTGTATTCTCTCCTCCCTTGTATTCCCCTTCCTCCTCTAGAACTCAAATTCCAGTACCAATTCCTGTGAATTTGTTGATTAAGTGAAGATTTCCGGCTATTAGGTGTGCTGCCTCTAGCTAGTATCTTCACAGCTACACTGAATAACTGAGTGACTTCATGGTGTACAACAGAAAGGTGTCCACCACCAACGGAAGAATACATCGTGGGCTTGCATAGAGCACAGTGAGCAGAGCAGTTGACAAGCTACGCAGGCCGAAGTGGCCATGATATATCTTGCCTTGTCCTTCCTAGATCTTGCAGGAAAGGAGCATGTCGGAGTCGCGCTTGATGACAAGTCGCTGACCAAAGACGCGCGCGCACTGCTGAGTGATCATGGCTTCGCAGCACGCACTAGAAGAATCCGTCCGCATGGAAGACATGGCTGAGCATGTCGATGTCGCCTGGGCATACATGCACGACGCCCTTCTCCACCCTTCGGCAACGCGAACAGAACGGTCCCCGGCCAATCGCCAGCGCTCACAGCCCAGCGGATTCAGGCTTGTCTTGTGTCCATGTCCGTGGCTTAGGAGCCGCCCAAAAAGTGGAGCCAGGTTCGACAGCGTGAGCAGCTCAGCCTTGGTCACCTGGTCGCTCGATGCGAAGTTGGTTTTGCATCGGTTGTGGAGGCGCTCGACCGATGCAAACCTCATATGGAATGGATCGGTCTATGTGTCCCGTGGGATATATACAACTGGCGACCGGCAAGTGTTGGTCGCTCATACGAAAATCTGATGGCTCACTGCAGCGTTGTGTCCGAATTCCTTACGTGATCGAGCTGGATGACAGATCATGGGCCTAGAAAGAAAAAGGCAGCCAACTCAGGATCAATGGAGAAATGGGCGAACGAAGGAGTCTACTCGGGATCGATGGACGAACGGGCGAATGAAGGCGGAGACGTATGTATGGACGAACTAGACCAGTCGTGTAGGCTAGACAGGGCAAGGTAATAAGAAGAAAAGAAAATTGTACCGGTAAGTTCACATAGGGATGACAATTTCATGTAAATACTCAGAAAACAAGGGCCAGTTTTGAGGCAATCTACCATACCATCGAGATCGTAAGCCTTTTATAATACTACCTCCGTCTCAAGGCTTAAGGCTATAGTTGTTTTGAAAAAGCAAACTATGTAAAATTTGACCAAATTTGTAGAAAAAATATTAATATTTACAATATAAAATATATACCCTTTGGTACATCATGGGACATATTTTCACATGATATCTATATAATATCATAATTTTTTTAAAGTTTGGTTAAATTTTTCGTAGCTTGACTTTAAAAAAAATATAGGCCTTAGACCATGGGAATGAAGGAGTAGAAAAGATTATTTAGTCCAGGTACACTTCTTTAGGTATTTCAACTGATTACGAACCCGACAAAAAATTCTTCAAGAATGCAAAGACAAGGTATTACGGAATACGGAGTACAACTGATTATGTTAGCTCGATCGCTACTTGCCAACGATCAAGCCGCCCAGGTAATACGCCACGAAGGTGTTATTTTGGTCAGCGGCGTTGGCATCGAAGAGCGGCGAAGACTTGTAGTCCATCAAATAGTCCCCACAGTTTCCGATGAAGTAGGTGCACTCGAATAACTCCATCCTCGGGTAGGCGAACGCGCATATCGACATCTGGTTGGTGACGCCGGTCATGTACTCGAGCGCCTTCCCGTACCTGTCCTTGCAGACATCGTACGCCGTCTTCTCGCCGGGGGGGAGCCCCGGGTTCTCCAGCAGCCGGTTGATGATGGCCACGCTTGACTTGTACGACTTTATCGCGGCATTGGCGGCGGCAACGGCGTAGACGGTGACCTCCGCGGTGGGCGCCACCTTCGCGGCCTGGAGCGTGGTCTGGCAGAGCCACACTTTGGGCTGCCACACCTTGCTGCACGCCTTGTCGCACGCCTCGTAGATGCTCATGGAAGGGACGTTGTCGCAGGCATCGCCGGAGGAGAAGGAGAGGGCGACTAGAGCGGCCAACGCGAGGAGGAGGGTGGCGGATGTTCTCGGCATGGCCATTGCTTGGAGCTCGATGAAGGGCTACCTAAGGCTATGTGGAATTTTTCTGTCAGAGAAATGTACAAGAAGAATGACCTATAAATAAGAGATGGATTTACCCGTTGGGAGTTTTCTTTTGATAGGACCCGTTTGTGATGAAAAATAGGTAGCGTGTATGTAAAGTAAGATCATTCAATAGTAATTCCCTTCGATACATAATAAGTATCGCTCATTTAGTATAAAGTTGTACTAAATTAGGAACACTTATTATAGACCTCAGAGTATATTTTTTGGGGTAGAAATTCTTAATTGTATTATTCACTCGAGATCTTGCACTCACACAATTGTGTGTTCACAAAATCAACTCGATCTTTTTTTGCTGAGAAAAATCTTCTCCTATTAAAATTACTCATATAGTCTCCTTTACTGTGTTTCTTTTGCTGTATTGTTTGTACTTGTGAGGATCTTTCCGATTGACTAATTACCTTAGACCTCAACTTGTTCCTACTAGGAAATTTCTTAGATTTGGTAAGAAGTTGTGTGATGCATTGTGAGGGTCCGCGACACTATTAGACTCCTTTAACAAGACAATATTTGTATTGGCTTTTCAATTTATGACAAGGAGATATGACTCTTTAGCGACAAATTAAGAATGCTATCTTTTTTGTACTTAGAGATTACACATGGACACAAGACTAGTATATTGTTTGTTGAAAATACTTAGTGGCATTATTCTTGACAATTAGAAGATACACAAACATAAATGTGTGGTCAATATCTGCCCCATGAATAGAAGTATTGTTTCGTTAGTCGTATTGTTATTTATGAGGATTTTCTCAATTTATTATGTTGTACCTCCAGCTATTACTAGAATATTTTGTATTTTTGTTAAGAAGCCATATGGTACATCTGGATGGCATTGTCACTATTTTAATAAGATAATATTTGTATTGGTTTCTCCGTTGATGACTAAAATAAATATTGTGCTCTAGCATCTTACTAATTTGGCAGTGTTCCTTACTTGACCATATGTTACTGAAGTACTGAAAGTGTTGATGCAAGGGAGATCTTTGGACAATATTATAAATACTAGACTTATCTCTGCGCCCTCCCGGGGCTCGTCCGCCAGGAAGAACGATGGATGACATAGCCGCACCATATTCTCTTGTAAGAGCTAAAGCCAGTAGACAGAACAATTGATGACATAATTTTATCAACTCTACATTTCTAAAAGTAAGCGGATGTATCACCGTAGACACATACGTAGAGCGAACAGGTCAGCTACGGCATGCTGCCATGTTACATGTACCATCAAGCTGATATCATGCGACCGAAATACCAAGTCCGTAACTTGCTTGCTAAAAGAGATTATACTGTGCAATAGAGGGAGTAGTAGGCAAAAAAAATTCGAACATGTGTTTCCGCAGATTCATCTTCCATACGTCTCACGCACACGACTGTGCACGTCTATGCGAAGTACCACGTGTCGGTCACGTCCTCGGACACGAATACGCACTTAACCGTCTCTGACATAGTTATGTCTTACACTCTTTTACGAAAATACGACGGTAGACAGCTGAACCGATATTTATGCCATTAACATGAGACCAGAGCCGGTCCTGGGGAGGGGCTGGAGGGACGGCTGCCCCAGGCCCAAAAATATGGGAGCCCTTCTCATGTATGTGCTTTATATATGGTCCAAAATAGATCCTAGAAAAATATTAGAAATCAATTCTATATTTTTGATTGGGTCCTTCTTGCTTCCATGTGGGTTTCCAACTGAGCCGTAGGTGTGAGGTCTCATAATTTGACGCCTAGCGATCGATTAGGTTTGATATTTTGTACGTAACTCCCTAACCCCGCCTCACTACCAATCAGAAACAGGAGGTGGAACACACCATCACCGACCGTCATCTCTCGTCTCAAATAGTTCGATCGCAATTAGCTATTTCGCTTGGGGTCTGCTCGTTCCGTTTAATCCTTGGGAAAGGACGGCCGCTCCTCCAACCTTGCATAGAGTAACCAGGTATGAAAATTGTCCCAGTTTTCTATGGATTTGGATGCTTTTTTAAGCCCTAATTTCAGTACTGATTAGTGATTGTTGTTTTATTTCCACTATGATTAACTTGTACTGGGGCCTGAATCTGGTGCTCAAGCAATAACAGAAATTTATAGTCACAAATAAGATATCTTCATAAATATTTGAAGAGTAACACGACCACCTCCAGGAATCCATATGATTTCGCGTTAGTTCTTGTGGGGGAACAGAGTAATGTTGATCTAAAAGATATTAATGTGAGTGATGGCGAGCACATATTTAATCGCTAATCATATCTTCTTTACCATTGCATGTGATCTTATTTACAGAGGACAATGTTTGTTAGAGAAGTGGATTGCTATCCTAACATTTCAATCACTTATCAGATCTTATTTACCATGCCCGTGATTGTTACAGCAGATGAAACAAGTTTTTGAAAGTCAACATTATTGAAAAACTATTTGATCTCTATAAATATCTCAAGAGTGGTTAAATGGTTGGCAACTCTCTGCATCGAGAAGTTATTGGACGAGATTGATATCGATTCCCTCGTCCCTGACTTTGCTTCTCAAAATATAGGGAGAAAGTTTTGAGGTAAAATTGTAAACATTGTTATTTTTATATGAATATTATAATTAGGTATACCTGAAATCTTTGTTTTCATAGTTTCGTACATGTATATCAAAAAAAGTATAGTAAGGGGCTCCAAATTTTAGTTTCGCCCCGGGCCCCGAAATCTCAAGACCGGCCCTGCATGAGGCGCAACATCTCGAGATCGAACCCAATTAGAGATCTTGTATTACCTCTTAAAAATCGAGAATTGCTCTATCTAAAGATAGCGTCTTATCCATTCGGTCTGGAACAACAACATGCACACTAAAAACGTTAAAGATAAGCG
Organism: Avena eriantha; assembly: GCA_910589775.1. Classification (NCBI taxonomy): domain Eukaryota; kingdom Viridiplantae; phylum Streptophyta; class Magnoliopsida; order Poales; family Poaceae; genus Avena; species Avena eriantha. The sequence continues at coordinate 152,950,227 of OU342746.1, read as the reverse complement.
CAAGTAATAAACTTACGAATACGAAGAAAAAGTAGAAAGGTGGAAACAAAATCCAGTCACCTTTCCTAAGAAGTCGTGAAAGTAGAAAAATGTGCGCATAGAGATGAAAACACACATCACACGGCAAACATGAAAGAAAGGGATCCGGTCATTATTTTCATAGAAAAGTTGCACAATACACACGACACATTTCCATACAATTTTAATCGCATCGGTTTCATTATCATAGAACAAATGTGCATAGAAGTTTACACAGAAGGCTATAAAGAAATACAGTAGAGGGCCCTAGAGATTTTAGCTTGCGGACGTCGTTCATATAGCCGATAAGCACCTCCGATAAGCACCTTCTGCTTCGTCTTCTCGTGGCATGTTTAACCTTTTCGTCGGTGAACAACCGTCCCGACTACCACCGTAACGGTGATCCGAAGCAACAGAGAGACGAAAACACCTTTTATTAGGCCATGAACTCATGGAGAAGATGACCCTGAGAAGAAAAAAAAGAATCAACAAGTAAATGTAAAAGAAGTTGATAAAGAAGAAATTGTAAGCCGCAAGAGAGATACCACAATCCTCAACACCGCAAGGCTTGTCTTCCTTCATTGATAGTTTTGAAAGGGAGAGAACCAAATAGCATCAAATAGGATGCCAGAAAGCGAACGCCAACTAAAAAGCTAAAGACAGCGAGGACACATAGCATACCGACGTGCTATGCGAAAGAGCGGTCTGTATTATCCTTCACGTACGACCATCACCTGATCAACACCTGCAGAGTGCAAAAACATTAGCATAGATGAACCACGTCTGCAAAAAAGCAGAAAACGAGCGTAAAAAAATGTAAAATCAGAAAAATAAAAGAATATGAAGCTAGGTACTTACCACGCGATATGATACGGAGCCTGAGGAATGAGATCGCGGCACCACGCGCCGATCCGTGCCTCATCCACCTAGAAAAGGAAATACGCGAAGAGTACCCATTAGCACTCGTTTTCATATGGAAGCGTACCTGTTAAGCTTCCCGTTGGTAGCGATGATGCCCCGCCACGTTGATCACCTCTGGCGGTGGCCGGACGACACGGCGTGTGATGACGCGAGTAGACGCTATAGCTGCCTACTCCGCTCGTCTAGCGAGATAACCTCGTCGAGAAAATCTTCGGCCGCAATGGATGAACCCTCCCCGCGCTCTCAATGGCGTAGAAGGCACGCTAAAGAGCACGACGAAGGCTCGGCCCTAATGGCCGAAGCGGCTGCGCCTCATGACAGAGGACATGTGATGTACGATAAAGAAACTACGTCTATGAGAGAGATGCAACCCATACGATGCGTGTAAGCGATAGGCGCACTTTATAGAGGAGTGTCGCGAGCACCTCAGAACATAGTGGGAGATAATGGATAAGAGGAATGACGTAAAAGCGTTCGGCATGTGGGGCCTATCCCTCTGAAAATAGCTTCTCGCAGCATGGCGTCCATCATTTTCAGTGCGTATGGACATTGTACGAGAGGAGTTACCTCATGCGGCGATAGTACCTGCACCAGGTGAAGCCACGTATGGCGAGGGATAACGCTGCCAGCTGGACCGTCGACCGCGCAAATGTCCAAATAGCAAGAGATAATACCACAAAGCCTACTCTACTCGATACACAGCATACAGTCCCACCACGGGAAGCCGTGACCATCTAGAGCCTACAATTCCAGCACGGCCCTCCACCGCGAGAACCCTCATCCGTCCATGCCTTCTAGTGACGCCTTCGCTGCCAGCTTAGCTTTCTGCCAAGAGAAACCATGTCCAGCGAGGGTCCAACGTGGCACGACGACTTTGTACGGATCCCATGCCTATGAGAATCCGCGGCCGGCATGGGCTTACATTGGCATGTCGCCTCTGCACGGGGCCCATAACTGCGAGAAGCCGCGGCCTACATGAGCTTAAGGCACCACGAGGACTGTGGTAGGGCCCCACGACTGCGAGAGTCTATAGCCAACACAGGCTCAAGGCACCAAGTCGTCTCTTAGTGGGCCCTGCCACCCATAGGGTGTGGAGGCGTGTTCCCGGCACACACACGCAACACGATACATCCCGCGGACGCTGACAATAGGTCCATGTCGTGTGTGCCCCGCCTTCCAGCGGCGCAGGATACGACGACGCGTGATACACCCATTCGCGGTATGGAATCTTTCTCCCTAGCCTGCTATGGGCCCCGCCTCAGGGGATAGCAGGGTTCTGTTGCGACGTCGCCACGTGTCCTCCTTGGCATCCATCCCATGCCGAAAAGAATCGAGACGACATGGATAGAAGCTTGAGTCAAAAGAATCTAGCGCTATTATTTACTCCTGATAATTTCAAATCAATTATCTAAAGAAAATGTCTCACTCTTTCACCAATATTTGGTATTGTATAACTTCCATAACCAAGTTACATGTGTTAAATTTGCAAATATATTATCACATTTTAATTAGAATTTTTCTCGTAGATGTTCGTGGATGTGTGAAAGGGTGTTTTACCCTATACTATTTTTGGTTGACAATGACATCGTAGTTAGAACAGACTAATGTTGCCTACTAGTATCCTACACAGGTTTTAGTTCGATGGTGTGTTGGAAGATCGTCGAAGACCCTTCCCCCATTTCAATAACGAAGCTTTGTGCCGGAGTTTTGCTTTATTATGTAACTTGAGTCTTTAGGAACTCCGCACTATTAATAGGGGTTCTCTCGTTGAGCTTGTTGGGATGAATTCCTAAGCCATACACATATTCTATACACCCACTTGTCCCATCACCAAAGAGAGAGGAGCGGGAGATCCATCTTTTGAAGTGTTTCTGCAGGATCTGGTGTGTAAGCCGGGTGGTCCGGTGGCAGTGCTGGAAAACCGACTCGGAACCGGGATTTCCGGTGTTTAATACCAAGTCTATCCAGAACCAGAGACAGAGTTGTTCCTAGTCTATGAACCGGTTGGACCGACCCCATACTGGGTGGTTCGGCTCTAGTTCTGATACACCGACCTGGGAACCGGGTTGTCGGGTCTGTGGTGGTGCAACCAAACTTGCAGTCGAGTTCCTGCAGAATTCCTTGAAACAACTAGATTTCTCCCTAGGGTATATATACCCCTTCTTCCACCTTGAGCTGGTTGGCCATTCGTTCAATCATTCATACTTGAAGCTCTCTCTCTCCCCTTTGCTAAAACACAATTTTTTGAGGATCTCCCATTCTACCCAACCAATTTCAAATCCCTTTGGTAGAAAGCAATAGGAGGTCCCGATCTACGTTTCCACCAAGCCAAAGTTCATTCCCTCTTGAGTTCATCGAGTTAGCTTGTTACTCTTTGGTTTGTGGGAAATCCTAGGAGGCTAGGTTCACCTGGAGGAATTCGGCTTGTGATTTCCTCCGTGGAAAGTTTGTGAGGGTTTTGAGACTACCTTATACTCTATCATGAGTAAGTGAGCTATTCCTTAGTGGGATAGCCTTGAAGAAGAAGGTGATCCTTTGTGGCTTTGGGGAATCCTTCGTGGAACCTCACACCTCTCCAACGTGACGTATCCCCCTTCCAAAGGGAGTGAACACAATAATACATCTTCATCTTCGCGTGCTTCGGTTATTCCTTAACCGATCTCTTACTTGTGTTGTTTACTTTGTGATAGCCCTCGTTCTTGAAGTAACTTGTATCATCATCTAGGTTCACCTAGTTTGCATTTAGTCACACTTTATTCCGCAAAGCCTAAAACTTGCAAAATATTATAAAGAATTTTCTAGAAACCTATTCGCCCCCTCTAGGTAAACCATCTTACACTTTTAATTGGTATATGAGCACAGGGATCTTTTAAGGGCTTCACCACCTAAGAGAAAAGGTGGGTTTCTCCTATGAGGATGAGGATAAAACTTATTCGGTCAAGGAGCTCCATGAACTCTTTGCCAAAAGCGCCCGTGATAAGGCTAAGGCGGATTCCGATCTCCTTGATCAAATCACTTTCCTTGAATGATGTTTTACGGGGATTGGCGAGGGGGCATTCTTGCCGGACCTTCGGTAGTACCTCATGGGAGGCTGATGGACACCGGTAAGGAGACTATCAACAAGTCCTTTAATGAGAGTGACCCGGCAAAAGTATCCATGCCTCCTAATCAATTTCCGTATATATATCCTAAGCAAAAGAACATCATGCCTCATATTAATGGTTCGGGTCCCGCACCCCATTATGATGGAACTCACATCTCTCATTAGAAAGCTACTATGGAATCTCACCTTTGCAGCTGTAGTGTAGAGCTTTGGGAGATTGTGTGCAAAGGCTTCTATCCACAACATCCCAATGACCTCACTCTAGGAGAGTACTATGTCCGTCAACTAAATGCAATGGCTTGTGACAAGATTGTGCAATCCACCGCACTCTCCATGATCAAGTTAGTGGCATCCCCACCGCAAAGGAACTTTGGGATAGGATTGTCATTCTCCAAGAGGGAATGTCTCTTATCCAAAAGTCCAAGTATGAAGTTGCTAAGTCAGAGATGAACATGTTCATGAACCGTGATGGGGAGTCCGTCGCAGAATCTTACAAAAGACTTGTTGCCCTCCGTGTGAAGATTACTGGTCTTGGATGTGACAAGTATGATGATGGGTTTAACTTTAATGATGAGCTCATCAAGTACAAGATTATCTCCATGATCGCAACCATCAACAAAAAGCTTGCCTTGAACTTACAACTCCTAGATTCAGCTGTCCATTTATCTCCTGATGATCTAGTATCATATCTTGTTGCCACGGATAATTTGGCAGATGAGGGACAAAAGATCAAGGATATCAACCATGCTATTGGGTCTTCTCATTCCCTATCATTGAATTCCAAGAATGTGCAATAAGATGTTGCAAGTGAAGAAGAGAATGATAGTGATGGAGTTGATGATATGTTCAACCAGAACTTGAACTCTTAACCAAGAACTTGAAGTTCCGAAGAAGGATAAGTTCAACTGGACCAAGTGAGAGGAAAAGAACTTTCTACCATTGTGATGAGTCAGATCACTTTGCCGACAAGTGCCCATATGAGAAGAGTCTTGACAAACCCAAGTATGAAGAGGGCGCTAATCCAAGATTGAAACCAAACCCCATCAATGAAAGATACAAGAGGAACAAGAAGTGTGATGGCAAAGGCTTCCTAGGCCAAGAGTACTTATTCAGTGCAAAGAGTGAAGATGAGGAGAAGGTTGTGGGAGTAGCCGGTTTGGCTTTTGCCAAACCCGGGTCACTTTTCACATATGACTATACCAAGGACTACGTTGATGACTCCTCTACTCCCAAGGTCGTTGGCACTTGCCTTTTGGCAAGAAGCTCCAAGGACACATGTGATGCAGGGTGTGGGGATGAGGATACAGTGGTAGGAGTGGCTATTTTGGGTTATACCAAACCCAGGTTACTACTCACCTACGACTATGCCAAGGACTACAACGATGAAAATCCTACCCCTAAGGTCGTCGGCTCTTGCCTCATGGCAAGGAGCTTCAAGGTTATCTCTTCCCCTCCTTCTCTCTCTAGAATATTGGATGATCATATAGTACTAGTAATAGTGACAATGATGAGTTTGATGAAGACTATGTATAAGAAATGTTTAAAATCATGAAGTCTCTTCGTGGCAATGTGTGTGCTAGATTCAAGCAATTAATGCACCTTGTCAACTCACGTGACGAGACCATTGATAACTTGGAATCTCATATTGATGATGAGAAACGGAGATTCAATCTCCTTAAGTAAGAGATAAGCGAATAAAAGAACATCACCTCACTTCTTAAACAATGAGTTGAAATCTATGAACTTGATAAGACAAAATATGTAGATACCCTAGATAGGGCTATTACCTTGTCCCAGGAGCTTGATTCTTCAAAGAAGGAACTTGAGATTTCTCATGCTTCTCTCACCAATGACTTCGAGGACCTTGAGAAAGCTAATTTGCTTGTCAAATATGAGCTCATAAAACTTGGGGAGAATCATGATCAACTTCGAGTATCCTATGAAAAGGCTCTTGGTACATTAAAGGATCCAATCATTGTTGAAAATATTACTTGTGCCTATAACTCTACCTTGGATCAATCTTTTCTCCTTAAGGAAAACAAGAAGTTGAAGGAACAACTTGAGAAGGAGCGTCTCACACCTACCTCCAAGGGCAAGATTCTTGATGAGATTCTTGCTCGCCAAACGGTGAGAGCTCCAAGGCAAGGTATGGGGCTTGACCCCCAAAACAACAAGAATGGTGCCAACCCACCTAAGAAGATCAACTTTGTGCAATAAGGGCACAAGGGGGTTGACCAAGTAAATAAGAATGTTGTGAATGGGGAGCCATAAGGGGCAATCCCAATAACAAATTTGCGGGAAAATATAATCCATCCTATGTGCTATGTAAGGGCACCCAAGGGGATGTGCATGTCAAATATGTTAGCCCTCACAATGGTTATGCTTATAGTTGGTACTCAATTTGGGTACCAAAAGATCTTATTGTTAATACTAAGGGACCCATTACTCAATGGGTTCAAAGAATTTATTTTGTAGGGGTATGCCTCCAGTGGATCAAAGTGGGTGTTTGATAGTGGATGCACCAATCATATGATCGGAGGTAGAAGTGCGCTTGAACAATTCATTCATGATGTCAATTCAACATCGAGCATCACTTTTGGAGACAACTCTAAAGGAAATGTACTAGGTTATGGAAAGTTGGTGGTCTCCAAGGCTTTGACCCAAGAGACCATCATGCTTGTTGAGAACCTTGGCTACAACTGGCTTCCAATTAAACATCTTGCGGATGCCGGTTATGAATCCTATTTTTCTAGAACATTTGTGAAAGTCTTTAGGAGTGATAATCTCAGTTTGGTCCTTATTGGATATGTGGAAGACGACCTTTACGTGGCTGATCTCTCGCAAGAGAGACAATATCTTTCCACATGTCTAATAGCCACGGTTTACGAGGGATGGCTTTGGCATCACAGCCTTGGCAATGTCAACATGAGAAATCTTAAACTACTCCTAAAGGGTGAGCATATTGTTGGACTAACCAGTGTCTCTTTTGAGAAGGATCGTGTGTGTAGTGCTTGTATCTCTGGAAAGCAATGTGGGAAGAGTCATCCAGCAATATCCAAGGTGGCCACTTCAAGATTTTGGAGCTTCTCCATTTGGATCTCTTTGGGCCATCAACATATGATACTCTTGGTGGAAGAAAGTATGGTCTTATCATCATTGATGATTATTCAAGGTACACTTGGGTATTCCTCCTCAATACAAAGGATGAGACTTACAAGTATTTCATGATCTTTGCCAAGAAAGCTCAACATACCCATGAAGTAGAGATCAATACCATTAGAACCGACAATGGCACCGAATTCAAGAACTACACCATGCAAGAGTTTGTTCTAGATGAGGGGATCAAGCATGAATTCTCGGATCGCTATAACCCTCAACAAAATGGTCTTGTTGAAAGGAAGAAGAACCAGACTATCATTGAGATGGAAAGAACAATGTTGAGTGAGTTCAAGTCACCCCACAACTTTTGGAGAGAAGCCATTGCTACCACGGTTCACTACTCGAACCGGCTCTTCCTCCGAGCTTCCTTTGACAAGACTCCATATGAGATCCTCAGAGAGAACAAGCCTCATGTCAAATATTTCCATGTCTTTGGGTTTAAGTGCCTCGTCAAGAACAAGAAATAAAAGCTCGGTAAATTAGAATCTAGAACTATAGAGGGTATCTTTATTAGTTATGCGGAATACTCTCATGCCTATAGATACTACAACAAAACCAATGGTTGTGTTGAAGTATCTTGTGATGTGGAGTTTTTGGAGAATAATGGCTCCCAAGAGGGGCAAGTTGTTCCATGTGTTGTAGGTGATGGATATTCTCAAGTCATCAAGTTGATGGGACTAGAGCATATCTTGCCCACCGAATATCATATCCATGTTCAAGAAGTTAGTTGGGGAGGATCAAGCCCAACTCAAGAAGAGCCTAGCTCTACTCAAGTTGAACCATCAAGTGCACCACAAGATGAACAACTCTCGCAAACCGAAGAACAAGAACCAAACCCTCAACCCGTTGAGAAAGACCAAGAAGACGATCAAGTTCCTCAAAACCAAGGTCAAGCTAAAGAAGTTGCCAATGATCAAGTACCGTCAAGACATGAATATGTTGATCATGAAGGCACAATCTGGAAGATCAAGTCTGCCTCTATTGCAAGTGGTATCCAAGTCAATAATATCCTTGGAAGCATATAAAGAGGGATCGAGACTTGCAACAAGAAGAAGCATGTCACAATCTTTTGTGGCCATCATGCATTTGTGTCTAAATTTGAGCCACTCAAGGTCCATTAAGCATTGTAAGATCTGGATTCGGTTGTTGCCATGCAAGAAGAACTCGAGTGCTTCACCCACACTGAAGTTTGGTCTCTCATGGAGAGCCCTAAAGATCATCACATCAATGTCACTGGGACCAAGTGGGTGTTCAAGAACAAGAAGATGAGAATGGAACCGTCACAAGAAATAAAGCAAAGTTAGTGGTGCAAGGGTATGCCGAAATAGAAGGTTTCGACTACGAGGATACCTTTGCACCCATTACTCGCCTTGAAGCTATCCGTCTCTTACTTTCATATGCATCTTTTCATAACTTCAATCTTTATCAAATGGATGCGAAAAGTGCATTTATTAATGGCCCCTTGAAAGAGGTTGCATATGTAGGTCAACACCCGGGTTTCAAAAACACACGTTATCCCAACCATGTGTATCTACTCCATAAGGCTCTCTACAGACTAAAGCAAGCTCTTCATGCTTGGTATGAGCACCTTAGGGATTTCCTACTCATGGATGGGTTTAGCGTGGTTAAGGTCGATTCCACCCTTTTCATCAAACGGGTTAAAGGGATGGCTTATTCCTTGTTCAAATTTATGTTGATGATATTATTTTTGGTGGAGCTAATGAAACTCAAAATAAAGCTTTTGCCGAGTTGATGACTATGAAATTTAGGATGTCCATGATGGGGGAGTTGAAGTATTTCCTAGGCTTCATTGTGAAACAACTTGCTCAAGGCACCTTCATCTCCCAAGAGAAGTACGTGAAGGACATGCTCGTGAAGTTTGATATGACCAATGCCAACCCCATGAAGACAATGCTGGCTCGTGATTAATGTAGAGCTCGTTGGGAACCCCAAGAGGAAGGTATGATGAGCACAGCAGCAAGTTTTCCCTCAGTTATGAAACCAAGGTTTAATCGAACCAGTAGGAGCAAGGAAACACCCCAAAGGTGTTACTAGCTGAGCTTTGGCAGGGCACACTACCGGTGCTAGTAGCAACGTGGAGACCTGCACAACACAACCACATAACTTTGTCCCCAACTTGTGATGAGGTTGTCAATCTCACCGTGTTTTGTGGAAAACAAAGGATTAAACGTATCGAACGGAAAGAAGTAAAAGTTTGTAGAAAGTAAACACAAAGCAGTAAGAGATTGTAGATTGTATGTAAAGTAAAAGACCGGGATCCATAGTTCACTAGAGGTGGTTCTCCTTAGTTAAATAACATCCTGGGTGAACAAATTACAGCGGGGCAATTGACAAACACCGAGAAAGCAATACATGCATATACTAATCATCTTGACTCCTTTGAGACTTGATTGGGCATTACAACATAATACATAGACCGCCATCCAACTGCATCTATGACTAATAATCCACCTTCAGGTTATCATCCGAACCCCCTCCAGTATTAAGTTACAAGCAATAGATTATTGCTTTATGAACTGCGTGTAAAGTAAACAATACGATTGTTCTATGAACAAAGGATTGTTGTTTTCTCCCTAGTAGCAACAACACATCTAGTACCTTAGAGATTTTTGTCACTTCCCCAGATTACCAGAGGCATGAACCCACTATCGAGCATAAATACTAACTCTTGGAGTTGCTAGCATCTACTTGGCCAAGATAGCTACTAACAACGGAAAGCATGCAAGATCTCAAATAACAAAGACATGATAGAATCAATAATCAATCTGAAATAGCATCTCAATATCCATCGGATCCCCGCAAACACAACATGTATGAATTACAAATAGATGATCTTGATCATGAATGGAGCTCACAAGATCTAAACATGAAAGCACAAAGGAGGAGAAACCAGCCATCTAGCTACTACATGGATCCGTAGTCCAAGGATGAACTACTCACGCATCACACCGGAGGCTTGCATGGTGATGAAGAAGGCCTCCAGGGTGAATTCCCCTCTCCGGCAGGGTGCCGGGAAGAGCTTCAGTGTAACATCCCAAAACCTCAATCCAAGCTTATCAAGATCAAATCAATCAAAATGGGGTTAACAATAACTTTTCCAAATTTAAAATAAAAGCATTCATATATGTGTGCATTTAAAATAGGAGTTGTTTTGAATTGCCATGATTGTGTGATACTTTGCTTGTAAAATGTTTCTTAGGTGATTTAAACATCATCTACATCATTCCCAAACTTTTGCTAAAGAAAATCAAATAAAAAAGAATTAAAAAGGAGGAATGGTCATTTTGGCCATTTTAACCCACTACACTACATTGAGTGTTCCTAGCACTCAATCCTCAACAGAAACAATTCTTGATCTTTGTACCCCTTGCTAGTACACATAATGAGGTACCAAAGCCCACCTTTGGATCTGCTAAAAACATTCTATTACTTATTTTAAATTGCATTTGAAAATTGAATCTAATGCATATGCATAGATCACCCCTATTTCAAAACCCATCTATTTGAGCTCCACTTTCAAAACCCTTGCAACCAGAGACTGCCTAGCACTAGTGGAGATCACTCAAAAAATTTGAAACCAAAATTCAAAACTTTCTTACTTGCGGCCATTTAATCAAACACTTGGCATGCATAATCTCTACTCTAAACCTAGTTCACTGTTTACTACGGGGTTTTGCCCCCAAATGATCTTCATTTATCTCCTCTGTCCCCTCTTGATCTAACCAAACCCCTAACACCCCTCTCCCTTGTCCCTAGTCCCCATGCCATGCCATGCCGAGCCATGCCTCGCCGGCCAACCCTTGCCCCGCTGCAGCAGACCATTCCCTCTTCTCTCGCCATGTCTAGGAGGTAGCCAGGAGCTCACCGCCACCCCCTGTCCCTTGCCCGAGCCCAGGAGTGTTGTGGACCACCGAGCACAAACTGCGCCCAGTGCCACCGCACCATGCCAGTGCCGCTCCTAGAGCGTGCTCGGTCCCCGCTTGCACAGACCGCCCCTTTGCAGCAGCCCGCGCCCGCGGCTCCGCCACGACCTGGAGAACACCCCAGACACCCCCCGCTGGCCGCCCAACGCCTCACAGCCACCGCTCGCCGTGGACACCGCCGCCTCGGCCGCGCAGAGCACCACCTCGCCTAGACCGCGTGCCACCGCCCCTACGGCTGCATTTAATGCCTAGAGCACAGCCAGGGAACCGCACCACGATCGCCACCCTCAGCCATGCCTCTACCCCACCGTAGCCATGTCGCCACCGCCGCCTGCCCATCCCGCTCGGTCTCACCGTCGGGCCTATAAAAGGAGCCCTTCCCAGCCTCTTCTCTCCACACCATTCCACTCCACTCACCTCTCTGAACCTCACCCACCCCTCGCTGGAGCAAGGCGAGCTCTGCCTCGCCAGAATTGGAGCCGGAGCAGCCGCGGTAGGAGGAGAAGGGCACCGCTGATTGCGACCACCCCAAGCTCCGCCACAACCACGCCTCGCCTCGCCGTCGTCTTCCACTTCGTTTGCCCGCCTCGCCGACCCCGCTGGAGCCCTGGTACGTCCCTAGCAGACCCCCACCGAGCCGCTAGGGTTCGAGCTCGCCGGCGACCTGTTCGTTGTCGACGACAACCCTCAGCCGTAGATCTACCTTCTAATCCTACGGTCCACAGCGCGCATACCGTTTCGCGTGTTAAGTGATGCTGACAAGCGGGACGCCCCTGTCAGCTGAGCCCCACGCCGCGGAGCGCCACTGGGCCAGCCCAAGTCGTTTCCCACGCTAGCCCACACATTCAAATCTGGATTTTTATTTTTAGTTAAATCTAGTTTCTGTCCCCTATTTCAAAAATAATGCTCTCCTAATAAAAATAAGAAGACAGAAGCAATTGCAATTTGCAACATTTTTATAAAATCAACCAAGTGAGCTTTGGAGTTGATTCCAACTCTCCAAAATAACATTTCATCATATCTATCTAACCATGTAATAATATTAAGGTTTACATGCAGTGACTTTGGACTAGTACCAAAATAATGCTATATAGGCATTCCTAGTCACTTTAAATCATTAAATAATGAACTTAAACCAAAGTAATATTGATCCAACCTTTAAATCTCATCCCACATGTTAGAATATGTTGTGAGGACATGTGTCCACATGATCCCATATTTAGGTGGTGAATATTAAATCTTAGTAAAATTTTCAATGAGTAGAAATTACTTTTCTAAAATAAAAAGAATGAAACTATGGAATTAAACTTGTGATGCTTGCGATGATAATAGATCATCAAAGGTGTGTCTTAGAATGCTACTTAGCTTAGTTAAGTATTGTTTGGTGATTGTGCACTCCCTATGTATTTATAGACGATAGTACCGACCAAGCTTTCGAGGAGGAGGAGTTCTACCAAGAAGAAGAAGAAGAAGAAGAAGAAGAAGAAGAAGAAAACTTCAACCACTGCACCAACCAAGGCAAGCTACTATTAGCAAGCTAGCACTATTTAAGTGCAAGCCACCATTAGCAATGCAAGTTAACACTTGCAAGTTTAGTGTTTAATAGGCTAGGATCAACTAGATGGTTTAGCTAAGATGCCTTAGGCATGCCTTGATCACACCCCTTTGACTATTGATAATCCAAGTCTTAGTTACAAGTTTTATCCCTCTTAGTTATACAAAGTTCTTTACTTGTTTAGAAGGGTAGCATAAAAAGTATAAAACTTGACCTATTTAGAACCCTTTAGATGTCATTCTATGGCATGAGATTGAACCCATCTTTACCACCTTAGTGAACACTCTTAACTTAGTAGTTTAGATTAGCTCCAAAACTTGAGTCACTTTAGATGGGAATACTTGGTGAAAATGAATTATGAAAACCTTAGAATGATGAGTCATTCTATTGAGATGTTTTGACATGTGTGATAAACACAATTGGTTGATGATGATGAAAATGTTGAGGCATGAGCCTTAACCCTTTTATAAAACTGATGGTTGGATTCGGATGCGATACCATTCCAAATTTACCGTACAACCACATTACCTGAATTGGGTAAGGCTTAGCTGGAAATTTATATGCATTAGTATTAGTTCCCTCACGGGAGAGGTCTGAGCTGAGGCTACCTCTCATGATGTCCACCTATGCAGTGCCCAAGATGACTGATGGTCATGGTTGGGAGGCCATACTCATAGGAGAGGTGCTTATACTAGGGTGTGTAAAGGGAAGGTTATGTTTGATTATCTGCATACTAAGTATGATGATTCAGGGTTACCCCTGACAGATGTATCAAATCTTGTGGTGAAAGTGTACCACCTCTGCAGAGTGTCAAACTATTCGAATAGCCGTGTCCGCGGTTATGGACAGTTGGAATGGCCATACTGTTTCGTTGTCAGATGTTTTCTAAACACTTTAAAATGAATGATGAATCTTGACTTGACCACAACAGGGTTGTGTTTATGACATTAGTTTCCCCAACTTAAGTGATTCTAGAGTTTGTACTTTATCTTTCTTTGCTTCAGAACTCAGCTTAGGTTTCAAACGTAACTTTATAGTTAAACATAGAGTTAGCACTTTAACTTAGATTTATAATACTTGTTAGTGGTAGTTTGCGAGTACTTAAAGAGTACTCATGGATTTTGTCCCTGGCTATTATCATGGCCAGACAATGAAGGAGACTATCAAGATGATGGCCAACAGGACGGCTATGAGAACTAGGACCATCTGCCTTCATCAGCATTGCCTGTGCCCCTGAAGATGGACCCCACCGCTACGCTATCTTTTATTTCCGCTGCTTGTTGTATTAAGACTGGATCATGAGATCCTTATTTGTGTAAGACCTTATGTATGGTTTGTAATGGATGATGTACTGTGATATCCAATCCGTTATGTCTCGCAAAGATGGTAATCCTGGGATTGCGAGGTATGGCATAACGGGCATCTGGGATTAAAAATCCGGGTGTTGACAAGTTGGTATCAGAGCCATCCTGACCATAGGAGACCCTAGTTAGAATGGACGTCAAACAAAAACTTAGTTTCAAAACCAAAGTGAGTATTTATGAAAAACTATCTCTTCTCTTATCCTTGTGGATTCTTTCTCAAAAACTCATGTTCCTCAAAATTCTTCCACTACTAATTAAAATTTGACACACTTGATCACTTCACTAACTTCCCCATCCTTAATTCTTGTAGATGGAGACTTAGTTCAGCAAGTTTTACCAGTTGAGAAACGGAGGTCAGCTGATCTTCGAGAGGGATCTGGATTCACTCTCAGAGTTACTGGGACGCCCGCACCCGGAGTTTCTTGGAGCTCAACTCCCAGGACCCCCAGGAGGAGACTTACAGTGGCTAGTCACCGCAGATCTTAGAGGAAGCATTGAAGCACCAACTTCTAGGAGAATTCAGTTCTCCGTAAGAGAGAACGACTGACTAGATGGATTAGCCAGGGCAATGCATGAAGCTCAGCGTCAACAACACCCAAGGAACCCGTTTTTCCCACTATGCACGACGTGCTTTCATGGGAATGCCAATGGAGATGCCGGGCCACCCCGGGTTGAGACGTCAAGTGGAGAACCTTGACTTCTTGCTGCATGACAGACAACAGGAACTGGACAATGCCAGAGAGTTAGCCAACCATAACCGTGCCATTGCCAACCAGAAGGCCCAGACTTTCGCACTGCTTGTCCAAGACCGTCAGTATCTTCGCCGCCAGCGTGCCAAGAAGGATAGCACCATCGCCCTTCTTCGCAAGAAGGTGGCCGACCTCGAGAAGACCGTCAAGGAGCAGGAAGCTCAGCTTGCAGCAAAGGAAGAAGAAGGTGAAGGTGAAGACATCCAGGGAAACATGGACTCTTACCTCAGCAACGATGATGATTTTCTGGCGGAGGATGCCGTGGACTTCTACACTGACGATGAGGACTCAGACTTCATCGACGATGAGTAGATGCACTAGAGCACTGTCGTAGCATGAGATGTATCGATCTCACTGTATCGTAGCTTGCAGAATGGTTCTTCAAACCATCTGTTTTCCCTTTGATTGTTGTGGTGTGTGTTGTATCATGTGCTTGCTTGCATGAATGAAAATGAAGTTAGTTGAAAAACCTGAGTTTAACTCAAAGTTTTAGCTTTGAAAACCCAAAACCCTGAACCTTAGAATTTCCCTCTTACCCCTATATCTCAATCTTCAGATGACTCATGGAAACCAAGGAGGGAGCAGCTCGTCGCAAGACCCAATGCTGCAGATCTTGCAGAATCTCATAGCGGACCGTGAAGCAAGCAGGGCAGAACGCCAAGCCAACTTAGCAACACTCCAACAGATCGCCCAGATGGCTCTCAACAGCCAAGGGCATGGAAATCAGGATCACTAGGGATCCAAACTCAAAAACTTTCAGAACACTAATCCCCCAATCTTCAACCAATCTGAAACCCATTAGATGCTGATGACTGGTTACAGACCATGGAGAACAACTTGGAAGTTGCCAGAGTTGATGAAAATGAGAAAGTTCTCTTCGCCACCCACTATCTGGCAGGAGATGCAAGAGCTTGGTCGAATAGCATCCGCAATATGAACCATGGTCAAGTGATGACATGGGAAGCATTCAAAGGCAAGTTCAGCCGCACCCACGTGCCGCAAGGGCTAGTCAACAGAATGGGAGATGAGTTCCGCGAATTGAAGCAAGGGAGAATGACTGTGGTGGAATACCGTGACAGATTCCTGTCACTTGCCAGATATGCACCGGATGAGATCAACACGGAGGCCAAGAAGAAGGAAAGATTCCTGAACGGACTGCATGATGAGATGCAGACTGTCCTCGTCAATATCCTTTTCTAGGATCTCGAAGAGCTAGTCGACTCTGTCATTTAGATGGAAGGGAAGATTAACCAGGCAAACGACAACCGCAAGCGCCGTATGATGCAGCAGTCTAGATCCAACAGTCACCAGAAGTACCGTCCCAACCCTTCACCATGATATGCACCAAGAAACAACCGACCCCCAACGTCTCGCCCAAGCTACCCCAACCGTAGCAGAAGCAATGTGAAGTCCGGAGGAAACAATCACAACTCCGGTAATGCCAACAATTTCAACCGTGCACCTCCCAAGAACCACAACAACAACAACAGCAACACTGCACCCAGAACTGGCAGCAATGTTGTGCCTGTCGTAGTCAAGGACAAGTCCCAGATCACTTGTTTCGAGTGTGGAGTGAAGGGTCACTACTCTAATGAGTGTCCCAAGAAGACTGCAGCCAATGCCAATGTGAATGCCCTAGCTCAGCAGCAGCGTCGTGTTCAACTAGGAAGGAGATTTTCCCTAGGGAACCCTCACAACCGCAACGGCCGTCTCTTCCACATGAGTGCAGAAGAAGCCCAGGAAGCGCCAGATGTAGTGTTGGGTATGTTTTCTGTCAACTCACTTTTAGCAAGAGTATTGTTTGATTCGGGAGCATCGCATTCATTTGTCACCGAAGAATTTGCATGCACTAGTAAGATTCGTCCAACCAACCTGAAGCATGTCATGATAGTTCAAATCCCCGGTTCAACAACCAAAGCTAGAAAAATTTGCAAAGCTGTACCTATCAGAATACATGGGATAGATTTTTATGCCAACCTAATTGTACTTGGAACCAAAGGATTGGAAGTAGTACTAGGTATGGACTGGATGTCAAGGCATAAAGGACTGATAGACTGTGCTAAGAAAGCCATCACCATGACCAGTAGTTCTGGAGTAATAGTAGAGCATATCTCTGAAACCTTACCCCGTCAATTCAAGTGCAACCAGAGTGTACCCTTGCCCACCATAGACCAAGTCAGAGTAGTCTGTGAATACCCCGACGTATTCCCATATGAATTGTCAGGTATGCCCCCGGATAGGGATATTGAGTTCATTATCGAACTAATCCCCGGAACTAGACCTATAGCCCAGAGACCCTATAGCATGAACCCCTCAGAGTTAGTGGAACTGAAGAAGCAGTTGGATGCTATGCTAGCCAAAGGTTTGATTCAACCAAGTGCATCACCATGGAGATCACTAGTGTTATTTGTCGACAAGAAAGATGGAGGCAACCGTCTGTGCACAGATTACAGAAAGTTGAATGATGTCACCATCAAGAACAAGTACCCCTTGCCAAAGATAGAGGATCTATTTGATCAGTTGACTGGAGCCCAGGTATTCTCAAAGATTGATCTTAGGACTGGTTATCACCAACTTAAGATTCGTGCAACAGATATTCCGAAGACCGCCTTTACTACTCGTTATGGTTTATACGAGTATACGGTTATGTCTTTTGGATTAACCAATGCCCCTGCTTATTTCATGAATCTCATGAATAAGATCTTTATGAATTTCCTAGATAAGTTTGTGGTTGTGTTTATCGACGACATCCTTATCTACTCCAAGTCGGAAGAAGAGCATGAGCAACATCTAATAGTTATCCTAGAAACCCTGAGAGAGCATCAGTTATCTGCCAAGTTTAGCAAGTGTGAGTTTTGGCTGAAAGAAGTGGGATTCCTAGGACATATTGTGTCTGCCGGAGGAGTCTTTGTTGATCCTGCCAAGATCAAAGATGTCGAAGAATGGGAAGCTCCAACCACTCAAACCCAAGTCCGTGCTTTTCTCGGATTAGCGGGATATTACCGCAAGTTCGTAGAAGGATTTTCGAGCATAGCCCGACCAATGACCCTATTGTTGAAGAAGGACAAGAAGTTTGAATGGACAGACAAGTGGGAAGCCAGTTTTCAAGAGATGAAGAAGAGATTGATCTCAGCCCCAATTTTGGTCATGCCAGACATCAAGAAGCCCTTTGATGTATATTGTGACACATCCAAGATTGGTCTAGGATGTGTATTGATGCAAGAAGGCAAAGTCATCACGTATCTGTCTCGACAACTGAAGCAGCATGAGCAGAACTATCCGACCCATGATCTTGAGCTAGCAGCTGTAGTTCTAGCACTGAAGACATGGCGTCATTATTTGATGGGAAATTGCTGTGAGAATTACTCAGATCATAAGAGCTTGAAGTATATCTTCACTCAGAAGGAGCTGAATATGAGGCAAAGGAGATGGATAGAGTTAATCAAGGATTATGACCTTGACATTCACTATCACCCCGACAAGGCCAATGTGGTAGCGGATGCTCTTAGTAGATTGCCGTGTAGGCTTAACACCATGATCAAGGAGAAGCAACCCAGTTTGTATGAAGAGTTGGAGCAGTTCAGGACTGAATTAGTTAGCAAAGGATTCCTAGCTAGCATTGAACTTCAACCCACGTTGATTAGCCAAATCAAGGAAGCCCAGAAGGGCTATGAGAGTATCGACGGAATCAAACGTCGTATCGGTACAGGAAAGGTACCTGGATTTACTGAAGATGAAGAATGAGTACTGGGGTACAATGGACGTATCTGTGTTCCAGCAGATTCGGAGCTGAAGGAAGTTATCATGAAGGCAGCTCATGATACTCTTTATTCTATCCACCCCGGAGGAACAAAGATGTATCAGGATTTGAAAGAGCAATTTTGGTGGCACAAGGTGAAGAGAGAGATCGGAAGCTACATCGCCAAATGTGACATCTGTCAAAGAGTCAAGGCAGAACATCAGAGACCTGCAGGACTGTTGCAACCCTTGCATATTCCGAAATGGAAATGGGATTCCGTTGGAATGGACTTTATCACCGGTTTACCTACTTCTAGTAGGGGAAATGACTCAATCTGGGTCATAGTTGATAGACTGTCCAAGGTAGCCCACTTTATACCTGTCAAGACCACTTACCAGAGTGCAAAGTTAGCAGAGCTATACATTGCTAGGATTGTTAGTCTGCATGGAACCCCCAAAACCATAGTATCAGATCGAGGAACTCAGTTTACCTCGAGATTTTGGCAGAAAGTTCAGGAAGGATTAGGAACCAAGTTGAACTTCAGCACCGCATATCACCCGCAAACTGATGGACAGACTGAAAGAGTCAACCAGATCCTAGAGGATATGCTTAGAGCTTGTGTGTTGGAATATGGATCAAAATGGGAAGACTGCCTGCCTTTCGCAGAATTCTCATATAACAACAGTTATCAAGCTAGTTTGCAGATGGCACCATTTGAATTCCTATATGGAAGAAAATGTCGTACCCCTTTGAATTGGTCGCAAGTAGGAGAGAGTCAGATCTTCGGACCCGATATTCTCCGCGAAGCGGAAGAGAAAGTTCACAAAGTCCGTGAGCACCTCAAGACCGCCCAGTCCAGGCAAAAGAGTTATGCTGACAAGAAAAGGAGAGACCTGACATTCAATGTCGTAGATTTTGTATATCTCAAGGTTTCACCCTTGAAAGGAACTCAACGCTTTAGTCTGAAGGGAAAGTTAGCCCCCAGATATATCGGACCTTTCAAGATTCTGAACCGTCGAGGAGAAGTATCGTATCAGCTGGAACTGCCTGAAGAGATGTCAGCCATCCACAATGTGTTCCATATCTCGTTACTTCGCAAATGTGTGGAAGTGCCCGAGAAGACAGAAGTTTTCAAGAACATCGATCACAGAGCTGTGGAAATCAACAAGGACCTGACCTATCGAGAAGTACCCATCCGTATCTTAGAAGAAGCCTACAGAACCACCAGGACCAGGAGTATCAAGTTTCTCAAGATTCAGTGGAGCAACCATCCCGAGGAGGAAGCTACTTGGGAGCGACAAGATTATATTAGGACAGAGTTCCCAGATCTTTTTAGTTCCTAGTTTTCTTTGTAAATCTCGAGACGAGATTTTGTTTAAGGGGGGAAGGTTTGTAATATCCCAAAACCTCAATCCAATCTTATCAAGATCAAATCAATCAAAAATGGGGTTAACAAAAACTTTTCCAAATTTAAAATAAAAGCATTCATATATGTGTGCATTTAAAATAGGAGTTGTTTTGAATTGCCATGATTGTGTGATCCTTTGCTTGTAAAATGTTTCTTAGGTGATTTAAACATCATCTACATCATTCCCAAACTTTTGCTAAAGAAAATCAAATCAAAAAGAATTAAAAAGGAGGAATTGTCATTTTGGCCATTTTAATCCACTACACTACTTTGAGTGTTCCTAGCACTCAATCCTCAACAGAAACAATTCTTGATCTTTGTACTCCTTGCTAGTACACATAATGAGGTACCAAGGCCCACCTTTGGATCTGCAAAAAATATTCTGTTACTTATTTTAAATTGCATTTGAAAATTGAATCTAATGCATATGTATAGATCACCCCTATTTCAAAACCCATCTATTTGAGATCCACTTTCAAAACCCTTGCAACCAGAGACTGCCTAGCACTAGTGGAGATCACTCAAAAAATTTGAAACCAAAATTCAAAACTTTCTTTCTTGCGGCCATTTAATCAAACACTTGGCATGCATAATCTCTACTCTAATCCTAGCTCACTGTTTACTATAGGGTTTTGCCCCCAAATGATCTTCATTTATCTCCTCTGTCCCCTCTTGATCTAACCAAACCCCTAACACCCTCTCCCTTGTCTCTAGTCCCCATGCCATGCCATGCCGAGCCATGCCTCGCCGGCCAACCCTTGCCCCGCTACAGCAGACCATTCCCTCTTCTCTCGCCATGTCTAGGAGGTAGCCAGGAGCTCACCGCCACCCCCTGTCCCTTGCCCGAGCCCAGGAGTGAAGTGGACCACCGAGCACAAACCGCACCCAGTGCCACCGCACCATGCCAGTGCCGCCCCCAGAGCGCGCTCGGTCCCCGCTCGCACAGACCGCCCCTTTGCAGCAGCCCATGCCCGCCGCTCCGCCACGACCTGGCGAACACCCTAGACACCCCTGCTAGTCGCCCAACGCCTCACAGCCACCGCTTGTCGTGGACACCGCCGCCTCGGCCGCGCAGAGTGCCACCTCGCCCAGACCGCGTGCCACCGCCCGTACGGCCGCATTCAATGCCTAGAGCACCGCCAGGGAACCGCACGACGATCGCCACCTTCATCCATGCCTCTACCCCGCCGTAGCCATGTCGCCACCGTCGCTTGCCCATCCCGCTCGATCTCACCGCCGGGCCTATAAAAGGAGCCCTCCCCAGCCTCTTCTCTCCACACCATTCCACTCCACTCACCTCTCTGAACCTCACCCACCCCTCGCTGGAGCAAGGCGAGCTCTGCCTCGCCGGAATTGGAGCCGGAGCAGCCGCAGTAGGAGGAGAAGGGCGCCACCGATTGCGACCACCCCAAGCTCCGCCACAACCGCGCCTCGCCTCGCCGTCATCTTCCACTTCGTTTGCCCGCCTCGCTGACCCTGCTGGAGCCCTGGTACGTCCCCAGCAGACCCCCACCGAGCCGCTAGGGTTCGAGCTCGCCGGCGACCTGTTCGTCGTCGACAACGACCCTCAGCCGTAGATCTGCCTTCTAATCCTATGGTCCACATCGCGTGTACCTTTTCGCGTGTTAAGTCACGCTGACAAGCGGAACCCCCTGTCAGCTGAGCCCTGCGCCGCGGAGCACCACTAGGCTGGCCCAAGTCATTTCCCGCGCTAGCCCACACATTCAAATCTGGATTTTTCTTTTTAGTTAAATCTAGTTTCTATCCCCTATTTCAAAATTCAATTCTGAGAGTTCGACAAATCCAAATTGCATGAAACTAATTTTTCCTGAAAGGTATTAAGATGATCTATCCAAGCCTGTTGGATTTAATTCAATTAGAGTTATAGATCTCTCCTGATAAAAATAAGAAGACAGAAGCAATTGCAATTTGCAACATTTTTATAAAATCAACCAAGTGAGCTTTGGAGTTGATTCCAACTCTCAAAAATCACATTTCATCATATCTATCTAACCATGTAATAATATTAAGGTTTAAATGCAGTGACTTTGGACTAGTACCAAAATAATGCATATAGGCATTCCTAGTCACTTTAAATCATTAAATAATGAACTTAAACCAAAGTAATATTGATCCAACCTTTAAATCTCATTCCCACATGTTAGAATATGTGGTGAGGACATGTGCCCACATGATCCCATATTTAGGTGGTGAATATTAAATCTTAGTAAAATTTTCAATGAGTAGAAATTACTTTTCTAAAATAAAAAGAATGAAACTATGGAATTAAACTTGTGATGCTTGCGATGATAATAGATCATCAAAGGTGTGTCTTAGAATGCTACTTAGCTTAGTTAAGTATTGTTTGGTGATTGTGTACTCCCTATGTATTTATAGACGATAGTACCGACCAAGCTTTCGAGGAGGAGAAGTTCTACCAAGAAGAAGAAGAAGAAGAAGAAAACTTCAACCACTGCACCAACCAAGGCAAGCTACTATTAGCAAGCTAGCACTATTTAAGTGCAAGCCACCATTAGCAATGCAAGTTAACACTTCAAGTTTAGTGTTTAATAGGCTAGGATCAACTAGATGGTTTAGCTAAGATGCCTTAGGCATGCCTTGATCACACCCCTTTGACTATTGATACTCCAAGTCTTAGTTACAAGTTTTATCCCTCTTAGTTATACAAATTTCTTTACTTGTTTAGAAGGTAGCATAAAAAGTATAAAACTTGACCTATTTAGAACCCTTTAGATGTCATTCTATGGCATGAGATTGAACCCATCTTTACCACCTTAGTGAACACTCTTAACTTAGTAGTTTAGATTAGCTCCAAAACTTGAGACCCTTTAGATGGGAATACTTGGTGAAAATGAATTATGAAAACCTTAGAATGATGAGTCATTCTATTGAGATGTTTTGACATGTGTGAGAAACACAATTGGTTGATGATGATGAAAATGTTGAGGCATGAGCCTTAACCCTTTTATAAAACTGATGGTTGGATTCGGATGCGATACCATTCCAAATTTACCGTACAACCACATTACCTGAATTGGGTAAGGCTTAGCTAGAAATTTATGTGCATTAGTATTAGTTCCCTCACGGGAGAGGTCTGAGCTGAGGCTACCTCTCATGATGTCCACCGATGCAGTGCCCAAGATGACTGATGGTCATGGTTGGGAGGCCATACTCATAGGAGAGGTGCTTATACTAGGGTGTGTAAAGGGAAGGTTATGTTTGATTATCTGCATACTAAGTATGATGATTCAGGGTTACCCCTGACAGATGTATCGAATCTTGTGGTGAAAGTGTACCACCTCTACAGAGTGTCAAACTATTCGAATAGCTGTGTCCGCGGTTATGGACAGTTGGAATGGCCATACTGTTTCGTTGTCAGATGTTTTCTAAACACTTTAAAATGAATGATGAATCTTGACTTGACCACAACAGGGTTGTGTTTATGACATTAGTTTCCCCAACTTAAGTGATTCTAGAGTTTTTACTTTATCTTTCTTTGCTTTAGAACTCAGCTTAGGTTTCGAACGTAACTTTATAGTTAAACATAGAGTTAGCACTTTAACTTAGATTTATAATACTTGTTAGTGGTAGTTTGTGAGTACTTAAAGAGTACTCATGGATTTTGTCCTTGGCTATTATCATGGCCAGACTATGAAGGAGACTATCAAGATGATGGCCAACAGGACAGCTATGAGAACTAGGACCATCTGCCTTCGTCAGCATTGCCTGTGCCCCTAAAGATGGACCCCACCGCTACGCTATCTTTTATTTCCGCTGCTTGTTGTATTAAGACTGGATCATGAGATCCTTATTTGTGTAAGACCTTATGTATGGTTTGTAATGGATGATGTACTGTGATATCCAATCTGTTATGTCTCGCAAAAATGGTAATCTTGGGATTGCGAGGTATGTCATAACGGGCATCTGGGATTAAAAATCCGGGTGTTGACATCCAGATCCCTCCCTATCTAGGGATGGAGATGACGGCGGCTACAGACTCTTTCGTGGATTTTTGATCGTGTACTTAGGGTTTTCGTCCCGAGGGCAATATATAGGCGGAAGGAGAGGCCGAGGGGGTGCCGGGAGCGGCCACACCACCCCCTGGCATGAGCCAGGCCTGGCCGCGCGGCCAGGTGGTGTGGTGGCTCCCTGGCCCTTCTGCGTCTCGTATTCTGGCACTTGATCCCTTCCGGAAAAATAGGCACTTTGGCTTTTGTCCCGTCCAATTCCGAGAATATTCATATTCTGACTTTCCTGGAACCAAAAACAGCTGAAAACAGGCAGCTGGCACTGTGGCTCTTGTTAATAGGTTAGTCCAAGAAATCATATGAAAAGTACTCCAAAGTTGGAACAAAACACAAGAAAGTGGATAAAACCAAGCATGGAACATCAAAAATTATAGATACATTTGCAATGTATCAACATCCCCAAGCTTAACTCCTGCTCGTCCTCGAGTAGGTAAGTGATAAAAAGAAATAATTTTTGAGGTGACATGCACCATCAAAGACTTGATCAAAGTATTTGCAAAACATTCAAAGCTGGAATCATAGTACTTAAATCATAACATGAAATACTTAGTTCTAACAATAAGCAAAGAAACTATGATGCAACATGAAAAGGCACAAACAAAGATTCATGAATAACATGCTTTGCAAGACGTTTGTTTGTTTCACATAAAGAAAACATAGCAGAATAGTATTCATCTTGTCCCTCAATAGAGTAGCAAATATAAATGCATAGGACACCTTCAAAGTTCATAAGAGTGACTAGATACAATAGTTTCAAACAAGCAATAACAAGTTATGCATCAATCAACTAGTCTTGGGACAATGCACATAGAACTAAGAATGGCCACTATGCTCTCAAAGTAGGTGCATAAAGATAGAAGGTGGAGACTCAATATAATTGTGGAAGAAAGGCCTTTTGTAAAAGGAAGTAGGGATTCAAGTCTCATAAAGAGCTTCCAAAAATTATGGTACTTTTAGTTTTCAGCTCTCATTGCCCCTATCATAAGCATCTTGAAGGTGATTAAGGTTAAAGTGACACAACTAAGAGGATATGCTTTACAATTTATAAACCGAAGTCTCATGCCCCTTACTTACGAAGACCGATCCTCATGCTACTCAACTTCAGTCATGAGTAAGCTCTTGTCATTGTAAGTATATGTGTATCATTAAGAACCACCAACGGGGTACCCCTTGCACATGATACGGGAGCTTTCCCATAATCAAAATGACAAGGCAAGCAGACAATGAGCATCTCAGCGATCTTTTTATTTGCTATTTGCATAGGTTTTTATTAAGGATGCTTCATAGAGTGCTCATTATGGTGATGCTGCAAGTTTCCACCATGATTAGGCATGGCTTAGGCTAGCGGCCCAGGCATTTCTCTAACACACATACAAACTCCATGATCTTACAAGTTCCACTTTTATTTCACACCGCCGGGATCCGTAAGCAAAAGAACATGATATCAACAGGGTACAAAGTACAAGTGCAATGTTGAAAGCGTTCCCCATGAAACATGGTTCTGCTAATTTCAACTTATAAAACGCAAACATATACGCAACAAAGAAGGACCCAATGGTTCAAGTTTATTAGAGGCAATAAAGTAAAGTGTGACATCAAGTTCGTGAGAGCTTTAATCACTAGTTTTCTCATAACAAGTGGAAGGTAAACAAAAGCATGAATGTACTTGGAATAGCATAAGCTAGTAGGTAGGTATGGTGGACTCCTTGGAAAAACTTGGTTTAGGGAGTTGGATGCATGAGTGGAACTCATACTTTGTTGTGGAGGCTAGCAAAAGACGTGGGAGCGACAAACTAAGAGACAATAATGGCCATAATCATGCAGAGCGACAAAACTTCATTGATCAAAGCATAAAGTGATACTACAAGTTGAAAACTAAAGGATCATAAAGGCTATGGTGACTTGAGATAGTCATAACATGGTGTGAACATGCGCCAAGTCAACCCAAATAAAGCATCAAAGGAGAATACCACTATACTATGCTTTAATATGCTAAAACAACGCATGATTCATCCAAGGCACATTAAGCAATCTCAATTGTTTATAACAAGTCATGCTACAGTAAAGAATACTAAGCATAAAGCCAAAAAAATATCAAGCATGGCATGATAAAGCATAGGCCACAGTCAGAAACGAGCTCTTTTTACCACATAAGTATGAGCTTTCCTACTCTTTTTTCCAAACCAAACCAAACTATTTGCAAACCAATGTATGAAAGAGGGGGTCCAACCAAATTATTCAGAAAACTAAGCAAACCAAGCAAACTAAAAACCGAAACAACAACAAAAAATAAGACGCTCCAAGAGAAACACAACTGTGCATGAAACAATAAAAATGAAGCATTTGGAAGAAACCTGGGATTTTTATTGATGAAGAAGGGGATGCCTTGGGCATCCCCAAGCTTTGACGCTTGTACTTATTGGATATTTCTTGGGGTGACACGCGTGGTATCCCCAAGCTTGAGCTTTAGTCCATCCTTCATCTCATTACTCATTTCTTCCATACACCTGAAATTTTTTCCTTCATACAAAACTTCACACAATCTCATTAGCAACATTAGTGCACTCAAGATAAATAAGTCTTAAGTTAAGTTCTAACACCAAATAAACTTTCATTAGAACACTAGCTACTGTAGCACTTCCCTTAAAAAGCTCAATTCCCCAAAAGAACTCAAGAAGGAACTAACAAGAAGCAAATGCAGAAAAATGGCAGAAATCTGTCAAAACAGACCAGCAGGTAAAGACGAATTTGTTCGAAGACCTTCTGTTGCTCAAATCAAAAAGTGTTGGACTAACGAAAGTTAGATAACAACCTGGGGCAGAAGCACAAAAAATTACAGCTCAGTAAGACGTACAGAGCTCTCTCAGGAATATTTACGGTGAAGCACAGAATCTATTTTGGGACAGCAACTTTCCTAATCATTACTTCACTCTCATTAGAGGTTACTCTTGGCACAAAAAGCAAATAAAAAGGATAAGGAGAGGTTATTACAGAGGTAATAACTTCCAAGACTCAACTAAAACTCTTGGGTTATCTCCCAACAAGTACTTTTCTTTAAAGCCTTTAAGTTAGGCATAAGAAGCAAAGAAAAAATCAAGTGTTCTCAAATGAAGAAGCATTAAGACCAAATTTTGTTTTCATAGGAGAAGCAAAAGAAATCTTTTCTCTCTTTTTAGGGAATTGTTCTATACCTTTCTTAAGTGGGAGTTGATATTTAATGGTGCCTTCTTTCATATCAATGATGGCACCAACAGTTCTAAGAAAAGGTCTTCCCAAAGTAATAGGACAAGAAGCATTGTATTCAACATCCAAAACATATAAATCAACAGGGACATAGGAATCGTTAACCATAATAAGAACATCATTGAGACTCCCCATGAGTTTCTTTTTAGCATTATCATCAAGTGGGACATTCAAATAACAATCTTCAAGAGGAGGCAAATCAAGCATATCATAAATCCTTCTAGGCATAATAGAAACACTACTATCAAGATCACACAAAGCTTTGAAATCAAAGTCATTCACTTTCATATTAATGATGGGTTCCCAACCATCTTATTTCTTTATAGGAATAGAAGCTTTATGTTTCATTTTTTCTTCTTTAATATTTATGAGAGCATCGGTAATGTGTTTTGTAAAAGCCATGTTCATAGCACTAGCATTAGGACTTTTAGCAAGCTTTTGTAGGAACTTAATAACTTTAGAGATGTTGCAACCATCAAGATCAAAATCAACTTGATCATCTAAAGTAGTAGAACTATTAGTAGCCTCAACACTAGTGGTGGTAATAGTAGAAACACTAATGTTTCTAGCAATTTCATCTTCTCTTTCCCACTTAGCATGTAATTCAGCTAATAGTCTAACATTTTCATCAATTCTTACTTGTATAGCATTAGTAGCTGCAAAGGGATTCTCATTAGTTTCGGGTTTAGCAGCCATTTTATTAATCAATGAAGATTGAGCTTCAGATAGAGAAGATATATTCCTTTCAGCATGAGAGAGTTTCAATTGTAAACTAGGAATTTCCCTATTTAGACTCTCAAGTTGATGGCTAATGTTCTTCAAAATGATATATTGTTCCTCCATAGTTTTAGTAAATAGCTTATTTTGCTCGTATTGCATTTGCATGAAGTTTTTAGTGGCTCTTTCAACTTCTAAGATTCTTCCTTCACTAGGTAATTCAGATTTACCATTGTTGGGAGGATATGGCTTATAATTGTTATTACCAAAATTGTTCCTATAAGCATTATTACCATAAGCATTGTTGCCAAAATTATTATTTCTTATGAAGTTTACATCCACTTGCTCTTCTTGAGCAACCAAAGAGGCTAAAGGAACATTATTTGGATCAATATGGGCTTTCCCATTAACAAGCATAGACATAATAATATCAATCTTATCACTCAAGGAGGAGGTTTCCTCAACAAAATTTACCTTCTTACCTTGTGGAGCTCTCTCAGTATGCCATTCAGAATAATTAACCATCATATTATCCAATAGTTTTGTTGCAGCACCCAAAGTTCAACAAAGTTATTGGTAAGGAATTCAACCACTCTTTAGCTTTTCCTCTCAAAGAGAAAGGCAATAATTTCAGTTTAATAATATCACCATCTATATCCCTATGCTTTTGCATCTCACAAAGTTCAACAAAGTTATTTAGATGGGAAGCAGCATCTTCATTACCAATACCAGAATTTTTTTCTCTCATAACAAGATTGAGCAAAGCATGTTTTATCTCAAAGAAAGTATTTTCAGCCACAGGTGGAGCAATAGGTGTGCTCATAAAATCATTGTTGTTCGTGCTAGTGAAGTCACACAACTTAGTGTTTTCAAGAGTAGTCATTTTTTTGGGGGTTTTCAAATAAGAAAGCAAACAAGTAAAACTATTTTTTTTGGATTTTTGAAGAACAAAACGAGCAAACAAAGCAAAAAGAAAACTAAGCAAAACAAAAACAACAAAGTAAAGAGATTGGTTATGAGGGACTCCCCTTGTGAAGATGTCCTTGACTCCCCGGCAACGGCGCCAGAAAAATCTTTGCTGGCTCGTGATTAATGTAGAGCTCGTTCGGAACCCCAAGAGGAAGGTATGATGAGCATAGCAGCAAGTTTTCCCTCAGTTATGAAACCAAGGTTTAATCGAACCAGTAGGAGCAAGGAAACACCCCAAAGGTGTTACTAGCTGAGCTTTGGCAGGGTGCACTACTGGTGCTAGTAGCAACGTGGAGACCTGCACAACACAACCACAGAATTTTGTCCCCAACTTGCGATGAGGTTGTCAATCTCACCGTGTTTTGCGGAAAACAAAGGATTAAACGTATTGAATGGAAAGAAGTAAAAGTTTGTAGAAAGTAAACACAAAGCAATAAGAGATTGTAGATTGTATGTAAAGTAAAAGACCGGGATCCATAGTTCACTAGAGGTGGTTCTCCTTAGATAAATAACATGCTGGGTGAACAAATTACAACGGGGCAATTGACAAACACCGAGAAAGAAATACATTCATATACTAATCATCTTGACTCCTTTGAGACTTGATTGGGCATTACAACATAATACATAGACCGCCATCCAACTGCATCTATGAATAATAATCCACCTTCAGGTTATCATCCGAACCCCCTCCAGTATTAAGTTACAAGCAACAAATTATTGCTTTACGAACTGCGTGTAAAGTAAACAATACGATTGTTCTATGAACAAAGGATTGTTGTTTTCTCCCTAGTAGCAACAACACATCTAGTACCTTAGAGATTTTTGTCACTTCCCCAGATTACCAGAGGCATGAACCCACTATCGAGCATAAATACTAACTCTTGTAGTTGCTAGCATCTACTTGGCCAAGATAGCTACTAACAACGGAAAGCATGCAAGATCTCAAATAACAAAGACATGATAGAATCAATTATCAATCTGAAATAGCATCTCAATATCCATCGGATCCCCGCAAACACAACATGTATGAATGACAAATAGATGATCTTGATCATGAATGGAGCTCACAAGATCTAAACATGAAAGCACAAAGGAGGAGAAACCAGCCATCTAGCTACTACATGGATCCGTAGTCCAAGGATGAACTACTCACGCATCACACCGGAGGCTTGCATGGTGATGAAGAAGGCCTCCAGGGTGAATTACCCTCTCCGGCAGGGTGCCGGGAAGAGCTTCAGATCCCTCCCGATCTAGGGATGGAGATGACAACGGCTACAGACTCTTTCGTGGATTTTTTGATTGGGTACTTAGGGTTTTGGTCCCGAAGGCAATATATAGGCGGAATGAGAGGCCGAGGGGGTGCCGGGAGCAGCCACACCACCCCCTGGCACGGGCCAGGCCTGGCCGCGCGGCCAGGTGGTGTGGTGGCTCCCTGGCCCTTCTCCGTCTCATATTCTGGCACTTGATCCCTTCCAAAAAATAGGCACTTTGGCTTTTGTCCTGTCCAATTCCGAGAATATTCATTTTCTGACTTTCCTGGAACCAAAAACAGCAGAAAACAGGCAGCTGGCACAGTGGCTCTTGTTAATAGGTTAGTCCAAGAAATCATATGAAAAGTACTCCAAAGTTGGAACAAAACACAAGAAAGTGGATAAAACTAAGCATGGAACATCAAAAACTATAGATACATTTGCAATGTATCAGACACACATGCCTCTTAATGGATAACTTTGTCTTGGAGTAGGTGAGAAGGACGTGGATCAAAAGGTATATTGCTCCATGATTGGTTCCTTACTCTACCTTTGCGCTTCTAGGCCATATATCATGTTAAGTGTTGGAATGTGTGCTCATTTTCAATTCACTCCCAAGGAGTGCCATTTGATGGTGGTCAAAAGGATTTTTAGGTACCTTGTTCTCACTCCTACTCTCGGGCTTTGGTATCCAAAGGGGTCTACCTTTGAGCTTGTTGGCAATTCGGATGCCGATTGGGCCGGTGATAAGGTTAACCGGAAGTCAACATTTGGCGCTTGCCAATTCCTTTGCCGGTCATTGCTGAGTTGGTCATCCAAGAAACAAAACTCCACCACCAAAGCCGAATACATTTCCACAACATCTTGTTGTGCTTAATTGTTATGGATGAGGCAAACCTTAAAATACTATGGTGTGTCTCTTGGTAAGGTTCCTCTTATATGTGACAATAAAAGCGCCATAAAGATCGCCAATAACCCCATCCAACATTGTCGCACAAAACATATTGACATCCGCCACCACTTCCTACGTGACCATGTCGCAAATGGTGACATCAATCTCACTCATGTGGGAACGATGTTCCAATTGGTGAATATTTTCACGAAACCTTTGGATGAAGCCCGTTTTGTCATGTTGAGGTGAGAAATAGGTATTCTACATTCTAAAAACTTCGATTGACTTACTTCTTGCACCATATTCTTGCTCTTAACTTACTATGTAGCCTATTCGTGCGGAACATATGGGGATAGTCATCTTACCATGTCTTGGTTTGATGTATACCTATGTGTGCGATATTAATTGATCTTGTGTCATGATATGGGTCCAAACATCTATCTTTGAGCCGTCATGACATGTGTGCTTAAACATAGGGGAGAAATCCCCCGCCAAACATTTACTTCTTCTTTTGGTTCTTACAACTTGTGGATCTTGATATTCTCGAATCATGCCTATTGTTGCTTTTGCATTTTTGAACTTGCTTCTTCTCCAATGGGCATGCCTAGACCACCTTCTTCCTCTACCCCTTTGTTGTCTACTATCTTCCTCTACATGCACATGTCACTCTCGAAAAAAATATTCTGTTTTCTAAAAAAATCGGAGTTTCACTGACTTTTTTGGTCTATGGTCCGGTCTGACCAGCCGCACCATCCGGACCACGGGCGGGTGGCCAACCGAGTCTATCCGAACCCACGAATAGAAGCGTCCCTGTTGAACTTCGGTGGTCAGCCCGGTTACGACCTAGGGATCCGGTCATGGATCCGGTCGACCGGACTTGCCACCGTATCTTCAGGTCTAACGCCTCCGTACACAGATTCGGTTTCAATTTTGGTTCACCAGCCCTTGGACCGAACCGTCTAGTCTGCATCTCGGTGGGACCAGTTCCCAGACCAGATCTGAGATCTGATCCTCCTTTCTTCTTCCTGGCCCGATCCCCACCCCTCCAACGGTTACCTTTTGTCTTCCCTCGACACCTTCTTACACCATTGTCTCCCCTCCACCCTGCCCCACCTCTCCTAGGGTGATTCCATCCCTAGGATCCATAGATCGGGCCACCAAATCGTGTAGAAGGTCCTTTGGAGGTTCTCCACCAAAGGAATTCCTCCATCTCGCGGTGGTTTGGGAGCTTGTTTGTGTTATTCACCCTGACAAGGGCACTTGTGTGTTTTCCCTCAAGGGAAGCCATGTCTTCGGGTAATCCTTTGCTCCCACTCTTGTTCTTCTCAAAACCCCATGTTCTGATATATCTAGTTGGATTTGACAAGTTAGGGTTCCACCATTGTTCTTGTATGCCAACCCCGTCAAACCATGGCTTACACTTCCTGTTAAATTTGTATTTGTGCAAGTTTTTGGAGCCATGTGTGAATTTTTACATTGCATAGATGGGGTATTGGATCTCCACGTTGAGATCTCGTCCCTGCTCCGGTCCAACCAGACCTGCCACTCGACCATTCGGTCTAAGTGATGTCCACCAGCTCGGGCGCCGGACCGACCGGTCTATTTTCGGTCTGCCATCCCTGACACCAGATTAGCCATTCCTAGAGCCAATCCGACTGGCCCTAGCACCGGACCTCTCCGCAGTGTTCATTTTTCACCATGCACTTTCTCCAATCCAAGTTTGTCCTCATGTTTTCCCTGTGGCATGTGTACTTATCCTTGTGCTCCCCAACCCTTCTCTCTTTTTCACAAGTGACGTTGATGACTATGAGAGTGAGGAGTATGTGCTTGAGGAACCTGCCAAGGGCAAGAGGGCTCGTAGGGCTAGTTAGTCTGTGCAGCATGAGAGTGAGGGAAGTACTTGTTCTGCTCGCTTCAAGATCAAGGCCAACAGGGGTAAGCAAGATGAAGTGGATGCCGAGGATGAAGATGTGCCTACTCAAAACCTGAAGGGTATAGAGATTGCTCTATACCGGATTTTTCACAAGCAGAATCCCTATCATTTCAAGGCTCATACTTGTACTGGCCCTGACAAGAAGTTCTGGACTCAGAGTCAAGCATTGATGTGGGATCACATTTACACTCAATTTAAGGTCACTCTCTGTGGTAAGATTGATGCTTTAAATGTGGAGTGGTTCAACATGTATGCAGCATCAGATTATCGCTTTGTTGATGACGCTTCTGAAGAAGATGGATTTCTTTGACCTTGTGTGTCTCAAGGAGGACTACTACCCTGAGTATATTTGGAAGTTCTTTTGCACAGTCTATTTTCATGATGCTGAGCGCACTATGACTTGTATGACTGGCACGTGGTGGTTTCGTGCCACCTATGATGATTTGGTTGAAGTTACGGGTTATGCTAGCAAGGGAGGTGGTTTTTGCACTCATAGTGAGAAGGTCAAGACTGCTGACACACTTTCTTTCTGCTATCACACCTTGGCCAGCATCTTTCATCGGTCCCTTGTTCCCCGAGTTGGAGATGTTACAAACTGTCGAGGGTATTTCACCAATCTTTTGCACTATTGTCACTCTGACTGGCTAAGGAAGATTGATGGTTGTGACTTCGTGTACTGTGAGCTGCGAGGGGCTGCCTTGGACAGGATGACCCTCACCTTCTATGTGTATGTGCAAAAGTTTCTCAACAAGGTTGCGCCTCCCAGTGTGATGATGGGCGAGCATGTGGAAGAGGAGGTGCTTACTCTTTCTCTCGGCGTTCTGTCAGTTGATGTTCCTGAGATGAGGCCCCCTGAGCAGTGCACCAAGGCTATTCATGACCCTCAGCATCACTTGCTACTAGGGTTGGATCTCGTCGTCCCATTGGTTAGTCTTCTTCTCGCCAAGGCCCAAGGGGGGTGCTGCCACGTTCTTCAAGCGGCTATTTCAGATGTGTTGTACCACTTATGATGTGAGGCACAAGGCTCTTGAGATGAGACAAGAGACTCAGCACAGGCACAATGAGTTTCTCGTGACCCAGAAAGTCACTCCTCTACCTGATGGTCCCGAGATGACTCTTGTTCCCTATGTTAACTATGAGATGCCGACGATTAATGATTCTATGCTACATGGCTACTTCCCTGGGTAGTTCCCTCCTGTTGGTCCAAGTTGCTCCTCTACTGCTCCTCACGGTTCTCGTGATGATGATGATGATGAAGAGGAGATCCATGAAGATGAAGACGCCAATGTCAACCCTCCTCCGCCACCTACGTTCTTCTAGTTGGGATTTTCATCACTCTACCTCTCTTCCTTTTTTGTGTTTCAGTGTCAATGGGAGAGAAGAGTAGGGTTCTATTAGATATCTACAGGTTCCTTACCGGGATTTTCTAGGGTTCACCCTTAGCATAATGCCCCTCGCTTTCTCATTGCTTCTTATGGCATTGTGCTTTCCCTTTGTTTTTATCGCTTGAACTATTTGCTCTTCTTCCGTATGGTGGACAAGTTTGTGCCTTGTGGGTGAACCATGGTTATTTCTAT
This sequence comes from Avena eriantha, assembly GCA_910589775.1. Taxonomy (NCBI): domain Eukaryota; kingdom Viridiplantae; phylum Streptophyta; class Magnoliopsida; order Poales; family Poaceae; genus Avena; species Avena eriantha. Next base: position 152,915,634 of record OU342746.1, on the reverse strand, counting down.
TGTGCTATGACTATGTGTATTGCTATTGTTTGTCTAGCTCTATTTAGATATCCATGCTTTATATCTTGTCATATCATGCTTGCTTTCATGAAGATATATGGGAAGCTTTCCATATACTATTTAGGTGCACTTTGCATACAAACGCAAATTCAACCAAGTGCATACTTTATGGGGGATCTTTACATATGTCTTTGTGGAATTCCCTCGTCAATAGCTCTTTATGATATCTTTGTGAACTCTAGCTCGGTTTGTCATTGCCAACCAAAAAGGAGGAGATTGAAAGGGTATTTTACCCTATACTGTTTTTGGTTGACAATGACACCATAGTTAGAATAGACTAATGTTGCCTACTAGTGTCTTACATAGGTGTTAGTCCGAGGTGTGCTGGAAGATCGTTGGATACCCCCATTTCGATAACGAAGATTTGTGTCGGAGTTTTGCTTTATTATGTAACTTGAGTCTTTAGGAACTCCGCACTATTAAGAGGGTTCTCTCGATGAGCTTGTTGGGAATGAATTCCTAAGCCATACACACATTCTATACACCCACTTGTCCTATCACCAAAGAGATATGAGAGGGAGATCCACCTTTCTAAGTGTTTCTACAGGATCCGGTGTGCAAGCCGGTCGGACCGAATCCCAGACCGGGTGGTCTGGTGGTAGTGCTAGAAAACCGACTCGGAACCAGGATTTCTGGTGTTTAATACCAACTCTATCTGGAACCAGAGACAGAGTTGTTCCCGGTCTGTAAACCGCATGGACCGGCCTCCATACCGGGTGGTTTGGTTCTAGGTCTGGTACACCGACCTAGGAACCGGGTCATCCGGCCTGTGATCCGGTGCAAGCGAACTTGCAATCGAGTTCATGCAGAAGTGCTTCAAATGGGAATATTTCTCCCTAGGGTATATATACCCCTTCTTCCACCTTGAGCTGGTTAGCAATTCATTCAATCATTCATACTTGAAGCTCTCTCTTCCCCTTTGTTGAAACACAGTTTCTTAAGGATCTCACATTCTACCCAACCAATTCCAAATCCCTTTGGCAGAAAGAAAGAGGAGGTCCCGATCTATGTTTCAACCAAACAAAAGTTCATTCCCCGTTGAGTTCATCGAGTTAGCTTGTTACTCTTGGGTTTATGGAAAACCCTAGGCGGCTAGGGTTGCCCAGAGGCATTCAACTTGTGATTTGCTCCATGGAAAGTTTGTGAGGGTTTGGAGACTACCTTAAAGTCTACCCGAGTAAGTGAGACATTCCTTCGTGGGATAGGCTCGGAGAAGAAGGTGAGCCTTCATACTATTGGGAAATCCTTCGTGGAACCTCACACCTCTCTAACGTGACATAGCCCCCTTCCTAAAGGGAGTGAACATGGGAATGCACCTTTGTCTGCGCGTGCTTCAGTTATTCCTTAACCGATCTTTTACTTGTGTTGTTTACTTTGTGATATTCTTTGTGCTTGAAGTAACTTGTATCATCATCTAGGTTGTTTCACCTAGTTTGAATTTAGGCACGCTTATATTCTTCAAAGCATAAAACTTGCAAAATATTATAAATAATTTTGTTAAAACCTATTCACCCCCCTCTAGGTAAACCATCTTACACTTTCAAAGGGACGTTTTCGCGGGCGTCGCCGGTGGAGAAGGAGAAGGCGACCAGAGCGGCCAACACAAGGAGGAGGGTGGCGGATGTTCTCGGCACGACCATTGCTTGGAGCTTGATCGAGGTTTACCTAAGGCGATGTGGAATTTTTCTAACGGAGAAATGCACAAGAAGAATAGCCTATAAATAGGATTTGGATTTACCCGGTTTGGAGTATTTTTATAGGACCGGTTGGGAGATTGTGATAAAAAAATGTGTAGCGTGTACGACCACATATTGTAAAGCAAGATCATCGGTATTATTTTTTTGGGTAGAAATCCTTATTTGCATTATTCACTAGAGATCTACAAATACACAAACACAATTGTGTGTCACAAAATCAACTCCAATTTTTTTAGAAAAATCTTCTATTATTAAGTGCTCATATATAGTCTTACATAAATTGTGTTTCTTTTATTATACTTTTTATACTTATGAAGATCTTCTGATTGGTTGGTTACCTTTTACCTCAACTTGTTACTACTAGGAAATTTCTTTGCTTTGTTAAGGGCATCTCCACTCGCCCCCCCCCCCATATGAGGTCCGGCGAGAGCAATCTTTTGCCTGTATGGGGGGCGCTGGACAACTTCTAAATTTTGGGTGGAGGCTACATAGTCATAACCCCCATACCAAAATCCCATTAACTTTGTCATTTTCACAAACACCCTACAGGTGGAGGGCGAGGGGCAAAATGGCACACTGTTGATGCTCGCGAGGATGTTGCTACTATCGGCGCGTGCGGCCAGAGCGCGGCGCGCGTCAGCGGTGAGAGGTAGTGCAGGGAGGTGGTGCGGCGCGATGTCAGGACAGAGGCATCGAGGCGGAGGAGTCTGGTGCTGGACCTGCCCGACCCGAGGGACAGCCTCTGGTGCTCGCCTGCATGGGTGTCAGTCGCTGAAGAGTACAAAAACGTACGTGGGGACGAGCACGAGCATAGGCACCGGCTCCATCAGCTAGCTCGGACGCGTACGTGGGGACGAGCACGGGCACCGACACCATCAGCTAGCTCAGACATGTACGTGGGGACGAGCACGGGCACGTGCGTGGGTGCTTTGAACCATCGGCTAGCTCGGTGGCGACTAGCACGGGCACCGACGCCAGGGCGCGCTCACAGGCGGAGGAGGCAGCACGCTAGGCGGTGGGGCACGGCGTCGAGGTGTTTGGCGAGGCCGGGCGACGACGAGCACGGGCACGAGCGCCGGCGTGGCGTGGTGAGTTGGTGCAGGAGGTAGGTGGGCTGGGCAGGGAAGAGAGAAAGGAGAGGTGAGGGAGAGAGAAGGGAGAGGTGGGGGAGCGAGAAACACATGAGAAGGTGGTCCTCCTGGACACGTGACATGATTTTAGATAGGGTGGGAGTTAGCCGGCGGGAGCCAGGGGTGGTTTGGAGACGCCGGATGTATTAAACGACTGCGCTCGACAAAAAAATGAAATGAGGGAGACGGCTGGGTGCCTTTTTTGGTGTTGGCACCTCTATATTTCGTTTGGGGGGCCTTTAGGGACCTCCAGTGGAGAATCTCTAAAAAGTTTTGTGATGCACGGCGAGAGCCTGGGATACCATCAGACTCCTTTAATGAGACAATAATTGTATTGGCTTTTCAATTTATGACAAGTAGATATGGCGCCTTAGTGACAAATTAAGAATGATATCTTTTTGGTACAAATTCTACATGGCATTATATCTTAGATATTACCCATGTACACTCTCTTTGGTGAAAATCCTTAGTGCCATTATTATTGGTGATGTACATATACACAAACATAATTGTGTGTCAACAATATCAGTCCGACGAATACAAATGTTGTTCCGTTTTTTGTATTGTTGTTTATGAGGATTTTCTAGTCAATTATTATTCTTACCTCTATCTATTACTAGAATATTTTGTATATTTTGTTAAGATGCCATGTAGAACATCTGGATGGCATTGACACTATTTTAACAAGATAATGTTTGTATCGGTCTTTCAGTCGATAACTAAAATAAATGTTGTGCTCTTGCATCTTACAAATTTGGGAGTGTGTCTTACTTGGCGTATGTTACTGAAGTAGTGATAGTGGTGTTGTAAGGTAGGTCCCCGGACAAGATTATTGTTGGAGATATGCCCAAGAGACAATAATAAAAGTGATTATTATTATATCTTTGTGTTTATGATGAATGTTTGCATCCCATGCTATAATTGTATTATTAGGAAACACTGATACATGTGTGTTTTGTAAACATATAAGAGTCCCTAGTAAGCCTCTTGTTGAACTAGCTTGTTGATTAATTGATGATTATGGTTTCCTGATCATGGACATTAGGATGTGATTAATAACAAGGTCATATCATTAGGAGAATGATGTGATGGACACACACCCATAGTAAGCGTAGCATAAGATCAAGTCATTAAGTTCGTATTGCTGTAAGCTTTCAAATCACATAGTAACCTATTCCTTCGACCATGAGGTTATGTTAATCACCATCACCGGATGAATACTTTGATAACATCAAACGCCGCTTCGTAACAGGGTGGTTATAAAAGTGTCATTGGGTATTCTGAAAGTATGAGTTGAAGCTCATGAACCAAGATTGGGATTTGTCCATCCATATGACGGATAGATATGCTCTGGGCCCTCTCGGTGGAATGTCATCTAGTTAGCTTGCAAGCATGTGACTAGGTCACAAGGGATGACATATCACGGAACGAGTAAAGAGTACTTATCAGTAACGAGGTAGAACTAGGTATGGAGATACCGACGATCAAACCTCGGATAAGTATAATATCGTGAGACAAAGGGAATTAGTTTCGTATGTAAATGGTTCAATCGATCGCGAAGTCATCGTTGAGTATGTGGGAGCCATTATGGATCTCCAGGTCCCGCTGATGGTTATTGATATGAGATGTGTCTCTATCATGTCTACATATTCACGAACCGTAGGGTGACACACTTAAGGTTCGAAGTTATTTTAAGTAGATATGGAATGTGCGTTGGAGACCGAATGTTGTTCGGAGTCTCGGAATGGATCCGGGACATCACGAGGAGATCCGGAATGGTCCGGAGAATAAGATTCATATATAGGAGATCATTTTATGAGATAGGAAATGTTCCGGAGTGTTTGTATGAGGATTCTAGAAGGTTTCGGAATGTTCCGGAAGGTTCTAGAAGATATCTTGGAGTTTGCTTGAAAATCAAGATAGGGATCAAGGAGTCCTGTTGGGTCAAGATAAGGAGTCGTGGGGGAGGAGGATTCCTCCCCACCTCCCCAACCCGCCGGCCCCATAGGAGGGGAGTCCTACAAGGACTCCCCTTCCCTGGCGCGCCCTCCCCTCTTTAAATAGAGGGGCAGGGGCGCCCCCTCCTCTCACGCTCTCATAACGTCCAATCTCTGCCGCCTCTCTCCTCCACCATATTCTGCACAGGCATAGGCGAAGCCCTGCAGAATTCTCTACTCCACCACCACCACCACGCCGTCGTGCTGCTGGGATTCCGTGGAGAAGATCTACTACCTCCGCTGCTCGCTGGAACGGGGAGAGGAAGGTCTGCTTCGACTCCGCACGTGTGACCGACTGCGGAAGCGCTGCCGAATCGTGGCGCCCGAAGGATCGTCAACTTGACCAAGGGCGAAAGCGCTGCTGGAACGCGACGCCAGAAGGATCGTCTACTTGACCGAAGGAGGAAGCGCTGCTGGAACGCGACGCCGGAAGGATCGTCCACACGATCTTGAGATCGGCAAGTGATCGACTACATCAACCACGAGATCTAATCTCGTTAACGCTTTCGGATCTACGAGGGTTAGTTCCCATCTATCTCGTTGCTCATGTCTAATAGATTAGATCTTGGCTTTTATCTAGATTAGATCTAGGTTTTGTTCGTTCTTGCAGTAGAATTTTTTTTGTTTTCCATGCTACGAACCCATCAGTGGTATCAGAGCCGTATCTATGCGTAGATCTGTTGCACGAGTAGAACACAATGTTTTGTGGGCGTTGATGCTTTTGTTGTCGGTGTCTTAGCGTGTACTTTGCATCTTGCGGCATGGTGGGATGAAGCGGCTCGGGCTAACATTACATGTCATCGCACATGAGACTTGCTCCACGCTTGACGTGCAACTTGCTTTGCACAAGTGGCTTTGCGGGTGTCTGTCTCTCCCACCATAGTTAAGATTCAATTTACAATGAGCATCTTGACAACACTTGTATCAACGTTGTGGTCCTTGTTCGTAGGTAAGATCGGTCTTATGCGAAAGCCCCAAACCACGTAAAACATGCAAAGAAAATTAGAGGCGTCTAACTTGTTTTTGCAGGGGTTTTGTGATGTGATATGGCCAACATGTGATTGTGATTGTATTTGATGTATGCAATGATCCTTGTTGTAATCTGGCAACCGGCAGGAGCCTAATGGTTGTCTTTAAATTCTGTTAAGACCTGCGTGTCTATTCATCTTGTAATAGCTTTATTCCAAGTAGTTGTAATAGTTACTGGTGATGATGGACAACCATGAGGCGGCACCACTGACCTTGATGCAATGCTGGTGATGATGGAGATCATGTTCGTGCTTTGGAGATGGAGATCAAAGGCGCAAGAAGAAAAGGCCATATCATATCACACTAATTATGAATTGCCTGTGATGTTAATCCTTTATGCATCTTGTATTGCTTAGATCGCGACGGTAGCATTATAAGATGACCCCTCTCACTAAATATCAAGTAATAAAGTGTTCACCCTTAGTTGGCACCGTTGCTAAGACTCGTCGTTTTGAAGCATCTCGTGATGATCGGATGTGATAGATTCTACGTGTGCATACAACGGGTGCAAGCCAGATTTGTACATGCGGAAACTAAGGTTATCTTGACGAGCCTAGCATGTATAGACATGGTCTCAGAACACGGAATACCGAAAGGTAGAGCATGAGTCATATAATTGATATGATGAACATGAAGATTGTTCGCCGATGAAACTACATCTTCTCTCGTGAAGATCGGACTTGGTGTAGTGGACTTGGTTCGTGTAATCACTAAGACAATGTGAGGGATGTTGTTTTGAGTGGGAGTTCACCTAGTTAGTTTAATAATTAAATTTGAACTCAATTTGTCATAAACTTAGTCTAAACTACTTGCAAATTGTTGTAGATTATGGCGACCCCCTACATCAATTTCAATGCGTTCCTAGAGAAAGAAAAGCTTAAAAATAATGGAAGCAATTTCACGGACTGGTTCCGTGGACTGAAGATCGTCCTCAGGGCTGGTCAGTTGACCTATGTGCTCGATGCACCGCTAGGTGACCCACCTGCAGATAATGCCACCGATGACGAAAAGAATGTTTTCGCCACTCGGAAGAATCATTACTCCACAGTTCAGTGTGCCATCCTGTACGGTTTAGAAGCGGAGCTCCAACAGCGTTTTGAGCACCACGACCCGTTCGAGATCATTAAGGAGCTCAGGCTAATTTTTGAGACTCACGCGTCAATGGAGAGCTATGAGGCCTCCGAGAAATTCTTTAACTGTAAGATGGAAGAAGGAAGCTCCGTTAGCGAGCACGTGCTCACCATGTCTGGGTACGCTAAGAAACTCCAAGAGTTGGGAATATCGATTCCTAATGAATTGGGGATTCACCGTCTCCTTCAATCACTGCCACCAAGTTAGAAGAACTTTGTGATGAACTACAACATGCACTGCATGAACAAGACGTTGCCTGAACTGTCGTCCATGCTGAAAACTGCTGAAGTGGAGATCAAGAAGGAGCAACAAGTGTTGATGGTCAATAAGACCACCAATTTCAAGAAACGGGGTGAGCCTAAGAACAAGGGCAACTTCAAGAAGGACGGCAAGAAAGCTGCCGCACCTGCTAAGAAGCCTAAGGCTGGTCCTAAACCTGAAACTGAGTGCTTCTACTGCAAGGGAGCTGGTCACTGGAAGCGTAACTGCCCCAAGTACCTGGCGGATCTGAAGAACGGCAACATCAAGAAGAAAGGTATATTTGATATAGATGTGTATCTTACTAGTAATCGTAGTAGTGCCTGGGTATTTGATACTGGTTCGGTTGCTCATATTTGTAACTCGAAACAGGAGCTGCGGAATAAACGAAGACTGGCAAGAGACGAGGTGACGATGCGCGTTGGAAATGGCTCCAAGGTTGATGTGATCACCGTCGGCACGCTCCCTCTACATCTACCTTCGGGATTAGTTTTAAATTTAAATAATTGTTATTTGGTGCCTGCGTTAAGCATGAACATTATATCTGGATCCTGTTTATTGCGAGACGGTTACTCTTTTAAGTCTGAGAATAAAGGTTGTTCGATTTATATGAGTAATATCTTTTATGGTAATGCACCTGAGATGAATGGTTTATTCTTACTGAATCTCGATAGTAGTGATACACATGTTCACAACATAGATGCTAAACGAATTAAATTGAATGATAATTCTACATACATGTGGCACTATCGTCTTGGTCACATTGGAGTGAAGCGTATGAAGAAACTCCATTCAGATGGACTTCTTGAATCACTTGATTTTGAATCACTTGAAAGATGCGAAGCATGTCTAATGGGAAAAATGACTAAGACTCCATTCTCTGGTACAATGGAGCGAGCTACAGACTTATTGGAAATAATACATACCGATGTGTGCGGTCCAATGAGTGTAGCATCGCGTGGTGGATATCGTTATGTTCTCACTTTCACGGATGACTTGAGTAGATATGGGTATGTCTACTTCATGAAACATAAGTCCGAAACTTTCGAGAAGTTTAAGGAATTTCAAAGTGAAGTGGAGAATCATCGTAACAAGAAGATTAAGTTTCTGCGTTCTGATCGCGGGGGTGAATATCTAAGTTACGAGTTTGGTATGCATTTAAAGAAATGTGGAATACTTTCACAGTTGACACCGCCGGGAACACCACAGCGTAATGGTGTGTCCGAACGTCGTAATCGAACTCTCTTAGATATCGTTCGGTCTATGATGTCTCTTACAGATTTACCGTTATCATTTTGGGGCTATGCATTAGAGACAGCCGCATTCACTTTAAATAGGGCACCATCTAAATCCATTGAAACGACACCATACGAATTGTGGTTTGGTAAGAAACCTAATTTGTCGTTCCTTAAAGTTTGGGGTTGCGAAGCATACGTAAAGAAGTTACAACCTGATAAGCTAGGACCCAAAGCGGAGAAATGCGTCTTCATAGGATACCCTAAAGAAACAATTGGGTATACCTTCTATCATAGATCCGAAGGCAAAGTTTTTGTTGCAAAGAATGGATCCTTTCTTGAGAAGGAGTTTCTCTCGAAAGAAGTGACTGGAAGGAAAGTAGAACTCGATGAGGTTATTGAACCTTCTCTCGGATTTGAGAGTAGCGCAGCACCGGAAGATGTTTTGGTGCCGCCTGCACCAATTGAAGAGGAAGCTAATGATAATGATCATGAAACTTCGAACGAAGTTACTACTGAACCTCGCAGGTCAACGAGGGTTCGTACCATTCCTGATTGGTATGACTCTGCCTTGAACGTCATGTTGGTGGACAACGCTGATGACCCTGCGACGTATGAAGAAGCTATGGTGAGCCCAGATTCCGACAAATGGCTAGAAGCCATGAAATCCGAAGTGGGATCCATGTACGAAAACCAAGTGTGGACTTTGGTGGACTTACCGGATGGCCGTAAGGCTGTCGAGAACAAATGGATTTTTAAGAGAAAAACAGATGCTGATGGTAATATTACCGTCTATAAATCTCGACTTGTCGCGAAAGGGTTTCGACAAATTCGAGGAGTTGACTATGATGAGACATTCTCACCAGTAGCGAAGCTAAAATCTGTGAGGATTTTGTTAGCAATATCTGCACATTTCGATTATGAGATTTGGCAGATGGATGTCAAAACGGCATTCCTTAATGGTGACATTGAGGAAGAGTTGTATATGGTACAACCCAAAGGTTTTGTCGATCCTAAAGATGCTGACAAGGTATGCAAACTTCAGCGCTCCATTTATGGACTGAAGCAAGCATCCCGTAGTTGGAATCAACGTTTTGATAAGGTAATCAAAAACTTTGGATTTATACAAACTTATGGAGAAGCTTGTATTTACAAGAAAGTGAGTGGGAGCTCTGTAGCATTCCTAGTACTGTATGTAGATGACATATTGTTGATTGGGAATGATATAGAACTTCTTAATAGCGTCAAAACCTATTTGAATAATAGTTTTTCAATGAAGGATCTTGGCGAAGCGGCATACATTCTAGGCATCAAGATTTATATAGATAGATCAAGACGCCTAATAGGGCTTTCACAAAGTACATACTTGGACAAAGTTCTAAAGAAATTTAGAATGGAAGATAGCAAGAAAGGGTTCGTGCCCATGTTGTCAGGTAAGACCTTGAGTAAAACTCAAAGTCCAGCTACGGCAGAAGATAGAGAGAAAATGAATAAAATTCCCTATGCCTCGGCCATAGGTTCTATCATGTATGCCATGCTGTGTACAAGACCGGATATAGCACATGCTGTTAGTTTGACTAGCAGATATCAAAGTGATCCTGGAGAGGAACACTGGACAGCGGTCAAGAATATCCTAAAGTACCTGAATAGGACTAAGGATATGGTTCTTTCTTATGGAGGTGATGAACAGCTTGTTGTAAACGGTTACACCGATGCTAGTTGGAACACCGATCCGGATGACTCAAAGTCACAGTCGGGTTACGTATTTATTTTGAATGGTGCTGCAGTGAGCTGGAGGAGTGCGAAGCAAAGCGTTGTGGCGAAATCTTCAACTGAATCAGAATACATAGCTGCTTCGGAGGCTGCACAAGAAGCCGTTTGGATGAAGGAATTCATTACTGAACTCGGCGTGGTTCCTAGTGCGTTGGACCCGATGGCCATCTACTGTGACAACACAGGTGCCATAGCTAATGCGCAGGAGCCAAGGTCACATAGCAAGCTGAAGCATATCAAGCTACGTTTCCACGCTATTCGCGAGTATGTCCGAGATGGTGACATAAAGATTTGCAAAGTACACACTGATCTGAATGTGGCAGATCCGTTGACTAAACCTCTCTCTAGGGCAAAGCATGACCAACACCAAAACGCCATGGGTGTTCGGTATATTACCATGTAATCTAGATTATTGACTCTAGTGCAAGTGGGAGACTGTTGGAGATATGCCCAAGAGGCAATAATAAAAGTGATTATTATTATATCTTTGTGTTTATGATGAATGTTTGCATCCCATGCTATAATTGTATTATTAGGAAACACTGATACATGTGTGTTTTGTAAACATATAAGAGTCCCTAGTAAGCCTCTTGTTGAACTAGCTTGTTGATTAATTAATGATTATGGTTTCCTGATCATGGACATTAGGATGTGATTAATAACAAGGTCATATCATTAGGAGAATGATGTGATGGACACACACCCATAGTAAGCGTAGCATAAGATCAAGTCATTAAGTTCGTATTGCTGTAAGCTTTCAAATCACATAGTAACCTATTCCTTCGACCATGAGGTTATGTTAATCACCATCACCGGATGAATACTTTGATAACATCAAACGCCGCTTCGTAACAGGGTGGTTATAAAAGTGTCATTGGGTATTCTGAAAGTATGAGTTGAAGCTCATGAACCAAGATTGGGATTTGTCCATCCATATGACGGATAGATATGCTCTGGACCCTCTCGGTGGAATGTCATCTAGTTAGCTTGCAAGCATGTGACTAGGTCACAAGGGATGACATATCACGGAACGAGTAAAGAGTACTTATCAGTAACGAGGTAGAACTAGGTATGGAGATACCGACGATCAAACCTCGGATAAGTATAATATCGTGAGACAAAGGGAATTAGTTTCGTATGTAAATGGTTCAATCGATCACGAAGTCATCGTTGAGTATGTGGGAGCCATTATGGATCTCCAGGTCCCGCTGATGGTTATTGATATGAGATGTGTCTCTATCATGTCTACATATTCACGAACCGTAGGGTGACACACTTAAGGTTCGAAGTTATTTTAAGTAGATATGGAATGTGCGTTGGAGACCGAATGTTGTTCGGAGTCTCGGAATGGATCCGGGACATCACGAGGAGATCCGGAATGGTCCGGAGAATAAGATTCATATATAGGAGATCATTTTATGAGATAGGAAATGTTCCGGAGTGTTTGTATGAGGATTCTAGAAGGTTTCGGAATGTTCCGGAAGGTTCTAGAAGATATCTTGGAGTTTGCTTGAAAATGAAGATAGGGATTAAGGAGTCCTGTTGGGTCAAGATAAGGAGTCGTGGGGGAGGAGGATTCCTCCCCACCTCCCCAACCCGCCGGCCCCATAGGAGGGGAGTCCTACAAGGACTCCCCTTCCCTGGCGCGCCCTCCCCTCTTTAAATAGAGGGGCAGGGGCGCCCCCTCCTCTCACGCTCTCATAACGTCCAATCTCTGCCGCCTCTCTCCTCCACCATATTCTGCACAGGCATAGGCGAAGCCCTGCAGAATTCTCTACTCCACCACCACCACCACGCCGTCGTGCTGCTGGGATTCCGTGGAGAAGATCTACTACCTCCGCTGCTCGCTGGAACGGGGAGAGGAAGGTCTGCTTCGACTCCGCACGTGTGACCGACTGCGGAAGCGCTGCCGAATCGTGGCGCCCGAAGGATCGTCAACTTGACCAAGGGCGGAAGCGCTGCTGGAACGCGACGCCGGAAGGATCGTCTACTTGACCGAAGGCGGAAGCGCTGCTGGAAAGCGACACCGGAAGGATCGTCCACACGATCTTGAGATCGGCAAGTGATCGACTACATCAACCACGAGATCTAATCTCCTTAACGCTTTCGGATCTACGAGGGTTAGTTCCCATCTATCTCGTTGCTCATGTCTAATAGATTAGATCTTGGCTTTTATCTAGATTAGATCTAGGTTTTGTTCGTTCTTGCGGTAGAAATTTTTTTGTTTTCCATGCTATGAACCCATCAATTATAACTGTATTTTCAAATCAATTACCTAAAGAAAAGGTCTCACTCTTTCACGACTTCCATAACCAAGTTATATGCGTTAAATTTACAAATATATTCACATTTTAATTATAGTTGTGCCACATGCATAATGTATTAAAGTTTCTTACTTGTGCAATTCCACGTCAAAATACTTTGTTACAAAGAAGGAGAATACAAAATAGATGCACACATTTGCTTTGATATCCTAGAAACTGGGATTCTAATCATACACAAGAGAAGGATTTTTATCTTAATTTATTAGTTCCAAACTATGACAGGGGTAACTGATTGGATCTAGACAACACATTACAATAACTTTATGTATCTCCACAACAAAATAGAATGCAACTCAATTTTTGATATTCTCTTTTAAATCAGGACCTATGTATCTGTGTTAGTCTGCCAAAAAATCTCAAGCTTCTCAATCCAGGCTCGCTTCAAGACTAGTGCCTTAAGCCTATGAATTCAGATAATTTAACCCTGTGGTGTCTTATGGCCTAACCCCGGACATTGAATCTGATTTGTTCGTTCATTTTATACTTGTCCCTATAGGGTGAGTACTAAAAGGTACCATAAAGGTCCTTAATTTTACTTTTCTATTTTCATATGATGACGGGTATTATTGTATTTCTTATACCACTATAAGAAATTTCTCCATAAGATTAGTTACCGAAATCAACATCAGATGATGTAAGCATTAGCAGATCCAAACACATACAGGCAAACAAGCACATCTGGTAGATCTGTAAATCTAGTAAGAACTAGTGCAAACAAAGAGAGAAAACACATACACGTTGACTAGAAAGATTATCACCGTAGTAGCATCATGGGTATTGGTGTTCTCATCCATGGTGATGTTGAGGTCATGGGTTGCCGAATTCGTAGAGGAAGAAGAACGTAAATGGAGGCGATCCTTTGCGCCAAGATGCTTCCTAAAAACCTTATCCCTCGTCTCCCGGTGCAGAATCTCAATGAAAGAGCACTAGTAGAAAACGGACCTTTGGTCCAGGGGTATTAGTCTCAGTTTTGGTACAAACCGGGACTAATGCCCTGGTCCCAATGGCTAGAACTAGCCGCAGGGGCCGACGGAAAATAGACCCGGTTCGAACTGAACCTTTAGTCCTGGTTCATGTAACAAACCAGGACTAAAGGGTTCTAGGCAGGCTGGGGCCATCACCGGCCCTTTAGTACTGGTTTGTTACACGAACCGGGACTAAAGATGGACCCTTTAGTCCCGGTTCTGGATACAAACCGGGACTAATAGCCCGGCTATATCTTCTTCCCCTGCCTGAACCACCATTTCAAGCTAGTGGCTCCTCTCTCTTTCTTCCTTCGACCTCGAGTTCATGCCCAATTTTTCCTCAAGATTTGTCAAGATTTTGTGGAGCTCGATCTATCCAAAGGTTCTAAAAGGTGAGAAACTTCATCCTTTCAACTCTCATTGTTATATTAGCTCATTTCATGCTCTACAAGTAGATGGATTTGTGGATTTAGTTTGGTAGTAATTTTTGCAATAATAACATGAGATTGATGTTTGGATTCAATCTATCTTGTATTAATGTTATGAACTCCAAGGTGAATATCATTTTCAATATGTGGATTCTATCTATATCTTGTTTTAGCAAATAGTCTCGAAATTCATTTGATTAACAGAAGCACACAAAGATAAATGCATGAGTTCATCATCCTAGCTTGCTGGCAAAATGCCCTTCTTCCTCTTCTACCTGCCTTCAGCAAACAGAAAAAATTAGAACAAAAATAGGGTTAATTCACAAAAGTTTGATAAGAAGACATCATAGTACATCTTCGAGAAGCTCCTCTATGGCGAGATCCTCGAAGATGTCTGATGATAGGATCCTAAGACATCTTCGAGAAGCTCCGCCGTAGTGGTGTCCCTCTCGCACCATCTTGGAGTTAATAACTTCTCGAGCTATAGATTAATACGCTGGGTAGCTAACAAATTTCACATATTAGGGAGTGCCTCTATGGCGAGCTCCTCGAAGATGTCTGAGGACAGGATCCTAAGACATCTTCGAGAATCTCCGTCGTAGTGGTGTCCCTGCTCTTGCGCACCATCTTGCAGTTCTGAAATGGATCGTATGGGCACCTAGAGGGGGGAGGGGTGAATAGGTGCTACTTCAAATTTTAATACTTTTTCAATTTTAGGCTTGACACAAAAGTTAAATTCTCTAGATATGCAACTACGTAGAATTTCCCTATATGCAAACCTAACTACTAGCGAGTAAAGGCGGGTAAGAGTGAGGAACGAGGAAACCGTAGTGGAGCATGCGGAGACACATGATTTGTTTTACCGCAGTTCCTTCCTTGTTAAGGGAAGTACATCTGCGTTGGAGGGGTGGGCGGTACTAAGACCACCACTCCATAATAGGCCTCACCCTGTTCTCCGATGGATCTCGCCATGAAAGGCCTGATCCACCTTTCCACTATTGGAACCCTTCAAGGTGGGAACCGATGGCTTTACACAACTAGCAGGGCACAACTCCACGACCAAATTGGAGGCTCCCGCAATGACAACAAGCTGCCACAAGAACAAATGTTATCAATAGTGAAACACTAGATCTAGATATTAATAAGAATACTAGATCGAGAGATCTCCAAGTGAATGGAGTGGAGGTGAAGCGCTTGATTCGTGATGTCGATGAATGAAATCTCCTCCTTCAGTTCCCCCAAAGATCGAAGCCTTCAGGTGGTTGAAGTGGGAAATCTTGAATGAGAGCTTTTGCAACAGATCAAAACTTTTTTGAATGAATCAAGAGATCTGACAGGAGGGGTGATTGGGGCTTTTATACCCCCTGTCTAAACAGAGCCGTTGAAGTAGTCTGGGGCCAGATTATCTGGCCTAAGCGAGGGCCAAATTATCCGGCCTGGGGAAAACTCCACCCCATACTCGGATTATCCGGTGGAAAATCCGCCCCCGGACAGAAGGTCGCGCCGATCCTCCCTTGGCAACTTCTCCCGAGGGGAGGATTATCTGGCCCAAGAGAAGGCCGGATTATCGAGCTGGGGGAAAATCCGCCCCAGCCACGGATTGTCCGGGGGAAATCCGTCCCTAGACAGAAGCTCACACGCGACCAATTCTGACCAAGAGGGACAGGCCGGATTATCCGGCCCTTGATGGGGGCGAATTATCCCCCCCCCCCAACAACATGTTTTCTTACCTGCAGCACTTAACACACATGAGGTACTCCATGGTATTGTTATCTAACACACAGAACACTAGAGATCATGAAATGTTCTTTCAGTCTCCCCCTATTTGGTGTTAGATGGCAATACTAGGATTTGCAAGATAGCTCTAAAAACAACATTATTTAGCGAATGAAAAAGACTCCCCCTCAATGTGTGCATAATAAAAGTTTGCATTTGAATACAAATGCACACAATTAGGTACAAGTATATTTCATTGGAACGGAATTGACACACAAATGATGGGCCAGCTCAGAGAAATATCATACCACCGTGAGAGAGGTGTCCTCAATATAGTATAAGAATGGTCAATGTGATAACCATTATAAATGCCTTCCACGAGAGATAGATAACCAAAATTATATATCCATAATCCCGAGGAAATAATCCACGAGATAATTCTAGAGCCACACATTTAACAAAGTCTCATACAAAGCAAATCACAAATAAAAGTTCAACGCTAAATGGGCACAAGCGAGAAAAAGACCAAAACGATAAAGTGCAAATGCTTGCGCCCGACCCATGCAAATCCACGAATACCTAATAGAACTACTTCTCCCCCTTTGGCATCGAAACGCCAAAAAGAAAGAAGAGCGATGCTAGCACCCCAGAGGATCATTCAGAGTCCTCATCGTCTTCCTCGTCCCCGTCCTCCTCTCCATCATCATAATCCTCGGTGTCTTCCCCTTCCTCATCTGCAGTGGCCGAGGTAGGAAACAGGTGACGCTCAAGCTCTCCATAGTTGAGTCCAGATGAAGAATTCCACTGAGCATATGGTGTGGGAGCGGTAGGAGCAGGAGGAGCATCAGACGCCCCAGACACATGGTGGAGAATGAGCTGCTGAGTATGGGCCATCTCGTGGCGCTGCTTATACGCTGCATACTGCCCCTTACGAATGTCCATCCCCATACATAAAATGTTCCGCTGGAACCAATTCAGCTGCTTCACCTCATGAGTAATAGGAGGCACTGGGGGACTACGGGAACTGGCACGGGCATCCCTCATGAAGCCCTTAGAAGCAGAAGATGGATGAGAGATCTTCATCGCCTTATTGTATATCTTCTTGGCCTTATGCACAACATCGATGTGAAACTCACAAGTGGGAAGCAAGTGCTTGATCAACATCATAATATAAGGCGCATACGGGATGGAGAGCCTATTGAAGATTGCATCAGTCAACTCATGATAGATGAAAACCATCACATCCAGCTTGTAGTCAACAGATTCATCTTCACAGGAGGCAACCTCATGAGAAAAGGCAAGCAGCTGAACCAAGTGACCACGGATACTGTCTCCCCCACTTAGTGTGATAGAGTCACGGAAAATGCCCACCAAGCTAGAAAAAAGAGGTGAGAGACCAACAAAAGAGCCCACAATACCATTGTCAACCGTGCAAGGAGAGAGAACAACATCTTTGTTGGGCTTGATTTGAGTAATGATGCGATAGCCACTAGCACAGTCCCTGTTGCGGAAGGGATATCCAAGCACCTCAGCAAAGGTCTGAAAATCAGTTTGCACTGGAATGTCACGATTCATCCACTTCATGGTCTGGTACTCATCGCCACAAATGACCAAAGTAGAGAAGAATTGCTTCACCACCTCGGAGTCATAGGAACACTGAAGGCCCATAAGATGGTGTAGCCCCATCCGCTTAGTCACCTCCATAGCATCAGCAAGTTGAGGCTTCTCCATAGCCTGAGCAATGATCATGGGATGCATAGGGCGAATCTTTAGCAAAGCATAAACATCTTCATAAATAGACTTTTGGTCAGCACACCAAAAGCGGCAGTCACCAAGCTTAGTATCTTGCTCAGATTCCGCAAACAGATCACGATGGAGAATGGAAGAGTAAGTGAGAGCATCCATTTTCTTATAGCTAATCTTTGGTGGCTTTCCCTTTTTCTTGGACACACCCTTCCTGCTCTTATCTCTCTTTGCCTGTTCAGCCATACGGTCAGCCTCTTTGTTCCTCCTTCTCACTTCAACCTCGTCCACAAGACCACCTTCACCGTCGTCTCGGGGACGACGCTTGTAGGTTTTGGGAGCACTAGAACCACATGTGAAACGAATAAGATGGACGGCATGGGGATAAGCACACACACAAGTCCCAGAGAGAAAGTAGAAATAGTAGACAAACAATCACTACAAGAAATATGGTAACTAGTGACCTTTTCTTAACGACCATGGGTTTTTTGGTCATAGATCTATGACCATTCCGGACCATCTAGTCATAGGGAATTTGGGAGGGTCCAAACCTTGAAAAATAATGACCAAATTAGCCAATAAGGTCATAATATCCTAAAATTAAATGGTTATAGATGGATAACATAGGTTCAGAGCCTTCTATCTGGTCGACTATGACCAATTTAGATGGTCATATCATGTAAGAAAATGTAGGTTCAAGTACAAAGTGATAGGTTTAGAGCCTTCTATCTGGTCGACTATGACCAATTTAGATGGTCATATCATGTAATAAAATGTAGGTTTAAGTACAAAGTGGGTGACTTGACCGCCACCTAATCAATCCATCTATGTGTCATGTGACATGTGGCACACTGACAAATGGGACCCACTATGGCATAATTAAATGCAAAAATGGGAGCCAGCGAGAGTCGCACCCACACCCTTTTCGTCTCTCACCAAGGAACCGAACCACTCCACCAAGGCCACACTGTTGTAAAGACTACCCACATGCACCTATTTCTATAAGGTGAAACAGCAGTCAGCTCACTCGCAAAAATGGGAGCTAGCGGGAGTCAAACCCACGCCCTCTTAGTCTCTCACCAAGGAACCGAACCACTCCACCAAGGCCACGTTGTTGTAAAGACTACCCACATGAACCTATTTCTATTAGGCGAAACAGTAGTCAGCTCATGCGCGACTGAATAATTGTGCAAAAAGGAGAGCTACCGGCGATCGGACTAGAGACCTCTCCCTTGCAAAGGAACCACCCAACCACTGGGCTACCATAAACTTTGTTTCTAACTACCTGCACATAGGCTATTTACTGTGCGATTCATTTATTGGGCTTGGGCCTCGGTGCATGGAGGCCTCACTCTTTTTTTATGATATTTTCCCACCGACTGGGCCGGCCCATAAGCCATAATAAGGTAGATTTTTTGGTGTGAATTCATGGGATTTTATAAGTTTGAGCCCGCATAAATAGAGAGCGCTCAATTTTTCCCAGAAATTATAGAAACATAATTTCACTCTCAATTTCGCATATGACTTCGGATCAAGATGATTCCAAAATCAATTGTCAATCAAATATTGTCTACTTTGAGTGTAAATTATAGTAGTACCATCCTGCATCGTAGTTTTATTACTTGCATCACAAAATAAAGTGAATATATCAAAACATGGTCAAAAACGAAGGGGGTGACCGTCCTCGTCTAGGGATTGGTTCAGCAATACTTGCATTGGATCGCTGATAAAACAGCATATTGTGAGTCTAAAAATGATTTTTGCAAAAAATCACGAGCATTATATAATGTACATTTAGTTCAAATCGGACACACTTCCTACCGATTCGGTAGACATTTGTCTTTTTCGCCAAGGATGGACGGAAAGGTTTTAGATACCCCACTTGTGACATTGTTAATGTAAGATGGTCTAGTATTTTTGAAAAATGGGGTGGTGCTATTTTGAAACTTTCATTTGGTGGTTGCTTCACAAAACGCCCCGATTTTGGTATTCCGAAAATGGAAAATGCTTTTATGTACGACGAAAAGGAAAACTTCCTCCTGCAACATTGTTCACCATCTTAATATGCACATGAGTGCACAATATGGGCACATTATCACATACTATGTCACGATTCTGGCCACAATATTGGTTGTTTGGCCTAAAAGCCATGAAACCTCGAACATGACAGGTCATTTCTGTGAAGGATTTTTCGACATGCAATCAATATGCCAACTTTCATATTTTCCCTCGTAACTATGTCACATAATATGACACCACGCGAAGGATTTACCTTGTTCGGACCGTTTTTGAATTTCTTATGCCCGTTTCCAAATTTTCCCGTTTCAAACTATGGTCAAAATAGCGGGCATGAAGATAGGGGATGAGCTTCGCTAAAACTTGAAGTGTATCTCTGAAGAAACACCATATTGTGAGTCTAAAAATGATTTGTTCAAAAAATCAAGGGTATTAGATCATGTACCTGTAGTTCAAACCAGACCCACTTCCTACCGATCCGGCATACATTTGTCTTTTTCGCGAGGGGTGGACAAAAAGGTTTTAAAATCCCCGGTTGGGACACTGTTAATGTAAGATGGTCTAGTATGTTTTTAAAATGGGGTGGTGCTATTTTAAAACTTTCATTTGGTGGTTGCTTCACAAAACGCCCTGTTTTTGGCATTCCGGAAATAGAAAATGCATTTTTTGTGCGACAAAAAGGAAAAATTCCTCCTGCAACATTGTTCACCATCCCAAGATGCACATGAGTGCACAATATGAGCACATTATCACAAACTATGTCGCGATTTTGGCCATAACATTGGTCGTTTGGCCTAAAAGCCATGAAACCTCGAACATGATAGGGATAATGTCCTTGTAACGTGGTCTACTATTTTTGAAAAATATGGTGGTAGCATTTTGAAACTTTCATTTGGTGGTTAGTTCATAAAACGCCCCATTTTTGGCACTCTAAAAATGGAAAAACGATTTTTGTGTATAATAGAGTCAACCAATCAAAGCAAAGAGTCAGACTACCCACGGATCTCTCCCCCAAAGCAGATCTTAGCCGTCCACACAACCTCAATCTAGTGCTGAAATTTTCATGCCAGTTCTCCCGCCTCCCCATACTTCCCACATATTTTGGACCTAAAATTACCTAATTGTCCTACAGTTCCCACATCACCACCGAATTTATCAGGGCTAGTTTCATGAAATATCACCACCCGTCCAGAAAAACAATCGACCAAACCCTAATCACCTCACGCCCCTGACTCCTCTTCCCAAACCCGCCACCACTTCTCTTCCTCTCTCGCCAGATCCCCTCCCGGAGCACTCACCAGATCCCGCTGAGCGACACATCTGGCTCCCTCCTATCTCCTCCCGGCACGCTCCCCACCATCCCACCGCCATGATCCGCTGACCCTGCTCTCCTCACCCGCTTGCCGCCGTCCCTCCGTTCCCAGCACGAGATGTGCCCCTGATCTGCGAGGAACGGCCATGCCCTGCGGCGAGATGGGCGCGTCCGGGCCTGGCGTCATCTACACGTTCGACACCATGAGGCCACTGAGGAGAAGGTAAGCATCTGCCACCCTCACCTCATGCTACCTATCCGTCTCCGCAATGTCCTCGATTCGGTCTCACCCATTGATGTTTCACTATCTGCAGGTCGTCAAAGCGGCAGCGGCCGCGGGAGTAGCGGGGGCAGGAGCGACTGTGGTAGAGGCCGCAACGGTGGCAGGGGAGGAGGCAGGGGTGGGCCCGTCATGAAGGGCGGGAGCAAGGTGGTCGTGGTGCAGCACAAGCACGCCGACGTCTTCACTGCAAAGGCTAAGGAGGACACTCTCTGAACCAAGAACATGGTCCCTAGGTAGTCCGTCTATGGCGCATCTCTGTCCAGGTAGTTCTTGCGCTACCCTTACATGCTGCTTCTAGGTTTAATTGTTAGGAAAAGTTCAGTTGCAGCATGGTGACATGGTTGCTACTCAGGTTTAGTTGGTTAATTTACTTGCTGATGTCGATGGTAGTACTGTTTGTACTATTGCTGATTGTAGTACTATTTTGCTGAGAGAGAGATATATTCCTTTATGCATTTGCTATATCTTTTGTGCTATTGTAAATTTAAAATTTAGAGGATATTCAACATATATGTTGTACAGTTGCTGTAATCTTTAGAGTATATTCAAGATAGAGATTCATGTAAGTAGTCTCATGCTTCTCTTTATTGTTCCCAGCAGTCATCTCATACTCCAGGATGCCTGAAAGTACATCTAATATAAGAGTTTTGCATTTCTTATTGTTCTTACTCCATGAAATTAACAATATTCCATAAAGTTATGTTCTTTTAATTTTCACAAGATGATGCCTGAGTGTAGTAACAATTGACTGCCACTTGACAATTTATGTTCTCACCTGGGAGTACGAGTGATTGTTATTGGTGTTAACTATCTTCTGAATTTTCTGCATCGTGTGTGCATGTACGTGATAGGCCTTGCTAGTCTATGTGCTTTTTGAGTTTTCTCATTGTCAATCTAGTGAATCTCAAATTACTGTTTCAATCTCCTAAAAGTTTAGGAGTACTCCACTTTTGAAACTCGGTAGTCCTAGCATAGTCAACCTCTAATCATGCACTCCTATCCTCTAGTTCTACTACAACTATTTCTTGGATAAATCTAACAAGTTGCTGCTGGTACTCCCTTGTCACTGCTTCTAACACATGTTTTGTTACATGGTTCAGGTAGCGATGTTGATGACACCTTGCTGGCCTTGTCCCTTGAGCAACAATGCATGCCGATGTTGCTGGAGCTGCTGGAGATGGGTGATCCCGAGCTGGGCGAGGTAGACGCGACCGGCGAGTTGTGGGTGCATGCTGGCCACTAGGACACGCAGGCGCAGGTTGCATTGTTGCTGTGTGCTTACAGAAAGTGGATGAATTGTACCATATGTTTGATAGTGTGTAAACAATGTGCTAGTAGGTGGTTCGGAGTAACTCGCTGTGTGTTTGATAGTGTGTAAACAATGTGTTTTGTATAGAGATTGAGCTGATGAAATGAAGTGTACTAGGTTAGTCGCTAACTAGTGTGATTTTCCCTTTATCCATGTAAAGCCAAAGTTCTTGAAATCATGTTCTTAAAAGATATGTTAATGAATGCTAGCATTTTAGATGACCGCTATGGAACCTTGTTCTCTGCCCTTTGGTGATTTATCAAAGATCAAAATGGAACTACAACTAATGTTTATAATCAGGTTATGATAGAATAATATATCGTATGTGATGTTTGAAAACCTTGATCCCAAATATATGCCATATCTTATGATCATCGTTGCTAAAATGCTATTTGATTGATTTGATATAACTATATGCTATTTGGGATATAACCTTTATCCCAAATAAAATGCTATATGCCCCAATATTTACTTATGTTGACCAACAACAGCATCATTGATGTTCTTCTCCCCATGTCTCGCAGATCTCCAAGTACAACAAAGCTTGTTGACCATAGACTCGGCGTGCAGCTCTAGTCTGTCACCATCGAATTTAAGAGGTTGTCCAAGACCCACATCAAGCATTATATTTGCCATCTGCTATGATTTGCATGATTCCATAATGTACTGTCCATGATTGTATTACAATGTACAAGTTGAATGATTGTAATATACTTTAAGCTGGATACCAGCATACAATCCATTATTCTATAAAGTACTATTGTTATCTAATTTTTATTTGATAACAATCAACAACTATTTGTTGTTTATTGTCTGTCGAATGGGGCTTTTATGAAATGTTGACTAGTGGGATGACCTGTTTGGAATTTATACCTATTCTGTGTGGGACCAGTAGTAAACTAGTACTGACAGGTAGGACCCGTCTGACATGTGGGACCGGATGTGAAATAAAATTTAAAAAGAAAATGTTGGGCCAAAGGACACGCCAGGAATTAAAAATATACGGGCTTAAATTATGGGCTTGGCCTATGAAAGAAATGGATAATGTAACATCCCAAAACTTAATCCAAAGTGAATCAAGATCAAATCTACCCAATTTAGGGTTAACAAAAACTTTTCCATTAAAAATAATTAAGCATTCATATGTGTGTGCATTTAACTTAGGAGTTGTTTTGAATTGCCATGTTTGAGTGATCCATTGGTTGTAAAATGATTCTAAGGTGAATTACACATCATCTAGATCATTCCCAAACAAATCCCAAAGAAAAAGAAATCAAAAAGAATACAATAAGCAAATGGTCACTTTGGCCATTTTAATCACCTAGCCTACTTTGGCTATAACTAGAACTCAATTGCTAACAGAGAAAATTGTGGATCTTTGTACCCCTTTCTAGTACAAGTAGTGATGTGCCAAGGCCCACTTTGTTTCATCCCAAAAACTTTCAAACACTATATTTAAATGATAATTGAAAATTGAATGTAGTTCATATGTATAGATCACACTTATTCAAAAACCACTCAAATGAACTCCATTTTAAAACCCCAAGCAAACTAGATGCTTAAGCATAAGATGAATCACTCCACCAAAAATCTCCCAAAAATTTAAATATTTTCTTCATGCGGCCATTGTGTCGAACACTTAGTGAGCACCAAACAAACTGCCTAACTATTACTATTTTAAAGCAGTGATCAAATGCCACCAAGGCCTAAAACCCCTCCCATTGTCTCCCCCAGTACCAACCCTGCCATCAAGAGGCTACCCCTTAGTCGTTGCAGCAGTGGCACGCCAGCACAATATCGCCGTCGCCGGCCAGACGCGGGCAACGCGCCAGAGACCAAGCCGAGTCATTCCAGCGTGCCCGCTAGCACCGCCTAACCCTACCGCCTCTCCCTGTCCACCCCTCAATCAACCCCAGCCACTTGACCATCCCACATCATCGCCGCCCTTTCTCTCTGCGTCGTGCGCAACACACGCCAGAGCGCGATCGCTGCCAGACACCGCCGTGCACCGCTGCGCGACCCACAGTCACCATGATCGCCGTCGAGCACTGTGTCTGTCTCCTAGAGCGCGAGAAGCCCCTGACCAAATGCCACCGCCCCTAGCGTCACCATTACGCCGTAGAGAACCGCCAGTAGACCGCCCACCGTCCGCCTACCTCGCCAACACCGGTATCCCTCTGTACCACCCTCGCCGGAGACGCCAGCCCACACCCGTCGGTCCCCTCGTCGAGCCTATATAAGGAGGCCACCCCAGCACCATTTCTTCACAACATTCCACTCCCCTCTCTCCACTGACCATTTCCCCTTGCTCGCCGGAGCCGCTCGGGCCGCCATTCGCCGGAATTGCACCGGAGGTAGCCACGGCAGAGGAAGAGAAGCTCCCGTCGATTCCGTCCACCTCAGCCCCTGCCGCGACCTCGCCTGAGTCCGCTGTCATCCACTAGTTCGTTCGCCCGCCTCGCTGCACTAGCTGGAGCCCTGGTACGTCCCCAGTAGGCCCCCACCTGCCGCCTAGGGTTCGGTCTCGCTGTCCACGAGTCCATCGTCGATGACGACCGTGAGCCGTTGATCTGCGTTCTAATCGTATGGCCTAGATCGTCCCGTACTGTTTCGGGTTTTAAGTATCGCTGACATGCGGGACCCCCTGTCAGCAGCCCTCTACACCGCTGAGCGTTACTGGGCTGGCCCATTTACTTTCCCGTGCTGACCCGTTTAATTCAAATTAGGTTTTTATATTTAAATTTAGAATCAATTCCGTCCCTTAGTTTAAAAATCAATTCAAGAAGATTTACTGAACCAAATTGAGTGATTCCAATTTTGCTGCAAGGCTACTAAAATTATCTATCCAAGGCCGTTGGATTTAAATCTTTTAGAGTTAGAGATCTCTCCTAGTAAAAATAAAAGTAAAAAAGCTTTTGCACATTTAAACATTTTTATAAAATCAACCATAATAGCTTTTGAGTTGATTCCAACTCTCAAAAATCACATTTATACATACCTATATGAATATGTAATAATATTACGGTTTGCATGCAGTGACTTTGGACTAGTATCAAAATAATGTTATATAGGCATTTATAGTCACTTTAAATCATTAATTATAATACTTAAACTTATTAAAATGTGATCCAACCCTTAAATCACATTCCCATATCTTGGAATATGCGGTGATGACATGTGTCCACATGATACCATATTTTAATTGGAGAATATTAAATCTTAGTTAATTCCAATGAGTAGAAATTACTTTTCTCAAATAAAATAAATGAAACTAGTTCATTAAACCTTGTGATGCTTGTGATCATAATAGATCATCAAATGTGTGCCTTAGTGTGCTAAGTAGACTAGTTAAGCTGTGTTTGGTGATTGTGTATCCCGTATGTATTTATAGACGATAGTCCCGGCCAAGCTTTCGAGGAGGAGGAGTTCCACCAAGAGGAGGAGGAAGAAAACTTCAACCACTGCACCAACCAAGGCAAGCCATCATTAACAGTGCAAGCTAGACCTTTCAAACTAGATAACCTAAGTAAATGCATTAGGCATGCTTTGGTTATACCCTTGGACTTATATCTACTCCAAATGTTATTTACAAGCTTTACTTTCTTTACTTTACCAAAATCCTTTACTTGTTTGAAGGTAGCATAAAAAGTATAAAACTTGACCTATCAAAGTGAGATTTAGATGTCATTCTATGGCATGAGATTAATCTTAGCATCCCATATTAGTGAACACTCTTAACTTAGTATTTTAGAGCTAAACTAGAACTTGAGTCACTTTAGATGGGAACACATGGTGAAAATGAATTGTGAAAACCTTGGAATGATGAGTCATTCTGTTGAGATGTTTTGACATGTGTCGAGAAACACAAATGGTTTATGATGATAAAAAGGTTGAGGCATGAGCCTTAACCCTTTTACAAAACTGATGGTTGGGTTCGGATGCGATACCATTCCAATTTTACCGTACAACCACAATTCGTGAATTGGGTAAGGCTTAGCCAGAAGTTTATATGCATTAGTATTAGTTCCCTCGCGGGAGAGGTTTGAGCTGAGGCTACCTCTCAATGTTTTCCACCTATGCAGTGCCCAAGATGACAGATGGTCATGGTTGGGAGGCCATGCTCATAGGAGAGGTGCTTATACTAGGGTGTGTAAAGGAAAGGTTATGTTTGATTATCTGCATACTAAGTATGATGATTCAGGGTTATCCCTGACAGGTGTATCGAATCTTGTGGTGAAAGTGTACCACCTCTATAGAGTGTCAAACTATTCGAATAGTTGTGTCCGCGGTTATGGACAGTTGGAGTGGCCATACTGCTCCGTTCTCAGATGTTTTCAAAATGACTTATGATATGAATGATGAATCTAGACTTGACCACAACAGGGTTGTGACTATGACACTAGCTTCCCAACTTAAGTGATTCTAGAAATTTATTTTTATCTTTCTTTGTTTCTGAACTCAGCTTTGGTTTCAAACTTAACTTTACAAATAAACCTAGAGTCAGCATTTCCCACTAGAACTACATTACTTGTTAGTGATAGTTTGTGAGTACTTAAAGAGTACTCATGGATTTTGTCCCTGGCTATACCTATGGCCAGACTATGAAGGAGACTACCAAGATGAAGGACAGCAGGATGGCTTTGATAACTAGGACTATCTTCCATCGTCAGTTGCCTGTGCCCCTGAAGATGGATCCCATCGCTACGCTTATTATTTATTCCGCTGCTTGTCGCCTTAAGACTGGATCATGAGATCCTTTATTCGTGTAAGACCTTATTATGGTTTGTAATGGATGATGTATTGTGATATCCAATCTGTTATGTCTCGCAAAAATAGTAATCCTGGGATTGTGATGTATGGCATAACAGGCATCTGGGATTAAAAATCCGGGTGTTGACAAGTTGGTATCAGAGTCATCCTGACCATAGGAGACCCTAGTTAGAATGGACGTCCGAACAAAAACTTAGTTTCAAAACCAAAGTGAGTATTTATGAAAAACTATTTCCTCTCTTACCTTGGGAATTCTTTCTCTCAAAAATATTCATGTTCCTCCTATTCTTACATTACTACATAAAATTCGACACACTTGATCACTTCACTAACTTCCTCATCCTTAATTCTTATAGATGTAGACTCAGTTCAGCAAGTTCTACCAGTTGGGCAACGGAGGCCAGCTGATCTTCGAGAGGGATCTTGACGCACTATCGGAGTACTTGGGACGCCCGCACCAGGAGTTTCTTGGAGCTCAACTTCCTAGACCCCCAGGAGGAGATTTACAATGGCTACTCACCACGGATCTTCAAGGAAGTATAGAAGCACCAACGTCCGGGAGAATCTAGTTCTCCGTAAGAGAGAACAACTGGCTAGATGGATTAGCCAGGGCAATGCATGAAGCTCTCGCACGTCTATGTGCCCTGAGTGTCAACCAAATCCAAGGAACCTGCTTTGTTCACTATCCAAGGTGTGACTTCATGGGAATGTCAATGGAGATGCCAAGTCACCCAGAGTTGAAGCGTCAAGTGTAGAACCTTGACTTCCTGCTGTACGACCGCCAGAAGGAATTGGATAATGCTAGGGAGTTCGCCAACCACAACCTTGCCATTGCCACCCAGAAGGCCCAGACTTTCTCACTGCTTGTCAAGGACCGTCAGTCTCCTCGCCACCAGCGCGAAAAGAAGGATCGCACCATCGACCGTCTTCGCAAGAAGGTGGCCGACCTCAAGAAGACCATCAAGGAGCAAGAAGCTCAGCTTGCAGCAAAGGAAGAAGAAGAGGAAGGTGAAGACATCCAGAGAGATATGGACTCTTACCTCAGCAATGATGATGAATTTCTGGAGGAGGATGCCGTGGACTTCCACACCGACGATGATGACTCCGACTTCATCGACGATGAGTAGATGCACTAGAGCACTATCATAGAGTGAGGAGTATTGGTCCCATTGTATCGTAGCTTGCATAATGGTTCTTAAAACCATCTGTTTCCCTTGTTGTGTGGTGTGTGTGTGTGTGTTTGTATCGTGTGCTTGTTTGAATGAATGAAAAGAAGTTAGTGCAAAACCTGAGTCAAACTCAAAGTTTTAGCTTTGAAATCAAAACCATGAACCTTAGAACTTTCCCTCTTACCCGTTTATCTACCTCAATCTTCAGATGACTCGTGGAAACCCCGGAGGGAGCATCGCATCGTAGGACCCAATGCTGCAGATTATGCAGATGCTGGTTACAGACCATGAAGCAAGCAGGTCAGAGCGCCAGGCCAACTTAGCAACTCTGCAGGAGATAGCTCAAATGGCCCAAAACAACCAAGGGCATGGAAATCAGGATCATCAAGGATCCAAGCTGAAAAACTTCTAGAATACCAATCCCCCAATCTTTAGCACTTCGGAGAACCCACTAGATGCTAATGACTAGTTGTAGACAATGGAGAACAATTTGGAAGTAGCCAGAGTTGTTGACAACGAGAAAGTTCTCTTTTCCACCCACTATTTGGCAGGAGATGTAAGAGCCTAGTGGAACAGCATCCGCATGATGAACCATGGTCAAATGATGACATGGGAAGCCTTCAAAATCAAGTTCAGCCGCACCCACGTGCCGTAGGGCCTAGTCACTAGAATGAGGGATGAATTCAGAGAGTTAAAGCAAGGCAGAATGACTGTAGTTGAGTACCGTGACAGATTCATGTCGCTTGCCAGGTATGCACCTGATGAGATCAACACGGAGGCCAAGAAGAAGGAGAGATTCCTGAACGGACTGCATGATGAGATGTAGACTGTCCTCGTCAACATCCGCTTCGAGGATCTCAAAGAGCTAGTCGACTCTGCCATTCAGATGGAAGGGAAGATTAACCAGGCAAACGACAACCGCAAGCGCCGTATGATGCACCAAGCTGGATCCAACAGTCACCAGAAGTACCGTCCCAACCCGTCTGCAGGGTATGCACCAAGGAACAACAGACCCCCAATGTCTCGCCCAAGCTACCCCAACCGTAGCGGAGGCAATGTGAAGTCCGGAGGGAACAACAACAACCCCAGCAACACCAGCAATTTCAACCGTGCACCTCCCAAGAGCAACAACAACAACAACACTGCACCCAGAACTAGAAGCAATGTTGTGTCTGTCACAGCTAAATACAAGTCTCAGATCACTTGTTTCGAGTGTGGAGTGAAGGGTCACTATTCCAATGAGTGCCCCAAGAAGACTGCCGCCCCTGCCAATGTGAATGCCCCAGCTCAACAGCAGCGTCGTGTTCCACCAGGAAGAAGATTTGCCCCAGGGAACCCTCACAACCGCAACGGCCGTCTCTTCCACATGAACACCGAAGAAGCCCAAGAAGCGCCAGATGTAGTGCTGGGTATGTTTTCTGTCAACTCAGTTTTAGCAAGAGTGTTGTTTGATTCTGGAGCATCGCACTCATTTGTCACCGAAGAATTTGCATGCACTAGTAAGATTCACCCAACCAACTTGAAGCATGTCATGATAGTTCAAATTCCCGGTTCAACTACAAAAGCTAGAAAAATTTGCAAACCTGTGCCTATCAGAATACATGTGATATATTTTTATGCTAATCTAATAGTAATTGGAACCAAAGGATTGGAAGTAGTACTAGGAATGGATTGGATGTCAAAGCATAAAGGACTGATAGACTGTGCTAAGAAAGTCATCACCATGACCAGTGGCTCTAGAGTAACAGTAGAGCATATATCTGAAACCTTACCCCGTCAATTCAAGTGCAATAAGAGTCTAGCCCTACCCACCATATACCAAGTCTGAGTAGTCTGTGAATACCCCGACGTATTCCCAGATGAATTGCCCGGTAGGCCCCGGATAGGGATATTGAGTTCATTATCGAACTAATCCCCGGAACCGGACCAATAGCCCAGAGACCCTATAGCATGAACCCCTTAGAGTTAGTAGAATTGAAGAAGCAGTTGGATGCTATGTTGGCAACATGCTTGATTCAACCAAGCGCATCCCCATGGAGATCACCAGTGTTATTCATCGACAAGAAAGATGGAGGCAACCATTTGTGCACCGATTACAGAAAGATGAATGACGTCACCATCAAAAACAAGTACCCTTTTCCAAAGATAGAGGATCTATTTGATCAGTTGACTGGTGCCCAAGTGTTCTCAAAGATTGATCTTAGGACTGGTTATCACCAACTTAAGATTCGTGCAACGGATATTCCGAAGACCTCCTTTACTACTCGTTATGGATTATACGAGTATACGGTCATGCCTTTTGGATTAACCAATGCCCCTGCTTATTTCATGAATCTCATGAATAAGATCTTTATGAATTTCTTAGATAAGTTTGTCGTTGTGTTTATCGGCGATATCCTTATCTACTCCAAGTCAGAAGAAGAGCATGAGCAACATCTGAGAATCATCCTGGAAACCCTGAGAGAGCATCGGTTGTATGCCAAGTTCAGCAAATGTGAGTTTTGGCTAAAAGAAGTAGGATTCCTAGGACATATTGTGTCTGCCGGAGGAGTCTCTGTTGATCCCGCCAAAATTAAAGATGTCGAAGAATGGGAAGTCCCAACCACTCAAACCCAAGTCCGTGCATTTCTCGCATTAGCGGGATATTACCGCAAGTTTGTAGAAGGATTTTTGAGCATCACCAGACCCATGACCCAATTGTTGAAGAAGGACAAGAAGTTTGAATGGACCAACAAATGTGAAGCCAGTTTCCAAGAACTGAAGAAGAGATTGATTTCAGCCCCAATATTGATCATGCCAGATATCAAGGAGCCATTTGATGTATATTGTGATGCATCCAAGATTGGCCTCGGATGTGTATTGATGCAAGAAGGCAAAGTCATCGCTTATCTGTCTCGACAGCTAAAGCAGCATGAGAAGAACTATCCGACCCATGACC
This sequence comes from Avena eriantha, assembly GCA_910589775.1. Lineage (NCBI taxonomy): Eukaryota > Viridiplantae > Streptophyta > Magnoliopsida > Poales > Poaceae > Avena > Avena eriantha. Next base: position 152,884,351 of record OU342746.1, on the reverse strand, counting down.
TTGAATTAGCAGTCATAGTCTTGGCATTGAAGACATGGCGTCATTATCTTATGGGAAATCGTTGTGAGATTTACTCAGATCACAAGAGCTTGAAGTATATTTTCACTCAGAAGGAGCTGAATATGAGGCAAAGGAGATGGATAGAGTTAATCAAGGATTATGACCTTGACATTCACTATCATGCTGGCAAAGCCAATGTGGTAGCGGATGCTCTTAGCAGATTGTCGTGTAGGTTAAACACCATGATCAAGGAGAAGCAACCAAGTTTGTATGAGGAGTTGGAGCAGTTTAGAACTGAGCTAGTTAGCAAAGGATTTCTAGCTAGCATTGAACTTCAACCCACTTTGATTAGCCAAATCAAGGAAGCCCAGAAGGGAAATGAAAGTATTGACGAAATCAAACGTCGTATTGGTACAAGAAAGGTACCTGGATTCACCGAAGACGGAGAAGGAGTTTTGTGGTACAAAGGACGTATCTGTGTGCCAGCAGATTCTGAACTGAAGCAAGTTATCATGCAGGAAGCTCATGATACTCTTTATTCTATCCACCCCGGAGGCACGAAGATGTATCAGGTTTGAAAGAGCAATTTTGGTGGCACAAGATGAAGAGAGAAATCGGAAGCTACATCTCCAAGTGTGACATCTGTCAAAGAGTCAAAGCAGAGGATCAAAGACCTGCGGGACTATTGCAACCATTGCAGATTCCGGAATGGAAATGGGATTCTGTCGGAATGGACTTTATCACCGGTTTGCCTACTTATAGTAGGGGAAATGACTCAATCTGGATCATCGTTGATAGACTATCTAAGGTAGCTCACTTTATACTTGTCAAGACTACCTACCAGAGTTCGAATCTAGCAGAGTGTACATTGCTCGAATTGTTAGTGTGCATGGAACCCCCAAGCCCATAGTATCAGATCGAGGAACCCAATTTACCTCGAGATTTTGGTAGAAAGTCCAAGAAGGATTAGGAACCAAGTTGAATTTTAGCACAGCTTATCACCCACAAACCGATGGACAGACTGAAAGAGTCAACCAAATCCTAGAGGATATGTTGAGAGCTTGTGTGTTAGAGTGTGGATCAAAATGGGAAGATTGCCTGCCTTTCACAGAATTCTCATATAACAACAGTTATCAAGCCAGTTTGCAAATGGCCCCATTTGAGTTCCTATACGGAAGAAAGTTTCGTACCCCTTTGAATTGGTCGCAAGTAGGAGAGAGTCAGATATTTTGACCCGACATTCTCCGCGAAGCCGAAGAAAAGATTCACAAAGTCTGTGAGCACCTCAAGACCGTCCAATCCAGACAGAAGAGTTATGTTGACAAGAGAAGGAGAGACCTGACTTTCAATGTTGGAGATTTTGTGTATCTCAAGGTTTCGCCATTGAAGGGAACGCAACGCTTTAGTCTAAAAGGAAAGTTAGCCCCCAAATATGTTGGACCCTTCAAGATTATAAATCACCAAGGAGAAGTATCGTATCAATTGGAACTGCCAGAAGAGATGTCAGCCATCCACAATGTGTTCCATATCTCGTTACTTCGCAAATGCCTAGAGGTGTCGGAGAAGACTAAAGTTTTCAAGAACATCGATCACCGAGCTATGGATATCAACAAGGATCTGACATATCGTAAAGTGCCCATCCGTATCTTGGAAGAAGCTTACAGAACCACCAGAACCCGGAGTATCAAGTTTCTCAGGATTCAATGGAGCAACCATACCGAAGAGGAAGCCACTTGGGAGCAGGAAGATTACATTAGGACAAAGTTCCCCGATCTCTTTAGTTCCTAGTTTTCTTTCGTAAATCTCGAGACGAGATTGTGTTTAAGGGGGGAAGGTTTGTAACATCCCAAAACTTAATCCAAAGTGAATCAAGATCAAATCTACCCAATTTAGGGTTAACAAAAACTTTTCCATTAAAAATAATTAAGCATTCATATGTGTGTGCATTTAACTTAGGAGTTGTTTTGAATTGCCATGTTTGAGTGATCCATTGGTTATAAAATGATTCTAAGGTGAATTACACATCATCGAGATCATTCCCAAACAAATCCCAAAGAAAAAGAAATCAAAAAGAATAAAATAAGCAAATGGTCACTTTTGCCATTTTAATCACCTAGACTACTTTGGCTATTCCTAGAACTCAATTGCTAACAGAGAAAATTGTGGATCTTTGCACCCCTTGCTAGTACAAGTTGTGATGTGCCAAGGCCCACTTTGTTTCATCCCAAAAACTTTCAAACAGTAAATTTAAATGACAATTGAAAATTGAATGTAGTTCATATGTATAGATCACACTTATTCAAAAACCACTCAAATGAACTCCATTTTAAAATACCAAGCAAACCTAGATGCTTAAGCATAAGATGAATAACTCCACCAAAAATCTCCCAAAAATTCAAATATTTTCTTCATGCGGCCATTGTGTCGAACACTTAGTGAGCACCAAACAAACTGCCTAACTATTACTGTTTTAAAGCAGTGATCAAATGCCACTAAGGCCTAAAACCCCTCCCATTGTCTCCCCCGGTACCAACCCTGCCATCAAGAGGCTACCCCTTAGCCGTTGCAGCAGTGGCGCGCCGCCACAATATGGTCGTCGTCGGGCAGATGCGGGCAACGCGCCAGAGACCAAGCCGTGTCATTCCAGCGTGCCCGCTAGCACCGCCTAACCCTACCGCCTCTCCCTGTCCACCCCTCGATCAACCCCAAACACTAGACCACCCCACAGGAGCGCCGCCATTTCTCTCTGCGTCATGTGCAGCGCATGCCAGAGCGTGATCGCCGCCAGACACGGTCATGCACCGCCGCGCGACCCACAGTCGCCATGATCGCCGTCGAGCACCGCCTCTGTCTCCCAGAGCGCGGGAAGCCCCCGACCAAATGCCACCACCCCTAGCGTCGCCATTACACCGTAGAGAACCGCCAGCAGACCGCCCACCGTCCGCCTACCTTACCAACATTGGTAGCCCTCTATACCACCCTCGCCGGAGACGCCAGCCCACACCCGTCGGTCCCCTCGTCGAGCCTATATAAGGTGGCCACCCGAGCACCATTTCTTCACACCATTCCACTCCCCTCTCTCCACTGACCATTTCCCCTCTCTCGCCGAAGCCGCTCGAGCCACCGTTCGCCGGAATTACACCGGAGGTAGCCGCTGTAGGGGAAGAGAAGCTCCCGTCGATTCCGTCCACCTCAGCCCCTGCCGCGACCTCGCCTGAGTCTCCCGTCGTCCACCAGTTTGTTCACCCACCTCGCCGCACTAAATGGAGCCCTGGTACGTCCCTAGTAGACCCCCACCTGCCGCCTAGGGTTCGGTCTCGCCGTCGACGAGTCCGTCGTCGACGACGACCGTGAGCCGTTGATCTGCGTTCTAATCGTGTGGCCTAGATTGTCCCGTACCGTTTCGGCATTTAAGTATCGCTGACATGCGGGACCCCCCTTTCAGCAACCCTCTGCAGTGTTGAGCGTTACTAGGCCGGCCCATTTACTTTCCCGCGCTGACCCGTTTAATTCAAATTAGGTTTTTCTATTTAGATTTAGAATCAATTATGTCCCTTAGTTTAAAAATCAATTCAAGAAGATTTACTGAACCAAATTGAGTGATTCCAATTTTGTTGGAAAGCTACTGAACTTATCTATCCAAGTCCGTTGGATTTAAATCTTTTAGAGTTAGAGATCTCTCCTAGTAAAAATAACAAGACAGAAGCTTTTGCACATTCAAACATTTTTATAAAATCAACCATAATAGCTTTTGAGTTGATTCCAACTCTCAAAAATCACATTTAACCATACCTATATGAATATGTAATAATATTAAGGTTTGCATGCATTGACTTTGGACTAATACCAAAATAATGTTGTATAGGCATTTCTAGTCACTTTAAATCATTAATTATTCAACTTAAACTTATTAAAATGTGATCCAACCCTTAAATCACATTCCCATATATCAGAATATGTGGTAATGGCATGTGTCCACATGATCCCATATTTTAATTGGAGAATATTAAATCTTAGTTACTTTCAATGAGTAGAAATTACTTTTCTCAAATAAAATAAATGAAACTAGTTCATTAAACCTTGTGATGCTTGTGATGATAATAGATCATCAAATGTGTGCCTTAGTGTGCTAAGTAGACTAGTTAAGCTGTGTTTGGTGATTGTGTATCCTGTATGTATTTATAGACGATAGTCCCGGCCAAGCTTTCGAGGAGGAGGAGTTCCACCAAGAGGAGGAGGAAGAAAACTTCAACCACTGCACCAACCAAGGCAAGCCATCATTAACAGGGCAAGCTAGACCTTTCAAACTAGATAACCTAAGTAAATGCATTAGGCATGCTTTGGTTATACCCTTGGACTTATATCTACTCCAAATGTTATTTACAAGCTTTACTTTCTTTACTTTACCAAAATCCTTTACTTGTTTGAAGGTAGCATAAAAATTATAAAACTTGACCTATCAAAGTGAGATTTAGATGTCATTCTATGGCATGAGATTGATCTTAGCATCCCATATTAGTGAACACTCTTAACTTAGTAGTTTAGAGCTAAACTAGAACTTGAGTCACTTTAGATGGGAACACATGGTGAAAATGAATTGTGAAAACCTTGGAATGATGAGTCATTCTATTGAGATGTTTTGACATGTGTCGAGAAACACAAATGGTTTATGATGATGAAAAGGTTGAGGCATGAGCCTTAACCCTTTTACAAAACTGATGGTTGGGTTCGGATGCGATAACATTCCAATTTTACCGTACAACCACAATACGTGAATTGGGTAAGGCTTAGCCAGAAGTTTATATGCATTAGTATTAGTTCCCTCGCGGGAGAGGTTTGAGCTGAGGCTACCTCTCAATGTTTTCCACCTATGCAGTGCCCAAGATGACAGATGGTCATGGTTGGGAGGCCATGCACATAGGAGAGGTGCTTATACTAGGGTGTGTAAAGGAAAGGTTATGTTTGATTATCTGCATACTAAGTATGATGATTTAGGGTTATCCCTGATAGATGTATCAAATCCTGTGGTGAAAGTGTACCACCTCTATAGAGTGTCAAACTATTCGAATATTCGCGTCCGCGGTTATGGACAGTTGGAGTGGCCATACTATTCCGTTGTCAGATGTTTTCAAAATGACTTATGATATGAATAATGAATCTTGACTTGACCACAACAGGGTTGTGACTATGACACTAGCTTCCCAACTTAAGTGATTCTAGAACTTTATTTTATCTTTCTTTGTTTCTGAACTCAGCTTAGGTTTCAAACTTAACTTTACAAATAAACCTAGAGTTAGCATTTCCCACTAGAACTACATTACTTGTTAGTGATAGTTTACGAGTACTTAAAGAGTACTCATGGCTTTTGTCCCTGGCTATTCCTATGGCCAGACTATGAAGGAGACTACCAAGATGAAGGACAGCAGGACGGCTATGATAACTAGGACTATCTTCCATCGTCAGCATTGCTTGTGCCCCTGAAGATGGACCCCACCGCTACGCTTATTATTTATTCCACTGCTTGTTGCATTAAGACTGGATCATGAGATCCTTTATTCATGTAAGACCTTATTATGGTTTGTAATGGATGATGTACTATGATATCCAATCTGTTATGTCTCGCAAAAATGGTAATCATGGGATTGTGATGTATGGCATAACAGGCATCTGGGATTGAAAATCCGGGTGTTGACAAGCTAGGCTTATAAACCAGAGGCTAGAATTGTTGGGCTTGGCCCATGTAATGCATCAAACTAGACTGGGCTGAATCTTCTGTCACGTCATATTCCACGCCAGATTAGCTTACGTGGACAGGCCAGAATGTCGTGACCAAAATTTTGGTCATAGACTCTATGACCATCTATTTTGGTCATAGTAGTCCATGACCAATTCAAAAAAAGGCCGTGAGTTGTCTATAGTGACCCTCGCTATGTGACCTACTCGTTTTGGTCATAGATGGATTACTATGAACTTTCAGTGACCAATATTAGGGGTCACCAGTTAACACATTCCTTGTAGTGAATCCACTGCCAACACATACATCGTGCAAAAATCTAGAAATCTGAAGTAGAGATGAATCTGTCAGGCCGGATAATCCGTCCTGGCCAAATTATCTGGCCAGGCCAGGGGTGGATAATCCGGCCCTGGCAAAAAAATTTAGATGCTGCCAACATTAAGTGCAACAACATGATCAGGCAAAGGAATTGCTAGATTACGATTTCTATGCAAAATAACAACCACAAGGAGACTCCTAGTCCATGTTCCACCAACAAGTAACACATCAACACAAAATATAGGAGAGAGGGAGTTACCCTCACTCATTGAAGGAAGAACGCGGAGGAGAAGGTACCCGAAGGTGTGGGGAAGAATATCCGGGGGAGGCCCGGAGAATCCAGTGGCTGAAAGGGCTCCGGGGAGGGTTGGGGCAGCGGGCGGCGGCTTCGGAGAGGGAGAGGGGTCGGGGGAGAAGAACTACTCTGTGTGAGCCCTTCGCCCCGACGCCTAGCCCTTATAAGATAGAATCTGCCAGGGCCAGATTATCCGGCCACCACTTGGGCCAGATTATCCGGCCTGATTTCTGAATTTCTGTTATACACAGATTCAGGCCTGCGCATCCCCAAACAAAACCCCCACAAGATAAACAATGGACTTGTGTGCAAGAAGAGATGGCTTAGGGATAGAGAGAGGCTTGGGATTAGACAACCAAACTGAGATGGTACTACACACTCAAGATTGCAAGAATCAAATACACTAAAATCCAAAATTGAGTGTGATTTCAATAAGAACAAGAGATGAGCAATAACAACCAAAAAGATCCACATAGAACCAACTCTTCTCACGGAAGAGTACGGTGGCCGAGGCCACCTTGTTGGAGTGCATGGTATGACACCGCGAAGATATATCTTGGGTTCATGACCAATACTCATCAAATAAGCTCACATATCACATAATGATATTGAGAGAAATGATTTTACTTGCTTTTGGCATTATGGGGGGAGGGTTAGCCCAGTTAATTAGGACCAAACTCCCCTATATCCATGCCCACACCTAAACCAAATACGGAGGAGATATAAGAGTGAGTGCATGGGTAATCAAGACAAGCTCCTTGAATCAACGATATTTAGCTCATTCCTCAAGTAACAAATCCTTACTTCATCAAGTGGCTTCGTGAAAATATCAGCAAGTTGATTCTTCGTGCTCACAAAAGATATATCAATATCACCTCGAGCTACATGGTCCCGAATAAAATGACTCTGAATCTCGATATGCTTTGTTCTAGTGTGTTGCACTGGATTGTACGCAATTTTGATTGCACTTTCATTATCACATAAAAGAGGCACTTTGTCACAATTGACAATGCATTCCTTTAGAGTTTTCCTCGTCCATAATAATTGAGTACATGCACTAGCAGCCGCCACATATTCAGCCTCGGCGGTGGAGAGAGATATATAATTCTGCTTTTTAGAAGACCAACATACCAAGGATCTTCCCAAGAATTGACAAGCTCCAGAAGTTGATTTCCTATCATCCTTATAACCAGCCCAATTAGAATCAGTATAGCCACATAGAGAGAAATTGGAGCCCTTGGGATACCATAAACCAAAGTTAGGGGAATGAATCAAATATCGGAATATTTTCTTGACCGCCACTAAGTGGCTTTCTTTAGGAGTTGCTTGATACCTTGCGCACACACCTACACTCAACACAATAACGGGTCTAGATGCTCAGAGGTAAAGAAGAGATTCGATCATGGACCGGTATACCTTTTGGTCCACACCTTTACCGTGGGGATTGAGTTCAAGATGACATTTAGTTTGCATCGGTGTGGCGACACCATTAAGATCCGTCATCTTGAATCTCTTGAGCATGTATTGGATGCATTTTGCTTTATTTGTGAAGGTTAGTTCTCTAAGTTCCTTGATCTCAAATTCGAGAAAGAACCGTAATTCCCCCATCATAGACATCTCAAACCTGTCAGTCATAAGCTTTGAAAATTCATCATTAAAAGCTTTATTAGTAGAGCCAAATATGATGTTGTCTACATATAGTTAGCATACAAAGAGCTCCCCCTTAACCTTCTTAGTAAAATGAGTGGAATCGATTTGCCCAACTTTGAAGCCATGGTCTACAAAAGCTCTTTAAGGTGCTCATACCACGCACGTGGGGCTTGTTTAAGGCCATAGAGTGCCTTATCGAGTTTGTAGACATGGTTCGGAAAGTTGGAATCCTCAAATCCCGGGGGTTGCTTTACATATACGAACTCATGTAGAGTACCATTAAGAAAGGCACTCTTAACGTCCATTTGCTATAATTTAAAATTATTATGAGCAACATAAGCAAGAATGATATGGATAGACTCAAGACGAGCCACTGGAGCATAAGTATCGTCGAAGTCAATGCCTTCAACTTGGGAATATCCTTGTGCCACGAGTCTTGCCTTGTTCCTTACAACAATGCCATTCTCATCTATACCTAATAATAAAGGATACAACGCTTCTGTCAATCGGCCTTTTTTGGACTGTTTTACGCTCCCACCAAGTTTTATATTACCCACCGCTGCCACTGCTGAGTGAACTGAACGGTTCGTTTAGAAAAAAAAGGCTCGACCTGCTCCTTCCCTGTCAGCGGGATCGCTTGGTCAAACCCGCCTCCGACCTGCTGCTTCCCCCATCGTCGATATCAACACTCAAGCTCGCCTTCAACCTATTCCGTCCCCCATCTCCGGAGTCACCCAGTCAAGCCCACCACCTCTCTCACATCTCTCTCTCCTCGGCAGGAGGGTAACCCGACCTGCCTCAGTTCCCCTCGCGTTCTCCATGCCTTTCAAGATGGCGAACGGAGAGGAGGCGGAGATTTCCGCCGCGGCCAAGCCTTTCCCTATCCCATAGCCTCATCGCTCGACCCTTCTCTGCCCTGATGCGCCGCGGATTTCTGGTTTCCGCAATTTCTTCTCCATCGGTAGGGCGTATCCGGACCGGCTTCCGCGCCATCTTCTACCTCCGGTAGGTGACGCGTGGCCATCCCGGTCTCCGTCGCCCTTAGAATCGAGCCGGAGTAGCGTGCCCAGCCTTGCCTCCGCCCCATCCCTACCTCTAGTAGGTGCCCCACGCTCATCCGTACCTCCGCCAGGCTCTGCGCATCTCCGTGCTCCTTTTATTTCGCCCTGGGCCGGTGAGGACACTGGGAGGTTGAGGGAGAGGGGCACGAGGTGTGATCCAGGTGGTGCAAGGCCGGATCCCTAAAGCCAAGGACACGACGGAAGGGTGTGAGGCATTGGAGTTCCGCCATGAGCGTGACTTCCAGGCTAGGTATCTTCGTCCTCTGTTTCCCATCCTCTAAATTGCCACTGTCCTCTCCCCCACCCCCCTCACCCCATGTTGGAGAGGCATCTATCTCTAGCCTTGCCCTTTCTTGGTTGGGGGTGAAGGACAGAGGGGATGAGTAGAGGGGAGCCATGAATAGCACACTGATCGAGCGGGAGGGATTGGAGTCCACTGCGGTGGTCATGCCTGGTCTCTCCTGGTTAGAATCCATGGAACAGCCTCAGAAGAAGAACATGGGGGTTGTACAAGATGGGGAATCGACAAAGGAGGTGTGCTTGCCATCAAGAACAATAGAGACTCAGCAGGTTCAGGATACAGGCGGTGTGCTTGCCCTCAAGAACAGCAGGTTCAGGCTGAAAACAAAAAAATTGGGTGTTGTGCACTTTGGCACATCTTTCTTTTTTTAATGTACATCTGACCTCATTCACTCATTCATTACATCAAACAGAGGATCCTTTTCTATTTGCATCACTAATGCAGTGTTCAAATTTTTCATATTTAGTATACTTTGTCTAAAGTTGACCCGCACATAAGTAGTCTTAAGAGCTAGCATAACCTAGATTAGACAAAGAGGCTCTGTATGTCAATGTGCAGCAGCTAAATTGATTATTTATTGGTTTCGATCTTAGGCCCAAGTGATGTTTGCTAATGTATTATTCGTGAGTTGTCGACTCCCTATAAAAAAGTATGCAATCTTCTTTAGAAATAGACTTGAATTCTCTAAAACAATAGGCCTTTGAATGAGAATTGTACATGTAAGACCATGAAAGAAAATTAGTATAGATTCTTATGTACTGGAGCTGGAGGCCTTCCAGGATCTAAGGTTAGGATTATCGGGTGGATTAACTTTGAGTGCTGACAACATTTTTTAAAAACTAACTCTTTACTTTCAGTATATTTTATTTAATCAATAAACTTTGTTTCGCGACACCAAGGGTAGAAAACACACTGGTTGTTGACCAAAATCATAACAAGTACATGGAATTAAATTGTGGGGTGAAGCATGTACAAAGTTAAAATTAAATAAGAACATCGAGCAAAATGAATAGTACAAGTTTACGTTGTTACAAATCGATTGAGTAAGTGGCTCACAAGATCACCTTAGAATTGATCATGTTCTCTACGGTGTTTCAGTTATTTGTTTATTCCCGTGTAATGCACGGGCACTTTTGCTAGTCTTGCTTATTTTTTAAAATCCACTATGTGCCGATAACATTGCGGCAATCCTAGGGCTTCTCTACTAATTTCCAGAGCTTGTTGCGCTCAAAGTTATTTAACTCTTCATGCATAGCAGCAACCCAGTCTGGATCTTCAAGGGATTCAAACACTTTCTTGGGTTCCACCATGGATATGTGAGCCTGGTGCTCACCAAATCTTGCTAGCTCCCTTCTTGTGGACACCCTTTGTCTGAGATCACCTACAACTTTGTCAAGAGTGTGACCCCTTAATTCAAGATTCCTATCTGCACGAGCTTTGCGACGAAGTTCAATCAACTGGTTGTTTCTTGGAGGAATATCCTCATCATTTGAGTCTTCGTTGGAATTGCTAGCTTGGCCTTGATCTCCAGCTTGATCGGCAGGAATTGGAGATGATGAATCTTGCCCTTGATGTTGATCAGCAGCCATAACAGGAGGCTACTACTGTTCAGAAGTTTCAGGGCCGGATAATCCGGCTGAGGGAGTGGCCGGATAATCAGGACTAGGAGAACTTGGTCCATCTTCACTGTCTTGTAGGTTTCTGTCCCGAACTGGAGAGGGGCCAGATAGTTCGGGGTCAGCCGGAAAATCCAGCCTGGGAGTTGCAGTAGTTTCTTCGACAATGTTTTTAGTTCTGCCAGTCGAGGTAGGTTGGCCAGATAATCCGGTGTCCACCGGAAAATCCGGCATGGAGCTTTCTAGAGAAGTTGATGGATGATCTTTAGCATTTTGAGGTGTTGGTGTAGAGGTTTCTCCAATAGTTGGAGCATGTTGAGCTTGTGTCGATGAGGGATCTACTTGAGTAGAGCATTGTCCTTCCCGATCCACCACAAGGGGTTCCTCAATGGGGCGGAAAAATCCCACGCCCATTCTTCTTATGGCATCTTGGGGTATTTCAAGATCTGCATCACAAACATCAACTTGCCCCGCACGGGAGCCATCATTTCCTCGAACACCACACTACAAGATTCTACAATAGTTCTAGAGAGCTTATTGTAGACTCGTGTGGGATTCGGCACCATAACCAACAAAAATACCTTCTAAATCCTTAGACTCGAATTTAGATAGACGAACTCCTTTGATAAGAAAGAAACACTTACAACCAAATACGCGGAAGTAGGAGAAGTTTGGCTTATTACCGGTAAGGATTTCATAAGGTGTCTTGTCCAAGATTTTGCGTAGGTAGAGCCGGTTGGATGAGTGGCATGCGGTAGAAATTTCTTCAGCCCAGAAGTTATATGGTGACTTGAATTCAGCCAACATAGATCTTGCCATATCCATTAAGGTCCGGTTCTTCCTCTCGGCTACACCATTTTATTGAGGGGTGTATGCGGCAGAATATTGGTGTCTTATCCCCTCTTCACTTAGGAATTCATTCAGAGTGTAGTTCTTGAACTCAGAGCCGTTATCACTTCTAATTGCAAAATAGGGACATTGTTTTGACGTTGAACCTCGTTGGCAAAATCGATGACCGTTTGTTGAGTCTCGCTCTTCAACTTGAAGAAATAGACCCATGTATATCTTGAATAATCATCAACAATTACGAGGCAATATTTCTTCCCACCGAGGCTTGCATGAGATAGAGGACCAAAAAGGTCCACATGAAGGAGCTCCAAAATCCTCTTTGATGAAATAATAGTATTATGTCGATGAGGAGAGTCATGCATTTTCTCTTCAACACAAGCCCTACAAACGATCTTTGGCAAATGAAGCATTTTCTTTTAGTCCAAGAATGTGGGCACCCTTGTGAAGAATTTGCAAAGTTCTTGTATGGACGTGGGTTAGTCGGGGATGCCATAGCTAGCCCATGTCGGCCTTTCCAAAAAGACACATTGGGTCTGTAGTGGTTTTCCTCGAAAAGTCCACAGCATACAGGTCATTTTTGACATATCCAACGGAAGTGACCTTTAGAGACTTGCTCCACAAGAGTACCACCAAATCACCATCAATAAAAAAGCGAAGCCCATCTTACCAAGGGCGCGAACACAAAGTAAATTGTAACCGAGGGTCTCAACAAGCATGACGTCCACGAGAGAGATATCGTGAGCAACCACAACCTTGCCAAGACCCAATACCTCAGATTTTGACTTGTCACCATAGAAGACGGTTATGTGATCATGATTTGGCCGCATCTCCAAAATGATCTCCGGTCATATGACTAGTGCACCCGCTATCGAGCACCCATTTGGACCCACCGGAAGCATAGCCCTGCAAGAAAGTTACTTCTTGGTTTTAGGTACCCATTTTTCAATGGGTCCTCTCATGTTAGTGACAAGGGTCTTGGGAACCCAAATAGACTAAGAAATGTAACTATCAAATGGACCAACATAGCTAGCATATATATCACCATAATAATCACAAAAAAATCATAGTTCGGATTATTAGCCCCTGCAAAACCAACATAGTTAGTCTTGTCATTAGTTGTGGCGCTTGTCTTTGTTTGAGCAGTTTTGCTCTTCTTATTATTATTATTACTATTATTATTCTTTGTCTTGGAAACATAACCAAGACCTTATTTTCCATTGTTTGTCATTTGCTTGCTAAGAATCTTATCTAGGACTTCTTTACCTTTAGGTTGAGACCCCTTTACAAGTTCTTCTTTCAATCTTGCATTTTCTTCAATAATATCTTCATGTCCACACGATGGTGTGGAGGTGCTAGGCATATCATACTTGTCCAATTGAGTTTGGAGCTAATCCCGAGACTCATTTAGAATAGAGAGATCACTCTCTAATGCCTTGTTGGCAATATCAAGTTTCTCTAACTTCTCTGAGAGTCTAGCATGAGCAACCCCAAAGTCAATCTTCTCTTTCTTTAGTTTTATTTACCTTAGCAAGAGCATTGTCACGTTCCTTTATGAGCTGGGCAACAACTTATTCATGGGACTCTTCAATTGACTCAATTTTATCCTCTAAAGAGACTCGAGTTTCCTCTTCTTCCTCTAGAGCTTTCTTCAAAGCGGCTATCTCCAAAGCATCTTCTCTTTCAATTCTCCCCTTCTCTTCGAGGAGTTCTTCGGAGTGAGCAAGTTGACTCATCAGAGCATCAAAATGAAGTTTGTGCTCACCTTGCAAGTTAGTGAAAAAAATGTCCAAAGCAATAACCTCTTCTTTTATCCTAAGACTTGTATGATCATCCATATCAACATTCATAGTAGTCTTAGGAAATGAGGAAATGGAAGATGATACCTCGAACCCTGTTGCCATAAGGCAAGTGACGTTGTTGTTGATGAAATTTTCGTTTGGAGAGTCGAAGAGAGATGTGGGGCTCGATGTGGTGGCTATAGCAGCCACATCCCGAGAGCTATCTTCATCCTCTTCATCTTGACTTGCAGAAGAATATTCCTCTTGTGCCACCAAGACAATCTTAGGTTGCTTCTTGTCAGGGCCATTCTTCTTGATAAATGGTTTCTTTCGATGTGCCTTAGACTTTTCTTTGAGGATGAGCCTGCCCCCATTGTCTTATATCCTTTGATAAGGACACTCAGCCACAAAGTGTAACCGGTCCCCACAATTGTATTAAGTTTTCAGTTTTGGGCCATTCTCCTTTCGCCCACTTGACCCATTCTTGTGCTCAAGTTCAGATTTAGCCTTAGCTAGGTACTTCCAAAAGTTTCTTGCATAGAAGGCCATGTACTCACCATGAGAATGCTTGCCCTCCTCGGGATAGCCCATGGAGACAACATCGTACCCTCTATCATCCTCATATTGTTCAACAACTTGGGCCTTTAGAGCAACATTAACTCCCTTTTACATCCCCCAATTGCTCGAGCACGAGCATCTTCGGCATTCTTAGCAGCAACTTTGAAGGCCGCCATTTCTTGAATGACTTTATTGGACGCCATTTGGTGGTAGTTGTGTCTACCTTGCAAACTCTTCAAGTCCGTTGCCTCAAATGGCATGAGGGCACTCACATATTTCCTTTTGATCTAAGCATCATCAATGTGAGTGGCTCCATGCTTTCTAAATGTTGTTGCAATGCTCTTGAGCCTTCTATACATGTCTTCATGGTCCTCACCATCCAACATGTAAAATCCTTCAGCTTCATTGCTAAGAGCATCATACCTATTTCTTCTCATGCTTTCATTTCCGATAAACAGGTCGGTGAGAGCATCCCAAGCTTCTTTGGTGGTGTTAAAGTGCTCAATATGTGGCATGTCCTTGGGACCTACTCCGATCCGAATCATGTGAAGAGCCGTTGCATTTAGTTGACTGTCCACAACTTCTCTTCTAGTCAAGTTAGTGGGGTCTCCAGTATGAAGGCCATCTTCAATGATCCTCCAAAGCTCAATTGATGAACTACACACATCAGATTTCATTAAGAATTACCATTGATTAAATGAAGATGCGGTAAGCTTGGGTGGATCACCCCTATTGTTTATATGAGGATGAGGGATATGTGGGTCGGGAGAATATAAGTGAGAGACCTCACTATAATCCTCCTTACCACTTCCCTTGTTGGAAGCGGGGCCATTATTTTTCTCACCCACCACCTCATCTTCCTTACAGTCGGCATGAGCCTTATCCTTAGATAGAGGAGTGGTGGCCTCAGAGGAAGATGGAAGTAGGGCTGTAGATGAGGTGAGATGAGCAATCATTTGCTGCATATCTTCCATTTTGGTCTCAAAGGATTTCAATAAGGTTGTTTCCAACGTCTTGAGGTCATCCATTGTGACCTTGTCCATAACCTCACTCCCATTTTCCTTAGTACCCATACTTCTCTTAGGCGGTTAAGCCCGAATAAAGAGACGGGGCTCTGATACCAATTGAAATGGATTGTATGGGCACCTAGAGGGGGGGCAAATAGGTGCTACTTCGAATTTTAATACCTTTTCAATTTTAGGCTTGACACAAAAGGTAAATTCTCTAGATATGCAACTACGTAGAATTTCCCTATATGCAAACCTAACTACTAACGAGTAAAGGCGGGTAAGAGTGAGGAACAAGGAAACCGTAGTGGAGCACACGGAGACATGAGATTTGTTTTACTGTAGTTCCTTCCTTGTTAAGGGAAGTACAACTGCGTTGGAGGGGTGGGCGGTACTAAGACCACCACTCCACTATAGGCCTCACCCTGTTCTCCGATGGATCTCGCCACCAAAGGCATGATCCACCTTTCCACTATTAGAACCCTTCGAGGCGGGAACCGATGCCTTTACACAACTAGCAGTGCACAGCTCCACAACCAAATTGGAGGCTCCCGTAATGACAACAAGCTACCACAAGAACAAATGTTATCAATATCAAAACACTAGATCTAGATATTAATAATAATACTAGATTGAGAGAGATCCAAGTGAATGGAGTGGAGGTGAAGCGCTTGATTCATGGTGTCGATGATTGAAGTCTCCTCCTTCAATTTCCCCAAAGATCGAAGCTTTCGGGTGGTTGAAGTGGGAGATCTTGAATGAGAGCTTTTGCAACAGATCAAAACTTTCTCGAATGAATCAAGAGATCTGACAGGAGGGGTGATTGGGGATTTTATACTCTCTGTCCAAATAGAGCCCGTTGAAGTAGTCTGGGATCGGATTATCCGGCCTAAGTGAGGGCAGGATTATCCGGCCTGGGGAAAACTCCGCCCTAGACTCGGATTATTTGGTGGAAAATCCACCCCTGAATAGAAGGTCGCGCCGAGCCACCCTTGGAAGCTTCTCCCGGGGGGCGGATTATCCGGCCCAAGGGAAAGTCCAGATTATTCGGTCGGGGAAAACTCCACCCCCAGCCACGGATTGTCCGGGGGATAATCCGCCCCTAGACATAAGGTCGCGCCGATCCTCCCTTGGCAACTTCTGCTGAGGGGTAGATTATCCGGCCTAAGAGAAGGCCAGATTATCCAGCTGGGGGAAAATCCACCCCAGCCACGGATTGTCCGAGGGAAAATCCACCCCCAGTCAGAAGCTCACAGCGACCAATTCTGACCAAGAGGGACAGACCAGATTATCCGACCCTTGATGGGGGCGGATTATCTGACCCCCAACAACATGTTTTCTTACCTGCAGCACTTAACAGACATGAGGTACTCCATGGTATTGTTATCTAACACACAAAACACTAGAGATCATGAAATGTTCTTTCAAGTTCTTCACAAGAATGCATACCTATTTATAGATTAAGTGGCACAACATAGTGTCGACACTCAAGACATAATGACGACACTCACCCATGTCATAGTGCTGCCACCCACCCAAATAGTGTCAGCACTCACTGGTTTAGTGCTGCCCACTCACAACATAGTGTCGACACTCTCCCATGATGTATTGTTGTCACCACATCCATGTTTAGTCCCGGTTGGTGCCTCCAACAGGGACTAAAGGTTCATCATATCTTTATTCCCGGTTGTGTGTTTGTTTTTTGGACCAGTACTAATTTTAGCATCATGATTCCGTTTGATGTACTTAATTATACAATGCAGATGAGACGGCAATGGATGTACACTGACCGACTCTCTAGCGAGTTTATTAAAGGCGTGCATTATTTTCTCCTTGTGGCCGAGGCAAACAAGCGGAATGGTTTTATGTCTCTTCCATGTGGTCTTTGTTAGAATAATAAGGAATACTCTTCCTCAAGAGTCCTTCATGGCCACCTGTTTCGGTCCGGTTTCATGACGGGCTATAATTGTTGGACCAAGCACGGAGAAAGAGGGGTTATGATGGAATACGACGATGAAGAAGAGAACGATGATGACAACTACTGACCTATGTTCCCTGAATACGATGGTACTACAATAAAATATAATGATGAAGAAGAAGCTGAAGAACGGGCATCATATGAGCCCGATGATGACTTGGTCGGGCCATTGTTGATGCAAAGGGAGAATGCAAAAGTGAAAGGGAGAGATTGAAGTTCGAGCAGATGTTAGAGGACCACAACAAATTGTTGTACCCAAATTGCGAAGATGGCCATAAAAAGATGGGTAGCACACTAGAATTGCTACAATGGAAGATAGAGACCGGTGTGACTGACAAGGGATTTGAAAAGTTGCTGAAAATAATGAAAAAGCTGCTTCCAAAGGATAATGAATTGCCCGCCAATACATACAAAGCAAATAAGGTTGTCTGCCCTCTAGGATTAAAGGTGCAGAAGATACATGCATGCATTAATGACTGCATCCTCGACCACGGTGAGGAGTATGAGAATTTGGATGCATGCCCCATATGCATTTCATTGCGGTATAAGATCAGCCGAGATGACCCTGGTGATGTTGAGGGCGAGCGCCCCATGAAGAGGATCCCTGCCAAGGTGATGTGGTATGCTCCTATAATACCATGGTTGAAATGTTTGTTCAGAAACAAAGAGCATGCCAAGTTGTTGCGATGGCACATGGAAGACCGTAAGAAAGAAGAGATGTTGAGACACCCCGCTGATGGGTCGCAGTGGAGAAAAATCAAGAGAGTTCCTGGACTTTGCATGCGATGCAAGGAACTTATGGTTTGGTCTAAGTACAAATGGAATGAATCCTTTTGGGGAGCAGAGCTGTAGTCATAGCACCTGGCCTATGACTCTATGTATCTATAACCTTCCTCCTTAGTTGTGCATGAAGCGGAAGTTCATTATGATGCTAGTGCACATCCAAAGCCCAAAGCAACCCGGTGATAGCTGTGAGATTCGACACATTTTTATGGCTTTTATTGATGGTTTTCTCCCGAATTTGATCGTTTTCTGGCTTTACCTAACGCTAATACTTTGGTAGCAAAGAAAACTTGGAATTTAATGTGTGTTTCAGGTTCTGAACGTCAACAGAAGGATTTAACTAGAGAAATATAATAATCTGGAGAAAACAAGCAAGTCCCACTTTGGAAGCACGCGAGGGGAGCTCACGGATGGTTTAACAACCAACTATACGACGGGAATAAATTTTCCGGTCGTATAGTTCCTGCCGTATAGTTGCTGATGCCTCTGTCTTGTCAAAAGGGACAACTTCCGTGAAGGGACCGAGGATGAAAACACAACGCAGCAGCTGCCACACCATCCAGAAGGGAGAAATAAGGGATCCAGAGAAGAAGGAAAAGACATTCTTCATCTCGCTCCACGATCTTCGACCTCCTAGCCAATACACCCCCATAGCCACTACTTGTACTTGAGAGAGAGAGAGGGATCTCCACCTTGCAAGACTATGGTTTGAGATTGTTTATTCCCATCTTGAATTGTGTTGGATATTTTTCTATTCTTATTGTGGATATCCACGGTAATACCAAGGCGAATTCCCTTTATTTGATTATGTTGATGATCCGTTTTTCTTTCATGTGTGAGTAAATTCCCTTGGGCATGGGATATGTAGTGGATTGGTGAGATGTGATGTGCCTTCATATATTTTCCATTAGTTTGTGATTGATTCTAATTACTATATTATGTGTGCTTGACTATCTGTGGGATGCTTAATGCTTGTTGTCCAATTAAGGGCCCAAACAACATGATACCTTGTTCTACATAGATAAGATCTTGTACGCTAGTGGACCGGCGACCCTCGGGTGACACGGGGATATCAATGGAAAGCTAGTTGACTCGAGGATAACGAGTAACCACTATGCCTATTGCATTAGTCCGATCCAAGGAGCTTAATCTCTAAGCGACCTGAAGGGTCTTAATCGTCTAGTGTCTGACCATGGTTTTGATAGTAGGCTAGTAGGATTATTGAAGTTGGGATGACATCTACCAAGAGGATTTCCGGCTAATTATGGGTTGCTCGCCTACACATATATCTATAAGATTATAATTGTTACATTTCCCACTCGTCCACCTGGAACATTCACTATCACCATGAACTGAATCTCCCACGCCTTCTTTCGCCATCTGTAGAAAACAACAAACAAGCAAAGTCGTTCTTTACTTTTATGCATTATATTTCTAAAGTTTACATTTTAGTTCTATTTAAATGTATTGCATTTAATCAAAACCCCATTCTTATTTCAACACTTGCAGTCAATTTACTCAAAGACCTATGACAACTTCAGGTGTGATAGAGATTTCACCAATAAACACTTACCTTTGGGCTCCCTATAGGATCGATATCTGAACTTCAAAACTAGCTACAAACGATCTGAGCACTTGCAGACATCAAGTTATTTTCTGGTGTCGTTGCCGAGGAGCTAAGCGCTAAGTGTTTGTCTTTTGACATTTCAGGTGTTGCTACTACAAAATGTTCTCCTTAGGAGACAAAGGATCTACACGCTCTGGTAGGACTTACCTTCCAGATTATATTGAGTGCGTGCCTGCTCAGAGGCGCGAAGAAATTATTGAAAAACTTTTAAGATCAAACAAAGTTGAAGTTGAAAACCTGAGTGATATTATTGAAATCATGATTATTTATAGGACAACCCCAATGAAACCTGAGAAAACTCTCAGGGAATACAGTGCTCAAAGTTCTGAATTTCTTAAACAACCAATATAATTCCCTAATCCTGGAGTTAGAGAATAACGATTTGATGGTGGAATTATTAAAAATTTGTAGGAGAAAGCTTTCAGTGGAAGGGAAGATCAAGACCTAGGAAGACATATTAGAGAGTTTGCCGATGTGATGACATCCCTTAGACCAAAAGGTTTGCCAAGAGATTTCTCTCGTAAATAAAGTTGTAGACTGGTTATATTCTCTCCCTCGCCATTACATTAAATGTTGGGAAAATTGCATTACTAAATTTATAAACAGGTTTCTTCCTTTTAAAAAGGTAACTGAACTAAGAAAGAACATAGGAAACTTTAGTCAGAACGTGGGAGAAAACTACCCACAAGCCTAGGAAAGATTATTTGGAATGATCAATAGTATTCCTAATCATGGCTATTCTGAACTAACAATCTGCCATTTATTTTACCATGGTCTCAATACTCAATGTAGAGAATTGCTTGACTTCTCAGCAGGAGGTTCAATAAATACTTTAACTATTAAAGAATGTTCAGAATTAATGTCTATTAGGGCTAAGAATGATTATTTATATAATCCTGATTTTGGCACTAAGCCTGTAAAAGGGATACTTCGGATAAGTCCTGATCTTATGCCTGAGGTACGCAAAACTATGAAAGAAAAATGTATACCTTATGAACTTGCTAAAGAAAACAAAGAGGATTTGTTACAAGTTTTAACTGAATAAGATGAAACTGTAAAAGTTTTTCAAGAATTAAAACATCGACAAGTAAAATCTCATAGTAACTTGCATAAGCATTTCCAAAAACACAAAAAGATTTTGGTAGAACTCGCTGAAAATTATGATGAGACTGGCCAACAAATAAAACTATTTCATAAGTATCTTAGTATGATTGAAACCCAATGTGAACAAATAGCATCTGGGTATCAAATTTTTCTGCGTAATGATAAAGATATTTCTGTTTCTACTAATGTTGTCACAAGAAGGGGTGCAATTGTTACAGGACCCTTAGGACCACCGGAATACGAAGCTGAAATTGTGCGAAAGGAAAAAGCCTTGCTCGAAGCAAGTCAACAAGATGATACGTTGGTGGATCCTCAAGATGAAACTGAGACGCAAGAGCAAACAAAGGAAGACCAAAATGATGCACAAGACGATCATTATAACTCTGATGCAGAAACGGTTGATCCAAGAGAAGATAAAGAAACAAGTAAAAAGATGAAGTTGTTGTGGTAGAAAACAAGAAAGCAATAAGCAACAACAAAATAAAGTAACAAAAGAGCCTGACCCCATGAAAAAGGTAAAAGACAAGAGTAAGTCAGGTGAGAAAAAGCTTCCTTATCCAGATCAAAAAAAAGAAAGCACTGGATGAGGTAATTTATAACTCTTTTACAAAGGCACTCAGTGACCTTCATCTGGAAATCCCATTTGCGGATGCAATCAAATTTCTACTTACGGTAAATTCCTTCGTGATATTCTTAGTAGAAAGAAAGAAGTAACTGAAACTGTTGCCATGGTAACTAGCTATCCTACTAGCGGGAAGCTATTGTCTAAGTCTAGAGATCCTGGAATACCAACTGTTTCATGCTCAATAGGTAAAACATATGTTCATAATGCCTTATGTGATCTAGGAGCAGGAGTTAGTGTAATGCCATACTCCCTCTATAAAAGGTTAGGATTATGGGAGTATTCTCCTACTACTATCACTTTATAGATGGCTGCCAAGTCCACTAAACAACCGGTTGGAATGATTGAGGATGTCTTACTTAAGATAGATGAACATGTTATTCCCACTGATTTTATCATTCTTGAAATGCCAGAATATGAAAGATTATCTATAATACTTGGAAGATTCTTCCTTAGTACTACAGGTGCATCGGTAGATTGTGTAGAAGGGAAGATAACCTTCAATGTTTGTGATGCTGAATCATTCGGTATTTTCCAAAGAAGCTAGAAGCAGGAGAAAGATATGTTCCACCGGCTAAACGAGTTCATGTGGTAAGTGCCATTGATAAGGGGCAACCAAAGGTAAGAATTCGAGATGAAAGAAGAGGTTGAGTGATTCAACCATTCTTAATAAATGCTTAATGGGAGTCAACCAATTTTTCAATAATCTAGTAGAATAGAGAATAAGAAGTTCATCGCATTCCCACCACTTTTTCATAGACATTCTTGCGGAAGCACGCCCGTGAAGATGCAGCTATCAAAAAGTAGTAGAAATGTTGATTGAATGTGTAGAGAATAATAATAAGAATAAAAGTTTGAGTTCTCTATTTACAGAAGCTAAAATTTTGCTTTTGATATGCTAATGTTGGTCGACAGTTTTTACTATCAATTTTCTGTTAAAAACTTGGTATTTCACTAAGTTATGGGATAAGAAGGTATCCTCGAAGATATAGAATTTTTTTGATGATTACTGATGGTTTAACGACCAACTATACGGCGGGAATAAAAATTCTGGCCGTATAGTTCCAACTGTATAGTTATCTTTGCCATCAATAAATTTTCTTCGAAGGCACAGATAGTTTAACGACTAACTATACGGCAGGGATAAAAATTCCGGCCGTATAGTTCTGGCCATATAGATATCAATGCCTTCGTACAAAAATTTCTGAAAGGTGCTGAGAGTTTAATGACCAACTGTACGGCGGGAATACAAATTCTAGTCGTATAGTTCTGTCTGTATAGATATCGATGCCTTCATACAATTTTATTTCAAAAGTACTGGGAGTTTAATGACCAACTATATGGCGGGAATAAATATTCCAGCCATATAGTTCCGGCCGTATAGATATCGATGCCAGTTTTAGAAATTTATCTCGAGAGATAGACAGTTTAGCGACCAACTATACGGCGGGATCACTTTGATCCAGTCGTATAGTTGCGCCCGTATAGTTGTTTTCCTGTATAAAGAAACCCTAGTTGGTGGCACAGCCGCAACTATACGGGTGGACCACCATCACCCGCCCGCATAGTTCTGGCCGTATAGTTCGGTGCGACCACAAAATCGCACTGGGGCGGCTAGATCTTCCTCCTCTCCTCATTATTTCTCTCATATTCTCTCTCCAAACCTCCCAAAATCCACCTAGAACTCTTGATTCTTCGCGGATTTCATTCGTTTGAGTGGGGGAATCAACATATCGGTATGTTTCTCTCCCTATCCATGCTTTATTTTCAGATTTCCATGGTTGAAACTCTCACATTGATCTAGTGGATGAACTCAAGCTTATTTAGGTTTCCTTATTAATTTCTCACGTTAGGATTGAATTTTTCCACGTAGAATCGTTCATATATCATATAGAAACTATATGCCTAAGGTTTCATGGTGAATTTTTCAGTGCATCACGATGAACAAAATCGTAGCCTCTTTCATTCGAGCAAGCGCCAACGGGGAGAGGGCTCAAGTTCGGGGGCCCAAGCCCCACGCAACTCCAAGATGGACATTGTCGCATCAAGGAGGGTGCTGCCCACACGTTGGGCCGACCACAACTTTCTCACCGCAGGCAGTTTGAAGACGGATTTTGACCTCATGTGTAGCAGGTCGGGGTTGGCGATACTTGGCTTCACAAGCCACGACACCTACGCCGAGCTCACCCGTGAGTTCCTTGCCTCCTTCTACGACGACCACAGGGAGAAAGGTAACATGTGTACAATAAGCTTCACCATGAACCGGCAACACTATGAAATAAGTTTCGAACAATTTTGCAATGCTTTCAGCTTCCCTCATACTGGGGAGCCCAATATTACTAACCTCTATAGCGTTACAAGTGGAGAGACTTGGGAGGTTATTTCTGTTAATGGTGGCAGTCTCTTCTATCAAAAGAAGATGTCCACCATTCAGAACCCAACCATTCGCTACTTTGCTCTTTTCCTCGCCAACACGATGTTGGGAAGGGGTGATACTGGTTCCATGGCCAATGCGGACACTGCAATGATCACCAAGGCCCTCTTCCCCAATACAACGCAAAGTCCCAGTCCTACAGCTCTACCCATCCAGCACTTTTGCCACCAAAGCAACAAGACAAAAGGTGATATTTGTATTGGTGGATTGGTAACCGACCTTGCATATGCATTGAACATTGTACTACCTATTATGAAACTTGTTGACGGCTCCAAACTTATGCACGTCAAATATTTGACCGCTTGTGGCTTCCTTGGTGTTTACCATGCTAACTGGAGGCTCCGAGCATATCAATTCAGTTATCTTGATGATACACAGGTTGAGCAGGTTTAGTTTCCATGTCCCCAAGCCTTCTCGATTGTGGAGAAGGACACTTGGATCCTCACCAGGGACCAAGTGACGGAGATCTTGGCCGAGCTCCAGCCCGAGGAAGAGGAGGATGAAGGACAGCAGGATGAGCAGGAGCAGGAGCATCAGCAGGAGGAAGAGCAGGGACACAACCCTGCTTGGGAGGGATAGCATCAGCAGCCAGGAGGAGCCTGGGAACCATGGCCCAACGAGCCACAGCAGGGGTATGGCTACGTCCCCTATCAGGAGTTCCAGTAGCTCAACCAGTGTGTTGGGGAGATCGACCACACTCTTCAGGACGTGAATGAAGATGTGAACAGTTTGACTCACAACTTTAGTCACTTCATGACCCACTTCCCTAACTTCTACCAGCAGTACCCACCATAGCCGCCAAATGACGGCAACAACTGAGCCTGGCAATAACCTGAGCTTGGGGGAGGTTTGAAAACCTCCAAACTTTGCATTCATGTTTTTATTTCTTCTTTTGATTTATTTCTTCAAAAAAATTGCATGTTTATTTTCAGTTTTGCATTCCTAAACCAAAAATACAAAAAAATTAGTTGTAATTTTATTTCCAAGTTTGTTTCTTTGTTTCTCTTGGAGATTGCTTGATTTCAGGTGATTCGACAATATGGAAATATAGGAGAGGTTCGACTCGAATACAAGAACAAATCAAGCAAGCGGAGTTATCACATTCCTTTCATCACACTCTTTGCAACCTTAAATTGATCCTACAATTATTTACTTACTTGCACTGGAGTCACTCCCCACTTAGCTTGTTATCCAACAAATTATATTCCTTTTCTAGTGCCTTTTTAGCATCGAAACAATGAGCAATGAACTTGATTAAAATACTTCCTACATTTTTACAGCAAGAAAAATCATTTGAAAGATGACTTGAGTCCATTCTTAGCTCAAAGAATTTGATTTTAGAACTACTCCATCCTAATTGTGCTTAATATAAATAGACTCGATAGTACCCTTGATTGAAATTGTCTGATTAAATGGACGCTTAGAAGTAGTAGAATTTATGCCACTACTTCTTTCATAATTACCATAAGATATTGCTTTACACACTTCATTACAACTCTGTCATGCTCCATGGGGAACTATTAAATCTGCTAGCCAACGAACGATCCAAATGTGAGAAACCACTTGATTTCGACTATTGAGTTATGAAAATGACTGTAGCAGCAATGCTATGACATGTAATTTTTTTAGTCTCCTCATGGTTTCACATTACAAGTGAAGTTGTAGTACTCCTCTGGCCCATTATTGCTCAACATCATTTATTGGCATGGTCGCCCTATTGATTAGGAATCTCGATCAGAAACCACCAGGCCATGTCTCCCGATAAAAGATGATCCCCAGAATGGATGCCAGGCCTTGGCTTTAGAAAATCTGATTGGATCCGCACTAGAGGATAAGAATACAGATAGGCTGACTAAGAAGATCTTCAAATTGTCTTACCTGAAAAGATGAGTTATCACGAGTGCACAACACAGCCCCAATTAACATGTTAAAAATAGTGGCATGGTTTCTCTATGAAAGAGCTAAAGTTTTTGAAAGACAAGAGAAAGAAAAAGGTGCTTTGAGAGTCTTGAAATTTTGACATGGGAGTAGATGAGTTGTTTTTAAATTAAATGTTTTGATGCCAACTTGAGTACTCTTAATTTGTTAAATGAACAAGAACAAAAAATTTCATCTCCCAACAAAGAGAGGCACCAAAAGAATTTGTCTCCCCTTCCTAGCTAAAACTTTCGACACTTGCTTGGGCATATGATTTATTTGCTAGCAAGATATACGTGGTTAGGAAGCGGACTCACTGCAATCTTGTGAATACTTGTATGATCATATTTAAGATTGCGGGAAATGTGAAGAAAAGAATTTGACACCAATTCAAACTTGTGAGTTCCTTTATTTTCAGTCTCAAATCTCTACTATTCTTCCTTATTTCCTTGTCACTCGAGGGAGAGCAACATCTAAGCTTGGGGGAGTTGATAGCTATGAGATTCGACACATTTTTGATGACTTTTATTGATGGTTTTCTCTTAGTTTTGATCATTTTCTGGCTTTACCTAACGCTAATACTTCGGTAGCAAAGAAAACTTGCATTTTAATGTGTGTTTCAGGTTCTGAACGTCAACAGAAGGATTTAACTAGAGAAATACAATATTCTGGAGAAAACAAGCAAGTCCCACTTTGGAAGCACGCGAGGGGAGCTCATAGACGGTTTAATGACCAACTATACGGCAGGAATAAATTTTCTGGCCATATAATTGCTGCCATATAGTTATCGCCGCCTCTGTCTTGTCAAAAGGGACAACTTCCATAAAGGTACCGAGGACGAAAACACAACGTAGTAGCCCCCACACCATCTAGAAGGGAGAAAGAAGGGATCCGGAGAAGAAGGACAAGACGTTCTTCATCTCGCTCCACGATCTTTGACCTCCTAGCCAATACACCCCCATAGCCACTACTTGTACTTGATAGAGAGAGGGATCTCCTCCTTGCAAGACTAGGGTTTGAGATTGTTTCTTCCCATCTTGAATTGTGTTGGATATTTTTCTATTCTTATTGTGGATATCCACGGTAATACCAAGATGAATTCCCTTTATTTGATTATATTGATGATCCGTTCTTCTCTCATGTGTGAGTAATTCCCTTGGGTGTGGGAGATGTAGGGGATTGGTGAGATGTGATGTGCCTTAATATATTTTCCATTAGTTTGTGATTGATTCTAATTACTATATTATGTGTGCTTGACTATCTGCGGGATGATTAATGCTTGTTGTCCAATTAAGGGCCCAGACAACATGATACCTTGTTCTACATAGATAAGATCTTGTACGCTAGTGGACCTGTGACCCTCGAGTGACACGGGGATATCAATGGAAAGCTAGTTGATTCGAGGATAACGAGTAACCACTATACTTATTGCATTAGTCCAATCCAAGAATCTTAATCGCTAAGCGGCCTGAAGTGTCTTAAGCGTCTAGTGTCTGACCATGGTTTTGGTAACATGCTAGTAGGATTATTGAAATTGGGATGAAATCTACCAAGAAGAGTTCCGGCTAATTATGGGTTGCTCGCCTACACATATATCTATAAGATTATAATTGTTACATTACCACTCGTCCACCTAGCATATTCACTATCACCATGAGCTGAATCTCCCCGCGCCTTCTTTCGCCATATGTAGAAAACAACAAACAAGCAAAGTCGTTCTTTACTTTTATGCATTATATTTCTGAAGTTTACATTTTAGTTCTATTTAGATCTATTGCATTTAATCAAAACCCCATTCTTATTTGAACACTTGCAGTCAATTCACTCGAAGACCTGTGACAACTTCGGGTGTGACAGAGACTTCACCAATAAACACTTACCTTTTGGCTCCCTGTGGGATCGATATCTGAACTTTGAAACTAGCTACAAATGATCTGTGCACTTGCAGACATCACCCAGCAACGACATTGATTTGTACCTAAGGCCATTAGTTGAATAACTCCTATAGTTGTGGCACGGACAAGGTGTACGTGTGTGGGATGAGCATAAACAAGAGGAATTTGACCTACGAGCGTTGCTGTTCATAACAATCAATGATTGGCTTGCTCTTAGTAAAATTTCAGGAACGACAAATAAGGGATACAATGCATACACGCACTATTTAGGTGAGACTGAAAGTACATATTTGGATAAATGTAAGAAGAATGTGTACCCGGGGAATCGTCATTTTCTTTCGCCCGCGCACTCCCTAAGAAATAAAGGTAAGGATTTCAACGGTGAGGCAGATAACCGGAGTAAGCCTATACGCCGTACTGGTGATGATGTATTTGATATGGTGAAGGATTTAAAATTAATCATTGGAAAGGTACCTAGTAGACAATCTGTTCTGAAGGACAATGGTGGACACGCACCCATGTGGAAGAAGAAATCTATATTTTGGGAGCTACCCTATTGGAAAGTCCTAGAGGTTCGCTCTACAATTGACGTGATGCACCTGAATCTTTGTGTGATGCTGCTATGATTCTTGGGCATGTATGGGAAGAATAAAGATACACCGGAAGCACGGCAGGACCAGCAACGTATGAAAGACCGAGACGGCAAGCATCCAGAGCTATTTCAAGGTACTTCTAGTTACTCTCTTACCAGAGAAGAGAAGGAAATCTTTTTTGAAGTCCTTTACAATATCAAGGTTCCATCTGGCTTCTCGTCGAATATAAACGGAATATTAAATATGGCAGAGAAAAAATTTCAAAACCTGAAGTCTCATGACTGCCACGTGCTTATGACCCAGTTTCTTCCAGTTGCATTGAGGGGTCTTCTATCGAAAAATGTTCGAGTACCCATTGTGAAGCTATATGTGTTCCTCAATGTGATTTTTCATAAGGTAATCAATCTAGCTAGTCTACCAAGCTTACAGAAAGATGTGGTCCAATGTCTTGTTAGCTTCGAGATGGTGTTCCCACCATCCTTCTTCAATATTATGACGCACCTCCTAGTTCACCTAGTAGAAGAGATTAACATTCTCGGTCCTGTATTTCTACACAATATGTTCCCCTTTGAGAGGTTCATGGGAGTCTTAAAGAAATAAGTTCATAACCGTGCTAGGCCAGAAGGAAGCATCTCCAAGGGATATGGAACAGAGGAGGTCATTGAGTTTTGTGTTGACTTTATTCCTGACCTTAAGCCCATCGGTGTTCCTGAATCACGACATGAGGGTAGACTGAGTGGAAAATGCACTCTAGGAAAGAAAGCAAGGATATGTATGGACGAGCATTCTCTCACTAAAGCACACTACACAGTTCTACAAAGTTCCACCTTGGTTGCTCCGTATATCATGGAACACAAGAATATTGTACGCTCCAACAACCTAGGAAAGCCTGACTGCTGGATTAATGATGAACACATTAATACTTTCGTCAGTTGGTTGCAGACACATCTCATGAATGACATCACTATTGGAGATCAGCTGTACTCAGGGAGGAAGTGGTCAAAGGTATCCCCTCTCAAGCAACCCTGCAATCAAGATACAAGAAGTCTCTTGTGTTTCCAACATACCCAATACACTTGTCAGGTGTATAGGTGCACTAATTCGGCAAAGAGATAGTGAAATACAAGTGGTATGTATAATTATAAGTGGTAACGGTGATAGAAAATAGCTTGATAGTGTGGAAGAAACTAAAGGCAATCTGAAATAAAGATAGAAGCAAGCAAACATGTAATATATCTAATAGAAAACGGTGTTTCAGTGCTTAGAAACAAGGCCTAGGGATCATACTTTCACTAGTGAACACTCTCATATAAATATATTCTTCTTTATGATACTACGCTGAACCACTCCTCGGTTGGACACTCTAATCGTTGGTAGGGCTATAACACCACACCTCAAAGTTTATCTTTCCCATCTAGATAACCCCACACTATCACCTTGAGTACTAGATGAGTCCAACAAACACCACAATTTCATAAAGACATCCAACTCCAAATATAACTCATAACAAGTATTTGTAATCTCTAGCCTAAGTGCCACCATGGTGTGTACACTGTCAACTTCACACACATGGGGAGAGTAGAGATCTATTAAAGCACTAGAGTAGCAAGGTAGATCTAATTAATTACAAAGCTCATGATCACAATATGATCATGCATAGAGAGAGAGAGATGAACACATAGCTACCGGTAGAACCCTTAGCCTCGAGGAAGAACTACTCCCTCCTCATCATGGGAATCAGCAACGGTGATGGAGATGGTGGTGGAGATCGATGGAGATGGCTCCGGGGGCACTTCCCTGTCCTGGTAGGGTGCCAGAACAGAGACTTTCTGTCCCCCAAATCTCCCCTTTGGTGGCGACGGCGCTGCGGAACTTTTTGTGGCTGGAGGCTTGATGATTTAGGGTTTATGCATCGGGAGGCTTCTTATAGGCGAAGAGGCAAGGTCGGTGGGTGGCCAGGGGGGCCACACCACCTGGTGGCGCGACCAGGGCTAGCCCGCGCCACCACATGGTGTGGCCACCCTGTGGCCCCTCTCCGTCTTGTCTTCTGGCTCCGTGAGTCTTCCGGTAAAATATCAACTTTGGCTTTTGTCCCGTCCAATTCCCAGAATAATCATTTTCTGACTTTCTGGAACCAAAAATAGTAGAAAATAGGCATCTGGCACTGTGGCATCTTGTTAACATGTTAGACCAAGAAATCATATGAAAAGTACTCCAAAGTATGGACAAAACATAAGAAAGTAGAAAAAACCAAGCATGGAACATCAAAAATTATAGATACATTTGCAATGTATCAAGGTAGACAAGAGATACGGAATGACAACAGTGGATCTCAACAATCTTGCATATAGAGATGAATCATTCATCCTAGCCAATGATGTGGCTCCAGTTTTTTATGTGAAGGACATGTCTACCAAACCGAGAAAAAGGAAAGATAAGGAAAAGAATACAGCATACGATGAGCCAAAGCACCACATAGTTCTTTCAGGGAAAAGAAACATCGTGGGGGTGGAGGATAAGACACACATGTCAGAACATTATGATAAGTTTCAAGAAATTCCGCCCTTCGCATTGAAGGATGACCCAAGCATCCCGTTAAGTAAGGAAGATGCTCCATGGTTACGGATTAGAAGAAAACCCCAACAATAGAGATGTGTGGATGTTGGTGATGTATAATATTAATCCCTTATTTTTAATGATCTCCTTATATATATATGGATATGAATTGTCTCGATCTCAATAGGTAGTATTGCAACTTGTTGTGGCCAACACCAAAGATATTTATTAATATTAAAACATAAAAATTAGACATAATCATGTCTAGCCCTATAGTACATAGCTTCAGGTTCGTCTTCGGAATCGTCATCGTCGTCGCTCGTAGCATGCGGCTAGATCCTCAGCCCTTCCCCGGCTTGTGCACGGGGGAACGGGGGAGGGGGCACCTACCACTCCAGCCTCAAATTCACGACACGCGGGGGAGGAGGCTCCCGGATGACGACGCTGTTATGCCCTCGGCCTTCACCACCGCCACCATTCTTGTGGCTCTGCGGCTGGTGAAAGTGCGGGTACCTAAGGCAAGAATGACTCCCATGGCGATGTAGCGCATCACGCCGGCGATAGTCTAGTTTGCCCACCATAGGCGGTGACCGGCCTCATTGTGGTTCACTGGGGGCGGCCGTCACCCTCGTACCTTGCGAGCTTCCTTTTCCACCAGTTTGTGAAGAAGGCATTCCAGGTGTCGAGGTTGTCGGGATCCCAATAGGGATCCATCCGCTGCTCCGGCGTGAGCCCGACGTAGAAGTGGTTCGTGATGGCCACCTGGCGGGCGGAACCTTGGGGCACAGGAGGGACAGAAATCCCTACAACACTAAGCATCCATCCGGTACCCCAGTGGGCATGGGTAGCTAGAGGCGCACAGCGCCTCGGTCTCCTCGAAGGTCAGAAAGGCCCAGTAAGTGGTGTCTATTTTTGCAAGAGAGGAAGGTGTGGATGTGTAGAAGGCAATGGTAACTGGTCTAGATATAGAGGGAAATGGCGGGAAAACATGGCGGAAAGCGGGAGGAAATGGCAGGAAGTGGGGGGGATAGCGGGAAAGCATGGCTTGACGGCTCTAAGAATGTGGCGCCAAAATTATACACAACTTTCATTTTGGCGAAAAAAAACCCTTTAGCCCCGGTTTGTAATACAATACAAACCGGGGCTAAAGGGCACCTTTAGTATAAATCGGGGCTAAAGGTGTACGACCCACGTGCAAAAAGCGGCAGCCGAAAATGCCTTTAGCCCTAGTTTGTAATACAAACCAGGACTAAAGGATACCCTCTTTAGTCCCGGTTTGTATTACAAACCGGGGCTAAAGGGGGTGTATAAATACCCCCCTCCACCCTAGGTCTACCCACGACCCGGAGCACCACACCACTTCATCTTCTCTCCAACCGCCGCCATCGTGCTGCCGTGGAGGATCCCCACCGCCCGTCGTTGAGCCCCTGCTATCCGTCGCCGCCCGTGGAGATACTCCGCCGCCCTGCGCCGCGTCGACCCACACCGCACCATCTCCGTGCTACCTCGCCCTGTCGCGCCACCCCTCTGTAGGTGAGCTCCAATTCTTATTATTAGTTTTTGTTTAGTGTTTAATTATGTTTAGTTTTAGGCATAGTTTTAGATATAGTTTTAGGTTTAGGTTTAGGTTTAGTGTTTAGGTTTAGATTTAGGTTTAGTTTAGTTTTATATTAGTGTTTACTTTAGTTTAGATTAATTTAGTGTTTAGGATTTAGTTTAGTGTTTAGGTTTAGTTTAGTTAGCGATTGGGCCAAAGTCAACATATTGTGACCCGGGATCGGGTTTAGTTTAGTGAGGTTTTAGGTATTTAGTTTAGGTCGGGGTTTAGGTTAAGGGGGTTTATTTTTGTTTTTATGTTATATGATTGTTTATGTTATTATTTAGTTATGTCGTGTCCTCATCGTCCACTCAGTGGAAACGACGGAGTACTGGACTCTGTCGGGCTAGCACTGGGAGGTGCTACCTTCCAAGACTCGTAGCTTGGTGAGGAATCCGGGTATCGTCTTTGACCTGGAACTTCTTTGGTGGCGGCCGCGTGGTCCAGGAGCTGTGTAGAGGGAGTCGGCCCCGAGGAGGTGGTACATCGTCATGTCAAGGAGGAGAACGAGCACGTCCGCTGGTATATGACTATTTTGGAGATCAAGTTCTCCAATTTGTGGCGGGTTCTTCACGGACCTCACCCGAGCTATTCTCTGGTGATGGTTCCTGTCCTCTGGGTGTACACCTCCCACGGCTCAGGACCCGGTAGTCGACGCCTAGTTTGATATGAGCGAGATGTACTCTATGTTATGTTATTATTGTTGCATCATCTGGATTATCCAAGATGTATTGTTGTACTCTATCTTACGTTATTGTTGCATTATATGAATTATCCAACATGTATTATATTGTTTTCATTATTAGTACTTAATCTTTCTGCTGTATCCGAGTCACCGCAATTGTATTATTCTTTTACTCAATGCAAAATTGTTGTATTACTGTATTAGTTAAGCTATGGACGGTAGAGAAAATGAAGAGGAGCTCCTCAACATGATAGATGAGGGTACTAAAGGTTATAAAAAATATGATGGAGAAGACGATGGTGGAGATGATGGTTGCTAGTATCTAAATTTGTCTGGAGGAGACGATGGTGGAGACGATAGTGGAGACGATGGTGAATACCATGGTGGAGATGATGGTGGAGACCATGGCGAGGTATATAAAGCCTCTGACGATCACCAGTAGATGCATTAATTTCTTCGTATATATATGCTAATGAATGTTTCTTCTCTTAGACCTCCGCATCGGGCTCCACTTCTGCAACTAAACAAGGCCCGGCCAAAAAGTTGGTCGCTGATGTCCGTTTCACAATTGACCTTGTCTCTGAGCAGGGTCAACCGTCAGAGCCAATAGAGAGCGCCAATGCCTTTGTAAATCAATGCGGAGTGATTTTTAGGGACACCATCCCGATCACCATTCAGAAGTGGAATAAGCCAGGAAAGAAAAAGGATCAAGATGGAGCTAGTTTTGTCAATGACAGAGCCAAAGATTGTCTTTGGAATTCTCTGATGACACATTTCACCTTACTAGTATTAGGGACATATGAGCTCACATAGAAATGAGGTCGAAAGTCAAGGAGTGGGATCTTCGGAAGATGGGCACACAATTCAAGGACTAGAAGAAAAGATTATACCAAAACTATCTGAAGGAGAAAAAAGCTCCTAAATTCACTGGCCCACTAGAGAAGCAGCGAGATAACTGGGCATCATTTCTGGAATACAAGGAATCGGAACCAACTAAGGCAAGGTTGGACAAGAATAAGCTAAATGCTTCCAAAAAGAAATATCACCATCATATGGGCACAGGTGACTACATGAGTGCCGTGCCCAAGTGGGATAAAACTAAGGCCAACCTGGCGGCTAAAGGGGTCACTCCAGTTACAATTGGTTGGCCCTTGAGGTCTCGAAATTGGATACTTGGGCATGGGGGATTGTATGACCCAGAAACATGGGAGATTGTTGCAAACAAAGAAATTGTTGCACCCAAAGATGCACTTATTGATGTGATGAAAGAGGTTGAAGAGGGAAAGTTCGTTCCCGATAGAGGGATTGATGAGCTAACAAAGGCCCTAGGGAATCCTGAAAAGGCCGTACAGACACAAGGATTTGGACCTTCTTATCCATGGGCTATTGGGTTTCCAGATGACATTGACACTTATAGAAGCCGATCAAGAAAAACAAAGTGGCGGCAAGCGGAGGAGGCGGAGTGGTTGGATAGGGTTGAAGCCATGTTGCAGAAGCAGCAGGAATAGCTCAATGAACTTAGAGGACTCCGACAACAAGATCCTGCACTCGAGAGTACGGCCTGCCCATCTCAAAGGAAAAGCAGTGTGGCTTCCACGGAGGTCCAGACTAATGATTCAACGATGGATGTGTACCCCGTGGATGCAATCAAGGAGAAAACTAGTTGTGAGCTGCATGTTGAACTGGAGAACCTATCTATGAAGGTGGCGGTCGGCTTTGCTTTACCTTCTGGACAGGGAGCGACCTACCATTGCAATCCGATTCTAGCTGGATATGCTCGTGTCGGAGTGGATGAAGTTGTACTGATATTTCAGTCAATGCAGCTTGACATCCCTGGAGGTGAAGGGGAGACGACACTGGGAGAAGTCACAAATGGCTTCATTCTTTGGAAAAAGGAACACATCAAGTTTCCAGGCTCACCGCGAAGGCCGCCATCTCCACCGAGAAGCAATCCATCACCTTCAAGGGCACCATCTCCTCCGAGTCCATCGTCTAGTAGAAGTCCACTACCTCCAAGACCACCCCTCCTCGAGAAGGACCGCAGCGCTACTCCATCTCGATCTACGGCGCCTCAGCCGCCTCCACCCACTAATGGACAAAAGTGGAAGATAACCACCGCTTCATCGAGGCATAACCAAAAGCGAAAGTTGTCGCCCCTCCCAAGAGTACCAACGGTTCCTCCCAAGAGGGCTTATGACCTGACTGATAAGGAGACCAAGGCGGTCATAGATGCCAAAGTGGATGCCTTTTTTAAAAGTAATAACCCGAGCCAGAGGTCCCAGTAGATCCGTCAGTTAAGGAGCACTTTAGGAAATTTCTGAAGCATCCATCCCAAGCTCAAATAAATGCGCCAGATGACTATACACGTTGTCTTGTGAAGACAGTGAAACAGAAGAGAACAAGTGGTAGAGGAAGCGCTAAAAAAGAAGTTCCCCAGCTCAGAGAAGAAGAAAAACAATCGATTCTCTCGCTCCAGGTGTTACCTAAACAACAACTATATGGGGGAGAACCTATGGATATGGAAACAACTATGGCATTGGCCGAACAATTAATATGTCGCTTGATGACATACTTGGCAGTGCTGGTCCCCCCAAGGCTCCTATAGCACGACAATATGTCTACGGGGAGCCTTTAGTCAGTTCTGAGATGCTCCGGGGTCTTCCAACAAAAATGCGGAAATTGCATGCGTGGTATATTAAAGACGAGGTCCATATTGAACTTTCAGAACTCTTTCAGTTATTCAATCAAAGGGAACTCGACAAATCTATCCTCAGTTACTATTCTTTATAAGTGATTAGTTTATTTATGTAATTAATAAGTATCTAGCTCACCTCGTTCAATTCATTGTCGTTAATTATCCTCACTATGTTCTTGTATACACTATGATGCAGAATGAAGATAATAGAATATAAAAGAGTGAGAATCCACGGTTTTGGGTTCATTGACCCTAATCGAGTTAATGGAGCTATGCTAAAGGCGAAGCCAATGGAAACGGAGCAAAACTTGCTCCGATTTTTTAAGAAGCAGCATTACTGTAAGGAAATACTATTTCCTTACCACTTCGGGTGAGTGTTTCTGTCTTGTACACATTAACTTTTGCTTACTCGATGTTAAGTGTAAATGATGGGTTACTAACGTATATAAACCTTGCGCAGCTTCCACTGGATTCTTCTAAGCATTTCCGTTGACTTGAGAAGAGTTCATATATATGCCTCATCCAAAGTGGACATGGAAGAGTACTACAGCATGATCGAAATGCTCAATAAGTAATTTCAATCATTATCGCACTATATCGGTCTCTCTCGTTCAATTTTTGAGATATTAAGTAATTATTAACAAACCTGGCCAACGGGCCGCGTTTTGGCGTGCCAGTCTGTGGGTCCGCGAAAACAGCCCGGCACAAGCCCGGCCCGGCCCGGCCCGCCGTGTGTTGGGCCCGTGCCGGCCCATGAAACACCGGGGCCGTGCCCGTGCCACGGCCTCAGGCACGCGGGCCGGCCCGGTACGGCCCGTGAAGCATGAGGCCAGCGAGGGTACCGCGACTCGCGTGAATATTTTGCAAAAATAAGAGCCCTGGGCGATCGAACCAGAGACATGTGTCTCTTCTACGCACTACTTCACCACTGCACCGCCAAATCTTAGTTGTTATAGGAGTAGTTCGGCCTCTATTATGCGTTTTCTCGGCTGGAATATAGGCCTGTATCTGTTGATGGGCCCGCGTCCTTGACGTGCCACGGGCCGACCCATCTGGCTTAGGTCTCGTGCCCAGGCCTAGGAGGCAGGCCCCCGTGCCGGCTCGGCACGGCACGCCAGGTAACGGGCCGCCACGTACCGGGCCGGGCCAGGAACGCTTAGGCCATGTCGGGCATGTGTCGTGCCGGGCCGGCCCGTTGGCCAGGTTTGATTATTAATGCATTCATTCATTTTCTTTGCCGGGCAGTGTTTGGACACGCTTCAAGAGTGCGCCCCGCAGGCAATGCCGTGGGGAGTTGATTTATAAACAGTTGCCGGTAAGTAGTACGAGCTAGTTCCGCGCATCTCTGGAATTCTAGTTTCAATACAATTATCATGCATGCTTGATTATTATTTGATTGAATTCTATTCTTGTAAAGTGTGCGAGGCAGTAAAAGAGGACTAATCTATGTGGATACTATGTTT
This sequence comes from Avena eriantha, assembly GCA_910589775.1. NCBI lineage: Eukaryota > Viridiplantae > Streptophyta > Magnoliopsida > Poales > Poaceae > Avena > Avena eriantha. Next base: position 152,847,235 of record OU342746.1, on the reverse strand, counting down.
GAGAATTCATTCGCACTTGCACTAGTGAGCAGAAGGAGAAATTTGTTAAAGTACGTAAACAATTTATTTGTATTATCATAATTTGTGTTGAGTTCCATTTATATTTTTTTGAATAAATATATATTCCTATTGATTTCCTTCTTTTTAGTTGGAAGCAATGCGAGAACAACTCCTACCACAGGACTGCCTACTAGCAATTTAAGAGGAATTGGCGGGATTTCAGGTTGACGAGGTCGTAGATCAATGCGGAGAATACAGTATAGATAGACCTAAAGCATCCATGTAATGCATCTCCATGTAATCAAATAGACGGACTCTGGACCCGGTTGGGACTCGTATACCAAATTGTATATAGATGTATGTATATGCTAGTATAAGAGAAATTATATTATATATATGCATCAATGTGTACAAACTACTATGTAGTAGCTTCGTGTATGTATATATGAAAAATAATTGAACACAAAACACAAAATTAAAAAGAAAACACAAAACCCTAAAACCCCATCTCCTGCCGCGGCAGCCAAATGGCTCAAAACGCTGCCGCTGCAGGGAACCTTTAGTCCCGGTTCGTGTTACTAACCGGGACTAAATGTCCTCCAGCCTAGCGCACGGCGCGAGGCCACGTGGTGGACCTCTAGTCCCGGTTCGTAACAGAACTGGGAATAAAGGCCTGACCTTTAGTCCCAACCCCTCAATCACGGATTGGATTCCGGGACTAAAGGACCTTACGAACCGGAACTAAAGGTGTGTTTTCTACTAGTGGGGACTTCAGAGTCCTGCTCTCCCGAATGACCGTGCATGCAGTCGCCGGGATGGAAAAGCCTAGAGAGCAGCGCAATAAAAGGAACAATACGAGAGACAGAGAAAGAACATGTAATGTCTAGATCCGTTATGTCTTTCTGTGTAACTTGGGAGGTGAGCCCACCAAGCCGTCACGTGGTGAAAGACGAGGACACGCTTCAAACATACACACAAATATTGACACGTACCTAAACAGTAGGTGTACCGTCCAAAAAATTTAGTCATCCACAAAACGAGTTTCTAATTGGAACTCGATTCACGAATCACTTAGTGAGAGTGGAACACTTACCTTAAAAGATGCTCTAACTCTCTTCCAACTAGCAATATGAGACTAGAGTTTGTCTCACACACAGCTCTCAAAGTACCATAATGGATGGACTTTGAGATTTCAGAATTTATTAAACATGAGTAGCCTACGTGGGCCACACCCATATAAATCTAACAGTTATATAATTCAGATTTTCCTCGGAAGCCCTTCTGATCAGAACTTTTCCTAAAGTGCCACAATTAAATCGGATCGAAGGGAAGGGAGTAACAGAACTTTATCAAGCAAAAGTCGAGCCTTTGCTAACTTTGTTCGATCCAGATCCGGCACTGAGATCGGAGATCAACTGAAGCTCGCTCGAGCTCGTACTGACTTTTAGCCATATATGTACTAGGTAGACATAGCATTAGGGTGGCGAGCGGCACCCGCATAACGACCCGCGAAACAAAATATAGGCAAAAGAAGGTCTCAAAAGTTAGTAAAATTAAAGAAGACTTAGTAAAAAAGTTGTGCCGCAACCCACCCCCTTGACACCCTACATAGCAGAATCTAAGCAGAAGATATAAGAGCATATCCACTCGCTTTGGTGGTTCCTCGGACTAAATTCATCGCCGGATGGAGCAAAATAGCTCTGGATAAAAAAAATTGCCAGGGAATGACAATTTCCCAGCCATGTTCCCAATGCAGATCCCTTCCGGTTCGCCATTCACCTCCTGGCCACGAGCCCCTGCGTCGCCGGCCTCGTGCCCCGTATCTGCTCCTGCACCGCCGGACGCGCCCACACCATGGCCGGCCGCGAGCTCCTCCGCCTCGCCGACCGCGTGCCATGCGTCTGCTGCGTCGCCGGCCGCGAGCTCCGCATCTGCTACGCTGCTGGCCGTTCTCCCTGCATCTGCTCCTGCACCATGGGTCGCGCCCACACCGTGGCCCGCCACGAGCCCGGCCGCGAGCTCCTCTGCCTCGCCTGCCGCGTGCCCTGCATCTGCTGCATCGCCGGGCTGGACGGGAGAGTGAAAGGAGGTGGATGGGAGAGAGAAAGGGGGTAGGTGGGTCGGTGGGCTGGACGGGAACACGTTCCCCCCCCCCCCCCCCCCCCCCCCCCCCCCCCCCCCGCGTCGTTTCGCTGACCCGTGAGCCAGGCGGACGAAAATGCTTCAACCGATGTTCATGACTTGGGAACGCCGGATCGGCCTGGGAACACGTCTTGAGAACACTACCGAAACGTTTTTTTACAATTTGAATGAAAAAGGTGGTGTGAGAATGGTCTCCTACAAATGCTAGTGGAAATGCTGTAACAATTGTCCCCCAAAGTACTGTGCAACTGAATATGTCAATGGTACACGCACATATCGAATGTAAGCAGAAGATCTTACTAGTTTCTTAACAATTTGCCAAATTGTACTACACCCTCCGTCCTAAAATAAATGACAGTGACTTTTTCTACATTTGTATATATCTAGACACTAAAATGCGTCTAAATACGTACGAATATAAACAAAGCAGCGTCAAGGGGAACGTGCGGTAGTATTATTTCTCAAATTTTGACACTTCCTAATAACTATGATCTGATGGTCTGACCATAGCACATTGGATGAAAAAAAAACAATGAATCAGAAAGAAAAATAACTTCTTCCAAACAGCACAACTTGAACTCGAAACAACATTTGAATCATCACCACTTTATTCAGGACATCAGACATATCACCGGAAGGGTGACAGAAAGTTTTTCATGACAGCCTGACAGTTATTCTAGCCAGGAATAAGCAGCAGCCAATAGCATTTCTACTTGCCAACGATCAAGCCTCCCAGATTAAAGGCGAGCATGGTCTTGTCCTGATCAGCGGCATTCATGGCGTACAGCGGCGACGACTGGAACGTCCGTAGCTCGTCCCGGCAGGCCGCGACGGCAGCCGTGGCGTTGATGTACCTCTGCTTGGTGCTCGAGAACGAGCAGCTGAACAGATCGTTCACGACGTAGGACATGGGGCTGAGCGCCTCGTAGTACCTTTCCTTGCAGCGGGAGTACGCCGCCCTCTCGTCGCCGGGGAGCGACGTGCTCTGCAGCAACTTATCCGTGGTCTCTATGGCGGACTGGTACGAGAGCTTGGCGTACTTGGCGGTGATGAGTGCATAAACGGTGACCTCGGCGGCGGCCGCCCCGTGGTCCAGCGTCCTGCGGCATAGCTCGTACAGGTGGGGACAAGCCTTGTGGCACATGTCGTCCATGTACATGGTCGGGACGTTCTCGCAGGCATGGCAGTACCCGGCGAGGAGCAGGGTGGCCAAGGCAAGGACCAAGGTGGCGGCTGCTCTCTTCATGTTGATAAGCTAGATCGTTGGAGGTGATGTGTGCCTTGCCTTCTCCTTTCCCTTCTTTTCTTTTTATTGTGTTGGGAAATGTAACGAGTTTGGCTAATTGGTACAAGAAGAATGCGCTCTAGATATCTCGATTTTGTTTAGTTTGGTTTTCTATTAATGACATTAAACACATGCTTCAAATTTCACATTGATTGTAGATCAATTCAGGCCAAAATATGAGAAACTAATCAATGCCTTATTTGTATTATCTTTACTGTACTCCATCTAATGAGGCATTTATTTCGTTTTGGACATTAAAGGTTTTCAAGGAGTATCAATATATTGCTTGAAAATATTTTTTAAATGATATCAATTAATTTTATCAATGTTGATACAAGTGATTATCAAACTTAAGAATGTTTGACTGGACAAATTTCTAAAGCAACTTTGACAATGTCGTTTGAACCGTAAATATCGAGTCCAATCATTTTGTTTCTTTGATACGAATTGTCCAAGATCTGATCATCGATATCACATACCTTGTTCAATCTTGTTCCCGACAAGTTATGTATCACTTATTCCCGTGATATTCTATCCCTGTGACCTAGTCACATGTTGCAACATTATGGATGTAATCTAACCAAGTTGGTTGTGCGTATCTTCTCGGCATGCGGGTGAATAAATCTTGATCTTGATACACATGCCTCAAATATCCCTCTGAAATACTTGAAACACACCTTTATGGCCACCAAGTTACGATCATAACGGTTGATGTAATCAAAGAAGCCTCATGAGATAGTTATTAATATGATCTCATGGTCTAAGGAGAAGGATACTACGCTTCTAACTATTGCAACAATGAACCTTGTGACTTGATCGTGTCGAAATACCTGTCTTTGGGTAATGTCCATCATATCATATATGACTCCGTTATCAACTGGCGTAAATGCTCCATGATCAGGAAACCTTGATCATCGGTTGCCCAACGAACTAGTATAAAAAGAGCCACTAGGGACTTGGTTTCTTTCATACCACACCAGTATCAATGTTTCCTCTTGATACAGTTATATGACAATATGAAACTATTATGAACTAATTGAGCTATGGTAATAAAATCCCATTTATTATTTGCCTCTAGGGCATATCTCCTTCAGTCTCCCACTTGCACTAGAGTACAAATAATATAGCTTGCATTTCTGCTAGTCATAACATCATATGATGATATGAATAACATACTTGCTCATGGGAAACATGACGTCCTTGATCTGTTTTACCAGATCCGTATGTCTTCTACAAGTCGTTAATGTCTTCCTAATTTTGACATTTACACCATTATCACATAATGTGTCGAAGTATGTTTTGGAGACCGAGTGAGACTTTATTTCTAGTGTTTACAATGACGGTCGATCAGTCAATTGAACTTCAACTATTGTCATGTGAACTCTGGAAACCACTCAGCCGAAGTAGAACTTCTTTAGCCAAACTACTATAATAGGCACTACAGAAGTAGCCATACACTACCATATCTATGTAGATCCTAATTGAAAGTGCATAGAATACAACTATGATGTCTATTCTTGCTCCTTACAATTTAAGGCTAAACTTAACTATGGTTCCGTGATTAAATCCGGAATCACTTCAAGACATGTTCTTATAACTAAGAACTTGTTCTTCTAACCAGAAACTTGGGTCACATTCCGTCGATTATACAACATGGTTATGGGGAAGAACCTATGACTAAGGCATAGAAGATGTAACTCATCTCTTTTCTCTGTTTTAACCACTTGGTTGTAATACTGAGATTTACTCAATGCTTCATCTAGATATACAAGTAAGAACTTCTTTCTTACCTTGTTCCATTATGAACTTCTTCAGAATCTTATCTTGGATATTCTGAACTCATTCAAAATTAAACCCAAAAAGCATTTTGACTCTAATGTTTACTGAATGTATCAATCTATCCTGATAGATTTCATTATTTAATACTTTGTTCAACTTCATCGATATGATATTTACTAACTTAAATATTATTAATACCAATTACATCATTCATTATGTGTCATACACATATTTACGAGTGTTGTCATGTTCCCACTCAAATATGCCATCGATATATGAGATCCGGGGATTTCACTTAGCTCCCACTCAAAATATGTCACTTAGATATTAAGATTTAGCCAAGCTACTTAGGTCCCACTCAAATACAGGTACTCTCAATAATCTCGGACATTCCAAAATTCTTTGATCATCATCGAATTGAGAATTTCAGCTACGATACTACAACATTCATATAGTTTGACAAAACCTGCTTTGTTGTGTCAATTACAACCCTTCCTCAACCTTGTCATTGAAGATCATGAATTTCTGACAAACTATACCACCAATTATCAAATTGGAGTAATTCCTGGTGTAAATCCAATAGACTCAAGCATCGGTACATTTTGTAGTCAATCCTTTCAATTTGTCAAAACATAGTTTGTGACAAATCAGGCTTCAAGTCTTTCTTTAAGTTTCATTTATTTCTTGTGACTTTGTAGTCATTTGGAAAGATTAAGTAAACATATTTACTTATTAAGATCAAGTAACATATTACTTTTCAATCTTAAATGTAACTTAATATAGGATTCTATGACTCTTAGTCATTTTACGCAATTAGGTCCATCACGCTTCTTCGTAGTTCGTAGGTATGTCTTGTTCAAACAACAAGACAAGTGAATCAATTATAATTCCGCAAACTTGTAGAATATATTTTGAATCCTACTTTCTGTTAGTAAAAGTATTGGCTGAAAATTTATGACTATTATCATTAGTTTCTCCTCATACAGAGTTTAGCCACTGGAACAAAATTCAGCTGCGCTACTCTTCATTTTGGATGTAGGGTCAAATACCCTTATTTTGAACCTTTACTTTCTTCCACCATTATCAAGAGACTACTTCTTGAGAAAACACGGTACTTAGGATAAGTCCAGGTTAGTCCTTTGTGGAAGATGTATTCATAATACACTAGAAAGATTTTGTATATTCGCCATGACTTCGAACTATCGAAATCTCTAGAAACTCGAACATACCATAACTCTTATGGTGTTGTGTCCACGAATCTTTAGATGTTCCTTATATTTAAAATGAGTGTTTCCTTATTTGATATCTAACTCTAAACAATAACTATAACCCTAATAAGAGACAATATTAGACCATATGTATCTAATACAAATTGATTATGATATTCAGACAAGTCAACACACTTTGAATTTTTCCAATTATCATAATTTGTGAAAGATCTTCCACAAGTCCTTTTAACTAAAACCTTAACTTAAATACTTTAGTCATGTTCATCAAATCAAAGAGACTTTGTATTCTTGTTAATTTTAATATCCTCCTTCATTCGGAAATCATTTGAAAATTCAAATAGATTCAAACTTGTGTTTCATTAAGTAAATGCACATATTTACTTAAACTTATTATGAAGTTTATAAAATAATGAATTTCACTATTTTTTGAAAATACAATACATCATATGTATAAAATTCAACAATTCTTTGCATATCACCATTTTCTCAGAATGCGAAGTTTTAGTCATTATGCCCAACATGGCATGGTTTTGCAAATTCTCTAAATCAAATATCTAAGACCCTGGTTTCCACTAACATGAAAAACATGCAATAACCGCAATGACTTAAATGATAATGCCATTCAATATTTAAACTCGGATATCCTTTGGCAATTCTCAAGCAGACAATCATGTTTTTACAAAACTGGACAAGTATGAAATACTTTGTAAACTGCAATGAGTTTGCAAGAATAGCATTTACAATTTGTATATCTAACATATATCCTTTTCATCCATGACTGCCACTACAACCAAGCCCTTTTGAGAGTTCCTAAATCTATCATGAACTCGTGAAAGGTGAACTATTCATATCATGATATAGCCCCTAATAACATATTTGTGAATGGGAAGAAGCGAGTAGCCCCCATCTGCCACAATGCCGCCTGTAGTCCACATTGTATGTCTGGCTTTCATGATGCTAATGCAAGATCGCTAAGTGATCCTCCAAGATCCATTTTTCTCACCTAGTTTGGAAGGAAACTCATCCAACGACTCATACCTTATGTGCCTGATCTGTGTAAAATATAATCATAGTCTAGACTAGCCTCCATCAAATGGAGCATAGCGTCATTGGACGGTAATGGAGAAAACACAAAATATCATCAATTAATGAGGGATGTTTTTTATGACATTGTGGAGTTATTGGAATATCTCCTAGTGATTTTTGTATCAAGAAGAGAAGATCATCTATTACGAGGATATCTCTCATACGTGGATATTGATCTATGAAGTTGGACCCTTTTGTAAGTTTCACAACATGCAAGAAAATTTCCATGGTCGCAAAGGGCCTTAATGGAATAGGCCAAGGTCTACTAAGATATTTGCAAAAGACATCTAGACTAAGTTCATAATATGAGTTCAATTCTATAACTGAGATCCCACTAAAATGTTCATCCCTTGGATGATTTTAGCGATCACACAATCCCTTTACACCATATCATCCCTGATCATCATGACCTTTGATATAGCTGCTAGGGTGGGCTATATCCATCGATCACATCAGCCATGTGACTCGTGCTTGATCTACTGTGTTCCGAGGCCATGTATGTACATGCTAGGCTCGTCAATCCAACCTTAGTGTATTCGCAGTGCATACATGGCTTGCACCCTTCGTATGCCAACACAAAGATGTATAGCACCCGATTGTCACGACCTGCTTCATAACTGCAAAATTTCTTGATGGTACACACTAAAGGGAGAACACTCTATTGGTATTAATAGGGATCATCCTATATAGTATGCTACCGTTGAGTATCTAATACTAGCACACAATAAGATGTAACGGGTATCAACATCACATGTATATTTGTGATATTATATGGTTCTTCCTGCGTCTTTGATACGTTGCAAATGTATCTATAATTTTTGATGTTCCATGCTTGTTTAGTATCTATTTTGCTTTGCTTTGTCAACACTTTGAGATATTTTTATATGTTTTCTGGGACTAACCTATTAACAAGATGCCACAGTTACAGTTGCCTATTTTCTTCTGTTTTTGGTTCCAGAAAAGGCAAAAAATCAATATTCTCGGAATTGGACGGGACAAAAGCCAATATGCCTATTTTTCCCGGAGCAACACGGAAACATGAAGTAGAGACAGAGTAGGGCACCAGGGTGGGCACACCATATGGTGGGCGGGCTAGCCCTGGTCGTGCCACCAGGTGGTGTGGGCCCCCCTGGCTGCCCACCAACCTTGCCTCTTCGCCTATAAGATGCCTCTCGATGCAAAAACCCTAAATTGTCAAGCCTCCAGCCATGAAAAGTTCCACAGCGCCGCCGCCACCGAAGGGGAGATTCGGGGGACAGAAAGTCTCTGTTCCGGCACCCTGCCGGGACGGGGAAGTGCCCCCGGAGTCATCTCCATCGATCTCCACCACCATCTCCATCGCCGTTGCTGATTCCCATGATGAGGAGGGAGTAGTTCTCTCTCAAGGCTAAGGATTCTACCGGTAGCTATGTGTTCATCTCTCTCTATGCATGATCATATTGTGATCATGAGCTTTTTCAAGTAGATCTACTTTGCTACTCAAGTGCTTTAATAGATCTCTGCTCTCCCTATGTGTGCGAAAGTGACAGTGTGCACACCATGGTGGCACTTAGGCTAGAGATTACAAATACTTGTTATGAGTTATATTTGGAGTTGGATGTCTTTATGAAGTTGTGGTGTTTGTTGGAACCATCTAGTGCTCAAGGTGACAGTGTGGGGTTATCTAGATGGGAAAGGCTTACTTTGAGGTGTGCTGTTATAGCCATACCATGGATTAGGGTGTCCAACTGGAGAGTAGTTAAGAGTAGTATCATAAAGAGAAGATATTTATATGAGAGTGTTCACTAGTGAAAGTATGATCCCTAGGCCTCGTTTCTAAGCATTGAAACACCGTTTGCAACTAGATCTGTTACATATTTGATTGCTTCTATCTTTATTTCAGTTTGCCTTTAGTCTCTTCCATGCCATCAAGCTATTTTCTGGCACCATTACCACTTATAATTATTCATACCACTTGTATTTCACTATCTCTTCGCCGAACTAGTGCACCTATACACCTGACAAGTGTATTGGGTGTGTTGGGAACACAAGAGACTTCTTGTATCTTGATTGCAGGGTTGTTTGAGAGGGGATACCTTTGACCACTTCCTCTCTGAGTTTGATAAACCTTGGGTGATCCACTTAAGGGAAAACTTGCTGCTGTTCTACAAACCTCTACACTTGGAGGCCCAACAACTGTCTACAAGAATAGAAGTGCGTAGACATCAGTCTTGATCTCCATCGAGAGCTACAACATGATCTCCATCTTGCCACCGGTTTGACGCCAAGTCTACGACGCCACTAGTAGGTCATCCATCGGAACGATGACTATTACTATACTACTTAGTAACAGAAAAGTAAACTACTTTTACCTTGATTACAACCAAATACCATATCAAATCACAAGCCCTCCTGCAAAATAAAGTTAGACGCCTCTACTTTATCTTTTACAAGTTTTACGTGGCTTCTAGGGCTTTCACGATAACATCGTTTCTAATTTACAAACTTTCCAACCACAACATGGATTAGATAGTTGTCTCTACTACACCCCTCTCGGGGCCCTCTGTCGTAAATTCTATATCCAATATTGAATGAGAAACAGACACCCACTAGCCAATTATATAATATAAGCCATATGTTGAGCGTGGAACCAATCTCGCTTAAGAATATGTGTAAGGTCAGTCTGGCCGCTTCAACAAAAAATATTGCAATATAAACAAGTACATGCTAGAGGGTAACAACTATAGGATCAATGCCCGCACAATCCACGTGTGTACTGGCCGTACATCATTACTACGCATAGGTTTAGCTCTAATACCACTAAAGGGGTTTCGTGGCAGAAAACAAAAAAATCCTACATTGGAACGCCTAGAATAACCCACGATCCATCTAGGAGTAATGCATTAACGGTCGGAGGAGGTTTCAGATACATACCCTTGTAGTCCGAAAGCGGTTAACATTCCGAGGGGAACATGGATGATGTAGTCGTACTCGTAGACAACCTCAATGTCGCGAAGCTCCTCTAAGGTCACCCCTTGCTCCATCGTTCAGCAGCTCTAGCTCATGACATCTAAGATGCCAAAAGTGGCAGCACCCTTGTGATTTCGCACACATACGCTATACGATGATGACCTCTGGTTCCCTGATCCCTGTCTGGAGTGCGGAAGTATATCTCCTAGCTGGTGTGATGTAGGTGTGTCTTATCTTGCATGTGCCATCCTTCTAGGGACGGCGCCTCGCGAGAGGACAATGAGAGAGAGAGATTCCCTAAGGAAAGTGCCACAGAGAATTATTCAATTGGTGTGTTTAATCCCACCCATGAGTACCCCTTTATATAGGTGGAGGAGGGGTACTCCCCACCAAAGGTTTTCCATGTGGGACTAATTAAAAGACAAAGAAATAAAGAGGGAGGAGGGGTAACCGGCTGGGCCTAATAGCCCCAGCCCAACAACAGTTGGCGCCTGGCAGACTGGCTCGGGTGGGCCGACGCACCCCCATGGGCCAGTAGCGCATCAGCAGGAGTCGGCGACTGGGTGGGATGGCCTGCGTGCACCCGCCTAGACATATCTCGTGGCGGCGGCAACAGCCAGAGCCAGGCTCGGGTGGGTTGGCCTGCTGCATGCGCATGACCCAACAACGAGGGACGGCAGGGCAGCGGTGCCCTGGTCGGGTGGGATGGCTGGCCTTGGCCCACGAGTGGTGCTCGACCAGCTGCCGCCCACACGGCACACAACACCGGCTCACCCACCTGACCGCCTAGGCCTGGCCAAATCGGCCCAACTGCCTATGGTTGTTGTTCTGCTGCTTTCTCCTGTGCCAATTCCCTCTAGGGTTTTGGCCCTTTGAGGAAGTTGCCCTACAAATTTTAATTTAAATATTTATTTATTACATATTAATTCATAATTAATATATAATAAATGCATATTATAAATTGCCATTTATCTGAAACACCTTTCAGTCTTTTTTCCTTTCTTTTTTCCTCCGAACACCTTCGGATCTCTCTGGAACGTTTCCGGATTCTCTCTTATCTGTGATTCCCATTTACAGAATGATCTCTAGCATCATCGTACCCTTAAGTGTGTTACCCCAATGGCTCAGGAATGTCACAGACATGATCGATATCCTCTCTCATCAATGATCATTAGCGGGGCCGGGATGCCCATAATGACCCATGTGCATTCCACGATGACAATGTCGTTTGAACCGTAAACATCGAGTCCAATTCCCTTTGTTTCTTTGATACGACTTATTCGAGATCTGATCATCGGTATCACATACCTTGTTCAATATCATTCCCGACAAGTTATGTTTCACTTGTTACCGTGATATTCCATTCCCGTGACCTAGTCACATGTTGTAACATTATGGATGTAATCTCACAAAGTCGGCCGTGTGTATCTTCCCATCACGCGGGTGAACAAATCCCGATCTTGGTACATAGGCCTCAACTATTCCTCTGGAATACCTGACACACACCTTTATGGCCACCTAGTTAAGGTCGTGACGGTTGATGTGATAAAAGCAGCCTTGGGAGATAGTGATTAATATGATCTTAGAGTCTAAGGAGAAGGAAACTATGGTTCTAAGTATTGCAATGATGAATTTTGTGACTTGATCATGTCATAGTACCTATCTTTGGGTAATGTCCAGCATATCATATATGACTCTGTTGTCAACTGGCATAAATGCTCCATGATCAGGAAATTTTGATCATCAGATGCCCAACGAACTAGCATAAATATCGGCTACTAGGGACTTGGTCTATTTCATACCACACCTGCTTGATACAGTTATAGCATAATATGAAACTATTACGAATTAATTGAGATATGATAATAAAAACCCATTTATTATATGCCTCTAGGGCATATCTCCTTCAGGAGAGGTAGGTGAGATCGCTTCTGGCAGCATGATGGTGTGGTGGTGGAAAATAGGTGTTATTCCGATACAGCTTCAATAAAGTTCCGCCGAGGCAGTGGAGAAAGGAGGGAGGCAGTGGCCAGGAATGGGTGAGGCGCTCGTGCCCATCCCCCTCTCTTTATATATGTGTGGAGGGAAGCCAAGCCTTGCGTGCCCCCTCCAAGATGGTGGACGACATCCATAAGGCCTTGTTTACTTCTCTCGTATTTTTATCCACTAGATTTTTGGGGATAAGGGGGGATTTGGTGATCACCCAATACTCTCCAATCCCCGCAAATACTCTTCCCCAAAAATACTCTACCGTGTAGGAGAGATTTCAATCTAGACAAAAGTAGGAAGGATTTGTAGGGATATCCCTGGATTATCCCGGCCAAACCCGGAGTAGTAAACGGACTACGGGGATTTTGCGGGAATTGGAATAATCCCCTCCGTTCCCCGCAAATACACTAGTCAATACAAGATAAGTAAACGAGGCCTAAGGGGGCAACTTGGCTCCCAAGTTGGTCCCTCCCATGTGGCTAGGGTTTTCCCATGTGGAGGTGCATGGGACTTGGGAGGGTAGGTGTCCTGGACCATGTAGGCTAGTCTTCCACCCCTTAGTCCATGTGGTCTTTCCGGGATAGGTGGGTACCAAGGTGGGACCCACCGGAACATTCTAGAACTCTGATACGTCACCGAAAACCCTAAAACACTTTCCCATATATGAGTCTTATTCGTCGGACCATTCTGGAGCTCCTCGTGATCTCCTGGATCTCATACGAGACATCGAATCAAAATTCTCTATCACCTTCTTAATATCTCATTACAACCCTATGGGTTCAAGAACATGTGGACATGATCGAGACACCTCTCCTATCAATAACCAATAGCGGGACCATGGATGTCCATAATGATTCTGATATGTTCTGAAGAACTTTCATCGGTTGAACCACGATGTCGAGGAATAAAACAATCATGTATTCCACTCTCTTTGTCTCGTGATATGTTACTTGCCTGAGATTTGATTGTTGGTATTACCATACCTAGTTCAATCTCATTAATGGCAAGTTCTCTTTACTTGTACCGTAAAAATATCACTGTGACTAAACTCATTAGTCACTTGTTTGCAAGCTACTTAGGATGTTGTGTTACCGGGAGGGCCCAAAGATATCTCTCCGTCACATGGAGTGAAAAATCCTAGTCTTGATCCATGCCTGAAAATAAGTACCTTCCAAGATACCTGAAAACACCTTTATGATCACCCAATTCTGAATTCATAGTTGATGCCCACAAAGCATTCTTCCGGTACTAGGGAGTAATATGATCTCATGGTCTAAGAAACATGATACTTGACATTTAGAAAGCTACAAGAATTAAAACTTAGTGACATGATCAAATTTCTATGCTTGGGATGGGTCTATCCATCACATTATTCTCCTATGGATATGTCCATGTTATTAAATGACAACATATGTTCATGGTTAGAAGACATTAACCATCATTTAATTTACGACCTAGTCTAGTAGAGACTTACTAGAGACACAATGTTGCTAATATAACAACATTTTATAGAAGCTTTGTAGCATCCCAATTGTCTAACAATTGTAATGCTACTTGTTTTAGTAAGATATTGGCTACTTCATATATATAATTGTTGCATCATAATTATATCATGCTCATGTCATCATGCCACCTTGCATTTGAGCATCATATAAAACCCCTTTTCTTTTGGTTCTTCTCTCATATGCATTATAAATTGTATTTGCCTCTTGATATTGTATTTGGTTATTGATATATTGTTTAAATGCCCAAGTTGAGTTGGGGGCATATCTTTTATTTCAACTCCACCACCTTTATTTCACCACCTTATAATTCCACCATCCCTTTAACCATGAGCTTGTAATTCTTTTCTTTTGATATTATTATTCTAGCTCATGTGGTTTGGGGTGGATCAAATCTTTTAAATTCTTTTGCTTGGCTTTTATTCCACTTCTTGGAAATGCATGAGAATAATGCCATAATATTATTATTGTTTTCACAGAATAAAGCATGGCATTATTATTTTGCATGGGCCATGCAACCTTCTTCACCACCTTTTCTCTCATTGGTTTTTCCTTTGCTTTAGTGGATATTCTTCTATGTGGTCCATCTCCATCCATTCCACCATCCCCATATTCCTATCCACATCATTTTCTTTTATTTCTATTTCTTCATGCATGATCAAATGAGGCATATTCTTTCTGTCTCTTTTCCTTTCTCTTTTTCTTGTTTTCTTCTCCACCTTTGCTTATGCTAGATCAAACCTCATTTTTCCTATTGGTTTGGTCTATTAATCAAAATCCAAAATCTAAACCCTAATCAAACTTAACCTAGCTTTTCTCTCTCTATTTCTCCTAGCCCTAATTATACTAAACCCTAACTCCACCACACCCCCCTCTCTATCTCTCTCCCTACCTTGATGACCACCTGGCCACCCTCTCCCTGGCCCACACCCCAGCCACCCCTCTCTCTAACCCTACACAAAACCCTAACCCTAGCCCATGTCTACCCTAGCCCGAGCTACTCCCTCTCCTCTCTTTCTTTCTCTACCGGCCGAGCCAGCCCCACCTACCTTCTCTCTTCCTCGGCCCCACCTGCAGCCTTCCCTCTGCCGCTGCCTTGCCCCAGGACGAGCCCTAGCCCGACCTGCACGTGCTCGAGGAGAAAAGAGAGAAGGGGCCGAGCCACCTTTATCTCCCCTGCCACGGCTGCTTCTCCTCCCTCTCCCTCCTTTTTCCTCCTCCCACACGGCTCTCCTCCATCGCCAGATCCGCCCGAGCCGGCCCTCTTCTTCCCCTTCTTCCTCCCCGACGCCTAGCTCATGCCGCCGGTCGCCGCCAGCACCCTCTGCTCCTCTTCGTTCTAGCCGGCCACCACGTCGTGGGGGTAGCCTGGGAGACCGAGGCGACCACATTGCTGCTCCCTGCACGCGTCGTCGAGGAGGAGAAGCCCCAGGAGCGCCGGTACTGCCGCCACCCGATGCCAAACCCTAGAACTCCGGCCGCCAGCCTCGTCGTCGATCCTCTGCGCTTCGGCCCGATCCGACCACACCAGCCCACCCGCGGTGAGTCCCTCGACCGCCCTGACATGCTCCGCCTCGCCGTCGACGTCTAGCGCCGCCGCTCAAACCGTCGAACGCTCTCAGTGCGTGCCGCTCGCTGCCGTCTGCAACCTCCCCGCGCCGCGCAAAACCTTAGCTAGGCCCCAAGCCCCTCCTAACAACTCCCCGAGCCAGCCGCCCTGGCTAGCCCCCTCAGCGCGGACGCCCGCGACCCGGGTTCGATTCCCCCGCTCTGCGCTGTGCGCCGATTTCCCGTCAGACGGTGGAGACGAAGAACAGTACCAGGGCCGTGGTAATTTACATTAAGCCCCCCTTTTTATTTCGCTCGCAACCCGCGCTCCTAGAGACCCCACCTGTCAGCCGCTCAAACATTATTGCAGAAAGCCTCTCTGCTTTCTCAGGCCATAACCCGTGGTCCAGCTTGCACCCCACCCGTCAGCCTCTGGGGCTAACCCCACTACCGCGTGGGCCCGTAACCGACGGCCCCATCTGTCAACCTCGGTGGCTAGGCAGAGCCACAGTGTAAAAAGGTTTCCGCGCGCGGGTTTCACCCAGTCAACAGCTGGCCCACCGTCAGCGGCTGTGGTTAGATTCGCCTGGGTGATAAAAGTATTTTCCTGTGTCTGTTTTTAATTAAACCTTTTCCAAATTTGATTTAAATTCAAATTCAAATCAGATTTAAATAATTTCTAAAATACAAATCCAAATAATACAAATAATATATGTTTTGGAATCAGAAAAATGTGAGGAATTCAAATATGACATTCAAAATAATGTTTGAACACTTTAAAATTTCGAGATGGTTAAAATTACAATAAAATGCCCTTTTCCTTAATTAATTAATAACTTCAATTCTATAACTCCAAATCGGGCAAATAATATGTCTAAATCGATCAGCACGACGAGCCCATTCAATCTATGCAGTCCTTGTTCTGAATTGAAGCATGCATCATGTTGATATTAAAAATCTGAACTGTTTATGACAATAAAACTTGGTTAAATAAATGCCAAAATGCTTTATTTTTTGTATCCACCCTTCACCTTTGCCATGCTACTTTAATGCCATGTAAAATTGTGCATCATTCATCATGGCATGCTTGTTTGCTTGTCGAATTTTATTTCCTATGCTTGTGCACTTTATTTATGTTGGCCCTTGTTTGTTTGGTTCTTCTTCGAATAGACGCCCAGCAGGAGAATTACCAGGAATCACAGGAGTACTACCCAGATCCATCTCTCGCTTCAACTGAGCTGCCAGGCAAGCACTACCACATGCTTGCATACATACAGTACCTATTGCCTCTATCTTATTCTTGCATCATTGAGTCGCGATTGCACTAAATGGAATCCCAAGTACTGCATAGCCTTTACTTTTAAACCCCACCGAAGCTTGTTCCTCCATCCCATGAGCCATTACTACAGGAGTTGTTTGAGCCATGCGAGTCGTAGAAAAGCATGAGTAGGGTATGTGGGTGTCTGATGAACAATGAGGTACCTAAACAACTTAACCTGAGTAGTAATGGGATAACTAATGAAAGAGGCACCGGTGAGCAATATCTGCTATTTGGTTTTTCCTGCTCACTTGTGTCCCGTAGGACCCCGAGTACTTGATTCCTGTTCCTTGACTATTCGCACTATCCACATCCGGGAGGCCTTATGGACCCCCCTGAGCCAGAGCTTGATTCATTCTTATTTCTTGGGGCCACAATTAGTTTGGGGCTTTATTACTATCCTGTACTTATGCCATGTTACTGCTTTATTTAAGATTGTGCGAGGAGCACCTGTACTGTTTTGGATCGCGCCACGTTTTCGCGGTATCGACAAGCCCAGTCACTTTTTCGGGTTCCCAGTCGTTTACAGCCGTCGTCGCAAACCCTGGGTCCGTCTCGGAGCCGGCCAACTTTGTTGCGGGTAGCTTATTGGGGTGCCCCCCCTGAAATATTTCTGAATCCTATGATTGCTTTGTCGTGAATGCCTCGTTGGGTTTTGGTTTGGTTTCTCCGAGGTTGATCGAGTGTGTGTTGCTATTCGTGCACCCCTGCAGGGTAAAACTTTCTAAAAGCCGTGTCCGCGGTTATGGACGACTTGGAGCACAGTTTCTTGATCATAGACAAGTATAACTAAAGTACCGCTTTTAAATTGACTAAGTACTTGACTAGTAAATAGTGCAATACTCATGGAATGGTTAATAAAACTGCCAACGGGTGATGGGGGTTGTTCGTCCGCTTCCTCGTTGGTAAGCGAGGAGGAGGATGGATCTGTTAATTATACTGTTATAACTGTTGTTCTTAATTCACGGACATCCGTCTATCATTGGTTAGGCGGATGGGTAGCGAGTATCTGTAGAATTGTTAGGTATTATCTTTTGCTGCAATTGCGTCACCCCAGGTTGTGTCTCCTTTAGCGGCATAAAGACTTGTTGAGTACCCCTAGGGTCTCACACGATAAATTGTTTGATTCAGGTGAACAGGTGTACCCGCAAGATGGATACTGGGTGGAAGAGACAGATGATGTTGGCAACGATCGTTCGGTGTAGAGATTCCGGGAACGGGGATCCGTGAGATCTGTGGGCGGGATGTGTTTATTTATGGGGCATCTTATGCCAATTTGCTTCTTATCCGTACTCGGATCTTGTTCTCCGCTTCCGCCTGATACTCTGATGTGTGATGTATGAGGAGCTATCCTAAATTATTATATCTATCTAGGACATTTGGATCTTGCCGTATGGCGTTGCAATATTTCTATTTCTTTTAGATGGAATGGCTCTGAGGACTGTTGTATGTGGCTTGCATACATACTCATTTGTGTATGTAGTTGATCCCTTCGCCTGCCGATTACGCCGCTCGTTCTTGTCCCGTTGTCTGAAAGTGGTTAGGACGGCCCTGGGCCCCACCGTGAGTGGCCCTGGGCCCCACCGTACTATTTTAACCACTTTCGTTCAACCAGGCATTAACTAAGAGCGTAATTCACTGAGGTAGTTACAAGCTTAAGCGTGATGGTTTGTGAGCGATCTGAGAGCCTTTGCCAATCGCGTGGCCAATTTTCTGCATCTGCATGTGGCCCTGCTCGCGGGACTGGTTTTTTTTCCTTCTGCGTCGTGCGTTGGCGTCATTTTGGCTGTCTGGGTGTGCGGTGAGCTCTCTTTTCATTCGCTGACGGGTGGGTCGTGCTATCATGGCCATGTATGTCAGTGTCATGTATTTTGTTTGGACCGACGAGGGAAAAATATAGACCCTTAGGCTCTGCTTGTTTTGCTGGAAATTAGTCCGAAACCTCCGTTTTAGTCGGCTCCAAATCGTTTTCGGCCAGAACCCAGTATTGCTACTTGGTTCACGGGATTTTTTCCACCTCCAAGTAATTTCCGGTCCGTATACCCCTCTAAGGCTTTGTTCGTTTCATCCCACCTCGGCTGGGATGGTCGAAATCCACGTGGGTCAGCCGGGATCAGATCCTCAGGGGTTTAATCCCGCCTCTTTCTTATGACGTGTTCGGTTATGCCCTCCCGGGATTCCACCCCACACTATTCCACCCCGATCCCGTTCATTTCCCAGGGAAAATAAACATCTACCCCTGTCCCGTGGAACGAATCCCCGAGTCGTACGTGACCCTCCTCTCGCTGGCCTCGTTTCTCTCTCGCGATTAGGAATTGACGGCGGCGCGGCAGTGGGGACGGACGGCAGCGGCGCGGCAGTGGGGACGGACGGCGGCGGCGCAACCAGTCGAGCAGATCAAGGACGTGTGATTCTCCCTCCCTCCTCCCTCTCCAACCGGCGGCAGAGCGACTAGCCGAGCGACGCAAGCTAGACCCGGAGATCCACCTCCGCCCGAGCTCGGCGGCGCCCGTGAGACGTCATCTCTGGCGCCCTCTCCATCTCCGTCTGCTTCGCACCGGTATGCACGTACGCTTCCCCCTCCTCCCACTGTTTCTAGGGTTTGGCATGTTTGGTAAAGTTTTCTAGGGCTCTTGGCATGTTCAGTAGTGGTAGATTTTTGGCATGGTTGTATGCCACAGACATTGATTGCTTTTCTTGGTTTGTTTGCGAAATTAAATTTCTGATCAGTAGCATAATCTTGTAAATTTCGTGTAAGGGAATTGTTCTTATAAAAAAGAGACACATTTTGTGATGTTGCAGAATTTGGTGGAAGAAATTATAATTATATTGCTAAGACAAGTTCTGTATATGATTGAGCACAATAACGTTCTTGTGATAGGAGCAGCTTAGCCCTGTATTGATCCTTACAACCGCAGCAACATATCAGTCGCCATAGTATAAATCTTCTCTTCTTACTTGTGTGGTTGCGGGTGTAGCATTAGTAGTACTAACCTATCAGAGTTCGATAGTTCACTGCAAGTTTGCGTGCTTCGCCCTTTAGATTTGATGATTGTCCTGCTGATGCTGATTTGAAATACGATTCTGATACTAGGAGGAGTTGTAAGTTGCAAAGTCTATTGTAGCCGTGGGCTGGTGTGTATGTCAGGTTACTGAACTGTCTGTAACTAGGGCCTGGTAGGATGGTACTTAAACGAGTAATTTGGGAGCAATCTATTTCAGGATGGTACTTAAACGAGTAATTTGGGAGCAATCTATTTCAGTACATGAAACTCAAAAGAGGTTGGAATCAAAATGACCCTTGTTTGCATGTACTTAAGTTATATGGTTCCTGTATTCTTTGCTCAAGTTATGTGCTATTTTGCTACTGGTAATAAACACAGTGTATTTTGTCTATGATCTCTATTCAACCGTGATATTTTGCTACTCAACTAGCGGCTTTTTTTCCTTTTTAGTCTTGGAATGGATTTGAGAATTAGGGATCGCATTATGAAGAGAGAGGAGGATGAGGAATAACGATATGATGTTTTTCCTCTTACCAATATTATTTTGATCAATTTTAGAAGTACTGCCTTGCGTGGAAACTCTACTTGCTTATTGCTGCTGATTAATTACTTTGGCCAATTTTAGAAGTATTACCTTGCATGGAAACTCTACTTACTTATTGCTGCTCCTTGTCCGCCTCACAAATAGACTCGTGTCTTCATCATACAAAAATATGTAGTTGTATATGGTGTCATTTACTTGTGTCTTCATCATATATCAAAGTCTTGGTTCCTTATACTATTTTCCTACTTATATCTTGTATTAGCTTTAGGATTCCTTCTATTTTTTATTTTTTTGCGAATCAGGATTCCTTCTATTTAAGCTACAGCATTGGATTTCTCCCTCTCCGATAAACTTTATGTATCCGTATTAAATTAGTTGGTCCAGTGAGGTGTAGAGGTATAAATTTTGTTACACCTATTTTGCGTACACTTCTCCCAAGTTCCTGATTTCAGTTAGGATTTATGTTGAAGTGCCATAGACTCTTGTCACAATTCTGTTGTGATTGATAACATCCCATCAGTTCATATATATTTTTCACTCTGCAACTAGACTTGCTGTTATTGGAAGGGTGACCGAGGAGCTCAAACCAAATCCCCGCCGCCTGGTCCCCCTACCCGCCTCCCTCCCCTCGTCGCCCCCCGAGGCGCCGTCGGACAAAGCCAGGCGGAGCCGGTGAAGGGGGTGGCGGGGGCTTCTCGGTCTCAGGCGTGGTGGCTGGAAGGGGGGCCGCCACGATAGGTGACCGGAGGTCGGCGAGACGGCGCAGCAGGAGGGGAGGCGCGGCGTGCGCTGGCGGCCTGGCTCTCGGCGGCATTGTCTTTGGAGTAGACGCCGATTGGGGGCCCAATGGTTGGTGGGGTGGTGGCAGCGCAACACTGGTGGCCGGCGACCGGCAAGGCTGCGGCACGGCTGAGCGGCCAGCAACCGGCAAGACTGCCGTGTGGCTGAGTGGATGGGGCTGTCGGCGATCGGCGTTACTGCGGCGCGACAGAGGCAGCCGGCGACTGGCAATATTGCGGCGCGGCTAGGCTCCTAGGTTGCGGTGTTGTATGGGTGGGCTCGTCCCGGTTGTACCGGTTTTTCTCATGGTTTTCCTGATAATAAACCATGCAGTGTGAGGTTTTCGGGTCCGGTTTAGCTCTAAACTAGATCAATCTGGTCATCTTCGACCATCTTCTAATGAACAGAATACAGCAGTTCTCCTACTGTGATTCAAAAAAAACTAGACTTGCTGTTATTTGGAATCAGAAGGGCTTCCTTTCAAATCTGCCATCCAGCCTTCTTCTATATTTTTTTTTGCTTCTAATAGGTTCTAATAGTTATGCTTTCTCATTGCTATACATGGCCACATGCAAACACCTAGAGCTCTACATGATCAAGCTCGAGAATTAGGAAGGCAAAAAAAGGTGCCATGACGATAAATTTCGTGTGTGCTTTAGTGGAAGGACTGTATATTTATTCACTGTATTTTGTTATCGTGTCATTATTTTTCTGAGAACAAATCAACTGTACTTCGAACTAATCGAGATTTTAGCTTTCAGCCATGCTCAAATCTGATGTCAAAAAGGATACTCCCTCCGATCCAAAATAGTTGACTTGAATTTGCCTAGATTCGGATGTATCTAGTCCTAAAACATGTCTAGATACACCCGAATCTAGACAAATACAGGTCAATTAATTTGGGTTGGAGGGGAGTATTATTTATTCACATGTGCGTTGCTTACTCAGCTGCCTGCTGTCACATGTGCTACGTGCTACCTGCCGAAACTGTACTGCTCGCTGCCATTTGTGCAGGGATAAACCGAACGGCAATGAACAACAGGGATTAGCAAGGGAATGTGGGGAGAGGGGTAATGCGGATTGGGTGATGACTCGGGATCACCCAATCCATGCAGAAGTTACATCCGCTAGTGGATTTAACCCCGTTCAACCGAACAAAGCCTAAACAACCCGGAGTCCCATAGATTCGTTTCATTTACATCCTATCCAGAGCCATCCCGTGGAACCACCCTGACGTACGTAACTAATACGCCGTGCACGTCTCAAACCACCCGCGTGAAATCGTGATCCGGAAACAAAACTAGACTCCCAAACGCGGCCTTACCTTGAAGAACATAGCGGAAAAAGAAATGAGAAACCCTCCTCCCACACCACCAATGGCCACGCCGCCGGCGCAGTCGCCGTCGCCTGTTAGGCTTCGGCTCGTGTTCGACAACCGCCGCCTTCTCCGGCAGGCGCAGTGGGAGGGCGGCCTCCACCGCTGCTGGCTTCTCCTCGGACCCGAGCTCTCCACTGTTGCTGATCTCTCCGCCCACATCGCCTCCCACTTCCACCTCCGCCGCTCCTGTCCTGGTGGCATCGTCCTATTTCCCTTTGTGTGTTTGGTTTTAATCGGATGCTTCCCAAGTGTGGAGAACTAATCATAGACGAATGCCTGAGGTTTTCTGGGCAGTTCTTAGTTGCTTATGGATTTTTTTCACATTATTTTGTTGATTATTACTAGCTTTGTATACTAATGAGGTTCATGGATTGTATCTCTGCAGATGGATGGATTTTCCTTCCCGCCATTCGAGTCGACTTGCATCTTCAGGGACAACGATATCATAAGGTATTTGTTCAAGAATTGAATCTCTGAGTTCTGGGGCGAATCTTTGGGCTGTGGGCTTTTGGGTATGCCGAACACCCATGCCGATTTCACCCGATGCTAATGCTATTCTTCATTGAAGTGTATCTCTGCCATTTCCTTCTGGATTAGAAGTCAGACTGATTATCATGGCCATGAATAAGTGAGATGTGAACACATGAGCATCTGCATGGCAGTTAACTCTGTTCCTGTGAAGAACAAATAGCACATATTATGGACAAACTTTAAAGAAATCAAACATTTTACTAGCAGACATAGAGCTAGACTTTCGCAAGAATCATAGGATTGTGGAGGTAGGAACTCTTCTTGTGTTGTGGGATGTAACAAATTGGATTTCCACTAGCCTATTGAGTCGTGTACTTATATGGTGATGATAAGGAAATTTATGGTGAACAAACATCTTCACTTGGCTAGCAAAGAAAAACTTCTCCATTTTGTATTTCTGTTTCAGTACAGTCATGTGTGTAACTTCTTGTGGAAATGATGTTATATACCACAATGCTCCCTCCCCTTCTCCTTGGATTGCAAGAATGACGTACACTGCATTGAAGATCCTGAGATAGTAGAAAAGCGGCCGCTTCCAATTGATGATAAAATTCTTGCAATCGAGTATCAAATTGACCGTAGTAAGCACCAAGCGGTACATTGTGATCATCAGCCTGAAGACAATTATTCAACATCCAACCACAAGTTCGAAGAGGAAATGGTGATATGGAGATGCAAGAATACCTGAGAGCTCAAGGTATCCTCCTTTTTTGTTCTTGTCCATATCACATGCGGTGCTCCATATGGTAATATCATCTCTTCTATTGGGCTTTGCATATTCCTTTTCCTCCTCACTTGGACATTTGGCTTGCTTATTGTGGTAGATTCATATGACGATTTGGTATTCGTTGATGATACATTTTTGGGGGCATGTGAACTGTTCTAAATGAAATAACATATGCACCTTGTTGTTCCCGGTTTGGTTTAATTTCTAACTCAGTCCATTTATGAGGCCAATTGATATATACCGAGACTGATTTGGCATTTTTTTCTAGGCCTACTGAATGTACTAAAATGAGGTGATTTGTTGTATGTCCTTCGGGTTGGATCTCAACTGGGATTGTCATTTGTTTAACTATTTTCTATCATTAATAAAAAAAATATTCATGTCCTTTTTCAGTACATTCGGGAGCTGTAAAATGATTTAGTTGGACTATAGTCTTCCAGTAGAAATAGAGGGTTTCAAAATTGGTAAGTTTGTTAGTTAGTGCCCATATCATATATGTACAAGGAAATATAAGCTACGCAGTGATCCGTCAAGAACAACTTGTTTATTATGTCAGTAGTTGAAAAAAGAATGTGTAGGAAAGAGAGCGGATGTAGTATTTCTATATTTCTCTAGGAAGATGGATTTAAGCATCAGAAAATCTTACCTCTTTTGTTATCAATTGTTGTTTGTTTTACACCCATGATTTTTCTTATTTTTCTTTATACTACTTAAATAATGGAAGGTAATGAATTCTGAATATATTTTACTTCATTTTATCTTATGCACGAGAAGAACTTCTTGCAAACTTATGTATTTATATTAGATTTTTAATTTTTTAAGAATCAAACTGTACTAAGAATAAATCACATGCAAGAAAATCACTTGCCTTATGATCCTCGGGTTAGGATATGGTTCTCTCACAGAGTAGCAAAGTTTGGTCAATTTACATGTTGTGCCTCTGGCCATGCAGTCCTGAGGCGGAGAAGTCCATGCTCACCCTCTGTGTTATGGTCTCTGCCATTAGATTTCTAATAGGATCTGAACACTTATGAATGGATCAGTGAGATTTTAAGGTTTACTTCACTTCGAATTCTAAAATGCTCACTGTTACAAGTATGCCTCGAGTTCAGTGATCTATAGAGAATGCCTTTGTTTTTGTATCATCTTGGAAATTATGCCCGATTGGCCACGTTAGTTCTCATATCCTGTAGTTTGAAGTTATGCAGCATATCTTTTCATACACATGCTAGTGTCACTGATCTATTTGTCAGATTGATTTGATAGTTAGAAATTTATTATTCTTTGCTTAATGCATCTTGGTACTCATTTTCTCCGTTTTACAATTATCGTAGTATGCCGCAACGGCTGCTCTTTTCCTTTTCAAGCTATCTAATATACCTTTGTTCGGTACATGTTTCTTCGCCATACTTTTGTTGACTTATATTTCTCTGCGTGGCCTATAAGTTTTTTATTCGAGAAAACACAAAAAAGTGTGTTCCATTTCAATGAACAGGTAGAAGACATCGAGGTACAACCTCTAGAAGGAGGGACATACACACACGACCGTCCTCACCAAGTGACTACAACTTGGAAAGGAGTTGCCCTCGACTATAGACCGCAATGAAATTAGGCCTCACCTAGCCTTGCCTCCAGCCAAGAATGGAGAGGCATCGAAGCTCTGATTAGCAGGACACCTCCAGGGACGGTTCAGCTCCAGGACTACCCTGGCCAACGTACTCCGCACACATGTTTCCTAGAGGATCGGCAGGAGGCAGGGCTCGGCTGGAACTGGTGGGGAATCGTCGGGGAAGTGCTGGCTCTGTCGGATGTTGTGCACCATTTGTCCACGCATGCTGTGGCACACTACGCCAAGCGACGCATCGTCAACTTTTAGCTGACGCATCAGGTACTCCACTTGCAGCCAAAGCAGCGCCCTCAAGAGGGGAACAATGCTAAGATGCCGCCGCTGCCCAGTCTGGTAGGCTGGACCTGGGGTTTCCCCTGTTGCTCGAGGATGAAGTCTGATCAAGGTCATGCCAGTGCCTCTAAGGAGGTAATGGCACCCTTGGGCATCGCTGTTGACAGTGCAAATGACCACCACGCGGGATTTCTTCACGACCCAAGGACAAGGACCTCCGAAGGTCGTCGATGCAGGGACATACCGGAGGTGGCGTTGTAGGCTGCTGGTGAAGATCTTTGCACTGGGGGAGAGCCTAGGAAATTGTCATTGCAGGAGCAGAGCACCGACCAACACATCTTCATCGGTCATCTCTGGGAACGCGTTGAGCAGGCGGGAGCCACCTACACCGCACCACCGTAGACTATGGCCGTCGTTGCACCTGGCCCACAGCTTCCACCATTGGGATCCACCGGGGCTATAGCAGAGTAGCCATCGCCCATGGGGCCGCTGCTCGCATGCTCGCCTACCCGGCGTGACCAGCACATCTTCATCGGTCATCTCTGGGAACGTGTTGAGCAGGCGGGAGCCACCTACACCGCACCGCCGTAGACTATGGCCGTCGTTGCACCTGGCCCACAGCTTCCACCGTTGGGATCCACCGGGGCTATAGCAGAGTAGCCATCGCCCATGGGGCCGCTGCTCGCATGCTCGCCTACCCGGCGTCCTCTGCCCGACGTCCGCCACCAACGACGGACATGAGGGGGTGGGAGGAGCGAGATTATAGCAGGGGAACCAGCCTGCTCGAGGGACACCACTGCCAGCATCGATTCTAGACGCGTCATTGCAGCGGCCCGCCCGACCCATATCGGGCAAGAGTGGCGTTGCCATCAGGCGCTGCCACTGCGTCGCACAGCCTCTGACCTCCGCCATCTTCCGCTCGAACTCCACGCTGCCTCGCAGTCGTGCGGCATCGCCTCTCCGCACAAAGGGGCTTCGCCAGGGTGCGCCCACCAACCTCCTTCGGTGGCAACAGCGGCCAGGGAGGTAGGGGAGGCAGGGGAGTGGTGGCTATTTTCTAGGGTTTGGGGGCGCCTTCGTAGTTCCCCACGCGAGCGACCTGGGAGGCCAGGGGGTATCACCGTGGCCTGTAAGTTTTAGTTATGATCTTTTAAAACAATAAATGATGGATATATCCCCTAATGAATTTATTGATTGCACCATTTTTTTTGAAAGAGGTATTACGCATGAATATAAACCTTTGTCCACGTGCGTCATTATGGAAGGGAAATATTTTTCAACTTCTGCACCCCGTTAGAGTGGATTATTTTATGATTTTGGTTTAAACAAATTATTAATTCTACTGGCAAGGAAGAGAAAACTAGGATATGTTGAGCTAATAAATTAGGAGTATAAAACCTTATGTTTTATGAAAAATACTATAAACTAGAACTAAAATGGGTGCACTTGCTTGATTTATCTAGAGATTCCAAAGGAGAACTTTCAGATGCTTCTTGGATAAAAGAGATTGATAAACTTTGCCTGATCCTAATTACTTGTGCACCTTCTTCAACATATCTTGCTTCTTGCGAGAAACAATTAGGTGGACTTTTGCTCTCTTGGCTTTTAGATTGCAAGTTTATTTGCTACTTAGTTATTAGTAATTTGTTTGACTTATTAAAGTACTATAGGTTTGTAATTAGATAATTTACTGTGGTTGGGAAGGATTATCTTAAATAATCAAATCACATGGAATTTTGAAGAACAATGCAACATTTGGAATCTGATTCATAGTTCAATAGTTGTGTACTTTGAAATTACTGATATGAATAAGATGGTTAGTATGTCATGGTCCAGGGACCAACTCTAAATGTTGCATTAAGTTTGGTCCTAATTGCATTAAACATTTTTGAGTCATTTACATTTAGTTTTCCCTTTTACTCTTGAAGAACCGATTAGGCTGTATCTTAAGTTAGTTCTTCTATTTAAAAGTGTTCTATGATTAGCTGATGTCACTTTCCTCACACATAACATATGGATATTGAATTATAGGAGTTTAATTCTTGCAATTGTATATTTTCATTTCAAGTAAATTTGTGTCATAATGTCATTGGTTAGTGCTTACTCATGTCTATGACTCCATGGCTACAGTTTGGTTTAAAAGATTCCTTCAACAGTAAACACATCCTTCATATTGTTACTTTATAAGCACATAAAAAATGCTCATTTGGAAGTGCTATATACAGTCAGAGAATAAATACAGGCTCCAGGCTCCAGGCTATGCTACGGTGAACCCCGTGATTATAGTAACTTGGCATTCCATCATTACACTATTGACCAAAAGAATATGGTGTTGCACTTTCAAGCTTCCATTAGATTATTTAGATTTTAGTTATGTTCTGAACTGCATGGGCGATTCAAGGTAACTGCCTAGGTGAGGTCGTTGATGGCAGTGGTTTGGAGGTGGCCTAGGTGAGTGCGGTCTTTTCAGTTGTATCTCCTATCCTTCTTTAATTTTTGTTCTGATATCAGAGTTTCTTTTTGTGGAACATTGTTGCTGATACTGTTTGTGTTATGTTGTGGTCATTGGATGATTTTAGTCGCCGGATGGTGGCAAGAGACCTATGGAAGTGGATGTTATCGATTTAACTGGTCAGTTAAGATCATGCAGTCACCTCTTGATGTCGTCTTTTTTCTTCAAAACCATTTTGCATGTTTTTGTTGTTCCTTGTGCATTGTCACTCATATATACCTACCACCACTACTGGTGCTAAGAAAGCTAATGTATTTAATATCATAGCATGTAATCCATCGAACCTAGAGTAAGTAACATATCATATTGGATACAATATTTGTTTGATATCATATATGTCATTTTTAAGTTGCTGAACTCTTAATAGGTGTTCGTAGATAGGTAGTGAAGGCATCTGAAAATATTAGCTCGATTTGTCATTACTGCAACCATGTTTTGATTATATATTCTCTTCCTGTAAAGTCATCTATTGAGCAATTGTGCTGGTGGCAGTTTACCCAGGCTGATCCTCAATATGGAGGTGTTCACTCTTTCAACTGACATGTCACCTGTGTGTCACATTTCCTACATATTCTGCAACCATGGGTTAGTGACAGACTATGCAGCCTGATAGCTGGAACTCCTCTTTGTTTAGATTTTCTGATGTGGTTCAACTGATCAAGGGTACTAGGTTAGCTATCATTGGTTTCTGTCTATAATTCCTCTAAACTGCAAGCCGAGTAGATGACCCATCCTACTCAGGGTATCCACACTAGATGTAATGCGGTTGTTAGATTTACCCACAAAATAATCTGGTTCGTCCAATCGGGCTGGTGCAATGAGAATTTTGTTATTGTGATATTTTCTATCGCCTTAGCCAACACTAGGAGTTTGTATTTTGGTGTGTGGATCTGTCCAGAGCTGCTCAAAGTCAACAAAGATATGTGAGCTGGTTACAAAGTTTTTGATATATCGTTAAGTAGTAGAGATTTGGTTTCCGGTGCTTTGATGCTTCATAATGATAATTCGGGAGCTTCAACATCCTCGCTCTCTTTTACATTTTTCTTGCGTTTAATTATTTATCCCCTTCAAGCTGAGTCTAATACTTTCTTGCAGAAATTTGCCAGCAGATAAGTTTGAGGGAACTATACTTGTACTGTCGTCATTGTTGCACACTCTACTCTGGCTAGCCCTGAGCTGATTTTTTGATAATTCTAATGTTGCACTCTCTCGGTAGAATTTATGAGTTGATCATTTAGTAATTGTAATATGCACTTTGTACTCAAAATTTACTCGCAGAATCAGTTCATTGATATGTAACTTTGCTGCATGAATATGAGCAATAGTATAAACTCTGGAATAATTGGTGATGTTTTCGTTTAACATAGAAATATTAGTAATGATGTGAATTCCAATATCTTGAACCCCAATGTCAAGTGTAATTTTAATAAGATTTATTATATTCCAATATATGAACTAGGATGGATCAGTTGATTTTAAAGATGCAGCGGCTGGTCTGCACTCTTTACGCTAGTGAGTCGCCAGAGCAAGTGAGGTGGAGCATGCCCTCGCGCTCGCCGCCGCTCGCTTGTTATACAAGTTTGATCTTTGCGGGGGACACACTACATCGCTGGCGCCGGCGAGAGCGCACGAGTGAGGTGGAGCATGTCCTTGTGCTCCCCGTGCTGGCCTGTTCTACAAGTTTGGCCTTTGCGGGGGACGCCCTACATCACCGGCGCCAGCAAAAATTGTTTGGTGTGCCATGAATTACCTCAAGACTCATGTCCGAACAACTACCATGGGTGCATGGACACCAAACTTCGAGCGGTGCTAGATTGCTCTTGGTTAAGTGGACCTCTCGGTAGTTACGTCGTGGGCTCATCAAACGGAAGTAAAAGCTTTGCCCCAATCAATGAATTAAGAGTGAGTGTAACACCAAAGATAAAGTATACTTAATATTACACAAATAGCCTACTCTCCCTGGGACCTTGACATCTATTCACCCATTTGCTTGGTGCCTGCGATGACCCAAAATTTTGTCTCACTTAATCTTAGCTAATATAACCGAATGTGGGGCTTCGTCTCATTCCAAATTTCCCTAGAGATAAGAAGGATGATGGAAACAAGATCCTTTCGCTTCGTCATGGAAGTCCACCATTCCAAATCCCAAATCAAGTTATTCGCATGGCTCTCTATCTATGGTAGTAAAATAGTCAGTGTCACACATTACGCCATGCCGAGGCATAGATGAAAATACCCGCAAGTGTACCGTTGTGCTCATAACGCCAAGATGACCTGTAGGCGGCGAGGCGAAGCTCGCCTATTCGTCTAGTTAATATATACATTTTTCCAAAACAAAAAAAAGAACTACCATGACATTGCTGCCCAAGAACCTATCGTCGGACATGGCCAATATGAATTGCATCTTGATTTGCAGGGCATGCTCTCAAATCTTAATGCTTCCCGAATCTGAGGTTAGGTCTTTCTTCAACAGTTTTCCTTCTGCATCACATGAGATCCATACAATTATATTTTCTTGGTCCAACTCTTGTTTCCTTGTACGAGCAGTGCGATGCAAAGTTGCTATGGTTTGCGGGAAAACTCTTCTCTCTCTGGTCTTACTTCGAGTCCTTCTAGAAGTAAATAAAGGAAATGCTTATTCAACTACGGCACTGTCGGACAACCGGCCGGATTCAAGTCCTAGCGCCTCAACTCGGACGGACTTGTGGAAATCCTTGAAAACTAGTATAAAAAAGCACACCTATCTATAATATAGAAATGTTGCATCCAACCCTGGAACGAGAGGTAAAGAATAGGCTACCATACGCGATGAGATGTCTTCATTCTTGACAGTGCAGCGGAGGCAGACGATGCGCTCGCGGTGTGTAGTGACCTGGAGGAGTGCGAAGCAAAGCGTTGTGGCGAAATCTTCAACTGAATCGGAATACATAGCTGCTTCGGAGGCTGCACAAGAAGCCGTTTGGATGAAGGAATTCATTACTGAACTTGGCGTGGTTTCCAGTGCGTTGGACCCGATGGCCATCTACTGTGACAACACAGGTGCCATAGCTAATGCACAGGAGCCAAGGTCACATAGCAAGCTGAAACACATCAAGCTACGTTTCCACGCTATTCACGAGTATGTTCGAGATGGTGACATAAAGATTTGCAAAGTACACACTCATCTGAATGTGGCAGATCCGTTGACTAAACCTCTCCCTAGGGCAAAGCATGACCAACACCAGAACGCCATGGGTGTTCGGTATATTACCATGTAATCTAGATTATTGACTCTAGTGCAAGTGGGAGACTGTTGGAGATATGCCCAAAAGGCAATAATAAAAGTGATTATTATTATATCTTTGTGTTTATGATGAATGTTTACATCCCATGCTATAATTGTATTATTAGGAAACACTAATGCATGTGTGTTTTGTAAACATATAAGAGTCCCTAGTAAGCCTCTTGTTGAACTAGCTTGTTGATTAATTGATGATCATGGTTTCCTGATCATGGACATTAGGATGTGATTAATAACAAAGGTTATATCATTAGGAGAATGATGTGATGGACACACACCCATAGTAAGCGTAGCATAAGATCAAGTCATTAAAGTTCGTATTGCTATAAGCTTTTAAATGCATAGTAACCTAATCCTTCGACCATGAGGTTGTGTTAATCACCATCACCGGATGGGTACTTTGATGACATCAAACACCGCTTCGTAACTGGGTGGTCATAAAGGTGTCATTGGGTATTCTGAAAGTATGTGTTGAAGCGCATGAACCAAGATTGGGATTTGTCCATCCATATGACGGATAGATATGCTCTGGGCCCTCTCGGCGGAATGTCATCCAGTTAGCTTGCAAGCATGTGACTAGGTCACAAGGGATGACATATCACGGAACGAGTAAAGAGTACTTATCAGTAACGAGGTAGAACTAGGTATGGAGATGCTGACGATCAAACCTCGGATAAGTATAGTATCACGTGACAAAAGGAAATGGTTTCGTATGTAAATGGTTCAATCGATCGCGAAGTCATCGTTGAGTATGTGGGAGCCATTATGGATCTCCAGGTCCCGCTAATGGTTATTGATAGGAGATGTGTCTATGTCATGTCTACATATTCACGAACCGTAGGGTGACACACTTAAGGTTCGAAGTTGTTTTAAGTAGATATGGAATGTGCGTTGGAGACCGAATGTTGTTCGGAGTCTCGGATTGGATTCGGGACATCACGAGGAGATCCGGAATGGTTCGGAGAATAAGATTCATATATAGGGGATCATTTTCTAAGTTAGGAAATGTTCCGGAGTGTTTGTATGGAGATTCTAGAAGGTTTCGGAATGTTCTGGAAGGTTCTAGAGGATTTCTTGGAGTTTGCTTGAAAACCAAGAAAGGGTCAAAGGAAACCTAGTGGGGCAAGACACGGATTCGTGGGGGAGGAGGACTCCTCCCCCCTTCCCACCGCCGGCCATAGGAGGGGAGTCCTACTAGGACTCCCCCTCCCCAGGCGCGCCTCCTCCCCTTAAATAGAAGGGCAGGGGCGCCCCCTCCTACCCCGCTCCCATAACTCCCAATCTCTGCCGCCTCTCTCCTCCACCTTTCTTCTGCACAGGCATAGGAGAAGCCCTGCAGAATTCTCTACTCCACCACCACCACCACCACGCCGTCGTGCTGTTGGGATTCCGTGGAGAAGATCTACTACCTCCGCTGCTCGCTAGAACGCGGAGAGGAAGGTCTGCTACGACTCCGCACGTGTGACCGACTGCGGAAGCGCTGCCGAAACGCGGCGCCGGAAGGATCGTCAACTTGACCGACTTCGGAAGCGCTGCCGGAACGCGACGCCGGAAGGATCGTCCACACGATCTTGAGATCGGCAAGTGATCGACTACATCAACCACGAGATCTAATCTTGTTAACGCTTTCGGATCTACGAGGGTTAGTTCCTATCTATCTCGTTGCTCATGTGTAATAGATTAGATCTTGTCTTTTATCTAGATTAGATCTGGGTTTTGTTCGTTCTTGCGGTAGAATTTTTTTGTTTTCTATGCTACGAACCCATCAGTGGTATCAGAGCCGTATCTATGCGTAGATCTGTTGCACGAGTAAAACACAATGTTTCTGTGGGCGTTGATGCTTTTATTGTCGGTGTCTTAGCGTGTACTTTGCATCTTGCGGCATGGTGGGATGAAGCGGCTCGGGCTAACATTACATGTCATCGCACATGAGACTTGCTCCACGCTTGACGTGCAACTTGCTTTGCACAAGTGGCTTTGCGGGTGTCTGTCTCTCCCACCATAGTTAAGATTTAATTACAATGAGCATCTTGACAACACTTGTATCAACGTTGTGGTCCTTGTTCGTAGGTAAGATCGGTCTTATGCGAAAGCCCCAAACCACGTAAAACATGCAAAGAAAATTAGAGGCGTCTAACTTGTTTTTGCAGGGGTTTTGTGATGTGATATGGCCATCATGTGATTGTGATTGTATTTGATGTATGCAATGATCCTTGTTGTAATATGGCAACCGGCAGGAGCCTAATGGTTGTCTTTAATTCTGTTAAGACCTGCGTGTCTATTCATCTTGTAATAGCTTTATTCCAAGTAGTTGTAATAGTTGTTGGTGATGATGAACAACCATGAAGCGGCGCCACTGACCTTGACGCAATGCTGGTGATGATGGAGATCATGTTCGTGCTTTGGAGATGAAGATCAAAGGCGCAAGAAGAAAAGGCCATATCATATCACACTAATTATGAATTGCCCGTGATGTTAATCCTTTATGCATCTTGTATTGCTTAGATCGCGACGGTAGCATTATAAGATGATCCCTCTCACTAAATATCAAGTAATAAAGTGTTCACCCTTAGTTGGCACCGTTGCTAAGACTCGTCGTTTCGAAGCATCTCGTGATGATCGGATGTGATAGATTCTACGTGTGCATACAACGGGTGCAAGCCAGATTTGCACATGCGGAAACTAAGGTTATCTTGACGAGCCTAGCATGTACAGACATGGTCTCGGAACACGGAATACCGAAAGGTAGAGCATGAGTCATATAAATGATATGATGAACATGAAGATTGTTCGCCGATGAAACTACATCTTCTCTCGTGAAGATTGGACTTGGTGTAGTGGATTTGGTTCGTGTAATCACTAAGACAATGTGAGGGATGTTGTTTTGAGTGGGAGTTCACCTAGTTAGTTTAATAATTAAATTTGAACTCAATTTGTCATAAACTTAGTCTAAACTACTTGCAAATTATTGTAGATTATGGCGACCCCCTCCATCAATTTCAATGCGTTCCTAGAGAAAGAAAAGCTTAAGAACAATGGAAGCAATTTCACGGACTGGTTCCGTGGACTAAAGATCGTCCTTAGGGCTGGTCAGTTGACCTATGTGCTCGATGCACCGCTGGGTGACCCACCTGCAGATAATGCCACTGATGACGAAAAGAATGTTTTCGCCACTCGGAAAAATCATTACTCCACAGTTCAGTGTGCCATCCTGTACGGTTTAGAATTGGAGCTCCAGAAGCGTTTTGAGCACCACGACCCGTTCGAGATCATTAAGGAGCTCAGGCTAATTTTTGAGACTCGCGCGGCCATGGAGAGCTATGAGGCCTCCGAAAAATTCTTTAACTGTAAGATGGAAGAGGGAAGCTCCGTTAGCGAGCACGTGCTCACCATGTCTGGGTACGCTAAGAATCTCCAAGAGTTGGGAATATCGATTCCTAATGAATTGGGGATTCACCGTCTCCTTCAATCACTGCCACCAAGTTACAAGAACTTTGTGATGAACTACAACATGCACTGCATGAACAAGACGTTGCCTGAACTGTCGTCCGTGCTGAAAACTGCTGAAGTGGAGATCAAGAAGGAGCACCAAGTGTTGATGGTCAATAAGACCACCAATTTCAAGAGACGGGGCAAGCCTAAAAACAAGGGCAACTTCAAGAAGGACGGCAAGAAAGCTGCCGCACCTGCTAAGAAGCCCAAGGCTGGTCCTAAGCCTGAAACTGAGTGCTTCTACTGCAAGGGTGCTGGTCACTGGAAGCGTAACTGCCCCAAGTACCTGGCGGATCTGAAGAACGGCAACATCAAGAAGAAAGGTATATTTGATATATGTGTTATAGATGTGTATCTTACTAGTAATCGTAGTAGTGCCTGGGTATTTGATACTTGTTCGGTTGCTCATATTTGTAACTCGAAACAGGAGCTACGGAATAAGCGAAGACTGGCAAGAGACGAGGTGACGATGCGCGTTGGAAATGGCTCCAATATTGATGTGATCGCCGTCGGCACGCTCCCTCTACATCTACCTTCGGGAATAGTTTTAAATTTAAATAATTGTTATTTGGTGCCTGCGTTAAGCATGAACATTATATCTGGATCCTGTTTATTGCAAGACGGTTACTCTTTTAAGTCCTAGAATAAAGGTTGTTCGATTTATATGAGTAATATCTTTTATGGTAATGTACCTGAGATGAATGGTTTATTCTTACTGAATCTCGATAGTAGTGATACACATGTTCACAACATAGATGCTAAACGAATAAAATTGAATGATAATTCTACATACATGTGGCACTGTCGTCTTGGTCACATTGGAGTGATGCGTATGAAGAAACTCCATTCTGATGGACTTCTTGAATCACTTGATTTTGAATCACTTGAAAGATGCGAAGCATGTCTAATGGGAAAAATGACTAAGACTCCATTCTCTGGAATAATGGAGCGAGCTACAGACTTATTGGAAATAATACATACCGATGTGTGCGGTCCAATGAGTGTAGCATCGCGTGGTGGATATCGTTATGTTCTCACTTTCACGGATGACTTGAGTAGATATGGGTATGTCTACTTTATGAAACATAAGTCCAAAACATTCGAGAAGTTTAAGGAATTTCAAAGTGAAGTGGAAAATCATCGTAACAAGAAGATTAAATTTCTGCATTCTGATCGCGGAGGTGAATATCTGAGTTATGAGTTTGGCATGCATTTAAAGAAATGTGGAATACTTTCACAGTTGACACCGCCGGGAACACCACAGCGTAATGGTGTGTCCGAACGTCGTAATCGAACTCTCTTAGATATGGTTCAGTCTATGATGTCTCTTACAGATTTACCGTTATCATTTTGGGGCTATGCATTAGAGACAGCCGCATTCACTTTAAATAGGGCACCATCTAAATCCGTTGAAACGACACCGTACGAATTGTGGTTTGGTAAGAAACCTAAGTTGTCGTTCCTTAAAGTTTGGGGTTGCGAGGCATATGTAAAGAAGTTACAACCTGATAAGCTAGAACCCAAAGCGGAGAAATGCGTCTTCATAGGATACCCTAAAGAAACAATTGGGTATACCTTCTATCATAGATCCGAAGGCAAAGTTTTCGTTGCAAAGAATGGATCCTTTCTTGAGAAGGAGTTTCTCTCGAAGGAGGTGACTAGAAGGAAAGTAGAACTCGATGAGGTTATTGAACCTTCTCTCGGATTTGAGAGTAGCGCAGCACCGGAAGATGTTTTTGTGCCGCCTGCACCAATTGAAGAGGAAGCTAATGATAATGATCGTGAAACTTCAAACGAAGTTACTGCTGAACCTCGCAGGTCAACGAGGGTTCGTACCACTCCTGATTGGTATGACTCTGCCTTGAACGTCATGTTGGTGGACAACGCTGATGACCCTGCGACGTATGAAGAAGCTATGGTGAGCCCAGATTCCGACAAATGGCTAGAAGCCATGAAATCCGAAATGGGATCCATGTACGAAAACCAAGTGTGGACTTTGGTGGACTTACCGGATGGCCATAAGGCTGTCGAGAACAAATGGATTTTCAAGAGAAAAACAGATGCTGATGGTAATGTTACCGTCTATAAAGCTCGACTTGTCGCGAAAGGGTTCCGACAAATTCAAGGAGTTAACTATGATGAGACTTTCTCACCAGTAGCGAAGCTAAAGTCTGTGAGGATTTTGTTAGCAATTGCTGTATATTTCGATTATGAGATTTGGCAGATGGATGTCAAAACGGCGTTCCTTAATGGTGACATTGAGGAAGAGTTGTATATGGTACAACCCAAGGGTTTTGTCGATCCTAAAGATGCTGACAAGGTATGCAAGCTTCAGCGCTCCATTTATGGACTGAAGCAAGCATCCCAGAGTTGGAATCAACTTTTTGATAAAGTAATCAAAAACTTTGGATTTATACAAACTTATGGAGAAGCTTGTATTTACAAGAAAGTGAGTGGGAGCTCTGTAGCGTTCCTAGTACTATATGTAGATGACATATTGTTGATTGGGAATGATATAGAACTTCTTAATAGCGTCAAAACCTATTTGAATAATAGTTTTTCAATGAAGGATCTTGGCGAAGCGGCATACATTCTAGGCATCAAGATTTATAGAGATAGATCAAGACGCCTAATAGCGCTTTCACAAAGTACATACTTGGACAAAGTTCTAAAAAAGTTTAGAATGGAAGATAGCAAGAAAGGGTTCGTGCCCATGTTGTCAGGTAAGACCTTGAGTAAGACTCAAAGTCCAGCTACGGCAGAAGATAGAGTGAAAATGAATAATATTCCCTATGCCTCGGCCATAGGTTCTATCATGTATGCTATGCTGTGTATAAGACCAGATATAGCACATGCTGTTAGTTTGACTAGCAGATATCAAAGTGATCCTGGAATGGAGCACTAGACAGCGGTCAAGAATATCCTAAAGTACCTAAATAGGACTAAGGATATGGTTCTTTCTTATGGAGGTGATGAACAGCTTGTTGTAAACGGTTACACCGATGCTAGTTGGAACACCGATCCGGATGACTCGAAGTCATAGTCGGGATACGTATTTATTTTGAATGGTGCTGCAGTGAGCTGGAGGAGTGCGAAGCAAAGCGTTGTGGCGAAATCTTCAACTGAATCGGAATACATAGTTGCTTCGGAGGCTGCATAAGGAGCCGTTTGGATGAAGGAATTCATTACTGAACTTGGCGTGGTTCCCAGTGCGTTGCACCCGATGGCCATCTACTGTGACAACACAGGTGCCATAGCTAATGCACAGGAGCCAAGGTCACATAGCAAGCTAAAGCACATCAAGCTACGTTTCCACGCTATTCGCAAGTATGTCCGAGATGGTGACATAAAGATTTGCAAAGTACACACTCATCTGAATGTGGCAGATCCGTTGACTAAACCTCTCCCTAGGGCAAAGCATGACCAACACCAGAACGCCATGGGTGTTCGGTATATTACCATGTAATCTAGATTATTGACTCTAGTGCAAGTGGGAGACTGTTGGAGATATGCCCAAAAGGCAATAATAAAAGTGATTATTATTATATCTTTGTGTTTATGATGAATGTTTACATCCCATGCTATAATTGTATTATTAGGAAACACTAATACATGTGTGTTTTGCAAACATATAAGAGTCCCTAGTAAGCCTCTTGTTGAACTAGCTTGTTGATTAATTGATGATCATGGTTTCTTGATCATGGACATTAGGATGTGATTAATAACAAAGGTTATATCATTAGGAGAATGATGTGATGGACACACACCCATAGTAAGCGTAGCATAAGATCAAGTCATTAAAGTTCGTATTGCTGTAAGCTTTTAAATGCATAGTAACCTAATCCTTCGACCATGAGGTTGTGTTAATCACCATCACCGGATGGGTACTTTGATGACATCAAACACCGCTTCGTAACTGGGTGGTCATAAAGGTGTCATTGGGTATTCTGAAAGTATGTGTTGAAGCGCATGAACCAAGATTGGGATTTGTCCATCCATATGACGGATAGATATGCTCTGGGCCCTCTCGGTGGAATGTCATCCAGTTAGCTTGCAAGCATGTGACTAGGTCACAAGGGATGACATATCACGGAACGAGTAAAGAGTACTTATCAGTAACGAGGTAGAACTAGGTATGGAGATGCTGACGATCAAACCTCGGATAAGTATAGTATCGCGTGACAAAAGGAATTGGTTTCGTATGTAAATGGTTCAATCGATCGCGAAGTCATCATTGAGTATGTGGGAGCCATTATGGATCTCCAGGTCCCGCTAATGGTTATTGATAGGAGATGTGTCTCTGTCATGTCTACATATTCACGAACCGTAGGGTGACACACTTAAGGTTCGAAGTTGTTTTAAGTAGATATGGAATGTGCGTTGGAGACCGAATGTTGTTCGGAGTCTCGGATTGGATTCGGGACATCACGAGGAGATCCGGAATGGTCCGGAGAATAAGATTCATATATAGGGGATCATTTTCTAAGTTAGGAAATGTTTCGGAGTGTTTGTATGGAGATTCTAGAAGGTTTCGGAATGTTCTGGAAGGTTCTAGAGAATTTCTTGGAGTTTGCTTGAAAACCAAGAAAGGGTCAAAGGAAACCTAGTGGGGCAAGACACAGATTCGTGGGGGAGGAGGACTCCTCCCCCCTTCCCACCGCCGGCCATAGGAGGGGAGTCCTACTAGGACTCCCCCTCCCCAGGCGCGCCTCCTCCCCTTAAATAGAAGGGCAGGGGCGCCCCCTCCTACCCCGCTCCCATAACTCCCAATCTCTGCCACCTCTCTCCTCCACCTTTCTTCTGCACAGGCATAGGAGAAGCCCTGCAGAATTCTCTACTCCACCACCACCACCACGTCGTCGTGCTGCTTGGATTCCATGGAGAAGATCTACTACCTCCGCTGCTCGCTGGAACGGATGCGTGGCTAGCGTGACCTGACCAGGTGATCGACCAACCAGCGCCTCCCGCACACACAACTGCACCAGCTCCGGGACTGCCATCAGCCCACCTCTGGACACCCTGGAGTATATCGACCTCGGACCATAGATGGACAGGGTGACGCCGGCGGCGCGGAGATCATCGGTAGCTAGGGCTGGAGCGGCCAGTTTTTTTATTTTTCATGTTTTTAGTGTAATATTTTGTAAATTACGTCCGAACTTCGCCAGTTTACGCGCGAAATGTCTCGGTTTGAAATTCGAAAAAAATGTTGTGGCCATGTTGGCCAAGCGCGGCTGGCCGGACAGCGACCCCAAAGCGACCGTGGCCCGACCCAAACGGAGAAACGGATTGTTTTGGTCACCCGTTTAGTTCGGCCCGGTAGAGATGCCCTAACACTTGAAAGAGAAAAATGATAGTACCATATCACATAATCAAACACATGAATTTCATCCAAAATGACAACAAGATATCACAAAAAGAAAATACACATAAATTTCATCCAATTGATACCATTGCATTTTCTTGAACCACCCTGTCTTCATCGCTACCTGTGGTGGTGGCTGTGGAAGTGGCGGTGAGGTGCCGGGAGGTTCTGGCGATGGCGAGAGGAAGCGCCCTCGACCTGCCCGTGCCCGAGCAGACACATCGGTCACGTAAATTAGGTGCGCCGATGGATCAAGCCGGACGCGTCGATCCGGATGGGTCGTGCCGCTGGAAGACCGCGCACGCCCCGCACGTCCGCGCGGACGCGCCCGACGGATTCGTTCAGACCGGTGGAGATGCCCTTAGTCCTTTTTGTAGTTTATGTGTATTTTCCTTCTGTAAAATCTTGTTGTCATTTTCCTGTAGCTGTACAGTGTTAGCTATGGCAAAATATGGAAGTAAAACTGTGGGTTGGCAAAATCCACGCTGGCTGTTAGGTACAAGGGCAATCGTGGCTATCAGTGTTTGCTTAATTGTGATCATTAGTAGTTGTTCCAGCCAATTACACTCAGAGTTGCTGGTTTGTGCAACGGAAAATTTGATTTGCTGGTTTGGACAAGTTCTGTCCCAAAAATTACTGGTCTTATAAAATATAAGATATTCATTTTGTGAAGCAAATGTATATAAACACATTTTTGTGTATATGTTCATTCCGAATCTACACATTAAAAAGATGTTTAGATATATTCGTTTCATAAAAACTAAAATATCTTATATTACGAAACGGGGAAGTAGTAATTAGCAGCTCCGGTAAATCAGAGATCGCTGGAGCCCAGATTAAATTGCCATAGGCCCGTGTCGAGCACATCACGGAACAGAAAGACAAAACTTCTAAACAATCATGACTCCCACAATGGGCCGTTATCTAGGCATATTGGCTGCTTTATCGATATGTTGGGCTTCGGCATGTATACCACATGGTCTCATGATAAAATTGGGCTTAGGCCCCGCTTGGGAACCCAGTTTTGTTTCTGGCTCCGGTTTGCATCCGGGTGTATTTATACGTGTACAGTTTTTTCCGGCCTAGCATGCACAGTTTTTCAAATCCCATCGCCCAGCATAGTACAAGCATCACCCAGCATAGTACAAGCATCACACAGCATAGTATTCTATTAAAATATATGATGTTTTAGTTTTCACTGCACCCGTAGTTTCCACTGAACATAGTACCCAGCACCCAGCATGCTAATATATGATGTATAAAAACTAAAACAATACACGCCTGCATAGTACAAGCATCACCCAGCATAGTAACCATCACCTAGCACAGTACATCATCAAACTTAGTACACCATACACGAATAATAGAATCAAACTCTCAAATTTCAGTATTAAACGAATAATCTTTAAACATACACTTCTTTCATAAAGCTAAAACATCTTATATTTTAAAACGGAGGAAGTAGGCTTCTAGCTGAGCATCAACAATGTTTTCCAGATGGTAGGTTTCATTAGCTCCCGTCTTTTGAAGCAACGAGGCATATAATCCCAGTTGCGTGAATTGCAATGTAAATATATTTTCTCGGTTTTATGTTTATTAACCTAGCCTAGCTTGTTGGAATCGGCTTACGTCACAGTTAGTCGAGTACTTCTCCACAACATACAACGCGTAGTAGCAAAGCTTTTCCGTACACTCCGGTAAGACCCGCGCGTATAGTATAAGCTGTAGGCGCACGTATAAGGTACTCCCTCCGTTTCAGAATATAAAATGTTTTAGTATTTGAAAAGTGTATATCTAGACCATTTTTAGTGTGTAGATTCACTTCAAAACTATATGAACCTACATTAAAAAGAGTCTACATATACTTTTTTTACAAAACTAAAATATCTTATATTTTAAAACAGAGAGAGTAGCAATCGAGCGAGCGGCTTGATCGATGTTTGCTAGCTATTTCCTGCTTGTTTGATTTCCTATAGCTAGCTATTTCCTCCTAGTTTGCTTTCTTAGCTACTCCCTCCGTTTTAAAATATAAGATATTCATTTCATGAAGCAAATGTATATAAACATATTTTTGTGTATATGCTCATTCTGAATCTACACATTAAAAGATGTTTAGATATATTCGTTTCATAAAAGCTAAAATATCTTATATTACGAAACGGGGAAGTAGTAATTAGCAGCTCCGGTAAATCAGAGATCGCTGGAGCCCAGATTAAATTGCCATAGGCCCGTGTCGAGCACATCACGGAACAGAAAGACAAAACTTCTAAACAATCATGACTCCCACCATGGGCCGTTATCTGGGCATATTGGCTGTTTTATCGATCTGTTGGGCTTCGCGTGTATACCACATGGTCTCATGATAAAATTGGGCTTAGGC
This sequence comes from Avena eriantha, assembly GCA_910589775.1. Classification (NCBI taxonomy): domain Eukaryota; kingdom Viridiplantae; phylum Streptophyta; class Magnoliopsida; order Poales; family Poaceae; genus Avena; species Avena eriantha. Next base: position 152,804,517 of record OU342746.1, on the reverse strand, counting down.
CCCGCTTGGGAACCCAGTTTTGTTTCTGGCTCCGGTTTGCATCTGGGTGTATTCATACGTGTACAGTTTTTTCCGGCCCAGCGTGCACAGTTTTTCAAATCCCAGCACCTGCACAGTACAAGCATCACCCAACATAGTATTCTATTAAAATATATGATGTTTTAGTTTCCACTGCACCCGTAGTTTCCACTAAACATAGTACCCAGCACCCAGCATGCTAATATATGATGTATAAAAAACTAAAATAGTACACGCCTGCATAGTACAAGCATCACCCAGCATAGTACCCATCACCTAGCACAGTACAGCATCAAACTTAGTACATCATATACGAATAATTGAATCAAACTCTCAAATTTCAGTATTACACGAATAATTTTTGAACATGCACAATTCAGACTCTCAAACTTCAGTTTTTTCAAATCGACAACAAATAGGTTACTTAACCACTCACCATATTGTGCATGTCAAGCAACTACATCAATATATATGTACTGCCTAGATTTATCACTCACCATATTGTCCATGTCAAGTAACCTAGGACAAACAAACAAAATAACTTGTTCATTTTTTGTTTCTTGTCACTCACCAATGCACAATATAACTTGCCAATATGCCACTCACCATATTGTGCATGTCAAGCAACATCTGTCCCGGTCCCTATAATTGACACTTGGATTTCTACTGAATATAGTTGCCTTGTAATTTAGGGAACTTGGATTTCTACTGAATGTAGTTCCCTATAATTGAAACTTGGATTTCTACAGGGAAATTACAAGGCAGTGTATATAGTAATCTATATTTGAGGGCAGTACATATATATTCGTGTAGGGAAAAAGGAAACATGCTAGATTTGTCTAGATTCACAAGAATGATGAGTGTCTTTTTTGTTGCTTGACATGCACAATATGGTGAGTGGTAAATCTAGGCAGGACATATAATGCCGGAAAAACAAGGAAAACCATTTCCTCATCCTCTTCCTCCTCGGAATCAGTCGTCACCATTTTCAAGTTACTCATTTAATCCTAGGAATGCATTAAAAACAGCACATTAAGAGCAACTAGTGAATTTCACTCCAAGAAAGTTGTGTATCATAGTAACTATGTATCATACAGAACAAGGCTGTGTATCATATAGAACAAGAAAGTTGTGTATTTCATATTTATCATATAGAACAAGAAGGCTGTGTATCATATAGAACAAGAAAGTTATGTATAGAACAAGAAAGCTATTTATAATTAAATTACCTCAACTGTTCTGAACATATCTATTTATAATTAAATTACCTCAGCTACTTCATGGTTTGGTTCAGTGCTCAGACGATTTACTGAATCAAATCACCAGTTGATCCAGTGGGCGAAATTGATTGTTTGCACTTCATTGTTGTGAGCTGATCTAGTGAATGAAATTAATCAAATTTTTCTCTGTATCCAATCGGTTGTTTACAAAGGTAATTTTTTTACCAATTGCATAGCACAATACATGGTATATGATTTATTTATAGGTGTAGAACTTTGTATAATTTACTCTGATGCCAGCATGACTGAGCAGCTCAGGAAGCAGGTATACTGACTGAAACTCTTGTCGCTGTCTGAGATAGTTGAGCCACTTCCTGTTTGTATACTAGGCCGGTGTACCAGCTCCAAAGGAAGATGCACAGATGACTGGACATGCTTAGCTCTTCACACCAGGAAATCTCAATACGTACTAAAATGCTCTGAAATGGATTGTTCTTTTTGGGTTCAGGGCTTCAGAAAGTGGTTCTCTAGTGGGGCACAGTGAGCTAGGCATGCACTCCAGTCTATGGGCATATGACCACAGGAGAAGGTTTTGATTTGTCTTAACAGCAGCGTGCATCTTCATCTTGAAGGCTATCTGCTATAAGGAGGACAGGACCTTGTGAGCTCAGTTCCTCCCCAAATTCAACCAGGTTGGATCTGGTCTTAGGAGATCTGTAGATGGCTAATTCGTTCGTCCTCAACACCGGTGCGACGATCCCTTCGGTTGGCCTGGGCACATGGCAGATTTCACCCGGTGTTGTTGAAGGAGCTATCTTCGCTGCTATCAAGGTCTTGTCATTTCTGGTTGCTGTTTGGTCGCGGTAGTCTTGTCCTGTCGCTGGTGCTCAGAGATTTGGCGAGGGAGGCAGCGAGGAAGTCGCTGGTGCTCCTGAAGAACGGCGGCAAGTCGAGCGACAAGCCGGTGCCCAAGAAGGCGACCAAGATCCTCGTCGCCGGGAGCCACGCAGACAACCTGGGCTACCAGTGCGGCGGCTGGACGATCGGGTACAACGAGACGACAGACCCTGAGGTTAAGGTCCTGGTAGAGAGTTACCTTGCGCCGCCGGACGGGCTGGAGGTGGACACCTTGCGCCGCCGCCGGACGGGATAGGTAGCTTCTGCCGCAGCCCCGCCGGTCGCCGCCCCGCGCAGACCTTGCGCCGTCCCGCCGGTCGCCGCCCCACCAATCGCCGCCCGGCCAATCGCCGTCCCCCCCGTCTGTCGCTAGGGTTGGGTCGTGTCTCCTCTGTCGGGTTGGGAAGGAACCGAGCTCCGCACATTCGTGACGTTTTCGCCTGTAAACGGGCCGGAAACGATTCGGAGGGGGAAAAATACAGCCAAACAAGTGTCAATACTGGTATCGGGCCGTGATTTAATGGGCTCCGACTAAAACGGCCGTTTCGGGCTAAAATACGGTAAAACAAGCGGGGCCTATTTGTTAATTAAGGGGTACAAACTTCGGCCACCACGGCGACTGCGAGCATGATTTCCGGCGAAGATGGTGTTGAGGCGGCACCGCAAGGAAGACCCGGTGTGCAGGTTTGGCGACAACAAAGCTCGACCTCCGTCCTCCGACAGCAAAGTTCACTTAGAGGAAAGCGCTCGGTCTATAACAATTGAAATAGATAGCCATATTGACTGTCTCGTCTTAGAATTTTCCTGGCAAACCTTTACTCTCCATCATGCTGCATGCCATGGTCACCACGATTTTATATTCACCCACCCCCCCGAACCGTGTGTAGGGCCTTTCTCTTCGCCCTCGCTTCGGCTTCTCCGGTATCCTTGATCTTATAAAATTCTTGTTAAGATTGATCCTTACTTTTCAGCAACACAATCCACATGTATTGACTGTGATCATCCACCACGAGCATGAAGTATTTGTTACCAGATGAGGTTAGGGGTAAAATTGGACCGCATAGACACCATGAATGTGTTCCGAAGCTTCATGTGGGAATGGTGCTCTCTGTTGCTTCCCCATGAGAACTCCATCACATATCAGATCCCGCTGATCCAAGTCAAGGATGTAGAGTCTGTTCTTCGATCTTCTCACCTTCGTGATAAGTTTCCTTTGACGATCATATCGCCATAGATCGTCATCCTCGAGCACAATCTTGCATCCACCCTTCGCAAATATGACCAGAACTAATGATATTTACCTTTAGCTCGGAACATAGTAGAAATCAGTGAGTACCTAGCGACTGCCATTCTGCAAATCTAATAGGACGGTGTATTGCCCTGCGATGCCGACCGTCGACCCGTCACCGAGTAGAGCGGTACCTCACACCGAGAGATTTAATTCAGAGAATTGGTCCTTGTCGCCGGTGATGTGATTCCTTGCTCTCGTGTCGAGGTACCAGATGTTGCCACCCGTCTTCATCCTCCACTTGTCATGAAGTAAAACCTTCTCTTCCACGAGCCTCATAATCTCCTTAGCCCGTGCCGGAGGAGGTACCTCCGCCTCGTCCTTCAGCTCGCACGCCTCGAGCATCAACATCATAGGTCCATCATCTCCTTCTTGGTCCATGAGAGCCCTTTCCTTCTCTTTTGGTGGTTTCCGGCAATCATATTTGAAGTGACCGAGATCGCCAAAGTTATGACACCTTACTTTCTTTATGTCACATTTCCTCCACGGCGGGGCGTCATCTTCATCCTCCTCCCTGCGATGTACTTTTTCGCACGGCGCTGCTTCTCCTTCTTTTTCCCGCGGCTCGTGGACCCTCCTTGCGATTCTTTTGAAAGTGTCATCCACTGCTGCTTCACGAGCATCAAGTGCTCAACCTCTTCTAGATCACCGAAACTGATCCGAATTTTCTCGTCGATGTAACGTCTGCATGTAGCGCGTCGGGGTAGCATGAAGGAACCTTCTAACGTTCTTGACCTCGTCCAATCTCGTAACAAAACGGTAGGCAAACTGATCGACCGTCTCTCTTTCCTCCATCTTCATGTCCTCGTAGCTTTTCATCAAGGTTTGAAGATGCTCTTCCTTCACGCGGGCATGATCTTGGTACAAGATCTTAATCGTCTCCTACATGGCATTGCTATGATATGACTAAGATATAATCATTGTACGTTCCCTCAGGAGGGCGGCACCGAGGAACGTTTGATTTTCGACGATTTTAATAAAAAAACCATAAAATTCAAACGCCATTAGTTCAAAGTTCCCGTAAAATGTTCGTTGCGATCGATCGCTGACCAAATAATAATATCACCGCACGAATTGTTGACAAGATATTGTATACACGCATGTACTATGTATATTTACATACGGCCCCCTCCTCTTTTGTATAGTCGAGGACCCTTTCTCCCCTCCCGCCGCCATCGTCGGCCCTCCCCCAATCCACTGCCGCCTCACCACCTCTCCATCCTCCTCCGCCACCACCACATCTGAGGAGGACGCGACCCAGTACCTCTCCGCCCTCTTCTCTGATGAATCAACCAACGTCGTGTATGGTTTGGGGTCTAGAGGTGTTCCACCGTCCGCCGTCGAATCTGCTGCTCTATCCTAAGGATATGTGCTATAGCGGTTCCCAGCGGCGCCGCTCGATTACTTTCCTCCCTCCTCCTTTCTTTTTTTTGCGGGTAAGGTCCTTCCTCCTTTCGGCAAAGCTAGGATCAGGGATGGAGACAGGGGGACGACCGAGGCCGAGATCCCACCCCCAGGATCCGATTTTTCCTCAGCAGCTTGTCAGGCCCATGGAATGAGTAGAGACTAATGATAAGTTTTGTGACACTCCATGAATCCCTAGTAAATTCCTCAACAATGGATTGGACGTCTCCAATTACTAGAATAATATCATGAATAGAACAATGTAAACAGAAAGCACAAACATATTAATTAACAAGAACACACCACACTTCAATTACTCAAATCATCATAACATTAATAAAAGGGGGTTCAAGCCATGTTACAACCCATCATGAAGATCATGATGGGGAAGGATGAAGGAGTAGCGGTGATTGAGATGGTGATGACGGCAAGGTGATGGTGGCGTCGGCGTGGTGATGGCGGCGTCCTCCTTCTCCTCCTCTTCTTGCTTGGATGGCTTGATGGTGTTGATGGATATCTTGGTGGAGCTGTAGAGGCTATGGAGGCGGCACGGTGGCAGGGCGCCGCCGTGGAGGCGGTAGATGGGATCTAGATCTTGTATATGGTGTATTGTGCCTTCCTTGGGGCCCTCCCTCCTTTATATAGGCCTTGGGGGTGCCCTAGGGTCTCCCAATACCGTCATATGACTTAGGAAAGATTCTGGAGCTTTCTGGGACAAAATCCCGTCATTTTCGACCCTTTTTATAACTATACGGGCGCAACTATACTGCCAAAATTATTGCTCCGGTCGTAGAGTTGCTCGTTAAATTTTCTGTATGCTTTAGTATTTTGGCCGCTATTTCTTTATACGAACTCCGTTTTGGGTGTTCTTGGGCTCGTTGAGTTTGTATCGTCGAGGGCTATAACCCTATGGTGTCAGATATTTATTTTGAGAAGTTGAAAAAAATTCACTTTTCCAACACTTCAAATGGCTAAGTATGGTCCCTGCAGCTCCTCCATACTATGCTCTCTTGGTTCCTTTTGCCTTTGTTTTGTCCATAATCATCATCAACACCTACACACATGTCAAAGACAAGGAAGAGGGATAAAATTCTACCTAAACTACTAAATGTTCAAAGCTCATATTGAATTTAACAAAAACAAGTAATCATGCATATCAGGCATAGAAATAGTTAGATGGAGCATGATATGATAGGCAAATGACACAATTTATATTGATAAAAAAGTGTTGTATCTCACAGCCATCAGGCAGCCAGTCGAGCGTCTCCCCGATGAACTACACGCCATCCTCACATGCCATGTTCCAGGATACCAGTGCTCAAGCCATGCCGAGCACAAGGTTCTCTCCTTTCCCGGAATACGACGGTGACTAGCTAGGCGGCTTCAACCCCATCATTGTCTTCCCTGGGATGTCGCCGCTGCTTCACCATGGACCTATGCCATTCTCCCCAAGCCTCATTTCTTTCTCGGCGAACCACTTCGGTGCCTGCACCACCAACGCTGGTAGCCTGTCCAACGGAATACCGAGAGACTCTGTCATGCATGACATGATCGCGTCTGGTTCAACCGCCATCGCTTTAGCTCTAGGGTACTTCACCTAGGAGGAAGCTCGCACAGCCACTGAGAATGGCCTGTACACGCAAGTTTTCGGCGACAATGAAGACAAATATGAAGATGAAGCTGACCAGGAAGAGAAAGAAGAGGTCGAGGATGAGGTCAACCTGGAGGAGGTGTCGACGAGCTGCAAGGGGAGGAAGAAGGGAACATCAGCACCGTCGGGCAATGTCCGCATCAAGTAGGCGGCGAAGGAAGATGAGTGTCTCGCCAAAGCTTGGAAGACCGTCTCCATCGACCCGATCATTGACGCAAATCAAAACTCCGAGACCTATTAAACACAAACTTTGCGATTCTCAATTCAATAAGATTCACATGGAGCACGGTGACAAGACCATGAACACCCATTCGGGACTCATCCAACAAGCTTGCAACAAATGACATGGGATACAAGAGGAGATCGAGACTCACTCGGAGAGTTGCGTCGATTTCGAATGCAAGATAAACTCCCCACCTGCCTTGTCGACTTCTTTCGCCCAAGTTTACCACAACCTATGCCTAGTCTCGCCTCTCTGTTTACGGATGAACCAGGCATTTGGTATCTACCGCGACGAAAACAATGGGCGGGATTTCAAGTTCCTTCACGTATTCACGAGGATCTCGGGGTGCCATAAGTGGAGGAATGTGTGCACATCCCTCACCAAAGGAAAGGACGTCGTCTAAAACCTGGAGGATCTAGCACTCCCAGTGGCCGAAGGTCATTGGAGCTTGGCTAGAAGAATCCCAAGGAGCTCAAGGCCAAGGGTCCGGCCGACGAAAGGCTTCAAGCCTCGATTGACAAATTAATAGCCAACAACAAGACCCACGCCATGCAGTGGGACGAGAAGTTCAATGAGAGGTGGAGGGTAATGTTGCAGAACCAAGGCGACAAGATCGACCTCCTTAAGGTCAACATCGTGGCGAAGAAGAGGAACACTAATCTGGCGTTCTTGATAGGGAGAACACGATGGTGATGGATGACCTGGTACATGGTTGAGTGCAACGCCATCCTAAGCAGCCTACCGACATCGTCCACCGCAACACCCATGATGGCCCAAAATATATCGAGCTCATTGGGGAACCCCAAGAGGATGGTATGATGAGCACAACAACAAGTTTTCCCTCAGTTATGAAACCAAGGTTATCAAACCAGTAGGAGCAAGGAAACACCTCCAAGCTGTTGTTGCCAACTTGGAATCATGCACAACACAACCACAGAACTTTGCCCCAACTTACAGTGAGGTTGTCAATCTCACCGATTTTGCTGAAAACAAAGGATTAAACGTATTGTGTGGAAGAAAGTAAAAGCTTGCAAAAACTAAACAGAAAATAGTAAACAGTTGTAGATTGATGATAAAAGAAAGGACCGGGGATCCATAGTTCACCAGTGGTGGTTCTCCTTAAGATAGATGACATGTTGGGTGAACAAATTACAGCGAGGCAATTGACAAACATCGAGAAACCATACAAGCATATACTAATCATCTTGACTCCTTTGAGATTTGATTGGGCATTACAACATTATACATAGACCGTAATCCAACTGCATCTATGACTAATAATCCACCTTCAGGTTATCATCCGAACCCCCTCCAGTATTAAGTTGCAAGCAACATATAATTGCATTACACATTGTGTGTAAAGTAAACAATACGATTGTTCTATGAACAAAGGATTGTTGTTTTCTCCCTAGTAGCAACAACACATCTAGTACCTTAGAGATTTCTGTCACATCCCCAGATTACTAGAGGCATGAACCCACTATCGAGCATAAATACTAACTCTTGGAGTTGCTAGCATCTACTTGGCCAAGATAGCTACTAAAAACAAAAAACATGCAAGATCACAAATAACAAAGACATGGTAGAATCAATAATCAATCTGAAATAGCATCTCAACATCCATCGGATCCTCGCAAACACAACATGTAGGATTACAAATAGGATCTTGATCATGAACGGAGCTCACAAGATCTAAACATGGTAGCACAAAGGAGAAGAACCAACCATCTAGCTACTACATGGACCCGTAGTCCAAGGATGAACTACTCACGCATCACATAGGAGGCTTGCATGGTGATGAAGAAGGCCTCCAGGGTGAATTCTCCCCTCCGCCAGGGTGCCGAAAAGAGCTTCAGATCCCTCCCGATCTTGGGATGGATATGATGGCGGCTACAGACTCTTTTGTGGAATTTTGATCAGGTATTTAGGGTTTCTGTATCGGAGGCGATATATAGGCAAAAGGGGAGGCCGAGGGGGTGCCCTAGGCGGCCACAACACCCCCTGGCGTGGACCAGGCCTGGCCGCGCAGCCAGGTGGTGTGGTGGCCCTCTGGCCCCTCTCCGTCTCGTATTCTGGTTTTGTGTCCCCCTCGGTGAAAAACTGACTTTGGCTTTTGTCCCGTCCAATTCCGAGAATATTCATTTTCTGACTTTCCTAGAACCAAAAACAGCAGAAAACAGGCAACTGGCACTGTGGCATCTTGTTAATAGGTTAGTCCAAGAAAGTATATAAAAAGTACTCCAAAGTGTGGACAAAACATAAGAAAGTAGATAAAAACCAAGCATGGAACATAAAAAATTATGGATACGTTAGCAACGTATCAAGATCCCCAAGCTTAACTCCTACTCGTCCTCGAGTAGGTAAGTGATAAAAAGAAAGAATAATTTTTGAGGTGACATGCACAATCATAAACTTGATCAAAGTATTTGTAAAACATTGATAACTGGGATCATAATACTTCAACATAACATGAAAGATAAAGTTCTAACAATAAGACATAGCAACTATGTTGCAACATGAAAAGGCACAAACAAAAGATTCATGAATAACAATGCTTTGCAAGACGTTTGTTTGTTTCACATAAAGAAAACATAGCGCAGTGGCATTCATCTTGTCCCTCATAGAGTAGCAAACATAAATGCATAGGACACCTTCAAAGTTCATAAGAGTGACTAGATACAAATAGTTTAAGGACACGCAATATCAAAGTAATGCATCAATCAACAAGTCTTGGGACAATGCACATAGAACTAAGAATGGCCAATATGCTCTCAAAATAGGTGCATAAAGATAGAAGGTGGAGACTCAACATAAAAGTAAAAGAAAGATCTTCATAGAAGGAAGTAGGGATTCAAGTTTCATAAAGAGCTTCCAAAAATTATGGTACTCATTAGCTTTAAGCTCTCATTGCCCCTATCATAAGCATCTTTACGTGATTAAGGTTAAAGTGACACAACTAAGAGATATGCTTGACAAGTTATAAGTTGAAATATCATGCCCCTTAATTATGAGTATCGAACCTCATGCTACTCAACTTCAGTCACAAGTAAGCTCTTGTCATTGTAAGTACATATGTATCATAGAGAACTGCCAACAGGGTACCCCTTGCACATGATACAGGAGCTATCCCATAATCAAAATGACAAGGCAAGCAGACAATGAGCATCTCAGTGATCTTTTTATTTGCTATTTGCATAAGTTTTTATTGAGGATGCTTCATAGAGTGCTCATTATGGTTATCCTGCAAGTTTCCACCATGATTAGGCATGGCTTAGGCTAGAGGCCCAGGCGTTTCTCTAACACACATACACACTCCATGATCTTACAAGTTCCCCTTTTATTTCACACCGTCGGGATCCATGAGCAAAAGAACATGATATCAACGGGGTACAATGTACAAGTGCAATGTTGAAAGCGTTACCCATGATACATGGTTCTGCTAACTTCAACTTATAAAGCGCAAGCATATACGCAACAAAGATGGACGCAGTGGTTCGGGTTTATTAAATGCAAGAAAGTAAAGTGTGCCATCAAGTTCATGAGAGCTTTAATCACTAATTTTCACATAACAAGTTTAATTCAGAAGGTAGATAAAAACATGAATATACTTAGAATAACAAATGATAATAGGTAGGTATGGTGGAATCTTTAGAATAAACTTGGTTTTAGGAGTTGGATGCATGAGTGGAACTCACACTTGGTTATGGAGGCTAGCAAAAGACTGGGAGTGACCAACTAAGAGAGCAATAATGGCCATAATCATGCAAAGCGACAAAACATCATTAATTAAAGCATAAAGTGATATTACAAGTCGAAAACTAAAGGATCATGAAGGCTTATGGTGACTTGAGATAGTCATAACATGGTGTGACCATGCGCCAAGTCAACTCAAATAAAGCATCAAAGGAGAATACCACAATAGTATGCTTTAATATGCTAAAACAACGCATGATTCTTCTAAGGCACATTAAGAAATCTCAATTGTTTATAACATGTCATGATACAACAACGATCACTAAGCATAAAGCCAAAACAATATCAAGCATGGCATGACAAAGCATGGGCCACAGTAAAAAACAAGCTCTCTTTACCACTTAACCATGAACTTTCCTACTCTTTTCCAATCCAAACCAAGCTATTTGAAAACCAATGTATGAAAGAGGGGGTCCAACCAATTTATTCAGCAAACTAATAAAACCAAGCAAATGAAAATACAAAACAAAAAACGAAGACGCTCCAAGAACAACACAACTGTGCATGAAACCATAAAAATGAAGTGTTTGTAAGAAACCTGAGATTTTTATTGATGAAGAAGGGGATGCCTTGGGCATCCCCAAGATTTGACGCTTGTACCTCTTGAATAATTCTTGGGGTGACACCGGGTGCCATCCCCAAGATTGAGGTTTAGTCCATTCTTCATCTCATTACATCATTCTCTCCATACACCTAAAATTTTTCCTTCATATAAAACTTCACACAATCTTTATTAGCAACATTAGTGCACTAAAGATAATAAGTCTTTAGGTTCAGTTTCAACACCAATAAAACTTCCATTAAAACACAAGCTACTGAAGCAGTTCCCTCAAAAAGCTCAATTCCCCAAAGAGAACTCAAAAAGGAACCAACAAGAAGAAAATGCAAATAATGGCAGAAATCTGTCAAAACAGACCAGCGGGTAAAAACCAATTTTTTTCGAAGACCTTCTGTTGCTCAAATTGAAAAGTGTTGAACTAACGAAAGTTAGATAACAACCTGGGGCAGAAGCACAAACATTCACGCCTCAAAACGACGTAAAGAGATTTTACACAAATTTTTACGGTGAAACACAAAAATCTGTTTCGGCACAGCAACTTTTCCAATCATTACTTCTCTCTCATTAGAGGTTACTCTTGGCACAAAAAGCAAATAAAAAGGATAAGGAGTGATTATTACAGAGGTAATAACTTCCAAGACTCATCTAAAACTTTTGGGTTATCTCCCAATAAGTACTTTTCTTTAACGCCTTTAAGTTCGGCATAAGAAGCAAGAAAAAGAATCAAGTGTTCTCAAATGACATTAAGAGCAAATTTTTTTTTCATAGGAGAGGCGAAAGAAATCTTTTATCTCTTCTTAGGGAAGTGTTCTATAGCTTTTTTGAGAGGGAGTTGATATTTAATGGTGCATTCTTTCATATCAATAATGGCACCAACAGTTCTAAGAAAAGGTCTTCCCAAAGTAATAGGACAAGAAGCATTGCATTCAGCATCGAAAACATAGAAATCAACGGGGACATAGGCATTGTTAACCATAATAAGAACATCATTAATACTCCCCATGAGTTTCTTTTTAGCATTATCATAGTGGGACATTCAAATAACAATCTTCCAATGGTAGCAAATCAAACATATCATAAATCCTTCTAGGCATAATAGAAACACTACTATCAAGATCACATAAAGCTTTAAAATCAAAATCATTCACTTTCATATTGATGATGGGTTCCCAACCATCTTCTTGTTTCATAGGAATAGAAGCTTTATGTTTCATCTTTTCTTCTTTAATTTTATGAGAGCATCAGTAATGTGTTTTGTAAAGGCCATATTCATAGCACTAGCATTAGGACTTTTAGCAGGCTTTTGTAGGAACTTAATTACTTCAGAGATATTGCAATCATCAAGATCAAAATCATAATTATCATCTAAAGTAGTAGAGCTATTACTAGCTTCAACACTAGTGGTAGTGATAGTATAAACACTAATGTTTCTAGCAATTTCATCTTCTCTTTCCCACTTAGCATGCAATTCAGCTAATAGTCTAACATTTTCATCAATTCTAACTTGTATGGCATTAGTAACAACAAAGGTATTATCAATAGTTTCAGGTTTATCAGCCATTTTATTAATCAAAGAGGATTGCGCTTCAGACGAAGATGATATATTTCTTTCAGCATTAGAAAGTTTAAATTGCAAACTAGGGATTTCCCTACTTAAACTCTCAAGTTGATGACTAATATTCTTCAAAATAGTAGATTGTTCCTCCATAGTTTTAGTAAATAATTTATTTTGTTCATATTGCATTTGCATGAAGTTTTTAGTGGCTCTTTCAACTTCTAAAATTCTTCCTTCACTAGGTATTGCAGGTTTGCCATTATAACCATAAGTATTATTAGGAGGGTAGGGCCTATAATTGTTATTACCATAAGCATTGTTGCCAAAATTATTATTTCTTATAAAGATCACATCAACTTGCTCTTCTTGAGCAACCAAAGAGGCTAAGGGAACATGATTTGGATCAATATGAGCTTTTCCATTAACAAGCATAGACATAATAACATCAATTTTATCACTCAAGGAGGAGGTTTCTTCAATAGAATTTACCTTCTTACCTTGTGGAGCTCTTTCAGTGTGCCATTCAGAATAGTTAACCATCATATTATCCAGAAGCTTTGTTGTAGCACCCAAAGTAATGGTCATAAAGGTACCTCCAGCGGCAGAATCCAATAGATTTCTTAAAGAATAGTTCAATCCTGCATAAAAGGTTTGGATAATCATCCAAGCAGTCAGTCCATGAGTGGGACAATTCTTTACCAAAGATTTCATTCTTTCCCAAGATTGAGCAACATGTTCATTATCAGATTGTTTAAATTTTATTATTTCACTTCTCATAGATATAATCTTAGCAGCATGATAGTATTTTCCAATGAAAGCATCTTTGCATTTAGTCCAAGAATCAATACTATTTCTAGCTAGGGATTGCAACCATTCTTTAGCTTTTTCTCTCAAAGAGAAAGGAAACAATTTAAGCTTAATAATCTCTCCATATATATCCCTATGCTTTTGCATATCACAAAGTTCAACAGAGTTATTTAGATGAGAAGCAACATCTTCATTACCAATTCTAGAAAATTGTTCTCTCATAACAAGATTGAGTAAAGCAGGTTTTATTTCAAAGAAAGTAGCTTCAGGAACAGGTGGAGCAATAGGTGTGCACATGAAATCATTGTTATTGATGCTAGTGAAGTCACACAACTTAGTATTTTCAAGAGTAGTAATTTTTTGTGTTTTTAATAAAGAAAGCAAACTAGTAAAACTATTTTTTGTGTGTTTTTGATAAAGAAACAAGCAAACAAAGCAAAAATAAACTAAGCAAAACAAAAACAACAAAGTAAAGAGATTGGTTATGAGGGACTCCCCTTGTGAAGATGTTCTTGACTCCCCGGCAACGGCGCCAGAAAAATAGCTTTATGGCCCAAAATATATCGAGCTCGTTGGGGAACCCCAAGAGGAAGGTATGATGAGCACAATAATAAGTTTTCCCTCAGTTATGAAACCAAGGTTATCGAACCAGTAGGAGCAAGGAAACACCTCCAAGGTATTGTTGCCAACTTGGAATCCTGCACAACACAACCACAAAACTTTGCCCCTAACTTACAGTGAGGTTTTCAATCTCACCAGTTTTGCTGAAAACAAAGGATTAAACGTATTATGTGGAAGAAAGTAAAAGCTTGTAAAAGGTAAACAAAAAACAGTAAACAGTTGTAGATTGATGATAAAAGAAAGGACTGGGGTCCATACTTCACTAGTGGTGGTTCTCCTTAAGATAGATGACATGTTGGGTGAATAAATTACAGCGAGGTAATTGACAAACATCGAGAAAACATACAAGCATATACTAATCAACTTGACTCCTTTGAGATTTGATTGGGCATTACAATATTATACATAGACCGTAATCCAACTGCATCTATGACTAATAATCCACCTTCAGGTTATCATCCGAACCCCCTCCATTATTAAGTTGCAAGCAACAGATAATTTCATTACGCATTGCGTGTAAAGTAAACAATACGATTGTTTTATGAACAAAGGATTCCTGTTTTCTCCCTAGTAGCAATAGCACATCTAGTACCTTAGAGATTTCTGTCACTTCCCCAGATTACTAGAGGCATGAACCCACTATCGAGCATAAATACTAACTCTTGGAGTTGCTAGAATCTACTTGGACAAGATAGCTACTAAAAACAAAAAGCATGCAAGATCACAAATAACAAAGACATGATAGAATCAATAATCAATCTGAAATAGCATCTCAATATCCATCGGATCCCCGCAAACACAACATGTAGGATTACAAATAGATGATCTTGATCATGAACGGAGCTCACAAGATCTAAACTTGGTAGCACAAAGGAGAAGAACCAACCATCTAGCTACTACATGGACCCGTAGTCCAAGGATGAACTACTCATGCATCACACCGGAGGCTTGCATGGTGATGAAGAAGGCCTCCAGGGTAAATTCCCCCTCCGGTAGGGTGCCAAGAAGAGCTTCGGATCCCTCCCGATCTAGGGATGGATATGACGGCAGCTATAGACTCTTTTGTGGAATATTGATTGGGTACTTAGGATTTCTGTATCGGAGGCGATATATAGGCGAAAGGGGAGGCCAAGGGGGTGCGCTAGGAGGCCACACCACCCCCTAGCACGGGCCAGGCCTGGCCGCGCGGCTAGGTGGTGTGGCGGCCCTCTGGCCCCTCTCCATCTCGTATTATGTCTCCATGTCCCCCTCGGTGAAAAACTGACTTTGGCTTTTGTCCCGTCCAATTACGAGAATATTTATTTTCTGACTTTCCTAGAATCAAAAACAGCAGAAAACAGGCAACTGACACTGTGGCATCTTGTTAATAGGTTAGTCCAAGAAAGTATATAAAAAGTACTCCAAAGTGTGGACAAAACATAAAAAAGTAGATAAAAACCAAGCATGGAACATCAAAAATTATGGATACGTTAGCAACGTATCAACCCACGCCGATGTCGGCGTCGAGCTCTACCCCAACCTCCTCTTCTGCATCCCAGCCGCGCTCCACGCCTCAGACATCACCGAGTCCTTCCTCCACCGTCGAGGAGGCTACGTCCGATCCCTGCTCCTATATGTAGTTTGATCGCCGAACACTTGGACTTGATTGTATTTATGTTGATGGGAAGAACAAATTCAAAATCTGCTGTTGTTTTCTGATCTCTAGAGGCCGGTCCTTAGGGGGTGACTGGGACTCGGCGCACCCCCAAGCAGAAAGCTTCGTCCATCCGGTGAAAAAAATCGCCGAATTTCGGGCTAGGGGCACAAACGAGTGGAGATGCTCTTAAGCGTTGCATTTCGTAGTGAAACCGACTCCTTTATAACACTAGGTTAACATGCGCGCTTCACCGTGCCGCCTAAAGTCTATTTAGCAGAGTGTGGTAGGTGTGTTTTACTCACGACTGGTAACACATTTTGTTTTGTTTGTGTTACCATAAATTAAATCTATGAGTATGTGTAGGTTGAGTGTTTTATTTGGTAAACAAATGTATCATTTACATGTTGGACATGTCAATCTAAGAGATCTGACCTTAGAAGCAAGAAACAAGCCCTTATTTCATATTGAAGTTCATAAGAAACATAGGGGTACTAGTGTTTTTTCAAGTAAACAAAAAGGTACATGGAGCAAACTTAAAAATAATAATAGATCGAGCAATATACCAAGTTCTATACCACAAGAAATTGCATGTTACATGATCATTGTAAAACACTAATGATGTCAAAATAAGCTAACTTATGAAGATCGTACAGTAATCTTGTTCGACTACCTCAAAATCGATGCTTGCAACTATTTGGATTGCAGAGCTTAAAAGAAAGGCACAACTTTGTATTCAACACTTATTAAGTGGCTGGATTATTAAATGATTAGTTTAGTCAATATAAACAACTAGATTACATATATACTAATTCTATGCAGGAGTTATACTTGATATATACCAAATTATTTAGTGGTTCAAGAAAATTTAAAAGGGAAGGTATGAATGGAAGTTGCCATGAATCTTTACATAAAGAAAGATCTAATATGTAATCAAGTTTGATAATTTATGTACATCAAAATGAAATAGAAGTTATGACATTTCTTGTGGACCCACTAAGTCGATGGAACCCGCTTATTCATTATTCATAGAGCATGCTCCAAGTCAAGGGCACTGATTTTTTTGTTAACTCGTGTAGAAATTGTAGAATAGCATAGAACATCTATCAATTTACACAAACATCTCATGTATTCTCAAGATATGCTAATATATTCACAAGCAAATTTAGTTACAAAGCCTAAAAAGGGTCAAAATTAGCTTATTCTGCTTTGTTTCAGTAATACATACATGTTAATTATTGAAGTGATATGAAACACAACTGTTTCTCGCAAGGCGTGACCATTTCTCACCATGGTAGCCTTCTTCTTTTCAATTACTTTTTCCGCCAAACTTCCCTTATTTTTCTAGTGAAATTGATGAGGATGATGCGACATACTCGCGTAGTCCCGCATATGAGCGTCTCTACCCACGACGTCCCCTCTCTCTCACCCCCACAGTCCCACGTGCTCACCTCCTTCTTTTCTTTCTCACCACCGACAAAGCATGGAAGCAGACGGTTGCGTGAGGTCGGGGGTAATGTTGAATCGGTGTTGGGCAAGTTCGAGGCGGGGAAGGAGAGGCGGCCGACGCTGGATACGGGAGATGTACGGGAGGCGATGCACTCGTGAGTGGAGGGGAGGAGGTGAGAGGGATAGATCGAGAGTGGAGGGATCTTCTCCTCTTCAATTCCTTTTTTCCGTCATTCGTTGATGATTTTTCTAGTCAAAGAAGTGAGGATGATGTGGCATCTTCGCGTAGTCCTGCATAGGAGCGTCTCTACCCGCGTCTCCCCTCTCTCTCACCTCCACCATCTCACACGCTCACCTCCTCCTTATCTTCCTCACCACCGGCAAAGCGTGGCAGAGGACGGGTGCGCGAGGTCGGGGGTGATATTGAATCAGTACTGGGCAGGTTTGAGGTGGGGAAGCAGAGGTGGCCGACGCTGGATGCGGGAGATTGACGGGAGGCGATGGCCTCGTGAGTGGAGGGGGAGGATGGAGCGGATGTGAGAGGGAGAGATCAGAGTGGAGGGGGCGACGCACGTTTCTGGGGGAGACGGAGGAGGAGCTGAGATGGGCGGGATCTCGGGTGGAGGGGAACGAGATTGAGATGGGGATGAGGGTGTGGGTGGAGGTGGGGTGGGGATGGGAGGGACCATCTCGTAATACTTTCTTCAAGATCTGAAACTGCATGGTTGAGATGATTCAGAGTCAAGATCAGACAGCCAGAAATGCGTATGCAGGCAAATGGCCTCAAATGACTCGCTTTTGCTCAGGCTTAAGCTATAATATAATTATACGACGCAATAATCACTAGCGACATTGGTTATTAAATCCCAGATGATACATTCCCATGCAAATGGAACCTCCACCAATCACATACCAAACCATGGTTCCATTTGCCCGCCATATTAGATTACCACCACTCGGGTCGATAACCCATAAGTCATGTTATTATGAAAATAGTTTTTTCTGCCATCCTTTTTGAAATACATGTGATAACAATAGTATATTGAAAATAGTTGATAGAAAATAATCAAAGAACATGATCAAGTATGAACTTTCCTTTTTGACTGGAAGATTATGCGGCCAAGGTCTTCTAATCGATATAAACTCCAGATTCTAAAATAGCATCATTGGTCCGATAAGGACTAATGTTTAAAGAAGCTGTATGGTGTTATGCATAAGTAATGCTATGCATTTTGATAAATCTCAATAAATTCCAATGTTTGAGTATGGGTTGAGTTCAAGTGATTTCTTTTAGAGTTGTTTTCTACACATATACACCTCATTGGTTCAAATACATCAAGGTTTACATTACAGAGTTCATAAGTCATAAAGTGTTCTAAGTCATATCTTTTACTTGGTTGGGATCATGCTCCAAATGGTGCTCCATTGGATGGTAAGACATGGGTATCTTAGGTGTAGGAGTTCACATGATAGGCTTAATGCTGAATGTCGACCTAAATAAGACAAGTGTAATATGAGCTAGTTGGGATCTCTCACTTAAGGCTTATGCATGGGATTTACTTATAAACTAGGTGGACATGTGCGCTTCGTCGTGCCGCCTATAATATATTTGTCAGAGCATGGAAGGTGTGTTGTATTCACTGCTGGTAATATATTTTGTTTTGTTTGTGTTACCATAAATTAAATATATGAGCATGTGTGGGGTTGCGTGTTTTATTTGGTATGAAAATATGTCATGTACGTGTTAGACATGTCTGAAACTGAGAGATCTAACTTTAGATGCAAGAAGTGGACCAGTGTTTCTTCAACTAAACAAAAAGGTACATCGAGCAAATTTCAAGCAAAAACACTCGAGCAATAGACCAAGTTTAGTACCATAAGAAACTGGCATGTTATATGATCAAGGTAAAAACTAATGATGTCAAAGCAAACTAACTTATGAAGATCACACGATAACCTTGTTCAACTGCCTCAAAATCAATGCTTGCAACTATTTGGATTGCAAAGCTCTAAGGGAAGACACAACTTTGTATTCAACACTTATAAGTGGTTGGATCATTAAATGATTAGTTTAGTCAATATAGACAACTAGATAACATATATACTAATTCTATGCAAGAGTTATACTTGATATATTCCAAATTATTCACTAAGTGGCTGGAAATTTCTAGGAATCTTTACATAAAAGAAAGATCTAATATGTAATCAGGTTTGATAATTTATGTATATCAAAGTGAAAAAATAGAAGTTACGACATTTCTTTTGTATCCACTTAGTCAATGGAACCCGCTTTTTCATTAATCATAGAGCATGCTCCAAGTAAAGGGCACTGAAATTTTTGTTAACTCGTGTAGAAATTGTAGAACAACGTAAAAAATATATCAATTTACACAAGCATCTCATTTATTCTCGAGATATGCTAATATACTCAAAAGCAAATTCAATTACAGAGAATAAGAGGGACCAAAATCAGCTTCTTCTCCTTTGTTTCAGAAATACATACATGTTAATTGTTGAAGTCACATTAAACTCGGCCGTTTCTCGCAAGGCGCGACAATTTCACGCATGTTAGTGCTCCACGCTTTTCGTTGAGCGATTCTCCTGGTCGGTTACCGTAGATTCCGGGTTCTGGCCAACCTCTTTGCGATGCGCCATCGCATTCCTCGCGAGTCTTCTCCATTTCAATTCCTTTCTTTTCACCATCCGTCCCTGCTTTTTCCAGTCAAAGCGGTGAGGATGATGCGACATCTTCGTGTAGTCCCGCATATGAGCATCTCTACCCATGTCGTCCCCCCTCTCTCACCCCCACCGTCCCACGCACTCACCTCCTTCTTATCTTCCTCACCACGGGCAAAGCATGGCGGTGGACGGGTGCGCAAGGTCAGGGGTAATGTTGAAGCGGTACTAGCAGGGACGGAGCCAGGAACATAACTCAAGGGGGACAAGATGTGCATGTTATCTATTTGAGGGGGCTGAACTAGCTAAAACACCATGAATTAGGAGCTTCCATGGCTAGTATTCTTAGCAAAATCATGAGTATAGGGGGGCGTAGCCCCTGCTCGTCCCCCCTTGTCTCCGTCCCTGGGTACTAGGCAGGTTCGAGGCAGGGAAGCAGAGGTGGCCGACGCTGGATGCGGGAGCTGGACGGGAGGCGGTGGCATTGTGAGTGGATGGGGCGAAGGGAGCGGAGGTGAGAGGGAGAGCTCGGGAGTGGGGGGCCTTCTCCTTTTCAATTCCTTTTTTCGGCCTTCTGTCCCTGTTTTTTTCAGTCAAAACGGTGAGGATGATGCGACATCTTCACGTAGTCCAGTATAGGAGTGTCTCTACCCATGTGGCCCCTCTCTCTCACCCCCACCGTCCCACGCGTTTATCTCCTCCTTATCTTCCTCACCACCGGCAAAGCGTGGTGGCAGACCGGTGCGCGAGGTCGAGGGCGATGTTGAATTGGTACTGGGTAGGTTCGAGGCGAGGAAGCGAAGACGATCATCGCTGGATGTGGGAGCTGGACGGGAGGCGGTGTCCTCATGAGTGGAGGGGCGGAGGGAGCAGAGGTGAGAGGGAGAGGTTGGAAGCAGAGGGGGTTGTGCAGGTTGCTGGGGGAGTGGAGGAGGGGTTGGGATGGGCGGGAGCTCGGGTGGAGGAGAACGGGATGGAGATGTGATGTGGATAGGGCTAGGGCGGGAGGGACCAGCTCGTAAGACTTCGGTCAACATCTGAAACTGCACGGTTAAGATGACTCAAAGTGAAGATCAGACGGCCAGAAACGCGCGTGCGGACAGATGGTCTCAGATGGCCCGCTTTTGCTCAGACTTAAGCTATAGTGAACACGCCATGAGAAAGGAAAGGGCGCATTGGTAGAACCGGAGGCGCTGTCTGCAAGCTCCGGGAGACGCCTTGCTGCGGGGGTGAGCGACCAAGAAGCAGAGACCAGCGAGTGCAAGTACTTAGCGGCGGAGCTTGACCGTGGGGGAGGATCTGCCCGAGAAAGAGGGTCCCGTGGGGGAGGAGGGGCACCAGGGTGGAGTCCCGGCCGTCGGTGGGATGCCGGAGGCTAGGAACAGTAGACGCGGGGTGCCATCTAAATCATGTACAGCTGCTGCTTTGCCCATGCTAGGGTTTCATGCAAGGGGCCGTGCTAGGTTCGTAGGGGAGGAGATGATGGGCAAGGACAATGTCGGCTTATCAGGTGTCCGACTCACTACAGCCCTATTACTGTAGTCATCTATGCGTTTGTTCACTTGCATGACTGATATGCCTTCATCATCCCGTAAGGGAATAATAAGGAAGTCCAGTTCCACAATTGATATGGGGAGGGGACCCGAAGGGGAGCTCGAGCCAGAAGCAGGCAGAGAGTCGAACTTGTTTCATGTTAATACATTTATAGTATGAAACTAGAAGGACCTAGAGCGCTTTTCTGCGCCCTTTTTTGTTGTGGGCGTTCCTTTTTCACGTCTTATATGCAGTTTCATATGGGTCTAGCACTGGGCGGTGAAACGGGAAGTGGCACGAAGAGAGGACAGCCAAAGCTATAAGAAAGCTCTCTAGATCACCACCCAGAAGGTTGTAATGTGGGAGTACGAACCAATAAACCCCATGGGATCGCTGCGCCGTCAAACTGTTAAAACTATCTACTTTGGTGTATGATAATTGCTATGATAATCAATCGATATAACATATAGCTAAGTACCGTCATAGGGTAAAACTTTATAACACTCCATAATTTGCAAAACGTAAGTAGTACTCCCTCCGTCCCAAAATATAAGGCGCCTAAGGATTGGCTAAAAGTTAAACCTTACTAACTTTGACCAAATATTTAGAAAAAAATATCTACATCTACAATATTGAATGGACATATTAAGAAAATATACTTTATGATGAATCCTTTGATATTAATTTAGTATTATAATTTTTTATATTTTTGTGTATAATCATGGTCAAACTTAAAAAATGTTGACTTTTGACTAATCCTTAGACGCCTTATATTTTGGGACGGAGAGAGTATTTGATTATCCAAATCCATGTTGTGACCAACAATTATGCATAAGTTGGTGACCCAAAAGAGATAGTCAAGAACATGATCTCACTTAAATACCTAACTAACTATGAAAAATGACTCTAAGGCTCGCCTAAACAAGTAGCAAAGTCAGAAGCACCACTCTAAGAGCATCTCCACTCATTGGCCGTTCCCAGGCCTAAATCCAGCGCTATTTTGCGCTGGACGGATGTAACTTTTGGCCTCGGAACGGCCTTTTCCCACTCACGTTCCTAGGCCGAGTCCCCACGTTTGGCCGAAATTTGATCAAACACGGTGAAGTTTGGACGAATATAGGCGATTTTAATTAAACAACAACGAGTTTGTACAATAGTTGGCAAAATTTGGACATATACCCAAACTTTGGTCAAATTAGGATAAACGAAACCTAAAAACAGTAAAAAAAGGGCAATGTCAATGCCGATGCCGATGCCGATGACGCCGCCTCACATGCCGAAGTGGCGGTAGAAGTTGGTGTACTCGGGATCGGCCGTGTCGTCGTCACCGCCATCATCGTTGTCGCCGTTGTCGTCCGAAGTCTCCGGTGGCCGCGAGCTGCCCTGGCCTAGGTCACCGTACCTCCACGGCTGGTAGGAAGGGACGGCGTCATCATCGTCGTCGAGAACGACGAGGGGCACGCCCAGGTAGGCGGGCTCGGGGTGCTATGGGCGGGGTGGGATCGCGGCGCCCTCTGGCGTGACGCTCGGCCTGCTCTTGTAGGCACTACACGCGCAGCGCCTCCTCCTCCTCCTCCTAGTCCGCCCTGAACCAGGCGAGGATATTCGGCTCCGTGGACGGCAACGACGGCGCGGCCTCGCGCAGAGAATGCTCGATCACCGTTTTCATGGCGAAGGAGTCCTCGTCGACGGCGATGCCCTAGTCGGCGGGCTCCAGCTTCGGCTGGCGAACGGGCATCCGCCCGGTCGGCGGCGTCGCGACGCGGGCCTCGTTGATGACGATGCCGTGCGCGCGTGTCCTCTGCGGCGAGGTCCTCGGCGTGTCGGCGTCGCTCTTAGGAGGCCGAAAGACCTCGCCACTGCTGCGCGGCGACTGCGCAGGAGCCGATGCCAAGGAGCACGACGCGGAGGAGGAGGTGGAGCGTTCCGATGTGGGAGGATGAGGACGACTCGGCTTCATCCGCTGACTGGGCGGGTCCACTCGGCGAACGGCTCTTTTCCTGCCGAATTCGCGTCGTCCGGCGTTCCCAACGCGTTCCCGTCGCCCCGAGAACGGCCTGGGAAGGCCGGACGTATTTTGGGCCAAATCCGGATGAAACCGGGGTCTTAGGAACGCGAATGAGCCGAATTTCGGCGCCCGGACCAAAAATACGCCCTGGAACGGCGTGCTGGGAAGCCGGGTGGAGATGCTCTAACACATTTATTTATGATGAAAACAATAAGTAGGTTTCCCTTAAACTTTCAGTCACTATCCGACATCCACAAGATATGTTCACGCCAGTCAAAGACATCCGTCAAAACAAAATTGTAGATATAGTTAAAACCACAAAATCTGCATTTACCACAAAATAATGGTCCTGAACTCTCCCATCCATAAGCAAACTTGACATATGTAGCAGAGTAAGTGGCAGTAAAAAATACACACAAAACATTCTCAGTACTATTTATTTCTGGTCCATTACGGTTCCAACCTTCGAGGTTTTGACATGTGATCAGTTTCAACATTTCCTTTCCTATAAGAAAGCTAAGAAAATTTGAAATGAGCATATAAATCATGTATGCTCATCATACCACCGGCATTGTCAGATTCGTTTTAGCATATAATTCAACATCCGTCATCCACCTCATGTGTAGGAGATTCAATATGAGAAAGTGATGGTAAATATGGACATCATTGCAAGGATAAGAATTCCTCAATAAAACAGACCCACTAAGAAAACCCTAGATGCTTCATTTGTACGGCTTATATCACTAAAACATATTGAAGTAAACTAACATAATATAATTTATATATAGCCTTCTATTGTTCATTGATAAGAATATAAGACAATCTTTTTTTCTTGCAGCTGAATTTGGTACGGGTACCGAGAGTTTTCTTTAAATTTAGGATCTCAAATTACCGATTTCGTTGAGGTGAAACTACAACTCACATGGTTTGCTACAACCATCCAGCTTCAGGACCCCATTTAGGATAGCCACAACACACATGGTTTGTTACAAAGCATAGCTCTCGCATATCCATACATCAAATCAAAGATCTTTCATATTCATCATACGGTTATAAAAATGATCATATATATGTTCTATCGGTCACCTCCTATATAATCAACATGCTAGGATCAGCCTAGGATGTAAGGATAGCACATTGGAGCTGCACAAAAAAAGAGAAAACATACCCTTGTATTCTATGCAAAATAAACCCTCTTTGCACTTCGTGTTCTACAACATTTGTCTTTGAGCAATGTCTAAATCCGATGGGGAGGAGAACTTCTTAATATGGATTTTTGTGTGTGTGTGTGCGTGCGTGCGTGCGTGCGTGCGTGCGTGTGTGTGTGTGTGTGTGTCAACTAAATCAGATAAGTCAACTAAAATTGAAAACCATGGCGGTCAAAACCACTCGAAGGAAACCCAAGTTGCTTAATAAAATCAATTTGTTTAGTCCCATGTGTACTGAAATAGCGTTACCAATATAGCAAAGTTACATAGGAGCTTTTGCATTTCCTGAAACAAGCACCATTTGTCATCCTAAGCAAAGAGGATTCTCAAGTGCACTGAACAAATACAAATAAATAGATAACTTTTGTGTAGATCATATCTTATGAAGTTTGAACCTCCAGAAAAGTTAGAATATGTCCTAAAATGACATTAAATAACTCCAGGTTTGGAACAATTTCATTAAGCCTCTCTATACACTACACTATCTTCATAAATGATTCATATACTTTCTGCTAGATTTCTAGGAGTACCATACCTGCCATAGTTGTTCATATAAGGCTAGGTAAGCTTCAGAATTTGGAAAAGATTTGATACAAAGTTCTTGGTGAATACATGTAAATGAGCAAAAGAGCATTAACACCTTAGAAGTTCATCGTAGAAACTTTGGTGGCCCTTACACTCTGCCAAAGAAACATGCATGTGCATACTCTGAACCCAAATTGTTGCACATATAATGTGGTTCTATATAGAGAGGGGAGAATGCAACACCAGTAACCTACCTGATTATCCTTCATTACCCAATCTGTTAGCATGCGAAAAATAGTTTATTCACATAACCTAAAGGCACACATATTCACATTTTTATCCTCATTATCTGCATAAATAATTGAAAGTAATAGAGATGCAGAATTTTGACCCTCATTATTATGCATGCTTCCCAAAGGGAACCTAAATTACATACTCCATCCGATCTAAATTGGTTGACTCAGATTTGTCTAGATTCTAATGTATATAGACTTGTTTTTGTGCTAACTACGTCCAAATCTAAACAAAACCAAGTCAACTAATTTGGATAGAAGGGAGTAGTGTTTTTCAATCAACGCAAGACTATTCCCAAATGATCTTCATATATCAATCATTGTTAAAAAAGCTAGAGCTTGTCTAGTAAGCCTATTACTGATTACGGTTGTAATCAATCATCAGTCATAGCCATGGAAAACAATAGCGCCCGATTTCACGCTATTTAGCATGCTATAGCGTATTTGGAGAGTCCACGCTATTTTTTTAAGATTTTGCTCGCTATGGCGCTATTTTTTAAATGCTTGCTATATCGTGCTAAATCATCATAGTGTTTGCGCTATTTATAGCACGTTATTTTTTTGTTGGTGGGTGTGGAGTAAAAGAGCATATGATGAATGTGTCGAGTAAGCAAACATACGATGAAAATTTTGATTGTTAAACTTAAGTGATCGCGTCAAGCCGCCGCATCTTACTAGAGCACCCGACGCTACACCTAGATTCAGCCCTGCCAGTTCTCCTCCAACTTGGATAGCGACAAAATTGATTATGCATGTACAAGTATTAATCTAGACAATTCATTGGATGTTGAAATCCTTGATATTCATGATATACCATGTACAAGTATTATATGCGATTGCTGCTAGTTTCTCTTGATTGTGCTTAGTCCCCATGTATCATTATTTCAGTGCCCACTTCTACCCCCTTGATTTAATAGTGGGAATTTTTGTATGCTCTTTGTACATATATATAAAAAGAAAAAGAAACATTGTAGTAGGGGTTTTTTCCCTACGGTTCCATGGTTAAAAAATTATATACCTATTATATTTTTTTAATTTTTACAAAACACTATTTTGTAAAATAGCACGTTATTAGCACGCTATAACTTTCATATCGTCTGGAGAAAAGCCACGCTAAATTACATAGCACGCTATTTTTTTCCTTAGTCACGGCACATATCAAAGATCTGTGGAAGGACAAAGAATCCAACCAAGGATTGAGCCTAATATTAATAAGATAAGAGAACAAAAAAGGGGGAGGAGATGGCCTGACACCTTACTGTCGAGCTGGGGAGACCTTGGAGTTCCAGGAACTTGGTCATCATAGAATTCCCGCAGCTCATATCACACGCGTTGATGGAGCCAGCCGGTCCGTTGGGAGAACTCGGGCTGGACGAAAAGCCTAGGTTCGTGTGAGGAGGAAAGTACTATTTGTTTCTATAGAAAGAGATGATGTAGAGGCTGGCGGAAGCCGTCGATGGCGGCACAGGAGGGGACGGTGACATTGGATGCTTCATAATCACCATTTACAAATGAATTTGGGCAAGACCTTGAGCATGGTTGGACGGGCTCCTTTACGTCGTCAGAGAGGCAGAAGAGCCACCGCCCGCACTTGTCCGACGATTAAAGGCCCAAAAGCCACCTCTATTTTCTTTTGTTATGCATCTCCCCCCTCTCTTTTGTGTAGATTGAACAAAAAACGACGAGTGACAACAGGAATAAAAAGGGAATAGACAACCAACTTACCGACCCCGCGTGGCAACCGTTCCACCGTATGAATGTCACCGACACACATTAAGGCACAGACATGTAGGCCTCAACCACGCACGACAGCTCGGAGAAACCAGAGCTCCCTATTTCCAGGGAGCTTAGAGCTCTTAGAGGATATAAACATTAATCATAAACTGTAAATATGATAATAAAGATTCCATTATTGCTCATTATTGCCTCTAGAGCATAGTTTCAATAGGCGGAGCATAATGTCACTGGACGTGCCGCTGCGGACCTTGGATCCAAGGCGTTTGCCACGCCTTCGTGTGGAAGACAAGACGGTAGGTCAAACGCAGGATCAAGGAGGAGGTTGAATTATGGCGGGCAACTAGGTTTTTTTAGGACGAACTCTTTCCCTTTGTTGGTTGCACTATTGTCATATATGCCCGATGGAGATTGAAATTTGATGAGTTGGGAAGCTATCACCCCTGCTGACGTCACACCTGTCCTAGCAGCATTGGAACAGCCTTCTGGCCTTTTCTTCTATATAGTTAATACACCGTCGGTGGTGTATTCTTGAAAAAATATTTTGACAAACAAACTATAATATATTAGAAAACTAAGAAATCTTGTATTTCCATTATCTGAAATGAAAACCGAGCAAACTGGAGGATCAAAGCTAGCCAACTCGTAGAGCCAAGCCAGTACATGCGACGAGGTTAATGTTTGCCCATGAATATGTTTTTTATGAATAACCCATGAACATGGGTTACATCAATGTTGATTGTCGTGGTTAGGATAAATACCATTGGACACATGACGGAACCATGATCATGGGGTGTTGGCATCGCCCTATACAATGTGTTCTAATATTTGGAGTCCATTTTGTGTCATCTTGTAAGGGCGTCTTGGGAAACGGTCTACTTTGCTAAATCCATCGATCATCATGTTTCTAAATCCATCTTGTAAGACCCTGACGCACCATGGAACTTTCCAGTGTTATCTCTGCTGATGCATGCCACATCACCCCTCATAATCGACCTTGCAACCGCACCATCACAATTGAATTTCATGATACCAGCTTGGGGTGGCTCCCAAGTGGCACGCGCCCTTGTTATCACATGTGGTCTTGCTGGTTCAGAGCTCCTTCCAACATGTTCCAGTTCAGCGAGATACCTCATGATAAAGTGGTGAGTCGCCAGAGGCGCCTGCTGATCGCCATCATGAATCAGTCTCCGCCTTGCCCACCAGATGGGCCAAAGGGTTACACGAACTTCTATAAATTGTGATTAGAATAACGTATTACTTAGAGCAAACAACCATTGCTTCGGATCGCGTGCTTCTTCTCCAAAAATAGGCAACATGATATCATCCACCTTTTGCGCCCACACGCTAGTAGCCATGCCACACTCTAGCAAAGAATGTCTCCATGTGTCCACTGCAACATTACACACCGGGCAACTTGCAGAGTTTGCCATATTCCTATGAGCCCGTACCTCTCCCATTGGCAAATAAGCTCTAGCCAAACGCCAAGCAAAGATACGCAATTTTGATGGAACTCTGACCTTCCAAAGTTTCTTCCACGACTTCTCCTCCTCCTCAAATTTGAGGATTCAGAGTGCCCTCCCAAGTAGCTCTCCTATCGACGTTTTAATTCAGCTAACATTTTATATGCAGACCGTGCCAAGAAAATCCCCAATCGATCATAGTGCCGGGCCCATGAATCAGTTTATCGCAAATGACTGATCGGGATCTACTTAACCGCTTCTACATCCATTTGCGTTAGAAATTTCTCCAGCATATTTATTTTCCACGTCCTCTTTGTTGAACATACAACTTCGAGAGCAAGTACAATAAAGCCTAATCAGCAGGCTATAGTATGTGCCATGTCATCAAAATCTGAGGTGGAAGAGAGAGAAAGCATGAGAGAGAGAAGGGCTGGCGCTTGCAGTATCGCCCGCCGGTAGCACAGGAACAAGGAAAAGCAGCTCGTACATAGCCTATGCCCAATAGCAGGTGTGCATTAATTAATTAAATGTTAATAAAAGCCCACCAAATAGCCAGTTCAATAGCCAGCCTATTGTATTAATGGGCTTTATGATGGCTATAAGTGACATGGCATTGCTATATAGCCGGCTGCTGTTTCTCTTATTGATCTTGCTCTGATACCCTATGGGGAGGGTCATCCGTTGACATGCAGCAAATCAGCGTGAAGTTGAAGTCACGAGGAATCCAATTATTGGTCCGGATATCATTGCTCGAACCATCACCAACACGCCTAATCAGACCCAAGTTAAGAACGTCCCTTCCTTCACACAAAGATCTCCAAATTTGCGATGGCCTGGATCCAAGTTGCCTCCACAATAGAGCAGTCCGAGAAATAGATTGCTTTAAGGATTCTCGCACTAAGAGATTCTGGCTGAGTTAAAATCATCCATACCCATCGAGACAACAAAGCGAGGTTAAAGATTTCTATGTCTCGGAAACCAAGGTCCCCTCTATATTTTGGCATGGTCATTGATTCTCAAGAAACCCAAGTCTCCTTCCTCTCCCCATTCTTACTCCCCCACCAGAACTTGCGCACCATAGATGTGACATGGTCACACAAAACCTCGAGGTAGTTTGAATAAGGCCATGGAAAATGTCAGAATTGCTTGCAGGATAGATTTTATGAGTATCACCTTGCCATCGCCCGACATAATTTTCTTCACCTAACCTTGGACTCGGTTCCAAATACGGTCTTTTAGATAACCAAAAGCTCCATTCTTGGACCACCCCACATCAGTAGGTAAGCCAAGGTACTTATCATTCAAAGTTTCGTTCGACACCTCCAAAACTTGTTTGATTTTATTGCGGATGCTCTCAGCACAACCCTTCCCAAAGAAGACTGATGATTTGTCATTATTGAAGCTCTAACCAGATCCATTGCAATATAGGTTTAGAATTGATTTCAATTTTATTGCACCTGCCACAGTCGCCTTGCAGAACAATAAGCAATCGTCCGCAAATAGAAGGTGATTTACTTTTGGAGTCGAGCTTTCCACTTAGATACCTGTCAAATCACCTGACCTCATAGAATCCTTCAAAAGGCATGATAGGTCTTCCCGTGCCAAGAGAAACAAATAGGGAGAGAGAGGATCTCCTTGGCGGATTCCCCTCGATGGCTTGAAACTTGCCGTCCTTCCTCCATTAAACAAAACGGAAAAGGAGCCACAAAACTTGGTGCGAACCCGAACTTCCTCATCATTGCTTCTAGATAATCCCACTCTAGCCGATCGTATGCCTTTTTAATGTCCAATTTCAGGGCACAATGTGAATTTTCTTACTTATATTCCCTTTCATAAAGTGCAAGCACTTATAAGGCGTCCAGGAATAAACGCGGATTTCTCTTCTGACACTATCTTAGGGAGAATCTTCTTCAGCCAGTTAGCAAGCACTTTGGATGCTATTTTAAACACCACATTGCATAAACTAATGGGCCTGACTGGGAGAGATATGATGGGTTTTTTATGATGAATGTCTCGTTAATCTCCTCTGGTGAGTCATCTCCATTGAGAAGCCGAATCACAATATTTGTGATATCCTTGCCACACAAATTCCAATGTTTTGAAAAAAATGAGCCGAAAAACCATCCGGGCCACATGCTTTTGTAGGGAATTTGTAACAAAGCATTCTTCACCTCTAACTCGGTAAACGGTTAGAGAAAGTCAGAATTCATCTCCCCCATTACCTTCTTTGGCACATGTGATAACACCTCTTCTATAACAATCGTACCCTCAGACTTATACAAATCCTCATAGAAATCCTTTGCCAAAGCTTCTAGTTCAGAGGGGTTCTCACAGATCGTACCATTTGGCCTAACTAGCCTATTTATCTTATTATTCTTCCTTCTATAGTTTGCTTTATGATTTTTTTTGTATTTTTATCTCCCTCAGCTAGCCATTAAACACGTGCCTGTTGACGCCACATAATCTCCTCATGATATCCCAGTTCAGCGATCCTTTCTTCCACTTTCATCTCTTCATGCGACAGTGCAAATCGTAGCGGATCAGACCGTAGCACCGCTAACCCCTTCCTCAGCTCCCTTAATTCCTTCTGAATAGCACCAAAGTTGGTGCTACCCCATCCTACACAAGCCTCAGCCATAGGCTGAACTTTTGACCGCAGCTCCCCCACATTGGCCACGCTCGATCTGCTCCACACTTATTCATAGGTTAAAACTTCTCATGCCTTTCCCACTGATGGGGTTCATTGCATAGAAAACAAAAAAATCCTACAGTTGCAACTCCAAGATCGAATCTAGGCGATACTTGTAACGGTTTTAGATGGCTTACCCTCGAAGACCGTAAATCGGGATAACATTTCCTCAAACAAACGTGGTTGTTATAGAGTGTACACGGCCGTCCTCAAGGACGCGATGAAAACGCCACAAGTGCAGCACCTCCGTAATCGGTCAAACATATGGTGTGCCGATGACTTCCGTCCCTCGCTCCAACTCGGCAATGGAAGGAGGGGATCCTAGGGAACTCCACCAATACTAGAAAATGGTGGTCATGGTGGTGTAGAACATCTTGAGCAGGACTTCTCCTAAGCGCCATACTCATGATAGTGGACAAGCTAGCAAGGGAAAGAAGATATCAACCAAAGGGCATATGAGAGACATGGAGAATGAGTGAGATGAGAGGAGGAGGGGGCTTTTATAGGTGAGGGGGGCAGCCCCAAGGGGTATGGTGCACCAGCCATGGTGGTGCCTCCATCTCTCCCCTATTTGTGTGGGTGGACACTCCACTCACACCCATTTTGCTCCACTCATCTTTCATTCAATTTCCCCTCAAGAAATCAAAGGTCTTTCCATTAAAGCACTTTAATTCACTTGGTTTAATGCCACTCAATTTAATGAACACTTTATTTAATGAGTACTTCATTTAATGAACACATTAGTAGTTTATCCCCTCACAATATTCCGATATACCGAAACTATTCCCGCAATTTTTATCAGAACAATTCCTGTGGTGTCCAGTATTTTCTCCGGTGTTCCCTATCCACTCAAATGCGCCGACTACCCTTAAGTGTGTCTCCCTACGGGTTCGCGATATGAGTGGACATGATCGAGACACTCTCCGATCAATAATCATTAGCGGGACCTGGAGATCCATAATGACTCCCACCAGCTCAAACGATAAACTAGTGATCGCATGAACCTTTATTCACAGTAACCAATTCCTTTTGTCTTGCGATATTTTTACTTTTCTGAGATCCGATCATTTGGTATCATCTATACCTAGTTCGATCTTGTTACCGGCAAGTACTCTTTTCTCGTTCCCGTGATATAACATTCGTAGTGATCGTTATCACTTGCTTGTAAGCTATGTCAATGTGATATCACCAAGAGGGCCTCGAGTATATCTCTCTATCATCATGGACAAATCTCACTCTTGATCCACGAGCCTCAACTAACAGTTTCCAAATATCCGAGACACCTTTATAATCACCTTATTATGCTGTGACGTTTGATGTAATCAAAATACTCTTCCCGAGTCAACGATTGACATGATCTCATGGTCTAAGGATTATGGTTACTTTGAGTGACGTTATAGTAGTGTAAACATAATGGCATGATCGTATTACTATACTTCAGGAGATTTTTCATCACATCATTTCACTAATGTTGTGACCTTGTTATTAACAACATCCAATGTCATGATCAGGAAATGATCAACAAGCTAGTGTAAAGAGAGACATTATTAGGAACCTTTTCTTTGTTTATTAAACACATATGTATTAAAGTTTCTGGTTAACACAATTATAGCATGAGAAATAAACATTTATCATAAACATGAAATATAATATAATAACCACTTTATTATTGCCTCTCGGATATATTCCTTTCACCCACACCATCTCATAACAAAATGGTTTATCTATAGCAATTCTCTGATTGCTAGCCTCCATCTCGTTTAACAAAAGGATGGGTGAATGATCGGATAGATGTCTCACAAAATCATATGGGAACCTAGCGCACCAATCTGCCGAAGCAAGAGCCCGATCCAATCGTACCCGGACATACAGGTTATTAGTGATTTTCCTCTCAAAAGTCTAGTCTAGGCATATATAGCCTAGATCACTTAATTGGCATGTATCCACCACCTCTCGGAACATATTAATTTGTCCCATATCCCTCTCATTTGGGCCCATCTATTCTTCTCTTCTTAGCACCTCATTGAAGTCACCAATATTAACCCATGGCAAAACGCAATCCGCTTTCAGATAGCACATCATCTCCCAAGTACGGTACCTGAGGCCTCGATTAGCCTCTCCATACCATGTTGTCAACCTCCACGGGTCCTTCCCTGGTTCATTCACCACCATATCGATATGATACTTGGAAAAGTTTTGCAAACTCAGCACCAGAGGATCCTTCCAATAGATACACAAGCCTCCACTTCTTCCACTACTATCCACTCCATAAGCATGATCAAAGCCGAGGGTGTGAGCAAGCCATTCCACTCGATATTTAGCAATATGTGTCTCAACCAAGCATAGAATATTTGGGCCATTGTCGTGCGCAAGATCACGCACCTGATGAACTGTCACAGGATCACCCAACCCACGTCAGTTGAAAGATAGAGTACTCATTTGGCCCGGCGGTCCTCCTCAGAGGCCGCCTCTGTCGCCATGACATTCTCATTTGAGTTTTCACTCGCTCCTTCAATCTTATTACTACCGGTCGCCTTCTTAGTACACTTCCTATCTCTCGGGTGGATACACCCAGGTGGTGGTGGAGGCACTTGTGCCGTCGGGAGACCTTCACTAGTCTTTTTATCCCCATCAGCAGTCCCATTGGCCAAAACGGTATCAAAATTCAGCTGCTTTGCCACGGTGGAGTTGCTATCCTTCTCGTGCATACCATCTTGGTCTATTCTCATGGCGTTACCATCACCATCCTTCAGGAGGCTAGAAGCAGTGTCATTTAGATCGTCTTACTCAAATGCATCATTTGATGGGTGCTTGCGACCCAAAGTTTCACCCTTCCTCCTCAACCACGACCATTAAATCTCCCTGGAAAATAAGCTCAAAAACTGGATTGGCCACCCACGCTTTGCATACAACCACTTACCATACTGAATTTCTTCCTCCATGTGCACTCCATCACCACATTCCTCCTTATCATGCCCCATAATTCCACACACCTCGCAGAAGTAGCCATCTTCTCATATTTACCAAGTAAAAGCTTCTTCTCCTTCCCTCCATACTGAGAGGAACAAAACGGATCAACGGCTTGTTCACGTCAATGATTGCTCTAACACACACATAATCCCCCTCATACCACCTTTGGTGATACATCTCTACGCTTTTCACCTTGCCAATCCTCCTAGCTAGATCATCAACAACCAGTTGAACCCTGTATAGCTCTGGTATCGAATGGATCTGCACCCAAACAACCACCTTATCCAAAGACATATCACCTGGCTTCATAATTCCATCATACTCAGCAATTACTACCACCATTTTACGAAACAACCAAGGACCCTGATTCATAACCTTGTTCCGGTCTCCGAGGCAGAAAAATTTATAGGTGAACAGATTATTATCAACTTCCCGTAACTCAGGATCATTGGGTAGTCCCCACACATACCTCAATGTTTGGAATAGTGCTTCCGAGATGAAAGGCTTCACCGTGTTTACCCTTGCAACTGCTAACCAACTCGACTGCTTTTTCATATCTGCAAGTTCTTTCTCCCTGATGAGCACATCATCCAACTCCCCATCCCTCAACTCATATTCTGCACCGCTCGAGCCAAGATCGCATCCCCATCCATCTCATTGTTTTCCATCTTCGAGAAAGAACTCGAAGACGCCATCGATCAGCCGAGACAAGCTTGGAAAAAACCTAGCCCCCAAAACCCTAGGTCGCGACACTGCAAGGTGGGTTGGACAGACACGCTATCCCCTTATTCAGCCCGAATAGATGCAACGACTTGGATTTTGGAAGCAGGACGTAAAGCCAAGAGAAAAACCGATCAGAACTCGCGTGGGGGATGCAATTGCCGGCGGAGTAAGAAATCCTAGTCGCCTAGGGTACGAGATGCTTTCTTCACTTAGCGAACTATACTGCAAATCAGCCAAATCAGCGAACGTAGCTAAAGTGAAGAAAATGGGCCGGCCCATCCGGCGTTTTCTTCAGCGGCGCCATCTACTGATGCCGCTAAATGCGGTGTATAGCACCAGCCATCTAGCTCTACCAAGCTGGTCTGTTCGGTGATTCTCTGGGCTGGATTTCGAAGAAGCTGGAAGCTAGACCACTGCCGTCCATATCCTAATAGTATTTTTTTTTGAGCGGTTCCACATTCTAATAGTAGGTTGAAGTCAGTAAGTCACGTACTCCCTCAATTTTTATTTACCAAAACAAGCCCTAACATGGAGGTTATTACAACTTCCGGAGAGGCAACATGCCAACATTGATCTCGTCACCGTGGTACGCATGCGTGCAACTACGGACCAACACCTGGAAGCAATCTACCGACGAAGTATGCGAGGATGGCCTTGTTCCGGTCGACGAGATTCATGGCGTACAGCGGCGACGACGTCGCCTTCAGCATCCTGTCTCTGCAGCTCTCCAGCTGCGCGATCCCGTCTTTGTACCGCTGGCCGAGGCCCGCGAACCGGCAGCCGATCAGCGAGTCGGCGACGGCCTGCATCGTGCCGCCGGCATCCTGATAGCTCGCCGCGCACAGCGCGTACGCCTTCCCCTCGCCAGGGAGCGACGCGTTGCGGATCAGCCCGGCCAACGCGTGCACCGTGTCGTCATAGGACGCCAGGGCGCGCTTGGCGGCGACGACCGCGTAGAGCGATACCTGGTTCTCGGGGGCGCTCACGTCGCGCATGGGGTCGAGACAGAGCTCGTACATGTACTCCGTGCCGGTCGCGGCGCGACACACGACCTCCACGCCGAAGGACGCCGCGTCGTCAGGGCATGAGGCCGCGAGAAGGTGATACTGCGTGGTGAAGGCCAGGGCGAAGGCGAGATGGACGAGGAAGACGATGGACTTCATGGACGACTTTGGGCGCTAGCTAGCTGTAGTAAGGTGATATTGTGCTTGGCATGCTGTCACTTGTCAGGCCAAACCATCGTATTTATACGACTCTTCTCTCTTCATTTTATTGGAAGCACGTGATTATATAGATTTTATTTTCACAGCTAGCTCATCAATTTTCTGGATATTGCCAACTGGTTTCTGTGTAATGGGCATGCGTTGTACTGCTTAATGCAATGTTGCAAGTTTTGGTGGTGGAGACTGTATGATGATCTTCTATAGTAGTCATGCATGGTGAAATTAGGCATGTTCCAGCTTGCAAATATCTGACAGAAAAAGATGCTATGTCAACTGGATATATCACGTCCAGACCATGCCTGCAAAGTGTAAAAACCCTTTGAGCTCATAATGTTGGAATTGCTAAAATGTTGGCACCTAATTTCTTTTTCTAGTTTAAGTCATTTGTTTTCCTTCACTCGTGTTGAATTAATAGTGCACGTTTCAGGAAAAAATTGTATTTTTGTTGTTTGTTTTTGCTGTCTTTATGTTGTATTGTTTATGTTTAGCTTTTAATTTTGCATTGATTTTTTACTTTTGTATGCATGTGTTGCATTCTCAATCAATTTTGTGCTATTGCACTATGGTATAGGGCAGAAAAGAGATTGTCACTTTTGAAATTCCTGTTCACCTGCACCCAACGGTTCCATTGTATAAACTTGTAAACTTTCAAGATAAATCAAACACATAATCGAATATAAACTGAGTGTTTAAATGTTAGCTGTCAATGGTATTGTTCGATTAGTCATATCACACAAACATTTCGAATATTACAAGTGTGATCTATTTGTATGACATGAAAAAAGTTTGAAAGCTGGATATTTGTGGAAAACAGGAGCAACAACACACCAAGGCCAACAAGTACTCATAAAGGTACTTGAAGACTCTTTGGTTGGCAACTCGGACACCTAGTGATTGTAGACTTCCCAAAAAATCATGATAAACATGTATGTGGTGGTGTTTAGAGTGACACGGGGGGAACCCTAGCCGCCGCCGGCCGGCGGTCCCCTCCCGCGCCCTTCTCCGCATCGCAGCCGTCGGAGGGGTGCTAGCGAAGCCACGCGCGCCCCCATGAAGGTGGCGGCGGGGCGTTCTTGCCTCATCTCGAGGCTCCCTGGCGGCTGACGGCGGGAGTTGGCAGCGGTGCTGCGGTCGGCGTCGTGGAGGTGTTGTGTGGCTGGTCTCTGGCACGGTGGCGCGGCGGTCTGCGGTAGGAGGGGCTGAGCGGCAGGCTTGGCGTGGCGGCGGAGTGCGGCCATGCCGAATCTAGGCCGCGCGGGCCAGCGGCCGGCGAGGGGTGGCGGCGCGGCTTGGTGCGTCGCCGGAGAAGGTTGGTGCCGCTGGAAGTCGCTGCCATGGCAGTTGCGCGGCCTTCTGTTGCTGGCTTGGTGCGGGCGCGGCAGGGTCAGATCTGGACCTCGCGGAGGGGCCTATGTGGAGGTCGGCGCAGCGGTGGTGCCTGTGGTGGTTCGGTGGCAGTCGGTGGAGATGCTTTGGGTGGCCGCGGCGGTGTTGCCTGCGGTGGTCTGCATTGCGGCGGCTGTCGGCGCGGTGCTGGCCGTGGACCTGGGCGCGTGGTCGGAGGGCTCGTCGTGGCGGCGCGGGCTCGTCCGGGGTTCGATCTGGGCCGTCAAGGAGGTGGTTTTGGTGGCGGTGATCTCCAGTCCCTTTCACGGTGGCGGCTGCCCGGGTTCGCTCTCGTTGTTTTCGGCAACTATCTCGTGGGCAGTGGTGATGATCCGGACGACGGCTTTTGTCGCGGCGATTGGGAGTCTAGGCGTGGCGGTGGGAGTGTTGCTTGTTGATTGTCAGGAGCTTGGAGAAGGAGGGGAGGTGTGGTGGTTTGTGCCGGCTCTTGTTAGGCGGGCCTGAGGTTTTGGGACTCTTTGTTAGGCGAAAGCCTTGTCCTGGCGGCTGGCCGGGACCGACGATGGTGACGCCCATGGGTGCCGCATCCTTCTTAAAGTCGTCGTCGAAGCGGGTGTTTCATGCTCCTCCGCCCGGGTTCTCCGGGGGAAACCCCAGATCCCTCGCAGGATCAGGCGTGGGCGGCGCTCTTGTGTCGCTTTGGACTCTTGGGGCCTCGCTTTGGACGTCCACCGAACAGTGGGACCTGTGGAGTGTTTTTGTGTTTTGGCGGAGGCGGGTTTTGTCTTCGGCCAGGCGGGGCGCGCCCCTGGGGCCGGCGTGGTAGTTGGAGCGGTGGCTTCGGTCTTTTCTCCTCCGCCTGTTGCTTTGAGGTGTGGTGTCTACATGGTTGGTCGTCGACCCGTGTGGAGCGCAACCTCGGAGTTGGCGTGTGATGTTGTGTTGTAACGGTTCTTCGGCCAGTTTTGCTTATAAACAGGTTATCTGTTTTCTGCTATATCAATGAAAGGCAGAGCTATTGCCTCGTTTAAAAAACATATCAATATATTTTAATAGCTTAGGTTGCCTAGAAGGAGAGCAACCTAGCCGTATGTTCGTAAAGGCACTGCGGGGAGTCTTGATCGTTGACTTCGGTCGTACAGGACTTCCCTAGACCGTTCCAAACTTCGCTTCCACAACACGTGTTCATGCTGAAGTATTTAGATGTTCCCACCATTGAAGTCATAGTCTAGGTGTAGGCCCGCTTACTATTAGATTTCCGTGCTGATAAAAGATAATTTTTTTCTCGTCATGTGAAACCTAAGAAAGTTTCTTAGAAATGCTTTGGTCTAAATAGTTTCCGACTCGTCAAAGTCTAGACTCTCCCCGACGGGTCCTGGAGCTCTATCCCTTTTCCATGTTTTTATTCAAGTTAGTGAATGACCATGAACAGTGGCGGACCTACCTGTTGGTGGAACCCGATAGTCTCTTCCTGGCTTCGGTTACGTGTTAAGTAAAGATAGGAAAAGCCCCCATTGTGGCTAATTACAAGGCCTTATTACAGAGAGGAATCAAAGGGCAAGAAAAGAAAGGAGACAACCGTGGTGTACTACACCATCAGGTGCAACCATAACCAATAAAGGTTCTAATTAATGTCTAATAGCCCACTTAATTGCAGCCTTGGTAGACATTGAAAGGTTGAGATTACGTCTGAATTCATCAAATTCTTTGATTGGTAGCGCTTTAGTGAAGTCATCTGCAAATTGATCCTTGCTTGAGATGAACCCTATGTCGAGTAGTTTGCGAGAAACTCACTCACGAACAAAGTGAAAATTAATCTCAATATGCTTAGTACGAGCATGAAAAACTGGATTTGCAGATAAATATGTGGCTCCAAGATTATCACACCACAAGCATGGCTTGTATTTGAGGATATACCGAGTTCTTTGAGTAGTGATTCTACCCATATGATTTCAGCAGTGGCATTTGCAAGAGCTTTATATTCAGCTTCCGTGCTAGAGCGTGACACGGTGGCTTGTTTCCGAGCACTCCACGAGATTAAATTTGGACCATAGAAAATAGCAAAACCTCCAGTAGGACGTCTATCATCAAGACAACCCGCCCAGTCGGCATCTGAAAAGGCACTAAGAAGACTGGAGTGAGACTGTTGAATGGTAAGTCCAACATGAATAGTACCTTGTATGTATCGGAGGGTCCTTTTTGCTGCTGTCCAATGTGACGTGGTTGGGGCATGGAAAAATTGACAAATTTTGTTATCAGAGAATGATATATCTGGACGAGTCAATGTTAGGTACTGTAGACCGCCCACAATACTTCTCTAGCGAGTGCTATCTTCATTGCCGAGAGAAACACCATCTGTTAAGGATAATTTCTCGGAGCTAGAGAGCGGTGTAGGACAAGGTGTACAATGAGTCATGCCAACACACTCAATGAGATCTTTGGCATATTTCTCTTGAGTTAAAAGGAGTCCATTATGTGTTTTCTTGACTTCAATTTCTAGAAAATAATTCAGTGTACCAAGATCCTTGAGCGCAAAAGATGTGCTCAAATCATGAAGAAGAGCCGAAATAGTCTGATCTGAAGAGCTAGTCACAATAATATCATCAACATAAATCAGCATAAATATCATGATACCTGACTTGTGATATATGAAAAGAGATGTATCTGCCTTGGAGGGAGTAAAGCCAAGATCAATGAGCCTGGAGCTGAGTTTAGATTACCAGGCACGAGGGGCTTGTTTGAGACCATATAATGCTTTGTCCAATTTACAGAGATAGTGCGGAGCATGTGGATCTTCAAAACCAGATGGCTGCTTCATGTAGACCTTCTTTTCCAGAACGCCATGTAAAAACGCGTTCTTGACGTAAAGTTGTCGGAGACTCCATCCTTTAGAGACAGAGAGAGCTAAAACAAGCCGGATAGTAGCTGCTTTGATAACATGGCTAAATGTGTCCTCATAATCAATCCTATAACGTTGCTTGAAGGCTTTGGTAACAAGCCTTGTGCCATCTGCATTTTTCTTGATGCGGTATACCCACTTACAGTCAATCACGTTGATATTGGAATTAGGAGGAACAAGATGCCATGTTTTATTCTGAATCAATGCATTATATTCTTCTTGCATCGCCCCTTCCAATTATCGTCACCTAATGCCTCGGATAATTTGCTTGGTTCTCCTGTAGATGTGAACATGCCATAGCGAATAGTGTTGTTAGTATAAATTTTCGGGTGTCGTATACCTTTTTGTAGCCAAGTCCTTGCTTCAGGAGCGGGTGGTGCTGCAGGTTGGGGTACAATCGTAGATGGCGCAGAGGATCCAGATATGCCAGATTCGGTGACATGCAAATCCTGCGCAGAGGATCCTGTGGCTGATGGTGTGGCGTCGCAGAAAATACGGACACGGAGTTCCCAGCTGTGTTCGCAGTGGAAGCTGGCAGGGGATTCGGCGCAGGAGATCCTGTGCCCATTTTTGTGGCTGTTGTTGCAGGGGACGACACCGCAGAAGATCCGGGGGCGGGATTCTTGGCAGGGCCCATGGGGGAACCAGGCGCAGATCTGGCGTCGCACAATTGGCGCACTGACGCGTCCCTAGTAGGGAATAGTTGGCGCGGTGCGGGTCTTGAGGAGGTGGGCGACCCCATAGTGGACACGGAGGGACGCAATTGCCGAGGAGGCTGCACCTGTCCTAGACTAGTGGACGACGCACAGATCCGAGGAGGATATCCCTGCGCGATCCGAGGAGGATATTTGCGGCAGGGCGGGAGAATCGCTCCCGATATCTGTGTCGTTGCTTTCTTTTTCTCCCTAACATATATTTTGTCCACTTGAGT
This sequence comes from Avena eriantha, assembly GCA_910589775.1. NCBI lineage: Eukaryota > Viridiplantae > Streptophyta > Magnoliopsida > Poales > Poaceae > Avena > Avena eriantha. The sequence goes on along the minus strand of OU342746.1, from coordinate 152,763,217 downwards.
CCGTTTCTTCATTATTTTCCGTGATTTCTTCGCTGTTGGACAGCTGATCTGAAGTAGGAAATTCCCCACTGTCCTCGGGAACCTGAGTATGGTTAGTGGGCAGGTACAAAATTCATGTGATCATTATTATTCATACCCTCAGTGGTAGGTGTAGTGGAAATCAGAGGTGGTGGAAGGAGAAGAAGTTCCTGGCTTAGGCGAGAACCAGCGTTGGGATGTAGGGAAGCAAAAGGGAAGACATTTTTGTCGAAGACAACATCACGAGAAATGTAGACCCTCCCGGTGGTCACATATAGGCACTTGACTCCTTTATGTAAGGGACTATAGCCAATGAAAACACATTGTTTAGACCGAAATGAGAGCTTACATTTATTATAGGGACGAAGATTAGGCCAACAAGCGCATCCAAAAATTCGTAGAGATTCGTAATTTGGCTTTATATGAAGAAGCTTTTCGGTGGGAGTCTCAAAGTTGAGAGGTTTGCTAGGGAGCATATTGATCAAGTATGTGGCGGTGAGAAATGCTTCATCCCAAAATTTTAGAGGCATATATGCATTAGCATGGAGGGGGAGGCCAACCTCAACAATGTGACGGTGTTTGCATTCTGCCGAGCCATTTTGTTGATGAGCATGTGGTCATAAAACATGATGTGTTATTCCAACTTTTTGGAAAAAAGAATAGAGTTTTTCATATTCACCACCCCAATCTGTTTACATGGTTATAATTTTGTGATCAAACTTTCGTTCAATATATTGTTGGAAATTGAGAAAGGCTTGGTAAACGTCTAAGCGTTTTTTAAGCAAATAGACACATGAAAATTTGGTGAAGTCATCAATAGAGCTTACATAATATGAGTGTTTACCAACTGATTGAGGAGCAGGTCCCAAACATCAGAATTTTTTTGTTCCAAAGGTATGGAAACACTAGTCAAAATAGGACAAGGCAATTGTTTGCTCTTTGCTTGTTGATAAGGATCACATACATACGGATTTATTTCAGGGGAGTGGGCAAGATTATTTTTCCGAAGGACTTGTTGAACAATGAACGAAGATGGGTGCCCTAGACGGCGATGCCATGTATAGGACGAAGGCGTGCTTGCTAGTCTCCATGGATGTAGGCATAATGGGATAGAGACCGCCATGACATGGACCTCTAAACATGATTTGCTTCATGTCCTGATCCTTAATCAAAAAGAAGAAATGATGAAATTCAACAAAGGCATTATTGTCGAGGACAATTTTATGAGCGGATAATAGACTTTTGGATGCACTAGGGACATGTAGAATATTTTTGAGACGAATGGAAGTATGAGGGGTATGAATAATAGAATGACCAACATGTTTAATTGCCATACCCTAACCACTAGCTGTGTGGATTTGATCATGTCCTTGATACTGCTCATGTGTAGAAAGCTTGCTCAACTCTCTAGTGAGATGAGTTGTGGCGCCCGATTCCATGTACCAGTTGGTATCGATCCCATAAGATGCAACATGGGCGCCTTTTTCTTCATGATGGGAATCATCATCGTGATCATCATCCCCATAGCGCCACCAGCACTTGCTCGCAGGGTGCCCATATTTCTTGCATATCTGGTATGTAACATCTTGAGTGGGAGAAGGGACACGGTTGCGGCGTCCGCGCCCACAACCTCCCTTGGCTTGAGGACGACGACCAGCATCATGACCATCCGGACGACGTGGAGGTCGCCCTTGCTGGTGGTGGCGGTTGCCATTGCCATGACCATAGCCACCGTGTCCATGTCCATCAATGTGGTGATGGTAGCCACCGCCGCCACCACAGTAACCACGGCCTCCACCATAGCCGGATCAGTAGCTGCCGCTGCCACCACCACGACGAGCGGCAACATTGGCCGAGGAGGTGAACGGAGCAGCAACTTCCTCCGATTTAGCGAGCATCTTTTGACAATGATCATAGGCTAGAAGCTGATTGCATACATCGGCAAAAGTGGAAGAAGAATTAGCATTTACTGTAGCAACTAAACCATTGTACTCACTTGAAAGACCAGCGAGGAGGGCTTCTTTCAGTTCGTCATCGGGAACAATCCGCCCCGCAGATGCATGTTCGGAGGCGATGGCCTTTTTCTTGTTGATGTAGTCGATGGTAGAGAGATCCTTCTTCTTGGTGTTGGTGAGAGCAGCCCGCAGCGATCCGACCCGCACTTTCGTTTGGGCAGAGAACTTGGTGTCGGGGGCCTCCCAGATCTGAGCCGCGTGCTCCAAGCCAAGGACATCTGCGAATAAATCCGGCGAGATGGCCTTGACAAGATAGCTCACGAGCTGCTGATCCCGAGCAATCCAAACCCCATAGGACAGACTGGGGACCATGACCTTCTTCTTTTCCATGTCTTCAATCTCCACAGTCTTGGCGGGTGCAGGGTCGGTGCCGTCGAGCAGCCCCATGGCCTGCGCGCCACGCACAGCCGGTAGGACTTGTGCCTTCCAGTAGAGGAAGTTGGCCAGGGATAGTTTTTCCGATGGAGGGCCTCCTAGGGCCGCCGCTAGGGAGGTGGTTGGTGTCGTCATCGTGGGAGGGAGGGAGGGAGTTTTTTTGTTTTCCGATTGATCCATCTCTGGATGTCGGGGCTTTTTTCAACGAGGGACGTCAGGGAAGAGAGGAGCTCTAATTACCATGTTGGTGGAACGATAGCCTCTTCCTGGCTTCGGTTACGTGTTAAGTAAAGATGGAAAAAGCCCCCATCGTGGCTAATTACAAGGCCTCTATTACAGAGAGGAATTAAATGGCAAGAAAAGGAAGGAGACAACTGTGGTGTACTACACCATCGGATGCAACCGTTACACAATGACTAAGGAAACCAATAAAGGGCCTAATTAATGCCTAATACTACCATCCCTGTTGTCCGAGCGGCTGCTCGGGCTTGCCGGCCGTCCAATAGCTTAATTCCTTAGTTACTTGATGATGATTTGCAAGCATAAGCAACAGCTTAAGCATGTGTGCCCGGTCTTCCAAATTTCTTTGGGTCCGCCAATGCCTATGATGCATTTAATTGCTTGGGGGCTTATGAAATGACCAACACCCTTGAGGTGGCATCTATATAAAGACAAGCCATACTTGTTCAATATTTTCTTAAACTAATTTTGCAGTAGCAAACAAGGCCTTACAATCAAACAAGATAGTGTTTTTTGGCATACTATCATTAGTATTCCTTCGTCTTTGACCCTATGCATGAAACTACATTTGTTGTCCTCGAGCTTGTAATATGAGACCATTTACCTATATTTCTGAAAATCCCAGTTGCATTTTGCAACCTGAGATCATAGGTAAATACTCAAACATACAAATACAGAACAAAAATATCAAAGGACATCCGAAATCCGGTCGATCAATGTCTAGAACGACCATAAAAGGAACTTTGTACCCTCTCCGATCCAAATTAGTTGGCTTGGTTTTTTTGATTCAGATGTATCTAACTAACATTAATACAAGCTACAAGCTAGATACATCCGAATCTAAACAAATTTGAGTCAAGTAATTTGGATCGGAGGGAGTAATTCAATTTGATTATTTTGCAATTAAACAAAGCAGATTTAACAAAAGCAAACAGCTAGCTTGACGGTCAGATACCGAGCAATTTAGCAAGGGAGTAAGCCAGCAATGCCTTGTTCCGGTCGACAAGATTCATGGCGTAGAGCGGCGACGCCGCGAGCCGCATCAAGCGGTCCCTGCAGCTCTCCAGGTGCACCAGGCCGTTCATGTACTCCTCCACGAGACCGCCGAACCTGCAGGACGGCAGCATGTCGTTGGCGACGCGGTACATGGACAGATCGGCGTAGACGTACTCCTCGATGCACGCCTCGTAGGCCGCCCTCTCGTCGCGGCCGAGCGAGCCCCTGAGCAGGCCCGACGCGGTGTCCCCGGTGGCGGCGTAGGACCCGCGGGCGCGCTGCGCGGCGAGGACCGCGTACGCGGTGACCACCACGGAGTGCGACGGGTCTGGCTCGAACTTCTCCCGCAACGCGTCCATGCACATGTCGTACATGAGCCTCGTGCCGCACGCGTCCCGGCAGGCCGCCTCCACTGCCAGCGAACGGACGCCGGGGCAGTCCTCGCCGGCGGCGACCAAGAACGGGAATGCGAGGATGAGGACGAGGATAGTTTTCATGGTCGAATTATGCGATGTTTGTGTACTGGTGTGGTGTCTGACGGAGTACAGTAGTAGGAGTAGGATTTTTCTAGTTGACAATTGGAAATGGACGCTGGCCCACCGCCCACGCATGGATATGCATCACACTTGCACGTAGGACGTGTGACAAATGATGACATGCATATGGACAATTTATTTTTGGACATGACGCTATGGATAATTGACAAAACGCCAATCTTCTTCATTTCACTCATTAATTTGAGAGTTGTATGTAGGGTCCACCCGGCAGTGGAATTTTTGAAAAAAAAGGACCACATGTCTTGATGAATTGCCAAAAAATAACCACGTTCCAAAAGAATTTGCCAAAATGGACTATGATCAGTCTCTGTGGCGGCAGGGCCGCCGGCCAGGCCACGTGGCGCCCACCACCGTCAACGGAGGTGGCAAGGCGGTCGATTGGTCTGCTAACGGCGGAGCGACGGAGGCGGCACGTCCCTGTGCCTGTCCGTAGCGCTGCAGCGTCGCATGCCACGTTTGAGAGAGCCGTCGCATGCACTACACATTAAATCGACCTGGCAATATATTATTCAATGAACCAGCAAAACTGTTATGTTTGCAGAAATACGTACACTGCATGCTGGGTTTGCAGAAATATACTCTACTTGGTATTATTATTATTTACGTGGTAATACGTGTCTCATTCATATCATAAATATTATAGTGCAAGCCACGTTAGCACCGACCTGACAAAACTGAAAAGACAGCAAAACGAAAACTTTTGCGTAGGACCAACAGCCAAGAAAGAAAACAATCTAGACCGAACAAACTTTTGACCTTGACGCCAACGCTTGTCACCTGCCTCTGGCACCACCACAACAGCCACCAAAGGAAAGAATGACGAATCACCTACCCACCCGAGTTTGATGCGGATCGCTGACATGCAGCTTTCCGGACCTCCAAAAGGTGGCTCACCCAAGCTGAAATCATTGCCGTTGAACGAATCAGACCTGGGCAACACCCCAGACACGCCATCGAGCTCCAGATCTAGCACCCCGTACGACTAAGACGTCGAAGGAGGAAGCCACACCTGCCATCCACGAACTACGGACCCAGCACACGATCCACCATCTTCCAGGTGCCGTCGATGCATACCCTAATCTGCATCCGCTCTTGAACTACCTCTCAGGTTCCACGCAGCCGCAGCGACGGAGCCTGAGGATACAAATCCACCACGAGGATGACGCCACTGCCACACCATCCTTGCTTGGATAGACCGATCTCCAAATCCATCGGGGAAGGATCTAAAAAAAATATTCAGCGTCGTCATCGTCGTTCCCGAAGCCAAGACGATGAGCAGCCTAAAAACCAATCTACTTTAAACTAAAACTATCCACACGTGTGGATCCGGCGACCCCCCTCACCACCGATGACCTAAGTCGTCGGCAGGAGGAGCCGCTAGAGGCCGGCGTCGGAAGGCGGGTGCCCTAGGTCAAGATCTCTTTTTTCTCTCCCTGGCGGCAGCGTGGGGAAAAAAGTTACTCCCTCCGATTCATATTACTTGTCGCTGAATTGGACGTATCTAGCACTAAAACATGTCTAGATACATCCATTTGAGCGACAAGTAATATGAATCGGAAGGAGTAGCTAAATGCGATGCTAATGCATGATCCTGCATGGGTGCTTTGACCGGACGCGGATTCCATATATTTGACATGTCGCAGCGGCATGAGCCACGTAGAGGTGCCTTTGTCACCGGCGGCATGCCTCGTCTCCCCCGTTAGCTCATCGTCTCCGGCGATGTTGGCTGCTGTATTGTCGGGGACCATGGCGGCAGGCGGCAAGTGTCGCCTGGACGGCCTTGTCGCCACCGAAAAGTGGCCCCTTTTAGCATTTTTTTAGAAGGTGGTCCTTTTTAGCAAGGGTAGTGCTAGGCGTCCCCCGGGGGATAACTTCCCCCGATCCCCCGGGTCTAGGACGCGACACGTGTCCCCTATACGTGGTCAACGAACCACACAGCCCTCTCGTTGGCACATTTTCTCTCTCCCACGGAAAACTCTAGCCCTTGTCGACTCCTATCCCTGCCCTCCTTCTAGGACCCAACAGTCACCGGAGAAGGTGCTCGCTGGAGAAGGCGGCATCGTCGGAAAAGTGGCCGTCATTGGAGAAGACATCATCTCCTAGGTAGCAACGCTGGAAACGCCTTGTAGCAGCGCCTTCTACCGCTGGTAGCAAGCACCCACCGCTCGCAGCAAAAAGGCGTTGTATCCAGAGAAGCCGTTGTCGGAGAAGACCCCTACTTCTCACACAAAGGTGCCCCACCACAGGTAGCACAGATGGGTGCTTGTTGTAGCAAGGCCTCATGCCCCTTGTAGCAACTCCACCCACCGCCGGTAGGCCGGTGTAACTACCTCGGTGAATTACGCTCTTAGTTAATGCCTGGATGAACGAAAGTGGTTAAAATAGTACGGTGGGGCCCAGGGCCACTCACGGTAGACCTTTCGGCCGTCCTAACCACTTTCAGACAACGGGACAAGAACGAGCGGCGTAATCGGCAGGCGAAGGGATCAACTACATACACAAATGAGTATGTATGCAAGCCACATACAACAGTCCTCAGAGCCATTCCATCTAAAAGAAATAGAAATGTAGCAACGCCATACGACAAGATCCAAATGTCCTAGATAGATATAATAATTTAGGATAGCTCCTCATACATCACACATCAGAGTATCAGGCGGAAGCGGAAAACAAGATCCGAGTACGGATAAGAAGCAAATCGGCATAAGATGCCCCATAAATAAACACATCCCGCCCACAGATCACACGGATCCCCGTTCCCGGAATCTCTACACCGAATGATCGTTGGCAACATCATCTGTCTCTTCCACCCAGTATCCATCTTGCGGGTACACCTGTTCATCTGAATCAAACAATTTATCGTGTGAGACCCTAGGGGTACTCAGCAAGTCTTTATGCCACTAAAGGGGACACAACCTGGGGTGACGCAATTGCAGCAAAAGATAATACCTAACAATTCTATAGATATCCGCTAACCTTCCGCCTAACCAAAGATAGACAGAAGTCCGTAAATTACGAACAACAGTTATAACAGTATAATTAACAGATCCATCCTCCTCCTCGCTTACCAACGAGGAAGCGGACGAACAACCCCCATCATTCGTTGGCAGTTTTATTAACCATTCCATGAACGTTGCACTATTTACTAGTCAAGTACTTAGTCCAATTAAAAGCGGTACTTTAGTTATACTTGTCTATGATCGAGAAACTGTGCTCCAAGTCGTCCATAACCGCGGACACGGCTTTCAGAAAGATTTACCCTGCAGGGGTGCACAAATAGCAACACACACTCGATCAACCTCGGAAAAACCAAATCAAAACCCAACGAGGCATTCACGACAAAGCAATCACAGGATTCAGAAAGATTTCAGGGGGCCACCCCATTAAGCTACCCGCAACGAAGTTGGCCGGCTCCGAGACGGACCCAAGGTTTATGTCAATGGCTGTAAACGACTGGGACCCGAAAATGTGACTGGGCATGTCGATACCGCGAAAACATTCCACGATCCAAAACAGTACAGGTGCTCCACGCACAATCTTATTAAAGCAGTAACATGGCATAAGTAAAGGATAGTAATAAAGCCCCAAACTACTTGTGGCCCCAAGAAATAAGAATGAATCAAGCTCTGGCTCAGGGGGGGTCCATAAGGCCTCCCGGATGTGGATAGTGCGAATAATCAAGGAACAGGAATCAAGTACTCGGGGTCCTACGGGACACAAGTGAGCAGGAAAAACCAAATAGCAGATATTGCTCACCGGTGCCTCTTTCATTAGTTATCCCATTACTACTCCGGTTATGTTGTTTAGTTACCTCGTTATTCATCAGCCTCTCACATACCCTACACATGCTTTTCTACGACTCGCATGGCTCAAACAACTCCTGTAGTAATGGCTCATGGGATGGAGGAACAAGCTTCGGTGGGGTTTCAAAGTAAAGGCCATGTAGTACTTGGGATTCAATTTAATGCAATCGCGACTTAATGATGCAAGAATAAGATAGAGGCAATAGGAACTGTATGTATGCAAGCATGTGGTAGTGCTTGCCTGGCAGCTCCGTTGAAGTGAGAGATGGATCTGGGTAGTACTCCTGGGATTCCTGGTAATTCTCCTGCTGGGCGTCTATTCGAAGAAGAACCAAACAAACAAGGGCCAACATAAATAAAGTGCACAAGCATAGGAATTAAAATGCGACAAACAAACAAGCATGCCATGATGAATGATGCACAAGTTGCATGGCATTAAAGTAGCATGGCAAGGTGAGGGGTGAATACAAGAAAGAAAGCACTTTATTATTTAATTAACCAAGTTTTATTGTCATAAACAGTTCAGATTTTTAATATCAACATGATGCATGCTTCAATTCAGAACAAGGACTGCATAAATAGAACAGGCTTGTCGCGCTGATCGATTTAGACATATTATTTGTCAAATTTGGAGTTATAAAACAAAAGTTATTAATTAATTAAGGATAAGGGCATTTTATTGCAATTTTAATCATCTCGAAATTTAAAGTGTTCAAAATATATTTTGAAGGGCATATTTGAATTCCTCACATTTTTCTGATTCCAAAACATATATTATATGTATTATTTGGATTTGTATTTTAAAAATTACATGAATCTGATTTGAATTTGATTTAAATCAATTTGAAAAAGATTTAATTAAAAACAGACACAGGAAAAATACTTTTGTCACCCAGGCGAAATCAGCCCCAGTCACTGACGGGTGGGCCTGGCGCTGACTGAGCCACGCGCGCGGGAAAACCTTTTGTTACCGGGCTCGGGCTAGCCCACTGAGGCTGACAGGCGGGGCCAGCGGCTAGAGGCCCACGTGCCAGTGGGGATGCCCCCAGAGGCTGACTGGTGGGGCGTCAGCTGGACCGCGGGTTACGTCTGAATAAAACGGAGGGGCTTTCTGCAAGATGGCTAGGGCGACGAACAGGTGGGGTCTCCAGGAGCGCGGGTTGCAGAAGTCAAAAAGGTGGGGGGCTTATTGTAAATCTACCACGGCCCTGGTTACTGTTTTTCTTCTTCTCTGTCTGACGGCAAGCATGCGCGCGGCGCGGAGCGGGGATTCGATCCCAGGTCGCGGGCGTGCGCGCGGAGGGGCTAGCCAGTGCGGCTGGCTCGGGTAGCTGACAGGGAGGTAGGCGCGGCCTAGATAGGGTGCTGCGCGGCGCAGGGAAGCTTGCAGACAACGGCGAACGGCACGCACGGTGGGCGTTCGACGAAACGAACGGCGGGGCTAGGGCGGTACGGCGAGGCGGAGCATGTCAGGGAGAAGGAGAGGCTCACCGCGGGCTCGACGGCGGGCGCGGATCGGAGCGAGGAGCGGTGGAGCGGCAAGATCGCTGGCGCTCTGGCGGCTAGGGTTTCATCAGGACGGCGAGGTACTGGCGGTGCTGGGGCTCCCTCCTTCGCACTGACGGCCACGGGGAGAAGCAGAGGGACGTCCTCGATCTTCCCAGCCACTTCCACGACAAGCACGCCGGCTGGAACGTCGGGGGCGAGGTGGTGCTGGCGGCGACCGGCGTCGGGTGTGGTGGTCGGAGAGGAAGAAGGAGAAGAAGGGGGCGGCTCAGGCAGATCTGGGAGAGGCTAGAGAGGCGTGTGGGCGAGGGAAAACGAGAGGGAGAGAGGAGGGAGGGAGGCGTGGCACGGCAGAGATAAAGTGGACTCGGTGCCACCTGTTCCTCCTTCTTCTTTCCGAGCACATGGGCGAGCTGGGCTTGTCCTGGGGCTGGGCAGCGACAGAGGGGCTGCAGGTGGACCAGGGCGACGTGGTGGCTGAAGGGTGGGTCTAGCTCGCGGTAGAGAAAAAAGAGAAAGAAGAGGGGGTAGCTCGGCTAAGTAGACATGGGCTAGGGTTAGGGTTTTGCTTAGGTTAGAGTATGGGGTAGAGAGAGAGGTAGCTGGGGTGGGACCAGGGAGAGAGAGGCTTAGGGTTTAGGAGAAAATAGGTTATGAGGAGAATAAAAAGAGAGAGGGAGAGAGAGCTAGGTTAGGTGTGGATTAGAGTTTTAGGTTTATTAAAACTTGTGTAAAAGGTTAACCCAAGTGGAACATGATGAGTGCTTGAATTATCAAGAGATGAGGTGAAAGAGAAAACCAATAAAAGAAAAGAAAGGAATGATGGACTAGGCCTCATATGGTTCATGCATGGAGAATAAAATTAAGAAGAAAAGATATGGATGAGACCAAGAGGATGGTGGAATGGTAGGAGATGCTTTCCCCAAGATAGTTTCCATTAAACCAAAAGAAAGACCAAAGGAGAGAAAGGTGGTGAAGAATTGTGCATGGCCCATGCAAAATAATAATGCCATGATTTATTTTATGACAACAATAATAATATTATGGCATTGTTCTTATGCATTTCCAAGAAGTGGAATAGTGCCAAGCAAAGGAAATTAAGGACTAGATCCACCCTATTGCCCATGAGCTAGAGAAATCCAAAATAAAGACAAACAAGCTCATGGTCTAGTAGGATGATGGAATTATAAAGTGGTGGAAAAGAAAGATGATGGAATTGAAACAAAAGATATGTCCCCAACTCAACTTGGGCATTTAGACAATATATCAATAGCCAAATACAATATCAAGAGGCAAATACAATTAATAATGCATGTGAGAGAAGAACCAAAAGAAAAAGGGTTTTGATATGATGCTAAAATGCAAGGTGGCATGATGACATGAGCATGATATAATTATGATGCAACAATAATATCTATGAAGTAGCCAATATCTTACTAGGACAAGTAGCATTACAATTGTTAGAAAATTGGGGTGCTACAGCCGGCCATCCCACTTGTAGCAAAGCCTGGCACCCCGATGTGCCTTGCTAGCAATGTTGCGAGCTGCTGGTAGCAACGTCGCCAGCCCCACATAGCAAGAGTCGCCGCCGCGTGTAGCAGCCACCGCCGCCTCGTGTAGCAGCCGTCGGTGCCGCCGCGTGTAGCAACCGCCGCCGCCTCGTGTAGCAGCCGTCATCCGCCGCCGCATCGTGTAGTAGCCGCCGCCGCCTCGTGTAGCAGCCGTCGGCGCCGCCGCCTCGTGTAGCAGCCGCCATCGCCGTCAATAGCAGAGGACGTAGCCACCTGTAGCAACCGTCTTCCGCCGCCGCCTCGTGTAGAAGCCGTCGTCTGCCGCCGCATCGTGTAGCATCCGCCGCCGCCTCGTGTAGCAGCCGACATCGCCGTCAATAGCAGAGGACGCATCCGCCTGTAGCAGTCGTCGTTCGCCGTCGCCTCGTGTAGCAGTCGCCGTTCGCCGCCGCATCATGTGGCATCCGCCGCCACCTCGCGTAGCAGCCGCCATCGCCGTCAATCGCAGAGGACGCAGCCATCGTCCGCCGCCACCTCGTGTAGCAGCCGCCACTAGCGTTTGTAGCAAAAGTCGCCGCCTGTAGCAGAGGATGCCGCTGCCTGTAGCATAAGGCGCCACCGCTTGTAGCAGCCGTCACCACCTTATAGCAGTCGCCGTCGCCTTTGGCGGTCGTTCAAAGAGGCAGCAAGGGATTTCGAGCAGTTTGACGGGCGGGTTGTGGGGGAGAAGCAGGGCGGCGATATGAGGGAGGAGCAGGACAGCGAGCAGGGGCAGCGCGCAGGGGAGGAGGGGCGGCACGCCATGGATTTTGGGCTGGGCGTCATGGCACGCCATGGATTTTGGACTTGGGAGAACATGAGAAGGCAAACTCCGTCCGTGTGGAGATAAGATTCGTGGTGGACCTGGCGATGTCTCCGCGTGAGCCGGGACACGTGTTCGCGCGAGGAGCTGGGGGGACGCGAGACGCGCGATCCCCCGGGTGAACGGTATCAATTTCCTTTTAGCAATTCAGTGGGAAAGCGAAAACTTGTTTCTACCTCTACCGGCGCCGGCGCCCAATCAACCCTCCAAGTGCTTTTAGATTGGTGCGTATGTTTCCCCACCCCGCCAGCGCCGTTGCGAAGGACGTTAGGGTCCGTCAACTCGCGAACAGAGCTGGGCCCGCCATTCCCGACCGAAAAATCCTCTCTCCAGTCTCTTCCAATTCCAACACCGCCGCCGCGCCGTTCCTCTCGCCGTCCGCCGCATCCGATTTGCCCTAGGCGGACAACTAATTCACGTCCTGGAGCACCACCGCCCCCGCCGGCCTACCAAACGGTCGTCGGATCGTGGAGGGCTCCGGCTGCGCCTCCGCTCTGGACTTGGGTTTCATAGCTCCTGCCTGGTTAATGGCAAAGATCCACTCCGGCAGGTTCAATTTTCTGCAACTCAATGGCCGTGATCCAGCTCGGACCCGATCCAGATCCTGCATGCGCGTCAATTTCTGTTGGCCGTACCTTTTGTGATAGTCTTTTTCATGTTGCTCATTGTGATTTACAGTACTAGTTATGGACAACGATTTGCAGAGTAAGATTGGCTGTACCTCCTGCTATTCTTTTTTATGTCACCCGTGTGTTTTACATTTAGCTTTTTCCACCACCTAATTTTATTTTTAGATCTATTTGATTCGGATGTATGTTGGAGATATATGTTTCTTAACCCACAATCTTTGTTACATGCTCAGATATTGTATATTCGAAGAGATAAGTTGGTCTCGCTGTCTTCCTAGCAATCTTCGTCATGCCAATGTACTATGGCTAGAATTTTTCATATTCATGGCAATAACTATTATTACGGGCTAACATCATTTTTTTTGTTCGTGACTGAAACGAGTAGTGTTAGAGCATCTCAAACAAATACCGCATATCAGACTGACCGGCACAATTTGGGTAGATATGTGGTTTTGGATGCAAAAACCGGCCATACGAGATACGACAAAACTGTCTAACCTGCATATTTTTAAGCGATTTTCCAGAAAGCATCCCCGCGGCCTCTATATCTGCCCGTGAGAGGTGGTGATTTGCGGGAAACTATATCCACATTTTCGCTTTCTCCTCCGCGTAGAAAACACTATCCGACGGCTCTGCCTCGCCGCTCGGCGCCCGATTTCAGCCTCCCTTTCGAGATCACCTCCACATCTTTGATATTCCTATGGCCGTCCAATTTGGTAGTAGGTGTGCCATTTCCCTTGCCATGCAGTCGCCACCCTTCGCGGAGACACGCCCTCCTTGTCGGAGCATCGTGCGTGCATTTTTGACGCCATGCGTCCGTTCAGGGCACTCTCACGGCGTCACACATCTTCTCTGGCGTGGGCTAGGACCGGCGTCACCTTTATGAAAGAATCAAACCATGATTTTTTTTGAAATACTTGGATCATTTATGAAATAATACCCATAAATATTTCGTTACCAGAACCTTTCTAAAATAAATGAAACCTATGAAACCACTGGAACCCCTTTAAGATTTCCGTGTTTCACTACCGGTTTCGTTATAATTTCAGAATTTAAATATTAGGTAAATGGTGTCGAGGCGGTTGCGTATACTGATTTTACATCTTTGAGAAGTGACCAGAGATTTTATCTCAGGCAGTGACCTTTACGTATAATTATTGAAAGAAAACTGCAACCACAGAAACATGTTTCATTAAATTCAAACCACATAGACATGTTTATAACAATTAAAACCACAAAAACATGTTTGAAACAATCGAATCATGCTGAAACCTATTCAAACAAATCGAAACCTTACAAGCATGTTTCAAAACAATTAAAACCACAAAACCATGTTTCAATAAATTGAAACCACGCAAGCATTTATCAAACAATTGAAACCAGATAACATGTTTGAAACAATTGAAACCACCGCAAAATATTGAAACCACTGAAATCATATCGAACCAAGCTGAAACCTTTTCAAACAAAGCGAGACTCGACAAGCATGTTTCAAAACAATTGAAATCACACACAAATGAAACCACTGAACCATGTTTCAATAGATTGAAACCACACAAACATGTTTGAAACAGTTGAATCAATTGAAACCACCACCCAAGAACAAATGCAAGCACAAAACCATGTTTCATTAAATTGAAACCACACAAGCATGTTCGAAACAATTGAAACCACAAAAAAGGTTTGAAATAATTGAGACAACCACCCATGTTTGAAATGAAACCACAAACCATGTTTCTTTAAAGAGAAACATCACAAGCATGTTTCAAAATAATTGAAATCGCAAACAAATAAAACCACAAAACCATGTTTTAATAAATTGAAACCACACAAGCATGTTTCAAACAATTGAAAGCAAAAGAACACGTTCGAAACGATTGGAACCACCACCCAGGAACAACTGCAACCACAAAAACATATTTCATTGAATTGAAACCACATAGACATGTTTAAAACAATTGACACCACAAAAAGACGTTTAAAACAATCGAAACCACGGAAACCATATTTAACCATGCTGAAACATATTCAAGCAAATCAAAAACTTACAAGCATGTTTCAAAACAATTAAAACCATAAAACCACGTTTCAATAAATTGAAACCACGCAAGCATTTATCAAACAATTGAAACCGGAAAAACATGTTTAAAACAATTAAAACCACCACAAAAGATTGAAACCACTGAAATCATATCAAACCATGCTGAAACCTTTTCAAACAAAGCGAGACTGACAAGCATGTTTTAAAACAATTGAAACCACGCACAAATGAAACCATTGAACCATGTTTCAATAGATTGAAACCAAACAAGCATATTTGAAATATTTGAAAACACTAAAACATGTTTGAATCGATTGAAACCACCATCCAAGAACAAATAAAACCACAAAACCATCTTTCATTAAATTAAAACCACACAAACATGTTCGAAACAACACAAACATGTTTGAATTGTTTGAAACATGTTGTGTGTTTTCAAGCATGTTTCAATTTCAATTGTTTCATGGATTCCCTAAAACATCCAATGGTATATGAGTTCTATGGAAAAAACAGAATAGAAGGGCCGAGGAGCCAACCAAAACGACACGTAATGGTTGATCGGTGAATTAAATCTCTCTTTCCTACCAAAAATTCTATATATAAGTGGAACCCATCAAACAAATCTTTCTTCCTTTAATTTGAATTCTAAAAACTCTTTTGGAAAGAATTGTTCTATGCTATAAATCACAATCGGCTTCAATGAATCAATAAATTATCTATAGATTTCTTGTCGAAAAAAAATACTGGTTTTGCCTCAAAGTATATGAGTTCTCTGAAAACAAATATGTACTGAAACTGAAAATCCTGATACAGCAGCACCGATTTGGGTATATACCGACAACCATTAGTCCAAGTTGTGAAAGATCGAAGTCTTTGAAAAGTTAGTTACAAAGACTTTAATTCTTGTTTGGTTAGTACATTCACTCGAGTCATAAATCTAATGATGCAATTTAATCTACACCCTCAAACAAAACGCTAGTTAAACATCAATACCATGTGAAACCTCGATGGAACTGACCTCAAACCTTCGTGAAACAACATTGAAAACATGAAAACATGGAAGCAATGTGAAATCTCGATGAAACATTATACAAAATGAATTATCGATAAAACTTAAAAACTTTAATGAAACGTTAGTGGATTCCATAATGAAATCTCTATAAGTTTAACAATAATACCTTACATCCATATTCATCACCAAATATATATGCTCATTCATATTACATCAAGATAGTGCGCTAGTTTCATATTACAACAAATATTCGTTCATAAAATGACTGGAGTACATTCCTTCCCATGCCCTTGCCTGCCACTCAACACGCTTCTCTCCCCATGTTGTGTTGCCTGACACTCTGATGCGGACATCTCTGTTCTCCCTATCAGCTCACCACATTGGAGACTATGTCTCCTGCCATGGTGCGTTCAGCAAGAGGTGGCGACAACAAAGATTTTCATCATGTACCACTATATATGGAATGGTATGTACTAATCACAATGAAGCTTAATCATTACAAATATTAGAAACCGGATACACATAAGACTTCCCCCATCTGCCATGAGCGTTTCTTTTTCGTTTAGCTGTAGCAAAGGTCTATGATCAGAACATAATTAATTCACTAGCCATATGAATGTATAGAGAAGGAAAGATTATGCATTGAAACCCAAGCCGACGCAATCCAAGGGAGTTCGTCACATCTCTTTTACTGATGTTCCAAAGAGTCATATCTGTCTCCAGCAATAAAAAATCCATTTGGTCAGTACTCATGAGGAACAATGTAAGAATGATCCTAAAAATAATAGATTTCACTTATTCAGAAGAATTTCCTTGTGAAGCAAATGATGGGGAAGAATGCTTAGTTGTAACGAAAATTGATTAACACAGAACAATATGACCATGCGTGCATGTATTTGATATGCTAACATTAAGCAATTTACAATAGAGATTAACTACCTTTTCTTTCCTAAAAATTAATACCTCGCACAAATCTATATTATTACATGAAAAATCAGAGGACGACTTGTAAGAAATCAGTTCAAAATCCAGGGCAAAAGCCGTATTTTGAATAAGGTTAACAAAATAGAAAGACTAAATCCGATCTGCATGAAGAAATAGAAGCAGCTACTTCAATAAATTTCAGATCGAACATGCACAAATCAATCTAGCGTTACAGAAAACCTAGAATCTCCACATTGCAAAAAACGAAAACACGGAAAGGGCTAACCTTGCATGTACTCCGGACAAAAGCGGATCTCATCCGTGCCTCACCTTTCTCATGTGGAGACGGTGAGGAAGCCTGCGACGGCGACCTGAGATCCGGCGACCTGAGATCCTGATAAGTCGGTCTGGGGACGAGCTCCCGTCGATCTCGAGCTACGTGCCGTCGAGGAGGCCGTTCTGGCAGAGGGTGTTGGCAGCGCCGCGTCGACTGAGCCGGAGAGGAACCAGCCACCGGAGGGGATGGGGCCGGAGAAGAACCAGCAGGCGGAGGGGATGGAACGAGAGCACGACGTTCGGGGCAGGTCTCGCTACTAACGGAGATTCTCGGGAGTCAGATTTTGGACGGAAACTAACTAAGCTATGTTCGGTTAATCCTCTCCTCTAGTGGAATGGGGTGGATTTGGGGGGATTTTGACTCTTGAGATTTAATCCACCCCAATCCCTTTTAATCCTCTTAAATCGCAGCTAAACCGAACAAGGCCTAACGGGAAAAAAGGGCCGCAAATCTAAAAGCAAGCCAGAACGGTGGATCAGACACCGGCACGTACCAACTACGGTAGAATCGCCGGGTTCAGTGGGAAAGACGGTGTTTCTTGTAAAAAAATCCGCGGTAGCGACGAGCTGACACCATATTTTTGGATCGACTCAACCTTGTTTGTCAGAATGGTTTGTCAAGACACTTCTGCTTTAGTGCTCCTCTCTATCCAAACTTTAAACACAACAATACTGAGATTGCTCCGTACCCCTTTAATACTAAGGGTATAAAATGGTCTTTACCGAATTATTAACGAATAATTAATTCCTATATATAACATGTATAAACCTGTACGTATATGTAATCTATGTATCGTGGTGTGCATGTTCTTATAGCTCATGATTCAAGGTGGCTCCTCCCTTGCTAGTGCTGAGTGATGGCATGCCATCGGTACTTCCGGCGTGAGCATTAGTTTCCTCCTATAAGTATCAGAGTGTCGTTATCGCCAGAGGCATCGATCAACATGAATTCGATACTCTAATTGTGTGCGCGGTGGTTTATAATTGAGCTAGCGACGGCTGGCGAATTCAGTAGAAGGTGGAAGAAGAGGGACGAGTGAAGAGGAAATGGCGTCACTGCCTCTAACTTCGCGTCTCGGCGGCCATGTTCTCGTTCTCACCTGCGTCTACCACAATGCTTATGTCAAGGACGGCAAGCAGCTATATCCATCCTCGTATAGAAATACATGGATATACACATAGTTAGTACAGATTTAAGTTTGTATCTAACTAACCAATATAATTAATAGAGGATTAGAGATAAATTAATAATAAAAGACAGATTGCCCTTTCAAGTTTGGGGGAGAGAGGAGCATCGAAGCATGCCTCTTCTCAAGATAGGACTCATCCGTGTTATGCAGAAACGATATAAGTGCTCCACGAGCCTAAAAGCATCTATTCCGCGGAGAGTTCTAACGGGGCGTTCGGCAAGGATGACCTAAAGGCCCGCGGCCGTGCTGAGACGTGGATGAGCCGACGGCCACCACCACTGGTGTTGACATGCCACATCTAACAAATCCGGTTGTGGGACTGCTGGATTTGGTTGCAGGAGGTGGGGGAATGAGATCGATGGCAGTGGAGTAGGCAAGGTGGCATGAGGCAATGGCAGAGCTGTCTCGGATTTGGCCCTCTGACCCGCATATATAACGATGGAGTGGGATCTTATCTAGGGCAGGTTATCCGAGATTCGTTCGGGCATAAAAAGGTCCAAAACAGGAAAACAACCAGAATTTTCCGGATCCGGGATCTGCTAGAGATGCTCGGATGGTCCGAGCGACTACGGAATGACAAGTGGTGTCGACTGTTGGGACATGACATGGCCACCACACAATTAGGACAATTATGCAATGATGATTCAAATTTTCAAATGAAGTTCATATTTAAATTATAATTTCACCTCAATATAGTTCTCACATATAGTGCAAATAGTAATATAGTTCAATCAGAAAAACACCAAATTACTATATTTCCTTTTGAGGTAACCAAACTAGGTACTAGTTTACTATTTTACATCACGGGCCATGGCCGGTCTTTCCAGGATCAAAATGTGTGTTTACAAGGGTATTTGGCCCACTAGACAAAAATTGCTCTCTGGCCGTGTTATCATGATACCGACACCGTCTGTTTCTGTCTTCACGCTCTGCCACTTACGTGTGCTTTATTATATCAATATAAGAAATTGCTGATGCACCTCTCTATCACTAATTTGGCAATATGCATCGAAAAAATATTTCATGCTCAGCCTCTTCTTGTACCGAGTTGGCAAGTTTTCCACTACCCCCACATCCAAACCTAGCCGCCAGGCCACCGCCATTCGGATCTCCCGCCTCCCCTCCACCTCACGAGTAGTCCGCGCGTCCGCGACTTCGGAGGTGCCGGGCATAACCTACAAAACTCCCTCCTGCGGTCCTCTTCGGTTGCTGTTGATGTGACGCTGACGGTGGCGGCCATGCCTCTCTTTCGAAGGCGGTGGGCGGCCCCCTTCGTGCGCCTTGTCGGCCTTCCATCGCGCGGAGGTCGGGCCCGGGGCGACGCGGACGGTGGGCGACCCGCGGGGCAGTGGCGCTCGCCGATGCGGGTGGGGGGGACTCGCTGACTCGTGGCTAGGAGGCGAGGAGGCAGGTAGATTGGACCCGGCTGCAAGCTTGTTGCGGCTGTGTGGCCATAGCGGCGGCGTGGCCACCGCTAGGCCACGGTGCTTCTATTCAGGATCTTGCGGACTCGGGCTCAATCTATTAGTTCCGATCGCCGGAAACCGGTTGACGATGTGGGGACCGCTGCATCGACATCAATAAAAGAGGTGGTCCTAGAGTTTCTTTCGCGTGAAAACGAAGATCTGCTTGATGTGTGCCCTCGTTGTTCTGGCCTGGAGAGGCGAGTTCCGTAAGGCTCCGCCGATGAACTCCCATGGGCGTATCATGCCGGGAGATTCCTGGTCAGAAGGTATTCGATCATGCATACCCCTGCTTTTTCTAGACATTTGATTTCAGAGGGAGCGATTCTGAAGCTCTGCTATCTGTTACCATCATGCGTCATGTCTTAAACGATCCATGGTGAAGCTGTGCTATCTGTTACCATCATGGGTCATGTCTTAGACGATCCATGGTGAATGTCATGAAAGCAGGAACATGAGAACTAGCCATGGTAATTTGAGTCTTTGTGGCGATGAGGAACTGGCTGCGTGATCTCCGAATCACAGCAACGACTGTTTGCGAGGATGAAAATCCAAGGTCTAACCTTTATTTGTTGTGTTTGACAATGGCCTTGTTGAAGATATTGTTTTGTGGGCGAGGACTTTCTTCAGGGTAAAAACCTACGATCTTTGATCGGGCGATGATAGCGTTGTGCACTGTTTCCATGAAGACGTCGCTATTGAAGTATTTGGACTTCTGGTGTTGTTTTGGTGGTATTAGTGTCGTCGCTACAAAGAATTGTTCACTATAGCGGGACTTTTATTTTTAATTCTTTTTTCCTTTTTTCTGGATTGTGTGCATCCGCAAGACCACTAAGACATGCGTCGTTGCAGAGGCTACCTCCGCGTTATTAATATATGTTCTTTGTAAAAAAAGTTTTTCACTACCTCTTTAGTCAATACATTCTTATTATCTATTTTCATCCTCAGTGATCACGTTATGTATAATGACACAGGCAGTCACGACCTCTCACGGTTTCACTCCTTCACATAATTTAGACGGCCACAAACAAAGCAAAGCGGCATTGAAGCACTCTAAAAGGCTCGCTACACGTCTTTCTTTGCATATTCTTGGATCCTCACCAAAAGGGCTCTCTCGTTGCCTCATAGGTTGAAGATTGTTTTCACGAATCCACAAGTATATATCATTAGCAAGGTAGTATCCCTATGGTATAGTGCCCACTGAAACAAAAATAGCACTCTAAACTAGAGCATATATTTCGTCAAGTCTTACAAACTGTGGATAGGAAAGCTTGGATGGCTCCTTGATTAATGGACCCATTTGGATTGTCGTGTCAGTTCATCAGATTTTCTTTGCAGCGTGGTGATCCATGTGCCAGTCGGTTCGCGGTTGCAGTAGGTTGATAGAGTTTGTTGGCTTGTCTAGTTGGAATATTACATGCTTTGGGTGTTGTTCGCTTATAGTTCTGATTTTTGCCTGATTTTTCGTTAAGTAACCAGGTATTTGTCTTCTTCATAATTAATAGATTGGGTCAAAGTGGTGCCTCCGTCTGCGAGTCGATCAGGTCATTATATCAGAAAACATGAGCCAAGCCGACCCCACATCGCTCCTCCCGAGCGACACGGGGGAACCCTAGCAGCGCCGCCGGGCCGATCTCCCTCCTGGCCCCTCCTCCACCGCTGCTGGCCTCGCCGCGGTGGCGGAGGCCCCGGCCTCCAACGGCGGTGTGGGGAGGGCTCGTGGTGGACGCGATGTGCGGCTTCGAGCGTCGGTGGCTGCCTCAGCCCCGGGCAGTGGCGGTGGTTTGTTGGGTGGGTTGTGGTGTGGGCCACGCGCCCCGCAGGGTCGACGTGGCGTGGTGCGGTGGTTGGTGGCTCAAGGACGTCGTGTCGTGAGTTCCCAGCGGCGCGCGGCATGGCGTCGCGTGAGGTGTGCCGGAACGGCGGCTCCGGGTCGGGGTCGACGGACCCTGGGCCCTTGCCCCGGGATCTGATGTGGGTGCGAGTTGTCAGCCTGCTGCGGCGGCCCAGCGGTTTGCGTCACTCTCTGGCTGCATGGGTGGCAAATGACGGCGCACGTGGAGGTGGTGCAGGTGGGGTGGGAGGTGTCCGGCCTCATTGCCGGCGTGCGGAATCCGGGGCGGCGGCCCCGGGCTGTGGTGGACTGCCCTCTTCTCCGGCGAGGCAAGGGCAGCCGTGGTGCCTTGGAGTGCTGGGCTGACACCGTGTGGCTGCTCCGGCGGCCCTCTCGCGTGGAGTCCTGCCACTAAGCTTGGACGACGGCACAGCAGAGCCGCTTTTGGTGGGCAGGGTGCTAGACCCAGTGCCTCGTGGACGGTAGCAGTCGCGCGTGGTGCTGCTATGCTGCGCGTGAAGTCCGGAGCGGCGGCTCCGGGTCGAGGTGGTCGTGTTGCCATGCCTTTGGCCGCGCGGGCGGTGGGGCATGGCTCTGCGGGCGTTAGCCTCGTCTCTCTCGCCGGTGGTCGTGCTCGCTGGGAGGCATGGACCGTCTTCGTGACAGTCCATTGGAGGTGGTGGTCGGGTGTAACATCCCAACATTAGAGCTTAGAAATAAGATGAGATAAGGTGTGTGCATTGCATTCATGATAGAAAATCCGGGGATTTTTCACGCAAAATTAAAAGAGATATAGAGGGATCGAGATCTCTCTTGTTCGGATGGAAATGTCAGGGCAAGTATGATAGATTTTGACATGACCTCTATGGAACCTATGCGTTTTGAGGAAGAGTGATTGAAATTCAATTCAAATATGAGTCATAGTTTAATTGAGTATTCAAATGATATATTTGAATATAAAGATAAGTGAAAATGAATGATAATAATAAATAAATAAAAGAATGATTATTTATAAATAATGTACAAATAGTTACAAAATTCTAGAATCCACAATAAGAAGTTACACGTTATTTTATTACAATTACAAGTATAAATAAATTACAAGAGAAATTGACTTTACAATAAGAGAGAAAGTTTAACTTTATTAAATAAGTTATACAATATTACATTGTCTTTACGTTATCCAAACATAAGATCAATTACAAATGAGTAAAAGAAAAACCTAAACCTATTTCTAAGCTGTCTCTTTATCTTCATTAGTCTTGTTCCCTGCAAGCAAAAACAAACAAAAGAAATAGAAAACAAGGCGTATGGGGGTTATTATACTCTCAGGTTGGCAATGAAATGCATTGCTTGGGCATCATTGATTATTATTAAAAGGGGCCAATATAGAATCTAATCTTATCAAGGTTTTTGCCTCAAACAAATTACATCATCGAGTAATAAAAGAGGGGCAAATTTCACCAGTGTGTAGTATATGTTATTTTGAGTAAATAGTTCTAGTATAAGCCAAATAATAAGTGATAAGTTTCACTAGGACTGTAACCAGTAAAAGGATAGGCAGTGAAAACCATTTTACTTAATCTGATCCATACACAGCCAGGCAGCAAGGCAGCTTAGTCATCTAACTACATGATGTGTGATGTCGACACAGCAGCAATATCAAATGCAATCAAAAGGGAAGTGCACAGCCAGAGCACAGGTCTTAGTAGCTCGTTCCTATTCTCAAGCACAAAGCCAAGAACACACCAAGCCTACCAAAGCCAAACAGAACCACCAGCCAAGATATACACCAAATCATTCAACCATCTAGTAGATGGTGACATAAGGGGGGTGGAGTAGGTGGACAGCAAGATCAAGATCAAGCTCACAGGAACCAGAAGTAGCAGGAGCAGCACCAGGAGGTGTAGAGCAAACAAGCTAGCAAGATCAACCAGCACCACAGCCACAACACCAGCAACCAAGTTGTGTGGTGAGTACACATAAAACATCACATGATCAAATCATCTATTCTAGATTATCAAACATGTGTTGTTTTATGTGTAAACCTCTCAGAATCACCCAAGTGGGGTGTATCCATCACAGAAGGTTTTGCATAAAGACCAATGAACCTTACAAACAAATTCAGGATCTCAGCCTGGGCATAATAGATCCTGGATATAAAGCTATATTTCCACATCGCAACATAACCACAACCCTAGATCATGATTTCTAAGCACATCTCTTAAAAGAGTAGCACCTCAGAACTCAACAAATCTCAAGGATTCATATTAAACAGTAAGAATACCAGTCAGTTTATCAGAGAACTCATAAAGCAGTAGTTGGTACTAAATACCAGAACATATCCATGGGGGGCAGCAAAACAGAAAATAAGTTTCTATTTAGCTTAGCCTCAGACCAGCATCATAAGCTAAAGAAACTCCATAGCTAGCATAGGCTAATCTTCTCAGTAGAAGCTTTTAGCTCATCTTAGTACCAAGCCACTCCAGAACACTGATAGAATAACACTAGCACTAGAACAAATTCTTGTGTACCATTCAAAAGAAGATGTCACAAGGATCTATTCTAAGCCCGCATATTCTACATAGAAATTTCACAATCAAACCTTGCAGAAAGATATTCAATCATTTTCCTAATATAAGAATTAGGAATCATAGTGTTTGCATCAAAGTAATATCATCAGGGGCATTAACAGTAAATGCCCAAGAAACCAAATACAAGTTCCAGTACTGAAATTAGTCAGCCAACATCAATAACTAGACATCTGTCTAGATCAGAGCCATAGCACCACAATTTTTACAATGACAGAGACCAAGATCAGATAAAAAATTATCTGACAAAGCCACTAGCAATTCCAACACCAACAGTAGACAGTAATCAACATGGTATAATCATCACAGATACTTCTAAGTCATTCATCATCCTCAATAACCAACACAGATGGGTGAGGCCCTAATCGAAGCATGAACCCTAATTAAGGATTGCCATCAGAAGCACATACAAGCTAACGAGGGGAGGGGGGCAAAAAATCAGAGGGTGAAGAGGAAAGCACTCACCAATGGTCCTCACTGACGAATAGAAGAGGAAGCAGAGGGGTCGACATGCACACGGCAGAACGGGGAGCACCCAAAAGGCGATGCAACCCGCGTCGAGCCATGGTGGCAGCCACAACAACATCAGTGGTCGAACAAGCGCCCCCACATCATCACGAACACCGCCCAACATCACAAGAGCGGCGGAGAGGACACCACCGGCAAAACCTCAAACCCTAGGGTTCGGGGTGGATCTAGACTGACCGAGAGAAGAGTCTAGCGGCAAATCGAATAGGACTAGACGACGGAGCGGTATCGACTACCTCACCATACACCACAGCGACGGCCGGGGAGGCCCAGGGCGGCGTGAATCGAATGGCGATGGTGTCGGCAACCCAACACCACCGTGGGGTCGAGAGAGAAGGGAGAGTGAGCACGTGAGAGAGAGGAGCGAGTGGTACTAGGCCACTCGTTTAGAGTGGGTTAACCAGCCCAAGTGGGCCAAGTCAGGGTTGGGCCATCCCAATGGGCTTGGTCCAGATTGAAAAGAAAAAAGCTTAAATGATCTATTAAAAGACAAAAATACCCCTATCACTTAAAAGGTTTTAGGAAATAAAATAAAAATCCTAAAAATATAAATAAGATACCAATGAACTCCTCAGATTTTTCTCTGTTCACAAATAATAATAGAGAGAATTTTAGGCGATTTATTTTTGAAATTGTTACTATAAACATATATATTCCTTTTGGAATTCTATAAAAATATATCTTTACGTAATTAAGCTAAGTAAAATATGAATAAATATTAGCACCCTTAAATCCTTATTAAAATATCATAAAGTTCTAAAAATGAATAAGAATCATTTTTGCATATGAAAATAAATCAACCATTTTACAAAAATACTAACTTCATTTTTACAAATAAATCTTAAAGCAAATATTCAAAGACATTTAATCCTTTGTAGAATTTTATAAAAATCATAATAAAACTTAAAAATAAATAAAACATCATCTTTTAAGATCTTGAATAAATATAGTTTACTAGAATAATACCAAATATAATATTCCATAAGTTTTTAAGATTTTAAAGTAATAAATCCTGATCTATTATATAAAATACAATTTTTAGAAATAATTCTTAAATAATAAATAATCACAATTTGGTACTAAACCTTAACTCTCTTATATGTAAGTACTAGTTCCAAAGTCATAAGTTGGATAAAATTTAAGTATAAGATAATAACTTAAAGGAGAACCTTTTAAAACCATAACTCCAAGTTAAACCAACAATTCAAATAAATTATAAACATCATTCACCTATATGAATGGTGAATACTCTTTATCTTTTAACCATGCTTAATATGATTTTAAAACCCTAACACATTAATGAGATCATCTTGCTTTATTTAATAATACAAATCATTTTTTATAATAGTAAATCACATTTAAACTTATCATTCACTTAAATTGGAAGTCAGTTGATTTCTCGTGGAGTTCCAAAGAATCCAGCATATGGGTGGGACTCCTTAGTTCCCCGCGAGCTAGGTGTCTAGATTATCTATGCATCTCTGTATGGGTCTGAGTTCACCATAGCTGATGGTGACCGCCAGACAGAGCTGTGTACGGAGTATCCGAGAGGCTATCCAAAGAGTAACCGTGGTAGTTGTCTCGGGGGATCGTGTGTTCGTGTGGGGTCACGGAGAAGGGCATCGATTGGCTAGGATCTTAAGTTGGGCCTCAAACCATGGAAGTTTGAACGGGGACATACTCCTAGATGTGCAACAAAGCTTAAGGTCTCTTGTGGGAAAAGTGACGCACCTCTACATAGTGTACGAATTGTGACATGTTACTCCTTGTTCCGAGAAGGAGCTACGAACGCGGCAGGAAAGGAACCCCACAAAGGTTCTGGTCAACCTGTGAAGGCTGTCGGACATTGATACATTGCAAATGTATCTAGAATTTTTGATGTTTCATGCTTAGTTTTATCCACTTTCTTGTGTTTTGTTCCAACTTTGGAGTAATTTTATTATGATTTCTTGGACTAACCTATTAACAAGAGCCATAGTGTCAGCTGCCTGTTTTCCGCTGTTTTTGGTTCCAGGAAAGTCAGAAAATGAATATTCTCAGAATTGGACGGGACAAAAGCCAAAGTGTCTATTTTTCCGGAAGGGATCAAGTGCCAGAATACGAGACGGAGAGGGGCCAGGGGCCGGCCACACCACCTGGCCGCGTGGCCAGGCTTGGCCCGCGCCAGGGGGTGGTCTGGACGACCCCGGCACCCCCTCGGCCTCTCCTTCCGCCTATAAGTTGCCCTCGAGACAAAAACCCTAAGTACCCGATCAAAAATCCACGAAAGAGTCTGTAGCCGCCGTCGTCTCTGTTCCTAGATCGGGGGGATCTGAAGCTCTTCCCGGCACCCTGCCAGAGAGGGGAATTCACCCTGGAGGCCTTCTTCATCACCATGCAAGCCTCCGGTGTGATGCGTGAGTAGTTCATCCTTGTACTATGGATCCATGTAGTAGCTAGATGGCTGGTTTCTCCTCCTTTGTGCTTTCATGTTTAGATCTTGTGATCTCCGTTCATGATCAAGATCATCTATTTGTAATCCATACATGTTGTGTTTGCGGGGATCCGATGGATATTGAGATGCTATTTCAGATTGATTATTGATTCTATCATGTCTTTGTTATTTGAGATCTTGCATGCTTTCCGTTGTTAGTAGCTATCTTGGCCAAGTAGATGCTAGCAACTCCAAGAGTTAGTATTTATGCTCGATAGTGGGTTCATGCCTCTGGTAATGTAGGGAAGTGACAGAAATCTCTAAGGTACTAGATGTGTTGTTGCTACTAGGGAGAAAACAACGATCTTTGTTCATAGAACAATTGTATTGTTTACTTTACATGCAGTTCGTAAAGCAATAATTTGTTGCTTGCAACTTAATACTGGAGGGGGTTCGGATGATAACCTGAAGGTGGATTATTAGTCATAGATGCAGTTGGATGGCGGTCTATGTATTATGTTGTAATGCCCAATCAAGTCTCAAAGGAGTCAAGATGATTAGTATATGCATGTATTGCTTTCTCGGTGTTTGTCAATTGCCCCACTGTAATTTGTTCACCCAGCATGTTATCTATCTAAGGAGAGCCACCTCTAGTGAACTATGGATCCCGGTCCTTTTACTTTACATACAATCTACAACTGTTTACTGCTTTGTGTTTACTTTCTGCAAACTTTTACTTCTTTCCATTTGATACGTTTAATCCTTTGTTTTCCGCAAAACACAGTGAGATTGACAACCTCATCGCAAGTTGGGGACAAAGTTCTGTGGTTGTGTTGTGCAGGTCTCCACGTTGCTACTAGCACCGGTAGTGCGCCCTGCCAAAGCTCAGCTAGCAACACCTTTGGGGTGTTTCCTTGCTCCTACTGGTTCAATTAAACCTTGGTTTCATAACTGAGGGAAAACTTTCTGCTGTGCTCATCATACCTTCCTCTTGGGGTTCCCAACGAGCTCTACGACGATCGTCGAGCGTATCAAGATCTTTTCTGGCGCCGTTGCCGGGGAGTCAAGGACATCCTCACAAGGGGAGTCCCTCATAACCAATCTCTTTACTTTGTTGTTTTTGTTTTGCTTAGGTTTCTTTTTGCTTTGTTTGCTTGTTTTGTTCTTCAAAAACACAAAAAAATAGTTTTGCTTGCTTGCTTTCTTATTTGAAAACCCAAAAAAATGACTACTCTTGAGAACACTAAGTTGTGTGACTTCACTAGCACCAACAACAATGATTTTATGAGCACACCTATTGCTCCACCTGTGGCTGAAAATACTTTCTTTGAGATAAAACCTGCTTTACTCAATCTTGTTATGAGAGAGCAATTTTCTGGTATTGGTAATGAAGATGCTGCTTCCCATCTAAATAACTTTGTTGAACTTTGTGAGATGCAAAAGCACAGGGATATAGATGGTGATATTATTAAGCTGAAATTGTTTCCTTTCTCTTTGAGAGGAAAAGCTAAAGAGTGGTTGAATTCCTTAACTAGGAATAGTATTGATTCTTGGACTAAGTGCAAAGATGCTTTTATTGGAAAATACTATCCTCCTGCTAAGATTATATCCATGAGAAGTGAAATAATGAAGTTTAAACAACTTGATAATGAGCATGTTGCTCAAGCTTGGGAAAGAATGAAATCTTTGGTAAAGAATTGTCCCACTCATGGACTGACTGCTTGGATGATCATCCAAACTTTTTATGCAGGATTGAACTATTCTTCAAGGAACCTATTGGATTCTGCTGCTGGAGGTACCTTTATGACCATCACTTTGGGTGCTTCAAGAAAACTTCTGGATAATATGATGGTTAACTATTCTGAATGGCATACTGAGAGAGCTCCACAAGGTAAGAAGGTAAATTATGTTGAGGAAACCTCCTCCTTGAGTGATAAAATTGATATTATTATGTCTATGCTTGTTAATGGGAAATCACATATTGATCCAAATAATGTTCCTTTAGCCTCTTTGGTTGCTCAAGAAGAGCAAGTTGATGTGAACTTCATAAGAAATAACAACTTTGGCAACAATGCGTATGGTAATAATGCTTATAGGAACAATTTTGGTAACAACAATTATAAGCCATATCCTCCCAACAATGGTAATGCTTATGGAAATTCTTACAACAATAATAGGAGTGCACCCTCTGAGCTTGAAGTTATGCTTAAAGAGTTTATTAGTAAACAAACTGCTTTCAATAAAACTATTGAGGAAAAACTCTCTAATGCTGAAAGAAATATAGCATCCTTGGCTAAAGCTCAAACTTCTTTGAATAAAATGGCTACTAAACCTGAAACTAATGAGAATCTCTTTGCAGCTACTAATGCCATACAAGTAAGAATTGATGAAAATGTTAGACTATTAGCTGAATTACATGCTAAGTGGGAAAGAGAAGATGAAATTGCTAGAAACATTAGTGTTCCTACTATTACCACCACTAGTGTTGAGGCTAGTAATAGTTCTACTACTTTAGATGATAAATTTGATTTTGATCTTGATGGTTGCAACATCTCTGAAGTTATTAAGTTCCTACAAAAGCTAGCTAAAAGTCCTAATGCTAGTGCTATGATCATGGCCTTTACAAAACACATTACTGATGCTCTCATAAAGATTAAAGAAGAAAAGATGAAACATAAAGCTTCTATTCCTATAAAGCAAGAGGATGGTTGGGAACCCATCATTAATATGAAAGTGAATGACTTTGATTTCAAAGCTTTATGTGATCTTGATAGTAGTGTTTCTATTATGCCTAAAAGGATTTATGATATGCTTGATTTGCCTCCTCTTGAAGATTGTTATTTGAATGTCCCACTTGATGCTAATGCTAAAAAGAAACTCATGGGGAGTCTTAATGATGTTCTTATTATGGTTAATGATTCCTATGTCCCCGTTGATTTCTATGTTTTGGATGTTGAATACAATGCTTCTTATCCTATTACTTTGGGAAGACCTTTTCTTAGAACTGTTGGTGCCATCATTGATATGAAAGAAGGCACCATCAAATATAAACTCCCACTCAAGAAAGGTATAGAACACTTCCCTAAGAATAGAGAAAATATTTATTTTTCTTCTCCTATGAAAACAAAATTGGGCCTTAATGGTTCTTCATTTGAGAACACTTGATTCTTTCTTTAGTTCTTATGCCTAACTTAAAGGCATTAAAGAAAAATACTTGTTGGGAGATAACCCAAGAGTTTTAGTTGAGTCTTGGAAGTTATTACATCTGTAATAACCTCTCCTTATCCTTTTTATTTGCTTTTTGTGCCAAGAGTAACCTCTAATGAGAGGGAAGTAATGATTGGAAAAGTTGTTGTCCCGAAACAGATTTCTGTGCTTCACCGTAAAAATTCCTGAGAGAGCTCTGTACGTCGGATTGAGCTGTAATTTATTTTGCTTATACCAAAGGTTGTTATCAAACTTTCGTTAGTTCAGCACTTTTTGATTTGACCAAAGAAGATCTTGTAAAAAATTCGTCTTTGCCTGCTGGTCTGTTTTGACAGATTTCTGCCATTTTCTGCATTTGCTTCTTGTTAGTTCCTTCTTGAGTTCCTTTAGGGAATTGAGCTTTTTGAGGGAAATGCTACAGTATCTAGTGTTCTAATGGAAGTTTATTTGGTGTTAGAACTGAACCTTGAGACTTATTTATCTTAAGTGCACTAATGTTGCTAATGAGATTGTGTGAAGTTTTGTATGAAGGAAAAAATTTAGGTGTATGGAAGGAATGAGTAATGAGATGAAGGATGGACTAAAGCTCAAGCTTGGGGATGACACGCGTGTCACCCCAAGAAATATCCAATAAGTACAAGCGTCAAAGCTAGGGGATGCCCAAGGCATTCTCCTTCTTCATCAATAAAAATCCCAGGTTTCTTCCAAACGCTTCATTTTTATTGTTTCATGCATAGTTGTGTTTTTCTTGGAGCGTCTTCTTTTTCGTTCTCGTTTTGGTTTTTAGTTTGCTTGGTTTGCTTAGTTTTCTGAATAAGTTGGTTGGACCCCCTCTTTCATACATTGGTTTGCAAATAGTTTGGTTTGGTTTGGAAAAGAGTAGGAAAGTTCATGCTTATGTGGTAAAAAGAGCTCGTTTTTGACTGTGGCCTATGCTTTGTCATGCCATGCTTGATATTGTTTTGTCTTTATGCTTAGTATTATTTGCTGTATCATGACTTGTTATAAACAATTGAGATTGCTTAATGTGCCTTGGATGAATCATGCGTTGTTTTAGCATATTAAAGCATAGTATAGTGGTATTCTCCTTTGATGCTTTATTTGGGTTGACTTGGCGCATGCTCACACCATGTTATGACTATCTCAAGTCACCATAGCCTTTATGATCCTTTAGTTTTGAACTTGTAGTATCACTTTATGCTTTGATCAATGATGTTTTGTCGCTCTGCCTGATTATGGCCATTATTGCTCTCTTAGTTTGTCGCTCCCAGTCTTTTGCTAGCCTCCACAACAAGTATGAGTTCCACTCATGCATCCAACTCCCTAAACCAAGTTATTCCAAAGAGTCCACCATACCTACCTATTAGCTTATGCTATTCCAAGTATATTCATGCTTTTGTTTACCTTCCACTTGTTATGAGAAAACTAGTGATTAAAGCTCTCACGATCTTGATGGCACACTTTACTTTATTGCCTCTAATAAACTTGAACCATTGGGTCCTTCTTTGTTGCGTATATGCTTGCGCTTTATAAGTTGAAATTAGCAGAACCATGTTTCATGGGGAACGCTTTCAACATTTCACTTGTACTTTGTACCCCGTTGATATTATGTTCTTTTGCTTACGGATCCCGGCGGTGTGAAATAAAAGTGGAACTTGTAAGATCATGGAGTTTGTATGTGTGTTAGAGAAATGCCTGGGCGGCTAGCCTAAGCCATGCCTAATCATGGTGGAAACTTGCAGCATCACCATAATGAGCACTCTATGAAGCATCCTCAATAAAAACCTATGCAAATAGCAAATAAAAAGATCGCTGAGATACTCATTGTCTGCTTGCCTTGTCATTTTGATTATGGGAAAGCTCCCGTATCATGTGCAAGGGGTACCCCGTTGGTGGTTCTTAATGATACACACATACTTACAATGACAAGATCTTACTCATGACTGAAGTTGAGTAGCATGAGGATCGGTCTTCGTTAGTAAGGGGCATGAGATTTCGGTTTATAACTTGTCAAGCATATCCTCTTAGTTGTGTCACTTTAACCTTAATCACCTTAAAGATGCTTATGATAGGGGCAATGAGAGCTGAAAACTACAAGTACCATAATTTTTGGAAGCTCTTTATGAGACTTGAATCCCTACTTCCTTTTACAAAAGGCTTTTCTTCCACCATTATATTGAGTCTCCACCTTCTATCTTTATGCACTACTTTGAGAGCATAGTGGCCATTCTTAGTTCTATGTGCATTGTCCCAAGACTAGTTGATTGATGCATAACTTGTTATTGCTTGTTTGAAACTATTGTATCTAGTCACTCTTATGAACTTTGAAGGTGTCCTATGAATTTATATTTGCTACTGTATCGAGGGACAAGCTGAATACTTTTATGCTATGTTTTCTTTATGTGAAACAAACAAACGTCTTGCAAAGCATTGTTATTCATGAATCTTTTGTTTATGCCTTTTCATGTTGCATCATAGTTTCTTTGCTTATTGCTAGAACTTTGTCTTTCATGCTATGATTGATGTACTTTGATCCCATCTTTGAATGTTTTGCAAATACTTTGATCAAGTCTTTGATGGTGCATGTCACCTCAAAAATTCTTTCTTTTTATCACTTACCTACTCGAGGACGAGCAGGAGTTAAGCTTGGGGATGTTGATACATTGCAAATGTATCTAGAATTTTTGATGTTCCATGCTTAGTTTTATCCACTTTCTTGTGTTTTGTTCCAACTTTGGAGTACTTTTATTATGATTTCTTGGACTAACCTATTAACAAGAGCCACAGTGCCAGCTGCCCGTTTTCTGCTGTTTTTGGTTCCAGGAAAGTCAGAAAATGAATATTCTCGGAATTGGACGGGACAAAAGCCAAAGTGCCTATTTTTCCGGAAGGGATCTAGTGCCAGAATACGAGACGGAGAGGGGCCCGGGGTTGGCCACACCACCTGGCCGCGCGGCCAGGCTTGGCCCGCGCCAGGGGGTGGTCTGGCCGACCCCGGCACCCCCTCGGCCTCTCCTTCCGTCTATAAGTTGCCCTCGGGACGAAAACCCTATGTACCCGATCAAAAATCCACGAAAGAGTCTGTAGCCGCCGTCGTCTCTATCCCTAGATCGGGGGGGATCTGAAGCTCTTCCTGGCACCCTGCCGGAGAGGGGAATTCACCCTGGAGGCCTTCTTCATCACCATGCAAGCCTCCGGTGTGATGCGTGAGTAGTTCATCCTTGGACTACGGATCAATGTAGTAGCTAGATGGCTGGTTTCTCCTCCTTTGTGCTTTCATGTTTAGATCTTGTGAGCTCCGTTCATAATCAAGATCATCTATTTGTAATCCATACATGTTGTGTTTGCGGGGATCCGATGGATATTGAGATGCTATTTCAAATTGATTATTGATTCTATCATGTCTTTGTTATTTGAGATCTTGCATGCTTTCCGTTGTTAGTAGCTATCTTGGCCAAGTAGATGCTAGCAACTCCAAGAGTTAGTATTTATGCTCGATAGTGGGTTCATGCCTCTGGTAATCTGGGGAAGTGACAGAAATCTCTAAGGTACTAGATGTGTTGTTGCTACTAGGGAGAAAACAACGATCCTTTGTCCATAGAACAAATGTATTGTTTACTTTACACGTAGTTCGTAAAGCAATAATCTGTTGCTTGCAACTTAATACTGGAGGGGGTTCGGATGATAACCTGAAGGTGGATTATTAATCATAGATGAAATTGGATGGCGGTCTATGTATTATGTTGTAATGCCCAATCAAGTCTCAAAGGAGTCAAGATGATTAGTATATGCATGTATTGCTTTCTCGGTGTTTGTCAATTTCCCCGCTGTAATTTGTTCACCCAGCATGTTATCTATCTAAGGAGAGCCACCTCTAGTGAACTATGGATGCCGGTCCTTTTACTTTACATACAATCTAAAACTGTTTACTGCTTTGTGTTTACTTTCTGCAAACTTTTACTTCTTTCCATTTGATACGTTTAATCCTTTGTTTTCTGCAAAACACGGTGAGATTGACAACCTCATCGCAAGTTGGGGACAAAGTTCTGTGGTTGTGTTGTGCAGGTCTCCACGTTGCTACTAGCACCGGTAGTGTGCCCTGCCAAAGCTCAGCTAGCAACACCTTTGGGGTGTTTCCTTGCTCCTACTGGTTCGATTAAACCTTGGTTTCATAACTGAGGGGAAACTTCCTGTTGTGCTCATCATACCTTCCTCTTGGGGTTCCCAACGAGCTCTACGTCGCTCGTCGAGCGTATCAGACATAGTTTCAGAATAAAAGCAACCTTTGAAGAAATGTTTACGAAAACCTGCATTACCTACGACCTATGGTCTGTGGCTGTAGAGATAGTGCATCATACACTCCTGCTTAGTGAACTTGCTGAGTACGCTCGTACTCAACCGTACCTTCTGAATCCTTGCTAGATTTTAAGCCATAGAAGACGACGTCAACATCAATTTATTCTCAAGAAACCATCATCGACAACTCAAGTTCTTCAATAAAGTCAATGAAGTCAACATATACATCCGCTAAAGTGAAGGCAAAGTATCGGTTTAGATAAGAGTAGATACTCTAGCCATAAAACCTACTTCTATAGAGCGTTACATTAGTAGAAATTGCAAGCCAAATAGTTTAGGTATTAGTCTTATTAGTTAGACAATTCGGAGTTATTATTTCTGGTTCTTCTTTGTAAGAGTTCTTTCTCTCTCTTTTGAACCTAGTTGTTTTCTGGATATTCTGTAAAGAGTCGAGTTGTAATCTATAGTCATGTATTGGATCCACTGTGTTTCTGTTGTACCACTCTGAGGGATGTAATACTAGTGAACGGTGTTTCATTGGTGTTATGTCAACAACTATAGTGTACTGCATCATGCAGTGGTATGCTGGGTCACCGCATCGGGGTCTCTAGATGAAAGTCTAGCCTGACTTGTTCGATGTCGACAACGACGGTGCTTGTGGGCACCGTTCTCCCTCCTGAGGGCGTTGTCGAGGAGTCTCGACACCCTACGTTCCACCATTCCAGGGTGTAAGCCCAAATCTGGCTAGTACGGCAGTGTCTTGGATGCCGTCACCTCTATGGAGGTGTCATTTTTCGGAGTGTGGGGTGCCAATCTCGGTCTTGCTAGTGCTACCGGTCGAGTCCTCGCTTTCGGGTTCTTTCGGTGTGTGAGTGTTGCTGGCGTGTTCTCTGCGGCCTATGTCTCGCCATGAAGCTTGGGAGACCTAGCCATTCTCCTTCGGCTCTAACTTCCTCTCCAGGGACGTGGACTAGGATTTTCGTGGTGCTCGCCTTTGCCGTTGTGCTGGTGTTGTTCGACGGAGCTCCATAACTAGTCTTGCTAGGTAGTGTGGCCTTGTGGGGATTCTGTGAAGGGAATATGCCCGAGAGGCAATAATAAAGTGGTTATTATCTTATTCCTTGTTTATGATAAATGTTTATTTTGCATGCTATAATTGTATTAATTTGGAAACGTTAATACATGTGTGTTTAATAAACAAAAGGAAAGTTCCTAGTTATGCCTCTCTTATAAACTAGCTCATTGATTAACAAGATGATCAAGGTTTCCTAATCATGGACATTAGATGTCATTAATAACGAGGTCACAACATTGGTGGAATGATGTGATGAACATTCATCTGAAGTATAGCATTATGATAAGAGTCATTATGTTTATATTTCTATAACAACATACGAAGTAATCTTAGTCCTTAGACCATGAGATCATGTTAATTGCTAACACTGGAAGAGTATCTTGATAACATCAAACATCACACCGTAACAGGGTGACTATAAATATGGGTTCAGTGCTACGAAGGTGTTATGTTGAGGCTCATGGATCAAGAGTGGGATTTGTCCATCTCGATGACGGATAGATATACTCTGGGCCCTCTCGGTGATATCACATTGAAATAGCTTGCAAGCAAGTGATGTGATCACTAGAATGTTATATCACGGGAATGAGAAAATAGTGCATGTCGGTAACGAGATCAAACTAGGTATTTGATGCTGATGATCGAATCTCGGACATGTAATATATCGCGAGACAAAGGGACTAAGTTACTAGCGTTAAAGGTTCACATGATCACAAGAGTCATCGTTGAATGTGTGGGAGTCAGTACGGATCTCCAGGTCCCGCTGCTGATTATTGATCGGAGAGGGGTCTCGATCATGTCTGCATTGTTCGCGAACCATAGGGTGACACACTTAAGGGATACCGACACCATTTGGAGAAAATATGTTTCAGGTAAAGATTTAAGAAAGCGCTGGAATCATTTTGATGGAAACCGAAATTGTTTCGGATGCAATTGCAGAAACTGGTTCTGCATGTGATATTGAAATGTTGTAGGGGTTTTATGTGAATGTTTGTTAATTAAAGTAATTAAAAAAATTCTGAATAAAATAAATAAAATAGTTTTATTTAATGAGAGCTTGCATTAAATTTGGTGGAAATTTAGTGCATGTGAGTGGAGGCATATTTATGTGAGTGGAGCATCCACCACATGAATGATGGAAGAGGTGGGGGCACCACCATGCCATGGCCCTTGGTTGCCCCCTCTTCCCTATAAAAGGCTCCCTCTCCTCCTCACAACACACACCTCCTCGTGAAGGATCTCTCTTCCCCTCTAGTTATTCCCCATGGTCTCGGATTAGCGAGATACATGTTCCCGGTGGCTTTATCTGAAAAGGAGTTGCTGCTTCTGCTGCATCACTGGAGCGAGGAGGCGGAGGTTTTTCGGTGGACCGAATGTGTGTGCGATCACGGATGCATCGCTACTTTGTGGTGCTGGACTTGATGGTGCTGGACCTGATGGTGCTGGAGCTGCTGGACCTAAAGGACTTCATCACGATCTTGAGATCGGCAAGTGTACGACTACATCATCCACGAGTTCCAACTCGTTAACAAAGCTTTGTTGTCTTCTAGGGTAAGTTCTCTATGGATGTATATCCACCCATTTCTTGTATCTAGTAGATAGATCTTGGCGTATAGTTCTCATCATAGGATTTTTTTTGTTTTCTATGCTGCGAACCCAACATTCTGTTGGTTTTCCCTTAAGAACTGTGCCGTTATGGGGTCTTTTTCTTGCCCGGTTCCCCTTTTAACCGGACATGTGTGTATATACGTCCGTATTGGGTTTCAGACAACTTCCCTTAGAAACTGGCCATCTCTTTTCTTCTTTATGAAAAGGCAGAGCTCCTGCTGGTTGCTTAAAAAAAGTGTTGCCTCCGTTTAAGAAAAAGACATGTGAGCGAAGCAACTTAGCGCGGGAGCACTAAAGGACGATGGTTCCAATTTCCTAGGCTTGGACCAATCTCTGCTTTGGGTTGTCGAACCTCGGAGGCGTCCTCACGTGCTTCCTTTGCACGCTTGTCGTGCAGGATCTATAAGTCTTACCGGAGGCTGCTCGCATGCCGGTGGAGGCAACGTCGCTGCATCGAGCGTGTATCTTCCCTCATTAACCCGTGTTATCCTATGTGGTGGTGTCGTCGACTTGTGGTATACAATTCCATTGATATGTGTGCGGGTGGTTGATGACGGCAGTTTTAATAGCCCAATGCATGAATACGTAAATGACGTTTGTCTCCTGCAGTTTTAAAATCAAAACTAAGAGTTTTAATAGCCCAATGGGCCTTATGTTCTAATTCTAATGGTAGATGAAAGGATTTACCGTAGACCATTTTGTATGGTGTCATTCCCATTGGATTTTTCAATGTCGTACGATACGTCCATAATGTATCATTTAGCTTCATGGTCCAATCTTTCCTTGATTTATTCACCGTCTTCTAAAGTATAACTTTAATTTCCTGGTTTGAAAGCTCAACTTGCCCACTTGTTTGTGGGTGATAAGGCAAAGCTACTCGATGCTCGACCCATATTTGTGAAGCATCTTCCTGAAAGTAAGTTTCATAAAATGAGTTCCACTATCAGTAATCAAAAATCGAGGAACTCCAAACCTGGGAAAGATGATGTACTTAATCATCTTGATAGATGTGGCTACATCTACATGAGAGGTTGGTATAGCATCTACCCAATTGGTAACATAGTCAACAACAACAAGAATATGAGTGTAACCATTAGAAGTAGTAAATGTCCCCATGAAATACGTTCCCCACACGTCAAATGGTTCTATTATAAGGTTATAATTCATTTACATTTTTTGTATTTTCCCTATGTTACTCATTTGCTGGCAGGCATCACCATTCCTAACGTAATTATGAGCATCTTTAAACAAGGTTGGTCAATAGAATCTTGATTGTAAGACTTTAGTGGTTGTACAATCACCAGCATGATGCCCCCATAAGGACTATCGTGGCAGGCTTTTAAAATAGCACCCATCTCATGGTCAGGTATACACT
The DNA here is from genome assembly GCA_910589775.1 of Avena eriantha. Taxonomy (NCBI): domain Eukaryota; kingdom Viridiplantae; phylum Streptophyta; class Magnoliopsida; order Poales; family Poaceae; genus Avena; species Avena eriantha. The sequence goes on along the minus strand of OU342746.1, from coordinate 152,724,812 downwards.
TCCTAATCATACCATCAAGCCCGTGCCTGTACATATAAGGATCATCCCAAAGTAATACTTCAAATCAATAAAGAATTTCTTCCTTTGATTATAGTTCATTCCTTTTGGTAGAAAGTTACCTACAAGAAAATTAGCATAATCAGTAAACCAAGGGTATGGTTCTAAAAGTGCAAGATATTCACCAGTCATGGATTCATTAATAGTGGTTGGATCTTCTATTATGTCTTCCATGCATGAGAGATGATCATCACCAGGATTATCCTTGCCTCCTCTATCAACTATTTGTAAGTCATACTCTTCTAGTAGCAGGACCCACTTAATGAAACGAGGCTTTGCATCTTTCTTGTCTAAGAGATGTCTTAGGGCCTAATGATCTGTATGCACTATTACTTGGGAGTTTATAATATAATGTCTAAACTTATCGTAGGCGAAAACAACGTCTAGAAATTCTTTTTCAGTTGTTGCGTAATTCTTTTGATCTTCATTAAAAACTTGACTAGCATATTGGATAACATTTAGGTTTAGGACTTCTTGTTGACCAAGAATAGTCCAATAGCATAGTCACTAGCATTATACATAATTTCAAACGGTTCATCCCATTTAGGTGGTTGAATAATTGGTGCAGATACTAGCGCCTTTTTTAACTGTTCCAAGGAATTAATACAATTTCTATCAAAAGTAAAAGGGGTTTCCTTATTTAAAAGATAAGTTAAAGGTGCTGCAAGTTAAGAAAAATCCTTGATAAAATGCTAATAAAGTCTCGCATGCCCAAGAAAGTTCTTGACCCCTTTTATGTCATGCGGTATTGGTTATGTTTCTAAGGTTACCATGCTTGAATTATCAACTTCAATACCTCTTTCAGAAATTTTATGTCTGAAACTATACCTTCTCTTACCTTGAATCGACTGTGTTCCTAGTTGAGGACTAACTTGGTTTGTTTGCAACACTGTAATACCCTATTAAGATTATAGACATTGTTTAGAATCAGTTCCGTAAACAACAAAATTCTCCATAAGAACTTCCATAGAGTTTTCAACAAAACTGTCAAATATCTTCAAACACATTCTTGAAAAGTCACAGCTACATTGCATAAACCAAAAGGCATTAGTATGTAAGCATAAGTCCCATACGGCCAAGTAAATGTTGTCTTCTCTTGGTCCTCAGGTTGGATAGCAATTTGAGAGTACCCCGAGTAACTGATGTCTACACACGCTCTTATTCTTGTAGACAGTGTTGGGCCTCCAAGTGCAGAGGTTTGTAGAATAGCAGCAATTTTCCCTTAAGTGGATCACCCAAGGTTTATCGAACTCAGGGAGGAAGTGGTTAAAGGTATACCTCTCAAGCAACCCTGCAATCAAGATACAAGAAGTCTCTTGTGTCCCCAACACACCTAATACACTTGTCAGGTGTATAGGTGCACTAGTTCGGCAAAGAGATAGTGAGATACAAGTAATATGAATGATTATAAGTGGTAATTGAAATCTGAAATAAGAATGGCAGCAAGCAAACATGTAACAGAACTAATTGTAAACGGTGTTTCAATGCTTAGAAACAAGGCCTAGGGATCATACTTTCACTAGTGGACACTCTCACATAAATATCTTCTCTTTATGATGCTACCCTGAACTACTCTCCGGTTGGACGATGTAGGGCTATAACAGCACACCTTAAAGTTCACATTCCCCATCTAGATAACCCCTCACTATCACTTTGAGCGCTAGATGGTTCCAACAAACACCACAATCTCATAGAGACATCCAACTCAAATTATACTCATGATAAGTATTTATGTAACCTTAGCCAAAGTGCCACACGGTGTGCACACTTCACACACGTGGGGATAAGAAGAGATTCATTAAAGCACTTGAGTAGCAGAATAGATCTATAGATTACAAAGCTCATGATCTCATAAGATCACACATAGAGAGATGAACACATTGCTATCAGTAGAGCCCTTAGCCTCGAGAGAGATCTACTCCCCCCTCATCATGGGAGTCAACAAAGGTGATGGAGATGGTGGTGGAGTCGATGGAGATGGCTCCGGGGGCACTTCCCCGTCCCGGAAGGGTGCTAGAATAGAGACTTCTGTCTCCCGAATCTCCTCTTCGGTGGCGGCGGCACTGCGGAACTTTTTGTGGAATTCTGATATTATCTTCAGAGTTTTCGTCCCGGGGGGCTTTTATAGGCGAAGAGGCGATGCCAGAGGTGGGCCAGGGTGGCCACACCCCCTGGTGGCACGGCTAGGGGTGACCCACGCCACCCTAGGGTGTGCCAGCCTCCTGGCTCCCCTCCGCCTCGTCTTCTGGATCCGTGAGTCTTCTGGTAAAATATGAACTTTGGCTTTTGTCCCGTCCAATTCCGAGAATATTTCTTTACGAGCTTTTCTGAAACCAAAAACAACAAAAATCAGGCAACTGATACTGTGGCATCTTGTTAATAGGTTAGTTCCATAAAATGTGTAAAAAAACTCCAAAGTGTGGACAAAACATAAGAAAGTAGATATAGAACAAGCATGGAACATCAAAAATTATAGATACGTTTACAACGTATCAACATCCCCAAGCTTAACTCCTGCTCATCCTCGAGTAGGTAAGTGATAAAAAGAATAATTTTTGAGGTGACATGCACCAGCACAATCTTGATCAAGGTATTTATAAAAACATTGATAGCTGGGATCATAGTACTTTAACATAGCATGAAAGATATAGTTCTAACAATAAGACATAGCAACTATGTTGTAACATGAAAAGGTACAAACAAAAGATTCATGAATAACAATGCATTGAAAGACGTTTGTTTGTTTCACATATAGAAAACATAATGAGAATGGTATTCAGCTTGTCCCTCATAGTGTAGCAAAACATAAATGCATAGGACACCTTCAAAGTTCATAAGGGTGACTAGATACAAATAGTTTAAGAACATGCAATATCAAAGTTATGAATCAATCAACAAGTTTTGGGACAATGCACATTAAACTAAGAATGACCACTATGCTCTCTCAATAGGTGCATAAAGATAGAAGATGGAGACTCAACATAAAATTAAAAGAAAGGCACTTCATAGAAGGAAGCAGGGATTCAAGTCTCATAAAGAGCTTCCAAAAATTATGGTACTTATTAGCTTTTAGCTCTCATTGCCCCTATCATAAGCATCTTTAGGTGGTTAAGGTTAAAGTGAACAAATATGAGGATATGCTTGACAAGTTATAAGTCAAAATCTCATACCCCTTACTTACGAAGACCGAACCTCATTCTACTCAACTTTAGTCACGAGTAAGTTCTTGTCATTGTAAGTACTTGTGTATCATAGAGAACCGCCAACGGGGTACCCCTTGCCCCATGATACATGAGCTTTCCTGTATCAAAATGACAAGGCAAGCAGACAATGAGCATCTTAGTGACCTTTTTATTTGCTATTTGCACAGGTTTTTATTGAGGATGCTTCATAGATTGCTCACTATGGTTATGCTGCAAGTTTCCACCATGATTAAGCATGGCTTAGGCTATCGGCCCATGCGTTTCTTTAACACATATACAAACTCCATGAGCTTACAAGCTCCCCTTTTATTCACACCGCCGGGATCCATAAGAAAAAGAACATGATATTAACCAAATAAAGTGAAATGTTGAAAGCGTTCCCCATGGTAACATCGTTCTGCTAATTCACAACTTATAAAGCGCAAGCATATACGCAACATAGATGGGCACAATGGTTCAAGTTTATTAAGTGCAAGAAAAGTAAAGTGTGCCATCAAGTTTGTGAGAGCTTTAATCACTAATTTTCACATAACAAATTTAATTCGGAAGGTAGATAATTTGGAATAACAAATGCTAATAGGTAGGTATGGTGGACTCTTTGGAATAACTTGGTTTTATTTGGAGTTGGATGCATGAGTGGAACTCATACTTGGTACATGTGGAGGCTAGCAAAAGACTGGGAGCGACCAACTAAGAGATCAATAATGGCCATAATCATGCAAAGCGACAAAAAATTATTAATTAAAGCATAAAGTGATATTACAAGTCTAAAATTAAATGATCATCGAGGCTATGGTGACTTGGTATAGTCTTAACATGGTGTGAGCATGCGCCAAGTCAACCCAAATAAAGCATCAAAGGATAATACCACAATATTATGCTTTTATATGCTAAAACAATGCATGATTCTTTCAAGGCATATTAAGCAATCTCAATTGTTTGTAACAAGTCATGCTACAACAATAATCACTAAGCATAAAGTCAAAGCAATATCAAACATGACATGATAAAGTCTAGGCCACAGTCAAAAGAAGACTCCTTTTGTACCACTTATAAGCATGAAACTTCCTACTCTTTTCCAACACCAATTGAAAACTAAAGCTAAACGCAGTGCTAGCAAAGGAGAACACTCACATAACAATAAGAGTGAAAACTAGAGTGTTCTAGGCAATGAATAACAGGGTGTGTGTCTCTCCAAAAGAAGTGTGTTGGGATCCAACCAACTTATTGCAGCAAAGAAAGCAAAATAAAACTAAAAGCAAAAACGAATACGCTCCAAGAACAGCACAATTGTGCATGAAACAATAAAAATGAAGTGTTTGGAAGAAAACCTAAGATTTTTTTGATGAAGAAGGGGATGCCTTGGGCATCCCCAAGCTTTGACGCTTGTACTTCTTGAATATTTCTTGGGGTGACACGGGTGGCATCCACAAGCTTGAGATTTTGTCCATACTTGATCTCATCATATTATTCTTCCCTACACTTAAAAAATTTCCTTCACACAAAACTTCACACAATCTTCATTAGCAACATTAGTGTATTCAAGATAATAAGTCTTCGGGTTTAGTTTCAACACAAGTAAAACTTCCATTGAAATACAAGCTACCTTAGCAATTCCTTTTAAAATCTCAAATGATCAAAGAGAACTCAAAGAGAAAGAGATTAAGAGGCAAATGCAAATAATGGAAGAAATCTATCGAAATAGACCAGCAGGTACAAAACGATTTTTCCAAAGACCTTCTGTTTCTCAAATCGATAAGTGATAAACTAACGGAAGTTATATAACAACCTAGGGCAGAAGCACAAAAAAATACATCTCAATCCGACGTACAGAGATTTTTCACGAATTTTCACAGTGAAGCACACAAATCTGTTTTGGGACAGCAACTTTCCTAAGCATTATTTCTCTGTCATTAGAGGTTATTCTTGGCATAAAAACCACACAAAATTGATAAGAAGAGGTTATTACTGAGGCAATAACTTCCAAGACTCAACAATAGAAAAACTTACTGAATAAAAATTTGGATTATCTCCCAATAAGTGCTTTTCTTTAACACCTTTGAGTTATGCATGATAATTTCGATGATGCTCACATAAGAAATATGAATTGAAGTAAAAGAGAGAATCAAGAAGCAAATATAGAACAAATTTAAGTATAACCCGATTCCTATGAAAAATAACCTTGTAAATAAACAAGTCATGAAAGCACAAAGCAACAAGCATAGGAAAGCAAAACAAGTGCAACTTCAAAATTTTCAACATAAAGAGGGGAAACTTAATGTTGTTGAGATACATAAAACCATGTTGCCCTCTCTCATAATAACTTTCAGTAGCATCATGAATAAAATTTAAAATATAAATATCACATAAAACATTCTTATCATGAGCCACATGCATAAAATAATTATTACTCTCCCTATAAGTATAGTCATTCTTATTAATCATAGTGGGAGCAAATTCAACAAAATAGCTATCATTATTATTCTCATCACCATAATCATCAAATATAGGAGGCATATTGTAATCATAATTAATTTTCTCCTCAATAGTAGGTGGACTGAAAATATCATATTCATCATTGTAATCATCATATAACGGAGGCATAGTATCATCAAAGTAAATTTTCTCCTCCGTGCTTGGGGGACTAAAATATCATGCTCATCAAAACCAGATTCTCTAAGCTTAGACTTTTCCATAACATTAGCAATAATGGTGTTCAACGAATTCATACTAATAACATTGCTATTAGCATGCAAATACAGTTCCATAGGTTTTTAAATTTTCTCTTCAAACACTTCACGTCCTAACACAAGATAAATACTATGAAGCTCTCTAATTTTGTTGTTGTTTTCCATTAAGCCTAACTAGTGAAAATAAAAACAAGAAACAAAAATATATAATTTCAGAATCTAAAGGAAATAACTTCGAGCACTCACACACCAGCAATAGTACTAGAAGATAGCTTAGTAGCCAGAGGATGTGAGTACCTTTTACCTTACCTCCCGACAATGGCGTCCGAAAATAGCTTGATGTCTACACACGCTCTTATGCTTTGAGACAGTGTTGGGCCTCCAAGTGCAGGGGTTTGTAAAACAGCAGTAAGTTTCCCTTAAGTGGATCACCCAAGGTTTATCGAACTCAGGGAGGAAGTGGTCAAAGGTATCCCTCTCAAGCAACCGTGCAATCAAGATACAAGAAGTCTCTTGTGTCCCCAACACACCCAATACACTTGTCAGGTGTATAGGTGCACTAGTTCGGCGAAGAGATAGTGAAATACAAGTAATATGGATGACTATAAGTGGTAATTGCAATCTGAAATAAGAATGGCAACAAGCAAACATGTAACAAAACTGATTGTAAATGGTGTTTCAATGCTTAGAAACAAGGCCTAGGGATCATCTTTCACTAGTGGACACTCTCATATAAATATCTTCAATTTATGATGCTACCCTGAACTACTCTCCGGTTGGACGATGTAGGGCTATAACAGCACACCTTAAAGTTCGCATTCCCCATCTAGATAACCCCTCACTATCACCTTGAGTGCTAGATGGTTCCAACAAACACCACAATCTCATAGAGACATCCAACTCAAATTATACTCATGATAAGTATTTATGTAACCTTAGCCAAAGTGCCACACGGTGTGCAGACTGTCAACTTCACACACGTGGTGATAAGAAGAGATTCATTAAAGCACTTGAGTAGCATAATAAATCTATAGATTACAAAGCTCATGATCTCATAAGATCACGTATAGAGAGAGATGAACACATAGCTACCAGTAGAGCCCTTAGCCTCGAGAGAGATCTACTCCCCCTCATCATGGGAGTCAACAACGGTGATGGAGATGGCGTGGAGTCGATGGAGATGGCTCTGGGGCACTTTCCCCTCCCGGTAGGGTGCAGGAACAGAGACTTCTGTCCCCCGAATCTCCTCTTCGGTGGCAGTGGTGCTGCAGAACTCTTCGTGGAATTCTGATCTTGTCTTTAGGGTTTTCGTCTCGGGGGGCTTTTATAGGCGAAGAGGCGATGCCAGAGGTGGGCCAAGGTGGCCACACCCCTGGTGGCGCGGCCAGGGGTGACCCGCGCCACCCTAGGGTGTGCCAGCCTCCTGGCTCCCCTCCATCTTGTCTTCTAGCTCCATGAGTCTTCTGGTAAAATAGGAACTTTGGCTTTTGTCCCGTCCAATTCCGAGAATATTTATTTACGAGCTTTTCTAAAACCAAAAACAGCAGAAAACAGGCAACTGGCACTGTGGCATCTTGTTAATAGGTTAGTTCTAGAAAATGTGTAAAAATACTCCAAATTGTGGACAAAACATAAGAAAGTAGATATAGAACAAGCATGGAACATCAAAAATTATAGATACGTTCACAATGTATTAGTAACCATCGAAAAAACAAAAATAAGAATTGCTAGACATTTTTGTAAAATGTGATTCATAAGAGGTATTTGATTATGACTTTTCACAGTTTCCTTATTTAAATTTATGAAGTCTCTACACATTTTATACCCTACTATTGTTCTAGTAGGGATTAACTCATCCTTATAATTATTGATTATGGTTACACATCCTTCTCTAGGTATGTAATGAGTTGGACTTGCCCATTTACTATCAGAAATTGGGTAAATAACACCAGTGTCTAACATGCAATAACTTACTTTCTTACCACTTCTTTCATTTTAGGATTGAACCTTTTTTGGGTGCCAACAAAAGGCTTAGCATCCTCAACCATAGGTATTTTATGAGTGTCTATGGAAGGATATATTCCTATTATATCACTAAGAGTGTATCCAAAGGCTTCATGTCGTTTGACAATCACTTCTAATAATTTCTTATTTTCTTTAGGAGAGAGCTTATCATCGATAATTATAGGGCACTTACCTTCCTTGTCAAAACATTCATACCTAAGCCATGCGGGGAGTGGTTTTAAAACAAGAAAAGGTGGATCCTCATTTCCTTTTATTTCTAGCTCTTCGAGTTCATCTTTAATAAGATCCTCTACTTCAGGTGTGGCATCAAGGATATTATCTAGATCTTCCTTTGCAACATCATTTGGGATTTTGTCATTATTCGTCAGGCTTCTTTCTAGTTCAGTTTGTTGTGTGCCAAATTGCTGCCAACTATTCAATAGTTTTCTCTTCCCTAATCTCGATCTTCTTTTCATATGGAAATTTTACAAATTGGCTACACTTTACCTTGAAATCTCTTCTCCAAACTATAAAGACATAACTTGTTTCTTATCATTAATATCAACGTTCATAGAACTACAAAAGTGACTCCCAAATATTGCAGGACAAAAGAAATCTGATTACATATTAATAATATGAAAGTCAATGGGGGTAAACAAAAGTTCCTACAAAAATACAAGCACTGCGAAGAATTCCATGAGCCTGATGCAAAGTTCTATCTAAAAGCAAAATGGTTGTATTAGACACTTCTAGCTCTGGTTCATCTAGATAACAGAGTAATCCTTAATAGATAGCGTAAGGCATACTATTTATAGAAGAGCTTAAGTCACAAAGCCCCACATAAGTAGATTCACCTAAACAAAAAGGAATTTTCTATTGACCCATGTGCTTACCATTAGGATTACCTCTAATTATATTAGAGGGTTCTCTACTTACCACTATTACTTCGTTCTCAACAACTTCGAGCTCCAGTAGTTCTTTTACTATGACAAAATTTGTCTTGATGGTCTCCAGATCTCTAGTTAACTTCCCTATCCTTTTTACTCCTTCATCTCCATTCTCTTTCCTTGTGAGGATAGTTTTGTCTTCGACTAGCAAACTCTTCTCCATTCGTGAGAAATTGTCCTTGGACCAGTCTTAGGGGGTTTGACATTGCAAGGATGCGTGTAACGTTCCTACTCCTTTGGTATCTACAAATACTCAGCGTAGGTTTTGATAATTTGAACAATCATACGAGGGTCAAGGTTGAAATTTCCAAGTAATTTATCTACTCTACCAGATGCTAGAAATTTTCTTAAGTAATCATACTCTCTAGGATTCTCTTCATTAAGTTCAATTCCACAATAAGCTTTTCCCATCCTATGAACCGTATCTAGCTAATTTCAGGCTCTTTCAACACTGAATTCAATAAATAACCCATTGATTAGAGAGTCTATTTCATTTCTATTATCAGTACTTAAACCTACGTAGAAGGTATGTAGTACCAACTAGGGTGGGAAATTATGATGGGGGCAATAGTCCAGAATCCCCCTAAACCTCATGTAGCCTTCATAGAGGCTTTGCTTGGGGCCTCCTTTAAAATTGGTAATAATACGTCTAGCTCTGAGGGTTTTCTTCCTAGGGAAGAAATCAATTAAGCATGAAGAGGACAACCTCTCCTAGGAGCTAGTAATTTTCGAAGGACTTTGAATATACCAAGAGAGGGAATCATCAATAAGAGTTTGAATAAAGAGAGTAGATTTAACCTCATCCTCGGTAAATATATTAAGGCAAAAAGTCCTACAAGTGTCTTCGAAGAACCCGACATGCTCATACGGATCCTCCGTACCGTCCCCTACAAACTTCTTAGCATGTAAAAGCCTAGCAACATGGGGTTAATATCATACCCATCATGGTTGTTGGATTTTAAATAAGTGTCCATGGGTGGACCATAATTCTTTATAGCTTCAATCTGGATTATATGTAGGTACTCACCCATGGTGTTTACCTGAAACTAGTAAACAACTTTAGTAAAACAATTAATAGAATTAGCAACTAAGAACAAATACCAAAAGCGCTTAGCTCCCTGGCAACTACGTCAGAAAATAGTTTGATGACTACAAGTGCACATACCGATTGTAGATAGTTTCAAAATAAGAGTACCGAACCCACAAAGATCTATTTTGTTAAGGTCTTTATGCCTCTCGTCACTATCTACGAAAGGATACTTGTAGGCTGCCTTTGATTTCAAGTAAAGGGTGTTTGAAAGGTTTTGTTTGAATGTAGAAAACTAAATAAAACATGTAATGAAAAGCAAGCAACAAAACATTGGAAACGGTGTTGGAATTCAATAAGGATAAAGTATTGTCGGGGATTTATGATACACCGCTATCATGGGATAATTAATCATAATTAGGATAATCTATTTCTTTTGTCATGATACGTGTGGAGAGAGCTCAATAATAAGATGTTCCCTACAAGACTAGTGGACAATCGCTTTACTGAGTCAGGTAATGAGGTCACCTATAAATAACCAGTGCGATGCCTAAGAGCAGTCACTCATACAGATCACCACAATTAAGGGTTTCCCTATGGATATCGTAATAAGCTTAGTGAATCTCTCTTTATCTCCCTTTGACCACGCAGGTTATAAGCCAATGATTATAGTCACAAAAGTAACACTGGACATACTCACATACATGTCCTAAGGGTATCACCCTCTCTTTAGAACCAGTGGCAAATGATATGTGGCCGACTACACATACCATCTGGAGAGAGAGATCAAACACAACATCATAGATCAATGGATCATGGACCAAAGTAATAGATCATCTTTATTTCATTTCATAATAATGCTAGGGTTTCTCCATCTCCCCAAGAACAAATGGAACTACTCACACATGGAAGAAATCAAAAACATCATCATATTCAAATGGATGGACAAAAGTATGAAGATAAATCTAGTGCAAACAACAATTATACTTGGAATTACTACAAGATCTAAAGTACTAGAGAGAGGAACGGCGATGGTGATGGAGATGTAGCGACTGATGATGAAGGGGGTGATGTGATGTCCTCCGATGATCCGTGAAGCAACACGCATCTTCCTTATGTCTATTTCCTCCTCCAAATCCCTCTCTGGCATGGTGTTTCGAGGCTGGAAGTTTCTGTGAATGTCAGATCTTAGATCTGTCTTCATGAGGTGAGAGTATTTGACGAAGCAGACACTCTGACATGTGGTACAGGCGGATGGTACGGGAAATCTCCGCCAGTACAAGTGGTTGTTAAACCCTCTATAGGCTTCCTCCATGTTTTCTATTCTCCCAGGTGCGAGGAAAAATCAATTAAATGACATTTATCACTTAGAAAGATCATATTACTACATAATATGACAGTCTCAATTGATATGTTCATAAAAGACTTAGTAATTCGGGGTCCTGCTGAAACAAAGACAAAAGGTGCACGCGAGCACAATAAAATACCAAAAATCCTATTCTACTTATGCAAAAACAAGAGGTAAATATGCTTTAATTTTGGATTCATCAATAGTCATCAACAGCGAGCAGCTTGGCTGGCGGTGTCAAGTTGATGTAGGCGTGTGAGAAGCTCGGATGGTAGAACGATGGGGCGGTCCTACTGCATGTCCGCAAGAAGTTAAGCTACCTGCCGGCGTTCACGACGGTCGTGGTGGAAGAAGGGATGCTGTCGATCTCTGAGCAAGGAAAACCGAATTGTAGGTGTAATTCGAGATTTGTCTGTGTAGTTTTCATTAGAGATGTATTCGTGTTGGACTCGACTCCTAGTCGGTTTGTCTAAATCCTAGGACTGTTGGCCTCATGTATTGTATAAGCTATGTACTTTTGATCAAATCAATACAAGCTATTATTCTTTCCAAATATCATGGTATTAAACACCTAGGTTTCCGCTCTCAGCATGGCTCCACCAACCCCTCCACCACCGCAGCTACAACCCTTCTTCACCACGGCCGAGTTCCACAACGCCAGATATCCACCCTCCTCTACTTCCACCTCTACCCCAAGCTCTATTACCCATCACTATAATCTCCAATAACCTCAAATTTCCATAACCGATACAATCTCCGATGTCTCTCCGTTCATCTCAGATAACTTAGATCTCGCTCCCTACAACTACTACCATACGCACCACCTCTTTCATTTTCATCTAGGTTGATGCGGTCTTCGGCACCACTTTGATTCAGCCTCAGTGTCTTGGCCAGACGATTCGCGCTGGTTCAAGGACGATCTCGTAATAATCTAATGGATCTACACCCACATATCCACCGAGCTCTTCAATCTTGTCTCCAACAACGACGCCGATAACCCCCAAGTGCAGGGGATCACCGTAGTGCAATTCGATAAGTACTTGAGTGTCGAACCCACGAGGAGCTGAAGGTAAACTATATGTTCTCTAAATCCCTATAACCCACTTATATGGCCTTGTATGCAATGCTATGAACTAGTGTGCGTGTGTGTGTGTGGCTGTTTTTGCTACTAACTAGCACATAGTGAAGTTTTGTAAGTAAATACTATAGGTATACTATTGCAAGTAAAGTGGAGCTAGTGAAGTAGGAGCAAGTTTCTAAAGGGAGCAAGTGTTTAGGAAAATCACTATTTTATTTGTTTGGTTGTCACAATTAGTGAAGCACATGGATAGTATTTTTATTGTTTCTTTTAAAGAGGAGCCATAGATAGGTGCAGTCATATACATGAGAAATTACACCCCTAGTAATTGGTCCCAAGCCAATTAAGAGCAAACAAGGGAATTGTTAAGACATAAAGTCCAATCTCTTCATTTAGAGTTAAGGTCCCCATAGTTATACCTCCCGTTAATTAACCATGAATTAATATAACATGCATATCTAAGACTTGGGAGTCAGTTTGTTTCAAACTCCGTCTATCCCTCCTCCTATCATCATGCAATGGTGACCAACTTTATGTATTCCCCCAACATATGTATGCACTCATATATTAGTACATAAGATCATCATGGAAGACAACATATACTTGTATGCAACCATCAACGAACTATATCACAATTGCCATAAAAAATTCACTACTCAAACATAGACATGGAGACACAATAGATCATGGGAGAATAATGAATTGCACCATACAAGATGTTTACCAAGAGATTATAGTAGGTATATGGAGGGGAGCTTGTTGTAGATGATGATGGAGATGAGTCTCTCCAAGGGGGAGAGGCGGCCATGGAAAGGAGAGGAGGTGGTGCATGTGGCAGAGAGAACCAGTCACCCTCCTATGGGCGGCTGCTGCCCTTGGGTGCGGGAGGAAAAATTGTGGCTTTTGATGGATTTCTCCAAAAGTAGGGTTTCCCCATACTATATAGTGGTGGAGATGCAATCTCAGCCATGGGATGGATACCCATTTGATCCAAGGGATCTTAGGCATGTCTAGAACCTTTCTAGGACTTCCTTCTGTCCTTCATGAGCTCATAAAGTTGTGGCCTGGCCAAAATCATCAAATATGGAAGGAGTTTGAGTCAATTACATCACAAACTTTCGGAGTCCCAAAACTAGTCCAGCCCTTCAGTAATCAGGGACTAGAGGCAGCATTCGGACTCCTTTTTGGATGAATTTTATATCAAAGAGAATCAACATAAAATTTCCAACAATTTTCATGTTTTGACTTTTTCGGTTTGATGTAATCTTCATGGGATTCCGTGGAAATCTTCGAAAACTGTTTTGCATGGACAGATTTCAGAAAACTGATGAATTTCTTCATATTGACAGGTTCCCTTCCATATTTGCATATTTCCTACACAACAAAATATAAAACAAGAACTTGTGTACCTTTTCAACTATTAGTAGGTTAGTATCCAATAAATATAATAAAGTTGCAAAATAATAATGATTTTAACACAATAAACTACAAAGTTCATGTATGCATTTTACATGCATGCATCAACATCCTCAAGCTTAACCTTTGCTCGTCCTCGAGCATGAAGGTGATACAACTAAACATGGACTTTGGATTTTGTTTCTATATTTCATGTCATACATTATATTCATTTTCACACAAATTTTACAAGGTTCAATCTTTAAAGAATAGCAACAAGCAAATGAGCTATAAAGTGATATCTCTTATACACTACAAACATACTTCACAATGAGTTGCTTTGTATTGAAGCAAATAAAAGTACCATGAAAAATTAAGCATTCTTAGGTGAACCTATAGAATTATGTAAGAATTTTTTGTTTCTTTGATCTTTTAACACTTTGGTAACGGAAAGTAAGCAGGGAACACATGTGCTAGTTCTTCAATAAAATAAAAGATATGTAGGAGCATAAAATAAAGTTTTGAGATATGTATTTCAAGTCAACAGTAATAATAAGAGTGAGATTTCAGGCACTTTTGTTGAGAAAAGTGGGTATGGTTTATGTGTTTGGCCCCTTACAAATTGAATGTCTCATGCCCCTTGACCATAAGTACCCACACCTCATGCTACTCAGCTTAAGATCAATTGAGCGGTTTTGTCATTGTAAGCATATACTTTTAAACAAGAGCGTCAACTAAGGTATAACTTACCCCTTTGTATGAGGATTCCCTTTGCGAGGGTCTATCCATACTTACATGACAAGACAAACAGACAAATGAACCTCTCAGCACTTTATTTTATTTACTATTTTCATAGATTTTTATTAAAAATGCTTCACAGAATATTCTTGTTGTAAACATCCACCGTGATGCATAGCATGGATTAGGTTGGCGTACTAGGCGTCCCTCTAATTATATGAAAGCTCTAGAAAGCTTTATTAAGTGTTCCAATTTATTTCACATCGATGAGCATCCATAGCCAAAAGAACATGATATCAACAAAAAGTAGTGCAACGTTTAAAGTGTTTCCCATGATAGCATAGTTTTGATAACAAAAAACATATAATTTGTAAAACACATAACTTACATAACTCCAATTACTATGAGTCAAATGTTTGTCTGACATTCTGTTCTATTTCAAACAGTTGTGCTCTAGTGGTTTCACCCCACATCTTACTTTCTCATAAGCTTTAAACTACACAAAAGAGATTATTTTGAAGTACTTGAAGGCATAGTACATATATTATACTTGGAGTATCAAGTGCCACAGAGGTAGATATGGTGTATGCTATTGGATTTTAAAGTATTTGGATATACAAGTCTTAGCTTGTTTGAGAATTTTGGGCTAGAAAAAAGAGATCTATAAGCATGCCAAAGTGTCCATAGTGTTAATCATTTCTTATCAAACAAAGCTCCTTAAAATTAACCATCTATGCATGTGAAAAAAAGGTAGCACTAAATAAGGCACTTGCAAATCATCATTCATTAAGGTATTTGAAACAAGTAACACTTAGCATAACTTGCATTTTAACCTTTTGTTTTCATTCCCCTTTTTATATTGATAGCATACCACTTAGTGTATTTTTAATTTCAGTAGCTCTTTCTTAGGAATGCAAAACATCCATCATGGTGGTCTCATTTATTTCAAAGGTAACATGCAAAACTAGATAAAAAGGCTCCAAGTTTCTATGATTATCTTATGTTGCTCAAAAAACAAAGTTTATAGGTTTACAAACCAAGAGTTTGATAAGTCCAGTGGGATGCCTTAAGCATCCCCAATCTTATGGTTTTCAACATTCTTGGATAGCTCTTAGTGATGGTGATCCTCCAATCCCCGTCAAAAAAATTAGACACAAAACTTCCTCCCATTTCATTTTTATGGGGTGACATTAGTGATATAAATAAATGTTGTTAGCTGTCACATAAACCTAAAACAAAATTCGTTTTTAGGTGTCTAGAAATTATATCATGTTGTATACATTATTATAATATCAAAATACTCATGGAAAATCATTTTAAGACTCAAAAGAATGGCTAAACAATACAAGGTAGAATATGTCCAGATTTTCAACAGCCAAAAAACGTATTTATTTTGACCACTTCAAAATGTCAGGAACTTTAGAAAAAATTTGTGCACATAGAGGGTAAAAATCTGTAACTTAAATTTAAATATGAACGCAATAAGAGTTACAGAGAAAATCAGAGGATTTTTTCTACTAAACAGTGTTGGTGCAGGAATTTCCTACTCTATATGTTTTTTCAAATTAATATCATCCAAAATGGGTTAAACTTGGTATTTTATTCTTGGAACATGTAAAATTAAGCTAAACAAACTATTCTAATAGAGAATAAAGTTACTAAACTAACAAGGCAAACAAAAGCAAGGTTTCCACAAACATACCAAAGAGAACATGGGCATAAAACTAAAAGATGAGTTTGAAATGATTATTACTTAAAATTACTTGAAAGAAGAGGGGGGGTGCATGGGAATCCCCAAGCTTGTGGTCTTGATAGTTCTTGTCCTCTAATTCTTTCTCATCATATCATGTTAATCATCTCAAACAAAGAAATATTTTCACCTCCATGATATGTTTATGCCTATAAAATGGTTAGTTCTCTAAACAAATGATATAATAGTTTTAACCAAGATGCAAACTTTAGTAATTATTGGGAAACCATTTTATTAAAAAAAGCTAATGTATTACAAAAGAGATGCTATATTTATTTTCTTTTAGTGTGGGAATTTTTTTAATGATATAGAATTTGCAATTGTTCCATTGGCATGAACAACACATGCTCAAGGCCGACCCCAACTTCTCCATTGCTAAACCTTATCATTTGATTTTCTAAATTTTATGCTTAGTTAAAATCTTAAACTAATTGTAGCTAAAGTTATTTTACATTTTACAAATATATTAAGGTGTGCTCAAACTGAATAGTATTTGAAAGCATATGGAGCACACCACAAAGCATATAACTATTGACATTTAAGCCTAACTCTCTTCCTATGCATTGGAATTTTATATATGAATAAATAGGAGCAAGGTTGTGGTATCCAATGCATACAAGGATCAATAGCTTGCATTTTAAATAGATTGGAAACATAAAGAGGGCTTTTATCTCTTCCTCTTTCATAATATTTGCAAGCACCCTCCTTCTTCCCTTTGAGAGTCCATCGCTGTAGCCCGGGTCCCTCCTCCACCCTCTCCACCAGAATAGCCGACTGGAGTTGTACTGGATGGGATGCCGGAGTAGTTAGGTGTAAGATTTTTGGCTGTTTGCCAGATGAGGGCTTCATTCCCGGTAGTTGGAGACGTGCGGCGTGTCTGCGTAGCCAGATGTGCTCCAGTCTAGGGTTGATTTTCACCGCCATGGCGCTCCTCTAGTCGAAGGAAGTGTAGTGGGAAGGGCCAGTGTCTCCCCCCCAATAAAGCTGCTTGTGATGTTCTTCTGAGGCACGTGGTGGAGCTTCCCCTGGCCGGCCATGGTTGCGAGGGGGAGGTGCATCGTCGAGCGTTGTGGTGTCCTAGAGCCGCTCTCGGTCGGCTGAGGCAGTGAGGGGGGGGAGGGTTTCTGGTGCCGCGTCCTCTACTTTAGCGAGTTCTCCATCCTAGCCTCATGTTTCTCTCCTGTCCAGCCTTAGTGGCAAGGAGGAAAGGCACGAGAGCACGCGTGTGTGGTTCCATTGCGGCTACCCTAGTGGCGGTGCAGGCGCACCGTTGGAGTGGTTAACCTCGTTGATTTTTGGGGCTCCGTAGGAGAGTTCCTCTTCAGTGACCTTTAACCACTAGTTGTTCAATAAGTCGGAAGCTAGGCTTCTTTCTGGGGCCTCTCATCTCTGCCTACCTCCTACCACCTATGGAAAGAGTGGGGATTCAGAGGGCGGGTCGTCTATCTCTTTCGGACTAGTAAAGAGCCCCCTGCTACAGGTCCCTATTGCTCCTCATATCTTCTTCTTCCTCCAGCAAGCATAGTGTTTGCGAATTTTGGAGACGTTGATTGGGTAAGCAGCAGTATCAAGCAACAATGGAGTTGGGAAGCGATCTTCTTGAGCACCACCTCGGCGGTGGGTGACAGTTGTCCGACGTCCAAGACCAAAACCTGGCCTATCTAGAAGCCGACGAAGGGTCCCGACAATTGTCAAACCTCCTCGGTGAGGCCCCTTTCAAGGTCAGCGGTCGCATTTCTTGTCTACACGGAAGCAAGTGGTTTCATCCTCGCTTTCGAGTTTGACAACGGCGAGTCTGACTTTTGGCTTGGCAGTAGAAAAAGAGAAGGACTGGATTATTGTATTCCATCTTTCAGTGAGGTCTTTTCTGCAATTATTAGGGACCTATGTATTTTTTCTTACTTTATGGGGTCCTTTCTAAACATTTGTACATCCACCACTTGGATTTAATGTGATGCTTCCTTTCCCTTTGGGGACCTCCTTGTTCAAAAAAAGCATCATAGGTAAAATTAACAAAATAGTTTTGCATGGAATCACCACATAAATACTTGTCATCTAATGAGCATAATGAATCATCTAACTCAATTATATCACTTTCTCCCATATACTAGTTGTAATTGTTTCACATAGAGTACTGCTAGTCAATAAATAATCATTATCATTGTAAGAAGAGTTGTTCATGGGAATTTATGTGTTACCCTTGTTGCGGTTAGGTGATGGGTAGCTACTCCATTATTCCTCCACTTGTTCTTCTTGCTCTTCTATCTCCTTTTATTTGGGATGCATGAGCATCCTCAAGCATAGGTGTTTGCCATATTATTCCTTGGCACTTTCAACATGATTGGGTGCATTCAAAAAATTAGTGCACAAGCGAATATTCAAGATTTCAACATATTTGAGCAGCATATCAAACATATCATTGTAAGCTTTGCGATAAGGCTCCAGAGCATCTTCCATTATCTAATTTTTTGGTTTTTAATTTTACATGCAAGGTACGAAAAGTAAACTAGCAATGCAAACAATAATAGAATCCTAGCGCTACTCTCCACGGCAATTGCGCCAGAAAAGTGCTTGATAACCCCCAAGTGTAGGGGATCACCGTAGTTATTTTACCAGAATTGGAGCCAGGCTCTATCCATTTATTCACTAGACCCAGAAAATCGTAATTTTTATTCAATTTTAATTTGATAAGTATTTGATTGTCGAACCCATGAGGTGCTGAAGGTAAACTATCTATTCTCTAAAGTCCTATAACGCACTTATATGACATTCTATGCAATGTTATGAACTAGAGTGTGTGTGTGGTTGTTTTTGCTACTAACTAGCAAACTATGAAGTTTTTGAAGTAAATACTATAGGTATACTACTGCAAGTAAAGTGGAGCTAGTGAAGTAGGTGCAAGTTTCTAAAGGGAGCAAGTTTTTAGGCAAATCACTATTTTATTCATTTGGTTGTCACAATTAGTGAAGTACATGGATAGTCTTTTTATTGTTTCTTCCAGAGAGGATCCATAGATAGATGCAGTCATATACATGAGTAATTACACCCCTAGTGATTGATCCCAAGCCAATTAAGATCAAACAAGGGAACTATTAAGACATAAAGTCCAACCACCGCATTTAGAGTTAAGGTCCCCATAGTTATACCTCACGCTAATTAACCAAGAATTAATATAACATGCCTATCTAAGACTTGGGATTCGGTTTTTGTCAAACTCCGGCTATCCCTCCTTCTATCATCATGCAATGGTGACAATGTATTTCCCCAACATATGTATGCACTCATATATTAGTACATAACATCATCATGGAAGACAACATATACTTGTATGCAACCATCAACAAACTATGTCACAATTGCCATAAACAATTCACTACTCAAACATAGACATGGAGACACAATAGATCATGGGAAAATAATGAATTGCATCACACATCATGTTTTCCAAGAGATTATAGTAGGTATATGGAGGGATCTTGTTGTATATGGTGATGGAGAGTGCCTCTCCAAGGGGGGGAGGCGGCCATGGCGAGGAAACGAGGCAGTGCTGGCGGCAGGAAGGCCCTAGCGCCCTCCTATAGGCGTCTACTACCCTTGGGCAGCACTGGCTCTTTGCCCTTCTTCTTCCTACGATCGTACCCTCATCAACGCTCCCCTCGTTGGTCTCGGGGAGCAATTCAATAAGGAGGTTGCCTTCATACCGATGATGAGGCCTCGGCCCACCTTAGAGGAAGGCCGATCTCTCCTCCAACTTGAAGCAATGACTAAAGCACGCAAGGCCTCTCGATCACCTCAAGTGTTTCACACCGCTACTCAACCTCCCGCTCCGGCCCCTGCCGTTGGATCCGCACCTGTGCCACCACAGCCTCCTCCCGTATGTCGTCCAAGCCCCAACTACCATAGGAAAAACCCTACATATCGACCCCCATAGCCTCGACCTACAGCCCTGGCACCAACCATGACACCTCTGACCGCGCCTCCAGCTACACCGTCCTGGCGCCTGCCGCATGATCTCTAGATCGGCCTTGTTCAAGCTTGGTTGATGTCGTGGTCCAGGACGTCTCCTTACAGTGCTCTGCCGGCCTACACTGGGACATGGAGTCCTAGCCTCCGCCCGTCAACCGACTCACCCGGCCTCCTTGGTCCTCGGCCACCAGCACAGGTCTACACTGCTCACGCTCCACCGCCTGCCTACATGGTCTCGCCATCACTGTTTCCCTATAGGTACAGTGCTCCTCCTACACTCCAATACATGCCTGTGCCATCTACCTCAACTGGTCTGCTAAGCTGGGATCAAGCCGCCATCATCACCGCCATGAACAACTTAACCATCAACAACAACGAAGGTACGAATTGGATTTTCAGTTCCAGTGCATCCTCGCACATGTCTTCAAATGTGAATTTTCTATCAGCCTGTTCTTCTTCACCTTTTTCTTCCATAACCATTGGGGACGGCTCTTTAATTCCTATCTCTTGCACTGGTCACTCCTATATTTCCCATCCTCATGTAACTTTTCTTCTATGAAATATTCTTGTCGCTCCTTCTTTAATGAAGAATCTCATCTATATTTGACAATTTATAAGTGACAACAATGTTTTCTTGAAATTTGACCCCTTTAGTTTATCTGTTAAGGATCTGAAAATGGTAGACGTTCTCGCTCGGTACAATAGCTCGGGCGATCTTTATCCACTTCATGGCTCACCTATTTTCACACCCCAAGCCATTCTCGCCTCCATTGACCTCTGGCATCGTCTACTAGGACACCCCAATAAACATAGATTGTCGTCTTTAATTCACGAATTTTGTACCCCTAGTTCCAGTTCAAGCTCCTCTCATAATTCCTCGCTTTGTAATGCTTGTTAATGCAGCAAACATGTTAGATTACCCTTCGGCACCTCCTCCACCTCTAGCTCATTTCCTTTTGAATTATTGCATTTCTATGGATATCTTCAATCTCTAGTGTTTTATTACTTTAAGTATTATCTTGTTATTCTTGATGATTATTCTCACTATATTTAGAATTTTCCTATACGTGCCAAGTCAGATGTCCACACGATTTTTATTAATTTTTGACACTACGTTCTCACACACTTTGGTAGTCCAATTCTCTTTCTAGAATGTGATAATGGACGAGAATTTGATAATATTAAAAACGGATCCTTCTTTATCTCTCACGAAATTCTTCTTAGTTTCTTATGTCCATATACATCTCAAAAAAGGGTAAAGTTGAATGCTCTCTTCGATCTATCAATGTCATCATACGCACGTTGCTCATACAAGCCTCCCCTCCCTGTTTTTGGGCCAAAGCTCTACGCACCTCCACCTTTCTTATCAACATTCGACCAACAAAAACTTGTCCTGTTTACACACCTTTTCAATCCATCTTTCTTCATCATCCTGATTATTCTGAAGTACGTCTCTTTGTTTGTTTATGTTTCCCAAAGATCACCTCTACCGCTTCTCACAAACTTGTGCCTCCTTCCCTGCCATGTGTTTATCTTGGCCCCTCTAATGATCACAAGAGATCTCATTGTTTTGACCCCTCTTCCGTCTGCGTTCTTATTTCTTGACACATTACATTCGATGAAAAATACTTTTACCTATGCATTTGCCACAGCACCTTGCATGCCTAAAAACACCACACCACCCATCAACATGCAGTGCCCTCTCCTATCCTCAAACTTCCACGCTACACCTCCTTCCGCGGCAGAAAAGCCCTCTATCGTGAGCCCACGGCAGCCTGCCGCGGACTCGCCCCAACCTGCCGCCACCAGCCCTATCGCCACTTTTACCGCGGTAGAAAATTCCTCTGCTGCCAGCTCGCGACAGCCTTCCACACCCTCGACCATGAACCCTACACCTACCATCCCTCCTGAATGTCGTTCTTATCTCTATCCCTGAAAATGATCATGCCATGTGTACTCGTGGCAAAAAGAGCTTTTATATTCCATATCATCGTCTCAACCTAACTGCTACTTCTACTATTTCATCCATCCCCACTTCTTACAGGCGAGCTCTCCTCGATCCTTTATGGCACTCCGCAGTGCGTGATGAATTTGATGCTCTAGTTTAAAATAATACATGGACTCTAGTTTCTACACCATCAGGTGCCAATGTCGTTTCTGGCAAATGGGTTTTTCAGCATAAATATAATTCTGATGCCACTCTAGAATGTTACAAGGCATGTTGGGTCTGCCGAGGATTTTCTCAACAACATGGGATTGATTTTGATGACACTTTTCTCCTGTTGTTTAACCAAGCACTATTCGTGTTGTGCTAGTCTTGTCGTTTCATCTTCTTGGACGATTCATCAACTTGATGTAAAAATATATTTTGCATGGCACTCTCAATAAAACAGTCTATTGTCAACAACCCTTTGTCTTTGAAAACCCTTCTCATCCTCGTATTGTATGTCTTCTTCACAAGTATTTGTATAATCTCAAACAAGCTCCTCGCTCTTGGTTCCATCGCGTTGCCACTTTCGTCCAAACCATTGGTTTTCTACCCTAAAAATCTGACTCCTATCTTTTTATTTTTTGCTCATCCACCCACAGTACATATCTTCTCCTTTATGTTGACGTATTGTCCTCACCGCATCTTCTGATTCTTTATTAAAACATATCATGTCACTTCTTAATCTTGAATTTTCTATGACAGATTTGTGGCCTCTTCATCATTTTCTTGGTGTCACTGCCTCTCGCACTTCCACCACAATTTTTCTCTCTCAGCGTTATGCTGGTATGGTTGACTATCAGCCTATCGCACGTCGGCCGATGTTGGTGCCAAACTGTCGGCTAACGGTGATCCTGATCCCGATCCCACACTTTATCGTAATCTCACTAGCGCTCTCTTGTATGCCACCCTCACTCATCCAGACATATCCTACTCTGTTTAGCAAGCTTGCTTATATATGCTTGACCCTCGTGTTCCTAATATTTCTCATGTCAAAAGAATTCTTCATTATCTCGAAGGCACTCTCGATCATGGCTTATTAATTAATTCTTCCTCTCCTACAAACTTGATAGTTTACTCTGATGCAGACTGGGAAGGTTGTCCAGATACTCGACGATGCACATCTGGCTTTTATGTTTATTTGGGTGATAATCTTATTTCTTAGTCCTCTAAAAGGCAGGATATAGTTTCCAGATCTCCAGCTGAAGCAGAATATAGATCAGTTGCTCATTCTGTTGCAGAAGAGGTTTTTCTAGGTTGATTTATTATCGAGCTTTATCGACCAATTGAGCGTGCTACCATTGTCTATTGTGACAACATACCAGCAATTTACATGGCGTCCAATCTAGTTCAGCATCGACGCACAAAGCATATCGAGATTGACATCCATTTTGTTCGTGAAAAAGTTGCACTTGGCGAAGTCTACATTCTCCACGTACCAACAAGTGCCCAGTTTGCTGATATACTTACAAAGGGTCTCCCATTGTCCTCCTTCACGGACATACGATCCAGTCTCAAACATAGATTCACCGAAGTTGACACCGCAGGGGTATTAGACATGTATTCGTGTTAGACTAGGACTCGTACTCGGTTTTTCTAAACCCTAGGGAGGTTGTTCTCATGTACTATACTATTGAACAAATCAATACAAGCTATTATTCTTTCTAAATATTAATTTTTTATTTCTTTGCATAGTTAGCGACATGCCAAACCTTTCTTTCTTGAAGCATGCTACCCACCGGCTACTTGATTCGACAGTGCAGTTTGTAGCCTACTTCTGTCAGTCAAATACTAGTAGCAGTTTAAAGGTGAGTAAATACTAAATAACATCTATTTGATGGCATTTGGAAGTAGCTTAGAGCAAGTATAATAAGCTTATGTCAGCTAGCTACAAGGATTTAAATAATATATCTTTGTTGAGGTGGAGGAGAGAGAAGATGAGAGAGAATGGTAGTGGGCTCTTAGTTAAGATCCAACTAGAACACGTGCTTCTAGGCATTGTGTGAGAGTAAAAGATGGACCATGCACTAATAAAGTAGTACACTTATATAGCTAACTATTGTACATGTTGGCTATTAAACTGACTATACATGATGTGACTATGACTTATAGCTAGCAGTTGACTCTACTATTGTTCTTGCTCTTATGTGCCATATATATGGAAGGGTGTGGGAATGGTTTTCACGCCAATCAAATCAGAGGAGCATGTCGGGCAAGAAAGCAAAAAGAGGGGTAAATAAGTAAAGCACATGTAGTTAATCTTATTATAATTGTACCTAGATACGAGAATCTAATTTGTTCTGCAAATTCAGTTTGAAAGCACTTACCTGAGAGGCAGCCCCTAGGCGATCACGAAGAGAAGAGCCAAATCCATCTAGGGTTCCGTCCCCTCACTGGTGACGCCTCTGGTCCGCTCCGTATCCAATGGTCTTAGGGCCTTGGAGGCGTGGCGGACCACGGCCTCTCGCCGGCGGGAGGTTCTCGTTTTCTGTTTAGCTTTTTTCAGTATCTTCTTCGGGATATTGAGACGGCGGCTATGTCCTGAAGTTAGAATAAGATCCTACCTGTCCTATCCTCGCTCTGGTGGTGCATCTAGCACCAGCGGAGGGTGCGTGGAGTCATGTCCGGCGGATCTCTTGGGATCCGGTCATTTTTCGTATTCGTCGGTGTGGTTTGAGGTCAGTCTGTTCCAATCTACGGTTGTCATCTTCGACGACGGTTACTGCTCTAGTGCGCTGGTCCTATGGGGCCTTAGCACGACGACTTCTTGTTTGTCTACTACAATAAGCTCTACTACGACAAGTTTTGCCCGGCTCCGGTGATGGAGGGGCGAGGACGGCGGCGCACCTTCGGCTCGTGCTAGTGTCTGTAGTTATTGCTAGGTGGTCCAATGACCTATAATTTATATTACTTGAAAGTCTCTTTATACTGTTGTTGATGATTATTAATAGATTGGTGGAATTTCGAAAAAAAAAAGTTTGGAAGCAGTTGTGGCGGGCTACTCAATATGTGCACATGTAGTTACAATTGCTTCAGTTATACACTTTGGTAGAGAACTTGAGATTTGTCTATGATATTTAGCTCGCCGCTATTATTAAAATTGGACATAGTGTATGTTGGTATTTTCGGTCACCCGTAGCAATCACACGGGCAACATTTGGTAGTGCATACTAATTCAAAACACAATTATCAAAGGACAATATAAATTGTGTCGATGGATGTTTACTCGCCAGATCATGACATCCTGGATTATTCTGCAACTAACCTAAGTTTATAAAGAAACTAAAACTTGACGCTCATATACTGAGCAATTGACCAAGAAAGTAAGCCAGCAATGCCTTATTCCGGTCGACAAGATTCATGGCGTTCAGCGGCGACTCCGTGAGCCGCAGTACGCGGTGCCTGCAGCTCTCCAGGTCCATCAGGCCGTTCATGTACTCCTGCCGGAGCTCGCCGAACGAGCACGGCGGCAGCAAGTCTTCGGCGACGTTGTCCATGGACTGCCTGGCGTAGCCATACTCCAGGACGCATACCTGGTAGGCTGTCCTCTCGTCGCCGCCGAGCGACCCGTCGCGGAGCAGATCGGACGCCTCCGCCACGGTGACGACGTAGGACTCGACGGCGCGCTGCGCGGCGAGGAGCGCGTACGCGGTGACCGCGACGGAGTGAGACGGGTCTGGGTCGAACTTCTCGCGCAGCGTGTCCATGCACATGTCGTACATGAGCCTCGTGGCGCACGCCTCCCGGCAGGCCACCTCGACTGGCAGGGACGGGACGCCGTCGCAGTGCTGGCCGGCGGCGCCGCCCAGTGATAATGCGAGAATGAGGACGAGGATCTTCTTCATGGTCTTCTTTATGGGAGATACTAGTATGTTGGTGTCTGACCTGAGCACAGCTAGCGCGGTATTTTATACAGTAGTTTTTTAGTTGACAACTGGAAATGGGCTGGCCGATTTGTGGAGCATATCTTACTTCTTCATTTCGCTCATTAATTTTTCGGTTTTCTTTCCACTCCACAGACGTGTGGAGCTGACCGAACGTCGACGTGGAGTAACGATAGAGGTGAAGCCAACGCCGGTCTCCTGGAATAAAATTTTCAATTGGCATCCTTTCGATTCAAATCAAATTTGACCACAATATACTCGCCACACATAGTACAAAATGACACCACACACATTGTGCAAATAATATAGTTCAATCAGAAAACACCAAACCAATAGTTCTTGTGATATTCCCACATGTGTTCCACCGGATCATTAAATAGATGTTGATGTACCTTTCTGTCACAAATTTGATAATGCATCTCAAAAAAAAAATCTAGTTCATCCTCTTGTACCAGGTGTCGATAAGTTCTCCGGTGCCTTCATAGTCAATACTTTCTTCCTGTCCACTCTCACCCCCCGCGATCATGTTGTGTACGATGGCATATGCAGTATTGACCTCTCACAATCAGTTGGGAATACAGGAGGGCTATCCCGGAAGTCTTCTTTCTTCGCCCTCCCTCGATCTCCCTTCTTCTCCTGAGAGCGCCTCGTGAGCGTCCGGGTCACTCCCGAGCCCCTCCCACCGAAATAGCTGGCTGGAGGTGGCGATGGAGCGGCGTCGGAGTAGATGTAGGTTCTAGGAAAAGGTTTAGGCGTCGTCTTCATGTTGTGGTTTGGCGAGATGCCAGAAGGAGGCATTAAGATCTTGTGGCCAAGATCTTGATCTCTCTGGCTCCCCCTTGATGTGGTGCTCCAGTGATCGCAGACGGTGGAGTTGAGGTGGTGGGAGGCCAGATCCTTCGTGAATAAAAGGCATGTATCTGGCCGCCATCAGAGGCGGAAGGGTTGGTATCTGTGGCACACTTCGGCTGTCCGTGGAGGTGAGGGGAATGGTGGTTGCAGGGCGCCGGCTTTTCCTCGGCAATGGTGGATGAAGCTTCGGTTTCTGCGAGTGGATCACACGACTGCCATGTCTGCCATCGGGATCTTTGGCCGAAAGGGTGGCCCTACTTCAACCACTTGCATGGAGGCCCTTGTCGGATCCTGTCACCAGAGCTCGGCCCCTCTTCCCTCCCAAGTGGTTCGTCCCTGGGATTGTAGAGATGGTCGGCAACATCGATTGAAAAAAAATCCAGTTCATCCTCTTTTACCACCGAGGAGAGCTCTTATGTTACCTTGTTGGTTGGAGACCGTGTCTTCACAAATGTCGTCCACGAAGGATAGACACAATAGGAAAGAATTAAGGATAGACGCAATAGGAAAGGTAGTACCCCATGGTATAGTGGTTCGCATTGACATGAAAGTGTGGCACTCTAGAGCATTTTAGCAAGTCTTACAAATGGAGTGTGTTTAAGCACATTGATGCCGTTGTGGGGTCCTTACATTCCAAAGGAAGACATCGAAATTCATGGGACATATGATGCCACAACATCAAAGGTGATTGTGGGCTATCCAACATAGCCTTTGGTACTGCTACTGCCAACAATATGGACGGTTCTTCCATTCTTAGTGCACGTAAATCGATGCATCCAAGAATCCTAGGACCTTTTTGCATTTATAATTAGATGACATATGCTAGACATCATCATGAGCATTTTGTGCTCACACATATTCATCTCTAAAGACCCGGACTACTGAAATGCAAAACTTTACCATCACTTCATGGGCGGGAATTTAGCAAGGCAGAGATATTCATATATAGCATCGCTGGAGTACCATATGCAAGCATCCGGATAGCAGCTGTACATCTCTGGATCCAGTGTTATCCCTCTTCAACTTGAAGTAGCTATCATGCTTTTTCACATCATTTACAAGATGCATGAACACATCTCCTGACATGTTGAACGCACGCATGAATGTAGCTGGTTTGAGAACCGGATTGGCTGCAAAATAATCTATATCTAGGCGAACATGCCGTTTCCCCCTCTCTCATTTGACTACTACGTGGCCATGTGTAAAACTCCTAAAATTTAATGGTCTCCTCTTCCACTTCCTCTTCAAGAGTCATAGCAATAAGGTCATCATCATCCTAGGAGAGTTCTATGAATTCTTAGTATAAATATTGATCGTTGCTATCTAGTTTGAGCTACAACGCATGCGCATTCCATATTTACTTGAGTTGGAGTTACATAATAATATTAAATTGGAGTATAATAAACAGAAAACAAACATATATTGTACGATTTTTTGTTAGGTGAAAATATAGAAGACCATGTGTGTCTCCTGGCGCGCCAAGCTTCCGCTAGAGGTCGCGAGACGTGGGGACATGCATGTAGGTGAAGCGTGGCGGCAAGCGGCGCCATGACAGCTAAATGCAGCACTATGGTGGAGACATGGAGGGATAGCGCCACATAGGCGTGGAGTCATTAGGCGAGGCCAAGCACACCATGGAGAGGTCATTTGGAGGCACGAAAAGGTCCAACGCCCTTCCGCAGACAACACTGATGAGCTCCAAGGCTATCCACAGATCCGACGCATCGAGCTTCTCGTATGCCTGCCACCGAGCTAGCGCGGCAGGAGGGGACACTGTAGCGTCGTGAGTGAGGGTGGCATGGAAAGATGACAGAGGCACACAGCCTTCCGGTGGCCAGGTGAGGGCTTGAGGCACTAACATGGTGGTGCGTCACATTGGTACAACTGGTCGGGTCTCCGTTATCACCACACTTGCTACGAATTCAGGACAAGGCCCATAAAAAACCAAAGGTTCTGGAAGCATCCAAAGACTAGAAACCAGATGTAACAATCAAGACGGATACAAGATGTAGCCGACGTAGTCATAAGGTTACCTTTTATCACTACTAGGGAAAAGACTACTCAAGGCGCATCACAAAAGCCATTAGAGGCGCATATGTGATGCGCCTCGAGGCCCGTTCTACTAGTATTTCTTACCCGAGTCGCATCTCATATGCGCCTTGTATAACCTATATATGCGAGGCGCATATCAACATGCGCCTCCTATGTATAACCTATATATATTGGTTATACAAGGCGCATATGAGATGCGACTCGAGTATGTCTGAGAGATACGCCTTGACTATGACTGGCATATGCGCCTCTAATAAGTTTATAGATGCGTCTCAAATAGCATTTTCAAGTTTTAAATTTTATAGAACCAGAATACAGTCCATAATACACAGTACAGAGGTATTATATAGTCTAAAATACAGTATAAACAGTACAGAATTTTCAAAAAGTTGCAATTGGCCAAAACATAGTATAACCAACATGAATACAAGTACATCACACATCAACTTGAATTAATCCGCAACATACGAGAGTTCACACATCAACCAACTAGATTACATCACACACAACACCAAGTTCACATCCCTCGGGGACCGAATACAAGTTAACAATCACATTACAACTACACGACGGAGCTCTCTAGGTGAAGTAGAGCACACAACCTACCATGAAGAGCAAGGTGGTGATCCTGATGAAGTTCCTCCACTTCCTCCTCCTGTGCTTCCTCTACTTCTCTTCTGCCACCTCTCTACTCTTGTATACTTTGTAGTTGTTGCCCGAGAAGTTGTTCACTTGTTTCTGGCAGTCTTCCCACTCCTCGTACACACCTGGAACCCTACCGACGTACACAATATAACACTTCTTCGCCATCTCCTGTACACAAGATATATGATATTAGCTATATATGTCAGTGGAAAGCAATAGCAGTTCACAAGATAAGATCATGCATATATATATGGGTGCCATCCTATACGAATGTCGCCATGCTATACGAATCACGAACTTATTTCTCCTCTCTCGACTTTGGGGCTACATAGTTTATCATTTCATTGTATCGCCAAAGACGAAAGAAAAGAAATCATTCCACGATTCCTACAACAATGTCGCACATGACCATGCTATACGAATAGTGAAGTAATGTCTTTCCTTTCGACTTTGGGCTATAATGAGATATTTTGAAACTACATAATTTACCATTTCATTTAATTCACGCTATCTAATCTCTTCGTATCGCCAAATATGAAAGAAGAGAAATACTTCCACGATTCATATAGAATGGGCATGATGTGTCCAGTGGTAAGCCAAAGAAAGGATTCGTACTCCACCGCAACAACTCATTTCGAGTTTGGTGTGTCGAAGTCGTTGTCATGGACCTAGAATCCTTTCCTTGGGTTACCACTGGACATATTATGTCTATGTATATGAATCTCGAAAATATTTGTCCTCTTTGACTTTGGGGCTACGAGATGAAATAGTATTAACTAACACAATGTCGCCATGCTATACGAATCACGAACTTATTTGTCCCCTCTCGACTTTGGAGCTACATAGTTTATCATTTCATTGTATCGCCAAAGATGAAAGGAAAAAATCATTCCACGATTCATATAACAATGTCGCCCATGGTATACGAATAGTGAAGTAATGTCTTTCCTTTCATCTTTGGGGCTACAATGAGATATTTGAAACTACACAATTCACCATTTCAGTTAATTCATGTTGTCTAATCTCTTCGTATCGCCAAATACGAAAGAAGAGAAATACTTCCATGATTCATATAGCATGAGCATGATATGTCCAGTGGTAAGCCAAAGAAAGGATTCGGTCTCCACAGCAATGACTCATTCGAGTTTGGTGTGTCGAAAGGAGTCGTTGTCGTGGACCCAGAATCCTTTCCTTGGGTTACCGCTGGACATATTATGTCTATGTATATGAATCTCGAAAAAAATTATCCTTTTTTGACTTTGCGGCTACGAGATAAAATAGTATTAACGAACACAATATCACCATGCTATACGAATCACAAACTTATTTGTCCCCTCTCGACTTTGGGGCTACATAGTTTATCATTTCATTGTATCGTCAAATACGAAAGGAAAGAAATCATTCCACGATTCATATCATAATGTCGCCCATGCTATACGAATACTGAAGTAATGTCTTTACTTTCGACTTTGGGGCTACAATGAGATATTTGAAACTACTTAATTCACCATTTCATTTAATTCACGCTATCTAATCTCTTCGTATCGCCAAAGATGAAGAAGAGAAATACTTCCACGATTCATATAGCATGGGCATGAATGTCCAGTGGTAAGCCAAAGAAAGGATTCGGTCTCCACGACAACGACTCATTCCGAGTTTGGTGTGTCGAAAGGAGTTGTTGTCGTGGACCCAAAATCCTTTCCTTGGGTTACCATTGGACATATTATGTCTATGTATATGAATCTCGAAAATATTTGTCCTCTTTCAACTTTGGGGCTACAAGATGAAAAAGCAAACCAAGAATGACTTGGATTAGTGCCTCATAGTTAGGTTGGGCACGGAAATAACAATGTCGCTGATGGATCTGGTGTGGCAAGTAGAGGAAGCTCAAATTACAAGTCTACTTGGCACACCAAATCCAACAACGGTATAGTCATACACATATATAGTGCCACAACATGTTTTAATCATCGGCATTTCGTAGAAAGACAGAAAGCAAACCAAGAATCAGAGAAGTAATTACGAATGAGAAGCAACATATGACCAAGCACTAAAATAGTTCATAACACAAATAACTAGCGTCTCTCACAATCAAGTTCAACGGTTTACGAAACATACTCTAGAGGTTGCTAGGCAAGTTAACATAGGAATAAAGTTTACAACACAAGTTCGGAACTAACAGCTAGCTAGGCAAACATCAAAACATGTTTGGCTGATGAGTCGGCTCGGGGATATTGATGAAGCCCTATTTAGCTCCTTCCTCTAACGTCATGAACATCCTGCCATCACCCTGCTTTGCTAAGTGTTCATCTATGTCCTTGTTGCACGGTGGATTGCCGCCGTAGAAGAGGCTCCTAGATTTTATTACTTGTTGGTGCACGATTGTCGAGATCTCCTCCTGGATATCAAAGAAATCCATCCTAAGGTTGTGATACTGTATACGTTCAAGATCTTCAGCCCATCTTCAGAGGTCAGATGGCAGCGCGCTATTATTCTAGTCCCGTACGAATGCCTTCATGTGGTGTAGGTCGTAGAAGGCATCCTTCCCGCTGTCAGGCGCCAGCTTGACGCAGTGCAACTCCGTTGTGTGGCCGAAAACGTGCATGTCGTGCCTCTTAACTGTCCTACTAGGGATGGAGCCTGATGACCCACAAGTATAGGGGGTGTATCGCAGTATTTTCGATAAGCAAGAGTATCGAACCCAACGAGGAGCAGAAGGTGTTGACAAGTGGTTTGGATCAGGAATTCTCTATAAATACTTAACAAACGGATTTTTAGGGGTTTTTGATAATGCAGATAAATAAAGTGAGAGTAAATAAAAGACAATAATAAGAATTGCAGCAAGTGGCTCAATCCTTTCTTTAGCAAAGGACAAGCCGGTTGTATTACTTAAGATGACCAAACATTCTCGAGGACACATGGAAATATTTTCAAGTGCTTTTGCTTCATATAGGTGATTAATCTTCTTTGGTTGTATAAGTGTTGTGTGGGTGAACCTATGCTAATGTACTGACCTTCCTAGGACTAATACATACTTGTGATTATACCCCTTGCAAGCATCCGCAACTACAAGAAAGTAATTAAGATAAAAACCTAACCACGACCTTAAACTATGAGATCCTACACTCCCTTATGCAAAGGTTTCCTAACGGGGGTTTAGGTTTCTGTCACTCCGTCAACCCCATGATTAGTATCCAAATACACAATGCATCCCTCTAGGCCCATAAAGGTGAAGTATCATGTAGTCGACGTTCACATGAAACCACTAGAAGAATAACACCACAACTTAAATATCAAACCATTAAATCTTCCTCAACACAATTCCACTACTAACAACATGACTTATTCCATGTCCTCAAGAACTAAACGAACTACTCACGAGAAATCATATGGATCAAGATCAAAGATGAAATAATGATAAGTAACAATCTGAACATAAACAATAATTCAATGGTTCCACTCAATAGCATCAACTACAACAAGTAATCAATACTGGGAAAGTTTCCCCTAAGAACTATGAAAGATTTAACCCAATTGTTACAGCGGTATGGAGTGGTGGTGATGGTGCTGGTGGAGATGATGGTGGAGATGACGATGATGATGATCCCGATGAAGTCTAGCTTGATGACAGTGTTGATGGCGACGATCTCCCCTATTCGGGAAGGGATTTCCCCGACAAAATTCTGCCTGCTAGAGAGCTTGTTCTCTCTCTGTAGTTTCCGCCCCATAGAGGCGGTAAAACCTTTCTATGATCGCTCCCTGAGTCTTAGGGTTTCGAGGGGATTATATACGCCAAAGGATGATGCCAGATGTGGGCCAGGGTGGCCACACCACCTGGTGGCGCAACCAGGGGTGGCCCACGCCAGGGGTGGTGTGGGCCCTCCGTGGCCCATCTCCACTTCCCCTTCTGGCCTCCTTCGTCTTCTGGAAAAATAGGAATTTCCGTATATTTTCTAGGATTTTCTGCCAAAATTGTATCTAGATAGTGCTTTTTCCATCAGAATCTTGACTCCAGTGGTTCATCTCCAAAAGTCATCAATCATGCAAAAATAGATGAAATAACATAAGTATCATATCTTAATATGAAATATATCAATGAATAACAGTAAATTATGATATAGAATAGTGATGCAAAATGGACGTATCAACTCCCCCCAAGCTTAGACCTCGCTTGTCCCCAAGCAAAAACTGAGCTCAATAAACATCACCATAGGTTTATG
This sequence comes from Avena eriantha, assembly GCA_910589775.1. NCBI lineage: Eukaryota > Viridiplantae > Streptophyta > Magnoliopsida > Poales > Poaceae > Avena > Avena eriantha. The sequence continues at coordinate 152,690,969 of OU342746.1, read as the reverse complement.
GAGTGAAGTGTCGATAAAGAGAATACAGACAAGAAACATCACATTTATCAATACACAAATCATAATAGAAAACAAATCACTATTATATAACTTAACTTGCAATGAGTAAAGGAAACACAATAAAGATACACAAAGTAAATCATAATTGGTAATGGCAAACTTTGTTCTTGTTAAGAAAATGGTTAACAAATTGCAGGAGTCAAACATAATGGGGTTTTCAATGATAGCTTTCAAAGTAATATTCACCAAGATAAGAGTAGTGTGCAAAACAAGGAACATAAGAAACATGATTGAATAAATTATCATATGAATGATTGAAACACAACAACTCAAATACTTGCTTGAGATTGAAAGGAATAGGTTTACTGACTCAACTAAAAATTAAAAGAAGGCCCTTCGCAGAGGAAAGTAGGGATTTCAAGTTTCATATAGAGCTTCCAAAAATTATGGTACTTACTAGCTTTCAGTTCTCATTGCCCCTATCATAAGCATCTTGAGGTGATTAAGGTTAAAGTGACACAAATATGAGGATATGTTTGACAAGTTATAAGTTAAAAATCTCATGCCCCTTGCTTACGAGTACCAAACCTCATGCTACTCAACTTTAGGCACAAGTAAGTTCTTGTCATTGTAAATACATGTGTATCATGGAGAACCGCCAACGGGGTACCCCTTGCCCCATGACACATGAGCTATCCCATATCAAAATGACAAGGCAACAGACAATGAGCATCTTAGCAATCTTTTTATTTTCTATTTGCATAGGTTTTTATTAAGGATGCTTCACAGAATGCTCACTATAGTTATCCTACAAGTTTCCACCATGATTAGGCATGGCTTAGGCTAGCCGCACAGGTGTTTCTCTAACACATATACAAACTCCATGAGCTTACAAGCTCCCCTTTTATTTCACACAGTCGGGATCCATAAACAAAAGAACATGATATCAACTAAATAATAAGTGCAATATTGAAAGCGTTCCCCATGGTACATGGTTCTACTAATTCACTACTTATAAAGCGCAAGCATATACGCAACATAGATGGACACAATGGTTCAAGTTTATTAAGTGCAAGAAAATAAAGTGTGCCATCAAGTTTGTAAGAGCTTTAATCACTAGTTTTCACATAACAAGTTTAACTTGAAAGGTAGATAAAAACATGAATATACTTGGAGTAGCAATAATGCTAATAGGTAGGTATGGTGGACACAAATGGCATAGATTTTAGTTTAAGGATTGGATGCACGAGAAGTATTCCCTCTCAGTACAGGTTTTTTGCTAGCAAGGCTGGGTAGCAAGCATAAGAGTTGAAGGAAACAAACAAACATACAAGTAATAGTAACAATCATGCAATCTTCCGTGGAAACACAAAAGATCTTAACTAGAGAATAGTAAGCTTATGAGCCAAACAAGAAATAAAAATGATGAAATTATATTTCTAAAAGTACTTTTCTCTTTTCCATTCAATTCTCAAATAGTGTTGCTACTAACCAGAGCTAGGTTTGCCAAAACCAACTAAATTTACTTAATGATCCCAAAGTGATACCAATACTAACAACAAGATCAATCATATAACAAAAATTGCAAACTAACATAAGATGTGCAAAAAGTAAATGATAGAACTTCTCATTAATATTCCATAATGGCAACTCACACCAAGGGATACATAGATAACTAGCTAGAGGAGAGATACTTCCACCATACAGACCATCCTATATGATAACTTCTCTATTCAAGATATGACTCTACTAAAAAGGTAAAAAGATGAAAGATAATGATGTGATACCGCGACACTCCCCCAAGCTTGGAACAAACCAAGGAGATACCAAAACCTGATGATGAATTACTCCATCGGTGGTGGTGGTGTTCTCTCGATAAGTTCTTCAATCAAATTCTTCAAATCCTCAATCTCGAAGGTGAGAGTACAAATCAACTCTGAATTTTGCTCCATGCGGTTCATGATCATGTTCGGTTGTGAATCCTAGCCCTTGTGATTCTTTCCCCACTCTTTCTCCTTAAAGTATTCTTTTCTTGCATGGTTAGAACGAGGCATATCCCAATTGGAGGGTAATTTTTCCTTAGGCATCTTTTGGAACTACTGCTCATGTATAAGGGTATCGAAGGGATTCTTGTCGCATGGAGGAAGTGACCGTGGAGCAAAGCAAAGGCGTGGAACCATCCCTCCAGTGGACATCCGTGCAGTCCTTTTGAGCTTGACAGGACGTGCCATCACTCCAATACTTGCAATGGTGGTGCTGGTGCACGGATGCTAGTCTTCCTTCACTTTCTCTTCAACTTCACCCTTGATCTCCTCCTCCTGCTTGGGGTCTTGGAGATCATCTTCCACAGGCTTCTTGCCCTTATCGTTGGTGGAGACCATCGTGCTTCTAAACTTGAAATTAGCTCCTGACAAAAACAGATCGAAAATAAAAACACAATGAGAACACGATATACGTACCTCGAGGGATCTAGGGGATTATATATTACAAAGTTTGACAACAAAAGGAAGGTACTGGAAAAAAACGGGTCGGAGACGGTCTCTAGGGTGGCCACACCCCCTGGTGGCACGGCCAGGTGGGCCCACGCCACGGGGTGGTGTGAGCCCCCTAGGCTCCGTTTCCATCCCTCTTTCGACTCATTATCTTCCACATTAGATAAAAACTACAAAAATATAAATTGAAAGGTTTTTCACGGACCTTTTCTTACCAGAACCGTTACCTATTCGAAAACTAACTCTGCAGGTTTCTGAATTTGGTCTTTAATAGATTCTTCCGGAGTCACCACTTGAATAACATCAATATCTTTATTGTAAGAATCTTCAAAAATATAATGCTTGAATCTATTGATCATTCACCATCTCATTACACCATTCTCTCCTAACACTTGAAAATTTCTTTCATACAAAACTTCACACAATCTTCATTAGCAACATTAGTGCATATAAGATAATAAACCTTTGGGTTCAATTTCAACTGAAATCCATCCAAACATAAGCTACTCTAGCAACTCCTTTTGAATGCCCAAAAGAATTCAAAAATGAAATCGATTTAAGAGGTAAATGCAAAAATGGCAGAAATCTATCAAAACAGACCAGCATGTAAAGATAATTTTTTCGAAAATCTTCTGTTGCTCAAATCAAAAAGTGCAAAGCTAACTAAAGTTAAATAATAACCTAGGGCATGCACACAAAAAATTACAGATCAGGACGACGTTCTGGGATTTTTCACGATTTTTTACAGTGAAGCACAAAAATCTGTTTCGGGACAGCAACTTCCTCAAATCTTACTTCTCTCTCATTAGAGCTTGATCTTGACACAAAAACCAAACAAAAAGGATAAAGAGAGGTTATTGCAGAAGAAATAACATCCAAGACTCAAATAAACAAAAATAAACTGAAAGCAAAAAATATAATGGGTTGTCTCCCAAAAATCTCTTTCTTTATAGCCATTAAGATAAGCATGATAATTTCAATGATGCTCACATAAGAATATGAATTGAAGTAAAAGAGAGCATCAAGAAGAAAATATACATATATTTAAGTCTAACCCACTTCCTATGCAAGGGAATTTTGTAAGAAAATAAATTATTGAAACCAGAGGCTACTAGCATAGGAAGGCAAAACAAGTGCAACATAAAGACTTTCAGCATAAAGCGAGGAAACTTAATATTATTGAGATGCATAAAAACATTTTTCCCTCTCTCATAATAACTTTCAGCATCATGAATAAATTTAATGATATAACTATCACATGAACCATAGTAGCAATGATCACTTATTCTGACAGAAAGCACAGGGACACTAGCTTTTCTAGTACTACTAGGATGTGAAACAATATTAGAAGTATCGTTACACAGGATAATGTGTCCATCTTCTACATGTTTAGTGACAAGGTCTTTCAAATTTGCTACGGCAGGTTCAACACTTATTTGTTCATCCGGTTCCAGAACTTTCTTTGTACTTTCGTAACCATAATTTCTATCATAGAATGTTCATTTACCTTAACTGGGAAGGGTATTTTCTCGATAAGGTTCAGGTAAAATAAGATTAGCAATATAAACTTTAGTATTCTTAGCAGGAACACGATTAAAAATATCTTTATATGGCTCATGATTGGGGGTGAGCGTTCGGTTCCCCCGAACCGTTCGGTTTGGTACCTCGGTCGCTAGAAAATTTTGGTCCTCCAGAAACAAGTATCGATCGGTCATCAGTAATTCATGTAACCGAGGCTTTGGTTCCTATAGAAATCAGTTCGGTCATCGGTCTTGACCGAACGAACCGAATTGCAGTGGGATGGGCATAGCCTGCTAGGGCATACGGGGCAGAGTGTCGTGTCATGACGTGAAAAAGCAGTTGTTATTCGCCCAACACATCTTAGTTCTAGCTCATGGGCAGATCATTTGTGTGGGCCAGGCTGGGATCTTATCCTTGTATGGAAATAGCAAACACCAAGCATCACGTCGCATTAAAAAAATTGGATCATGTGAGACATACGCTCTTGGAGAGGAAACATTTGCTGAACGCCATGATTTATGGGGTGGGATTTGCTAGGGAATATCAGGACGATAATCACGACATCGGTTGTTCAGTCACTTTGGTGTACAGAGGCTCCGTACCGAAATCACCATAGTTTATTCGGTTTGTCAGATATGCTAATCGAAATTAGTACATAAGATCTCGGTTTCGATCACTTCAGTTTCGGTTCAGGTCTAATCGGTTCGGTAAATTGGTTATCGGTTTATATGCCTAGCCCTACTCATGATACTTGTTCCATTTATTTTTAGAAATATCAATATAAGAGGGAAAGGCCTTAAAACAATTTGCAATACTTTGAGAATCAAGACCATAAGCAGTACTAATATTATGAAAGTCATTAGTTCTCATAAAAGATTTAATGCATTCATCATCATAATTTATACCTGACTTTCTTCCCTTATCATTCTCCCATGCTTCAAGATTGTCTTTAATACGGTCTAGAAGATCCCATTTAGCCTCTTCTTCCATACGTGTAAATGATCTAGCACAAGAAGCATCCAATAGATCCTTATCATGAGGAGAAAGCCTTGCATAAAAGTTATTGATAATAATATTATTAGGGATGTCGGGGGGTGACCCCCGGGTAGGCCAAGACGGGACCAACTGGCCGGCTCCAAGGAGCACATGCCGTCTAGACCCAGATCAAGGAACCACAGCCGGGTGGAATCCCCACCTGGCCCGCATTCAAGTTTCCCCGGCTGGCCCGTCCAGCTGGGTAGCTAGAAGAACCGGTTGGGAGGCCGCTCCTAGCCGGCCGCCTCGGATCCGCTGGTCATGGTACAGTGGGGATGACGCTCCTTGCTGAGCGCACCCTTGACCGGACAGGCTGGCTGGCTTGGCCTGTGCTACTGGACAACTGCGCCAAAGCTGGAGGCTGACGAGCAAAGCAAGGGATGACGAGGAAAGCCTCGGCTTACGCATAAAGAACAGGCTGACGGATAAAGAGCCGGATGGCGAGTAAAGCAGGGGCGCTGGACACTGAAGCGCGGACCTCCCCTGTACTGGAGGCTTGACTGGACCCGGGCCTATTGTTTGGCCCTGTCCAGCCGGCCCACTTTGTAAGGCCCAAATCCAAACAGTAAACCCTAGAACCCACCTTGTAAGCTACCTCCTCGACCTTTATATAAAGGGGGTAGCGCTAGGGCGGAAACAGCTCAAGGGGCATATGTATTGGGTGCTCGCCCCCTTTGATAGTAGATCCTTGCAGGAGTAGGAGTTTTACCTCGCCAAGAGGGCTCCGAAGCTGGGTACATCGCTGTGTTTGCAGTATGTGTGTCCAACCCGTTGCGAGTAGCCACCAATAGCATCCTAATTATCCCCTTCATGCCATCCCCGATGGTACTGCCGTGTTCCACACCATGACAGTTGGCACCCACCATGGGCCACAGCGCTTCGGCTAGGATCATCTTTCGCACGGGACTTCCACTCGTCGCCGGTGAGCGAGTCGCCTCTGGCCTCGTCCTCACCCTCGGTTCCTACGACTGCGTCCTCGACAACGCGTCCTGCTTCGCTGACGGTGTTTTCCCAAGCGGGGGCTCCATCATGCACTTAGGCGAGCACCGCGTCTATGTCGTCACCGTCCCTGAGGCCTTCCCTCGTGAGGTCGTCACCATCTTCGGCGTGCCCCTTGGCTTCTCCACCTCGCGCATCGCCAGTGGCAGCGTCGAGGTCATGATGGCAGGCTCGGCAGAGAACTGTCGCTCACCTCTGGAGCGCAACGTGGACGGCCGCACCACTAACTCACGCCTCCCAAACCCGTACTTGATCAACGCATCCATCGAGCACCTCCACAACCCCATCACCAGTGGATCCAGCTGCACCTGTGGTGGTCCTGGAGACTACCCGCCAGAACCTTCTGGAGGAAACTGGCAAGGTGGCAGCTGCCCAACGACGGATGAACGCCACCATGCGGGAGTATAACATCGTGCACGACTTCGCGTGCTTGCCTGGCACCAGCCGCCTGGCCCAGCCACAAGGCCGGAAGCTTGGTTCGGAGATGGATCGCGCCGCTGATCCGTGCACGCCTGCGGTGTAGTCGGTCTACAACACTCCCGCCGAAAACATGAGGGCCGCAGAGGCGGCAGTTGTAGAGCTAAGCCACCTGGAGGGCGAGGAACTGCTCCGTCAACAGGCGCGTGTCCAGCTCCTCATGGTCACAGCGAACAAGCAGCAGGCCAAGGCAGAACTCAGCATGGCTGGCAATAGCATAACCCAACCGGCTCGCCGGATGGCGGATCCGGCTACAGGTGGCAGCAAGGCATCTTCCCCAAACGGAGCGAGGCAGAGTAACCACCCACGCGGTGGATCTGCAGGCCATGGGCACAATGCCCGCGACACGGCAGCTGTTACCAGCAAAAACCGCGAGCCCGCCGACGAGGCCGGAAAAGGCCAAGCGCTACCCAAGTCCCGCCTATCTGGCCGGCTGGGACCGCTCGAGCCGGATGATCAGCAAGACGCGCGCGCGCGAATCGACCTACTGGTCTAGTCACGCGCGCAGGAGGAAGAAAGTCCAGCCGGTCCAAGATGCTTCGGACCGCGCATCCGGAATGAGCCATTTCCAAAGGAATTTTCGCTCCCAAGGGATACACCAAAGTACAACGGCTCGGTCAAGCCGGAGGACTGGCTGGTGGACTACACCACTGCCGTAGGCATCGCCAATGGCAACCGTCGGGTAGCAGTACACTACGCCCCTCTCATGCTCCTCTACTAAGCCAGGACGTGGCTCAACAGCCTCCCCAACAACATCATCAATGCTTGGATCGATTTCGAGTAGGCGTTCATTCGCAACTTCACCGGCACCTACAAGTGCCCAGGCCGGCCTGGCGAGCTTGCTCTCTGCGTGCAGGGCCCGGATGAATCCGATCGCTCCTACATCACCCGATGGACGAGCATGCACAACTCCTGTGAAGGGGTACGCGAACATTAGGCGGTTGATTTCTTCATCAACGGCTGCAGAGACGACACTATGCTCAAGCATAAGCTTCACCGGGGGAACCCACAACCATGGCACAGACCATGGCCATCGCGGACAAGTACGCCACGACCGACGCGGCAATGAAAAGATCCGTCTGGGTGGATGACCAAGGGAAAATAACTGCCATAGATCGGTGCAGGCCGGAAGGAAATGGCCACAATTCCAGGTGGCACGATAACTGCCACGACAAAAGAAAGGACGACTAGCCGGACAACCAATATGGCTCCAGGCAGGTGGTGGCAGTGCAGGAGGATCCGGCTGAAGGCGGAAGCCAGAGACAGAAGCCTGATGGCCGGCCTCCAAGGCCCAAGTACACCATCGAGTCGATGCTTGATGGGCCATGCAAGTTCCATAGCGGAGGCAACGAGCCGGCCACGCATACCACACGCCAGTGCACCTGGACGAAGAAAATGGCAGAGATTGCTGGCGCACCGGCTGGATAGGCGCCACCTCCTCCAGCCGGCGGGCCGCCAGGCGATCGCAATAACCAGCGTCGAAGGGAAGACGATGACAACAACTACCCCCACCAGGTGGGAAACTACCACATCTTCACCATGGAGCCGGAGACCAAGCACAACAAGAGGCGTCGCGAGGCGGAAGTGAACGCAATCGTTCCTCCCATTCCCTAGTACCTCAACTGGTCAGAGCAAGAAGTTGCATGGAGCCGGAAGGACCAGCCAGCTGAGCTGCCTAACCCAGGAACTTACACGATGGTTCTGGATCCTATCATTGTCTCCCAGAAGCATTCCTGCAGGTTTTCCCGTGTCCTCGTAGACGAAGGAAGCATCATCAACCTCCTGTACCGCGGCTCGCTCGACCGGCTCGGTATCAGCGAGTCACAGCTAGAGCCATCAAGCACCTCCTTCCATGGAGCCGTCCTGGGCCCGTCACACTCCCCCATCGGAAAAATCCGGCTGGACGTCATCTTCGGCATGGAGGACAACTTCCGTCGCGAGCCCATCTGGTTCGAGGTGGTCAACCTCTACAGTGCGTACCACGCAATCCTGGGGCGCCCGACGCTCACCAAGTTCATGGCGGTGCCACATTACGCGTACCTCAAGATGAAGCTACCAGGGCCTAAGGGCGTCATCACCGTAGCTGGTTGCTATAGACGGTCTATGGAGTGTGCCACAGACGGGTGCAAAATAGCGGAAGCCATGATCATCACGGAAGAAAAACGCGTAATCATGCAGAACGTGGTAGACCTACAGAAGGACATGCCGGCTGGCGAGCCCAAGCCGGCCGGAGAGGCGCAGTTCAAGCCATCCAAGGGCACAAGGAAGATCCTACTGAACAAGGCCAAGCCGGACAAGTTCGTCCTGGTCAGAGACGGCCTTGACAGCAAATAGGAAAGCGCACTCGTCGACTTCCTTCGTGAGAATCGGGATATCTTCGCATGGTCCCCTAAGGACATGCCAGGTGTTCCGAGGGAGCTCGCCGAGCACTCTTTACATGTCAGGCCAGACGCAAAGTCGGTCAAACAATCACTATGCCACTTCGCGGAAGAAAAAAGAAGAACAATTGGGGAGGAGATCACCCGACTGCTCGCAGCCAGATTCATCATGGAGGTTTTCCACCCGGAATGGCTGGCAAACCCTGTACTCGTGCTGAAGAAGAACAAGACTTGGCGCATGTGTGTTGACTACACTAGTCTGAACAAAGCATGCCCCAAAGATCCATTCGCCCCGCCAAGGATAGACCAAGTGATCAATTCCACGGCCGGCTGCGAGCTGTTGTCGTTTCTAGACGCGTATTCCAGCTACCACCAGATCCGGCTGAACCCTGCTGATCAAATAAAGACAGCATTCATCACTCCTTACGGAGCCTACTGCTACACTACAATGCCGTTTGGACTGAAGAATGCTGGAGCAACATACCAGCGCTGCATGCAGAAGTGCTTACAGACTCAGATTGGCAGAAACGTACACGCCTACGTGGATGATGTGGTGGTCAAGACTAGGGAGCGCCGGACACTCCTTGAAGATCTGAAGGAAACATTCACCAACCTCCGTCGGTTCCAGATGAAGCTGAACCCGGAGAAGTGTGTGTTCGGCGTCCCAGCCGGCCAACTCCTCGGTTTTCTCGTATCTGAGCGAGGAATCGAGGCGAACCCAGAGAAGATCCGCGCAATCGAGCGCATGCAGCTGCCCAAGAACTTGAGAGATGTCCAGAAGTTCACCGGATGCCTGGCCTCCCTCAGCTGGTTCATCAGCCGGCTAGGCGAGAAAGCACTCCCACTGTACCAACTCATGAAGAAGACGGACAAATTCGTCTGGACATCACAGGCGGATGAAGCCTTCCGCGACCTCAAGCGCATGCTCACTTCACCACCTATTCTGGTAGCACCAGTAGCAAAGGAACCCATGTTGGTGTATATCGCAGCAACAAACAGGGTTGTCAGTGTGGTGTTGGTGGTAGAGAGGCCGGAAGAAGGAAAGGCGCAGCCGGTGAAACGACCGGTGTATTACCTAAGTGACGTGCTCTCGCTCTTGAAGCAGAATTACCCTCATTACTAGAAGCTGGTGTACGGCGTGTACATGGCCACCAAGAAACTGAAGCACTACTTCCAAGAACATTCCATCCGGGTGGTGGCACTAGCTCCACTCTTGGAGATCATCGGCAACAGAGATGCCACAAGCCGGGTGGCAAAATGGGCCATAGAGCTCGCCGCCCACAACATACAGTACGAGCCAAGAACATCGATCAAGTCTCAGGCCTTAGCGGATTTTCTGGTCGACTAGGTAGGAGCATAGTACCTGCCACCTTGCCCCGACTCCATGCATTGGAAGCTGCATTTCGATGGCTCCAAGATGTATGGAGGACTCGGAGCCAGAGTGGTCATCACCTCTCCAAAAGGAGACCGGCTGGAATACGTGCTGCAGATCCACTTTCATGCATCCAACAACGTCGCGGAGTATGAGGCGCTCGTCCACGGCCTCAAGATGGCAATGGAAATAGGCATCTGACGCATCCTATGCTTCGCCGATTCTGATCTGGTGGTGCAGCAAGTGTCAGGCGATTGGGACGCCAGAGATGCAAACATGGCTCTATATCGTTTCTTTGTACAACAGCTATGCGCCTGCTTCGAAGGGTGCGAGTTTCACCATGTTACCAGGGTAAACAACGAGGCCACGAACACGCTCGCCCGCATTGGGTCAACAAGACAACCAATTCTGCCTAGAGTCTCCCTTGAGCACATGCGCAAGCCATCAATCACACCGTCTCCTGAATCTGACTCCATAATATTGGACGCGGACCCGGGGACTGCCGGCTCCAAGACCTCCGCAACGGCTGCACAACACCCGGGGACTACTTTGCCGCACCCGGGGATTGCCCACTCCAAGACCTCCGTGACGATCGCAGTGCACCCGGGGACTGCTCCCCCACACCCGGGGACTGCCGCCTCTAGCCTAGAGGCTGCCGGCTCCGCCTCTCCACCCGGTCGGCCTCCGGACGAGCCTGACCCGGCCATCCGGGCAGAAGTGAATCTGCTAATGCAGGCGGTATGCGCCATCCGGGAAACCCCAACATGGTCCAAGCCGTTCATGGATTTCCTAGCCAAAGGAGAGCTGCCCAAAGAGGAGGTACATGCAAGACAGGTGAAGCGCAGAGCCAGCGCATACATCATCATCAACAACGAGCTCTACATGCACAGCGTTGGCAGTATCTATCAATGATGTGTGAGCCAAGAAGAAGGAATCCGGCTGCCGGTCGACATCCACCAGGGCGAATGCGGACACCACGCGTCGTCACGGGCCATAGTGGCGAAGGCATTTCGCCATGGGTTCTACTGGCCCACGACACTGGAAGATGCGGAGCAGATCGTCAAATCATGCAACGGGTGTCAGCGGTTCAGCCAGCAGAAGCACACTCTGTCTGCAGCACTCAAGAAGATCCCCATCACCTGGCCGTTTGCCGTATGGGGGCTGGACATGGTTGGCCCTTTCAAGACGGCCAGATCCGGCATGACCCACTTGTTGGTGGCGGTGGACAAGTTCACCAAGTGGATAGAGGCAAAGCCAATAAAGAAGCTGGATGGACCAACAGTGGTCAAGTTCTTCATAGACATAATTACATGCTTTGGCTACCCCAACAGCATCATAACCGACAACAGCACAAACTTCGCCAAGGGAGCTTTCACGCGATTCTGCGGAGATAAGGGCATCCACCTGGGCCTCGCATCTGTGGCACACCCCTAGTCCAACGGGCAGTTAGAGCGAGCAAATGGCCTCGTCCTAGCCGGAATCAAACCCCGGCTGATCAAACCACTGATGCGATTCCCGGGCTGCTGGATTGAGGAGCTGCCGGCTATACTCTAGAGCCTTCGCACCACGCTAAAACGGTCCACCGGCTATACCCCTTTCTTCCTCGTCTATGGGGCGGAGGCAGTTTAGTCCACTGACATCGAGTTCGACGCACCCCACAAACTGCTCTACACAGAACAACAAGCAAAAGAAGCACGTGAAGACAGTGTCGATCTCCTTGAAGAAGCACGCGAGCTAGCCTTGTCCAGATTTGCCATCTACCAGCAAAACTTGCGTCGCTACCACGCCAGCCGGATACGCAGCATCTCGTTCCGCGAGGGCAACCTGGTGCTAAGGCTAGTTCAAGACAACAAGGTGATGCACAAGCTGTCTCCGCCTTGGGAGGGCCCATTCATCATCAGCCGGGCACTGCAGAACAACTCATACTACCTCATCGACGCCCGCAAGCCGAAAAAGAACAAGATGGATCGCTCAGGCGAAGAAACTGAACGCCCATGGAACGTGAGCCTGCTACGCCCATTTTACACTTGAGCAAGAAGTGTATGTATCTTACCCTCATGTAACGAACAAGCATCGGAGCCTTGACACAGTCTCGGGGACTCCGCAATAAATAAACAAGTCATGTTGCACAAGTTGGTTTTCCGGCTGCATTACTTTAACCCTGGAGCAGACGATCCGTCTCGGGGACTCGCCGGTTGGCCCTGACGGTTGCGCGACCCATGCGGCAAAGTACTATACGCGGTTCCTAGGGCTTCCTCTTCGGCTCCGGCTGCAGACCGGAAGCCGGCTAATAGATCCGACAAGAGCAGAACGCTCAAAGGCCCCTACACGAAAAAGCCACGAGGAAAACAAAAATGTATGGACGACCCGGTCGCGCTCGCTCGCTCGAAGACAATGACCCAAACCCGAAGTATCATGTAGTACGCCTACTAAGCTACCCCTTCGACTTTGGCTAAAAGCCAGCAAGGGAACGGTATCAAAACTGGCCAATGCTCACTGAGAAAAGGGCAAAGACATTGGATTTGCGCGAAATAACAAAACTTTCAAAACTAGTTAACCTAAGATTACAGTTCGAACTTGCATATGCTTAACCAGGAAAACAACTTGTTTGTTTCTATGTTTGCATGAGCTAAAGTTTAATGATGAACACCCAAGCCGGAGGCAGATAGCTTCCAGACGGCAGCATAGCAGGTCAAGGAGCTTCGACCCGGCTGTATTCTCCAGCCGGCCCGAACTTCGGGGACTACACCCTGTGGGTGCGCTCGCGCACCCCCACACAGAAACATGCAAACAAGCAACTCGAAGGAGCTTCGACCTGGCTATATTCTCTAGTCGGCCTGAACCTCGGGGACTACACCCTATGGGGCGCCCCCACACAGAAACAAGCATGCAAAAGATGCAAAGCAGAAAGTGCAAACAAAAGAGCACGAGTAAATATACAGAGGGAGGCGATGCTCCCACAAACGTCCAATAACAAGAGGACGGACAATTGTTCACACAGAAAAGATAGGTGCTTCACATCACAAATACTCCCGGCATACCGGGGATCAAATTCATTGGGGGACAGAAGGGCCAGAGGCATCAACTGGAGCTCTGCTGCTGGAGGCGACGTCCGTCGAGGCGGTCTGCGGTGCAGCCGGAGTGTCAGTGCGTGGCGCATCCGGGCTGTGGAAGTACCGCTCCGTGCCGGCTGGGTCGCTGAAGTCCCTATCCAGCGCAACATAGCTCCCGATCGTCACGCCGCAGAAGCGGATGTAAGGAACCTTGGCGCCAACCTGTTCATAACTGGTCCCTTGGTGAAATCCGTGGGAAAGGCTCCATAGATCCACATCCGGGTACCAGGACTTTAGCAGCGCCAAGACCACCTCCACGCCTCCGCGAGCCGCCCACTCCCGGGCCACATTCATGAGCTCTGGGGCGCCCCAAAGATGCACAGCCAAGACATCCATGGTGGCAGGCGGGACGGCCTCGGGCCAGACGTAGTCAAAAACCTCGAGAGCGGCGGTGCGAAGCCAGTTCACTTCCTCGCTGATGACCATCACCAGCTCCCCCGGCTGGAGGTACCGATTCGGGTCCGTCTCGGGAATCTGGCCCAGCGCCTGATCTGTCGCCTCAGGGTACTAAGAAATAGCCGGAAAAAGAGGCAACGATCAGTATTGACCACAAAGGACGAAACTGCAAAATTGGCTCAAGTCAAGGGCACTTGCTGACAACGATCTCAGCGATCTGGCAAAGCTCCGACAGCACCGCCGCCTCCTTAGCCTTGGAAACCTTGAGGGCATCCGCCTGGGCGGCGTAAAGCTCCTCCAGGTTATTCAGCGCCTCGGACCGGGTGTCCGCCGTCTTCTTGGTCCTACCAGCCTTGATCTCCATCTGCTGCTATTGTGCAGTTTGGCGATCTGGTCCTGGCGGGTCTTGTTGGACTCCTCCAGCCGAGCGACCTCCTCTTTCAGCCGGGCCACCTTGCGGTCCTGGTCCGCCAGCAGAGCTGCAGGAGGGTAACCAATACTCAACAAGAAGCGAGAGAAATCGCGCAATTGAGAAGATACATCAGAGCGAGAAATCTTACGGCCTAGGTCCCACGAGGTCTTGGCGGCATCAACAAGAGCGCTCTGTACAAGAAAAGGGAGATAAGAACAAAAAGAACCAGATGCGTCACAAGACAGCAAAAAAATACCAAGATTGGCGACAAAGTACACACCTCGACGGAACCCCCCAATGCCCTGGCTTGGCCGAGCCCCTGCTCCAACACCCCCACCAGTTGGCGGGACTGGCCAACGGCCAGAAGCGCCGCCTCCGACAACTGCTCCAGGAGAGCATCCGGCGGCGGCACGGCCCGCGCCGGCGTCCAGCCGGTGACCTGGAGGTCATCGTTGCTCCCCGGAGCCGCAGAGGGACCAACCTCCGGCTGGACGGGGGCCTCTAGCGGCGGCACCTCCACCGGCTCCTCCACCCGGTAGGTGTTGTAGTCAGCGCCCATCGTCGAGCCGGAGGGAGGCATGGCCGTACCGGCACGCCCGAATAGCAAACCCTCAGCAAGCCGGGAGACGGCCCCGGCCCGGTGAAGCATTGTGGGCTCAGCCGGCGGCACCACCTCCGTCGATGCCGCCTTAGGAGCCGCAGCCGGCGTAGCCTCGGACGCCGGAGCCAACACAACCTTGGATGCCGAAGCTGGCGCGCTCCCCTCAGTAGCAGGCGGAGGGGCGGACACGGTGGAGATGGTCGCGGAGCCGGGCAAGGACATAGCCTCGCTGCAGAAACACAAGGAGTGAGCAACGCAAATACGAATAAGTCAATACAAGCACCAAGAAGAAAAAAGGCACCTACCCGGCAACGCTCGGCATGGTGGCCGCAGGGCAGGGCGGCACACCTTCTTGGTGCCACCTCCGGCTAGAGCGGCACTGGTGGGGGAGGCCCGCTTCCCCCTGCCCTTGGGCGCGGCAACCTCGGCCAGGTCCACATCCTCGCCATGGGCGGCTATGCCAAGTGCAAGCAAAACGTCAAGATTACGACTACATGCATAACAAGGGCAAGGCAGACAAGGCAGAGAACAAACTCTCACCGAGTGGGAACTCGCAGCCCTCGTCGGCCCGCATGGGGAACCGCTCCACCTCCGTCGACGGAGCCTTCGCCGGCTTGAAGTCCGCGGTGAAGTTGGGGAGCTCGTTGTCCCCCATACCGTCCTCCGCTAGCTGCGCCGTGAAAAGATACTCAACAAGGGATGATAAGAGGCACGAAATGGGAGTCCCTCAGGAAAATCCACCCGGAGAAGAGTAGGAAAGACATACCTTCCGCGGAAGGCGGCCGTGGTGGTACGGCCAGCAGGAGAACACCCAGTCCTCCTCCAGCGCCTCCTTCGAGATGGTGGCGAGCCATTCATGGAGGGCGGCATGCGGCACGTCCAGCCGGTATACCCGGGTGAGATCCAGATGTCCAGAGAAGTGGCACATCTTGTGTGACCGGTGCTGCAGCGGAAGCACGTGTTTCGCCATCCAGGATAGCAGAATGTCCCGGGCGGTGAGCTGCTCCTTCTTCACGAGGACGGCCAGCCGAGCGCCCATCCGATCGATGTCGCCCTGGGCGCCCAGGTGCTGGACGCTCCAGGCCTTCCGGCTAGAGGGGACGTTGGCGAAGGCGGGGGCCTTGATGAAGTCCACCACCGTGTTGTTGCGCATGTAAAAATACGAGCGCTGCCAGAGCTTGACGGTATCGGGGAGCTCTAGACGCGATATGGGCGCTGATGGCCGCGAGTAGATGGCGCAGCAGCCCGTCTCCGTCAACGGGCCGCCTTTCCCCGCCACCTGAACCATGAAGTAGAAGAACTTCAAGAAATTCTCGGTGTCGGGGCAGACACCGAGGAACGCCTCGCAGCAAGCCGCGTGATGCGACAACATCGACATGGCGTTGGCTCCGAGGTGGTGGAGCTGCAGGTCAAAGGTGACTAGCAGCTGCAAGACGAAGCGGCTCAGTGGCATCCCAAGGCTGCGAGCGAAGTGGGCAAGGAAGACGACAACCTCGCCATGCTGGGGTTTGGGCACCCGCTCGCCCTCCGGCACAAGGCGATGTTTCACTAGCCGCTCCGACGGCAGGAACTTCCCCCACCGGTACTAGTTTACCAGCTCTTTAGTAACGTACGGGCTGCACCAGCCGCCAGCGACTTCGGGCAGCATGTTGCCCGGAAAGGTAGCCGCGATGGAGGCGCGGGGTCTTGCTGTCGAGGAAGAGGAGCAGCGCTGGCGACCAAGAAACGGTGGCGCAGAGGAGCAGTGAGAGACTAGAGCGCAAGGGAGAACAAGGACGGCAGGAGTAGGGAGACGAAGTGAGGAACCACTGCTCCTCGGCGCACGTATTTATCTGGGAAAAATAGCCACGCCGATTCCCCTACCTCTGCGCCACATGGCAGGCAACGACCCCACTCCACCATGCCGGTTCCCCTCCCTCCGTACCACGTGGCAAGCAACCACCCCACTACCCCGTGATGGTTCGGGGTAGATCGCGTGCGCCAGCGCCACGCGCACAGAAGATCAAGCGGAAGTTAATGTGGGAGGCAAACCGCGCCCACAATCTCCAAGGAGACGCAATGATGAAGGCGTGCACATGGTTACCAAAAACTGCAGTGGCAGACCAAGAAGTCAAACTGACGAGACGCGCGCCAGAAATGGCAGGCATGGCTTACGCAAGCACCAACGACAGCAAATTGGCGATCCCTCTCCCAGCCGAATGCGGCAGCCGGTCAAGAAGATCACCATTCACACCCTGTGGGTGGGACCATCGGCTCCGTAGCCAGCCGAGAAAACAACACAGAATCTCAAGACTACAAAACAAAGACTACAAAACAAAGGCTACAAGACAAACGAAAATGACAAAGCACCTGCATCATCAATCATTTCAAATGAGCACGCAAGAACTTCCCCACGAGGCCAAGTCCTAACGCGCTAGGGGACTAGTGTCGGGGGGATGGCCCCCGGGTAGGCCAAGACGGGACCAACCGGCCGGCTCCAAGGAGCACATGCCGTCTAGACCCAGATCAAGGAACCACAGCCGGGTGGAATCCCCACCCGGCCCGCATTCAAGTTTCCCCGGCTGGCCCGTCTAGCCGGGTAGCCAGAAGAACCGGCTGGGAGGCCGCTCCTAGCCGGCCGCCTCGGATCCGCTGGTCATGGTACGGTGGGGATGACGCTCCTTGCTGAGTGCATCCCTTGACCGAACAGGCTGGCTGGCCTGGCCGGCGCTACTGGACAACTACGCCAAAGCTAGAAGCTGACGAGCAAAGCAAGGGCTGACGAGGAAAGCCCCGGCTTACGCATAAATAACCGGCTGGCGGATAAAGATCCGGATGACGAGTAAAGCAGGGGCGCTGGACACTAAAGCATGGACCTCCCCTGTACTGGAGGCTTGATTGGACCCGGGCCTACCGTTTGGCCCTGTCCAGCCGGCCCACTTTGTAAGGCCCAAATCCAAACAGTAAACCCTAGAACCCACCTTGTAAGCTACCTCCTCGACCTGTATATAAAGGGGGTAGCGCTAGGGCTCTAGAAGAAGCAGAAAATAGACAGCCGAAGAAGGACTTAGACATTCCCAAGCAAGAAGTAGCTAATGAAATAGCTCAAGGAGCATCTGTATTGGGTGCTCACCCCCTTTGATAGTAGATCCTTGCAGGAGTAGGAGTTTTACCTTGCCAAGAGGGCTCTGAACCTGGGTACATCGCTGTGTTTGCAGTATCTATGCCCAACCCATTGCGAGTAGCCACCGATAGCATCCTGATTGTCCCCTTCATGCCATCCCCGATGGTACTGACGTGTTCCACACCACGACAAGGGAGATCATGAATAGGACATTTGAGCATTAGTAACTTCCATCTCCCCCATGTTTTGGCGGTACTCTCTCCATCACGAGGCCAACAATTATATATTTGATTCCAATCTTTATGAATCTCACTAGAAGGATAAAATTTGGAATAAAAGAGAGGTACAATTTCCTCCCATTCAAGAGATTGGCCATTCTTCAGCAGCTTATACCAATCCTCAGCTCTGCCTTTTAATGATAACAAGAATAAATTTTCTTGACTTGATCTGTTGTAATACCTGCACACTTGAACAATCCGCATAATTCATGTATAAAGAGCAAATGATCACCGGGATGGACAGTTCCATCTCCAAAATAGTAGTTATCCATAACACGATCAACAATTTTTGTAGGTATTTTAAAAGTATCTTTTTTAGCAGGTGGTGATTCATCTACTACCTTAGCAGTGGTAGTAGCATTATGAAATAAGAAACTAAGTGAACTATCCATATTGAGAATAAAGTAACAAACAGAAATAAACTATACTCACAGTAGAAGTTTCCTTTACCAGTTCCACTCTTCAATAGCGCTTCACTCCCCGGCAACGGCGCCAGAAAATAGTCTTGATGACCCACAAGTATAGGGATGTATCACAGTATTTTCGATAAGTAAGAGGGTCAAACCCAACGAGGAGCAGAAGGTGTTGACAAGTGGTTTGGATCAGGAATTCTCTATAAATACTTAGCAAACGAATTTTTAGAGGTTTTTGATTATGCAAATAAATAAAGTGTGAGTAAATAAAAGACAATAATAATAATTGCAACAAGTGGCCTAATCCTTTCTTTAGCAACGGACAAGTCGGTTGTATTACTTAAGATGACCAAACGTTCTCGCGGACACATGGGAATATTGTCAAATGCTTTTGCTTCATATAGTTGATTAATATTTTTTGGTTGTATAAGTGTTGTGTGGGTGAACCTATGCTAATGTAGTGACCTTCCTAGGACTAATATATACTTGTGATTATACCCCTTGCAAGAATCCGCAACTACAAGAAAGTAATTAAGATAAAAACCTAACCACGGCCTTAAACTTTGAGATCCTACACTCCCTTATGCAAAGGTTTCCTAATGGGGGTTTAGGTTTCTGTCACTCTGGCAACCTCACGATTAGTAGCCAAATACACAATGCATCCCCCTAGGCCCATAAAGGTGAAGTATCATGTAGTCGATGTTCACATGACACCGGTAGAAGAATAACACCACAACTTAAATATCAAACCATTAAATCTTCCTCAACACAATTCCACTACTAACAACATGACTTCTCCCATGTCCCCAAGAACTAAACGAACTATTCACAAGACATCATATGGATCAATATCAGAGATGAAATAATGATAAGTAACAATCTGAACATGAACAATAATTCAATGGTTCCACTCAATAGCATCGACTACAACAAGTAATCAACACCGGGAAAGTTTCCCCTAAGAAACTATGCAAGATTCAACCCAATTGTTACAGCGGTATGGAGTGGTGGTGATGGTGCTGGTGGAGATGATGGTGGAGATGACGATGATGATGATCCCGATGAAGTCTAGCTTGATGACGGTGTTGATGGCGACGATCTCCCCTCTCCGGGAAGGAATTTCCTTGGCAGAATTCTGCCTGCTGGAGAGCTCTTTCTCTCTGTAGTTTCCGCCCCGCAGAGGCGGCGGAACCTTTCTGTTGTCGCTCCCCGAGTCTTAGGGTTTCGAGGGGATTATATACGCCAAAGGGTGATGCTAGAGGTGGGCCAGGGTGGCCGCACCACCTAGTGGCGCGACCAGGGGTGACCCACGCCAGGGGGTGGTGTGGGCCCCCTGTGGCCCATCTCCACTTCCCCTTCCGGCCTCCTTCGTCTTCTGGAAATATTGGAATTTCCGTATATTTTCTGGGATTTTCTGATCTTCTCCAAAATTGCATCTGGATAGTGGTTTTTTCCATTTGAATCCTGACTCCAGTGGTTCATCCTCCAAAAGTCATCAATCATGCAAAAATAGATGAAATAACATAAGTATCATCTCTTAATATGAAACATATGAATGAATAACTGTAAATTATAATATAGAATAGTGATGCAAAATGGACGTATCAGAGCCTCCCGATGCGATGTAGCCATTGAGAGCATCGTAAAGAACTCTCTTGATAGTGGAGTAGTCTTTCCTCTTCGTACTACCCGAGTCTAGATTCAAGGCGTTTGAGCGTTGCACGTTCATGGATATGATCAAGCAGCCTTGGTGACCACTCTCCGACTCTGGATGGTAGGGGATGAGAATCACATGTTTACCTGAGTTTGTTTGCAGGAAGCATGAGAGGTAGTCGGTCACCATTAGGAAGCCCTCATGTGTTCTCTAGATGGCGTCACGCATGAAGTAGAGATCCACTATCGCGATGTCCGGGGTCTCGTCTCTAATGATCTGCATGGACATATTGAGCGAAAATAGTCGGACCAGGGTATCGTGCAGCCGGAATCCTTGCAACATGTAGAAGAGATTGGTATGCCTTCACATAGAAAATATCCAGGGGGGCTACTGCGATGAACCCCATCACATTTGGCACCCTAGCCTTGTAAACCAGGTACAACTGATCGCCCTCTCGAATGCGGCGCTCCTCAACAAACAGATAGCCATGATGAATACTACGCATATGTGATCCTGCAACCGCGAGCATCGATTCATTGAGCATTGGTGTACCTGCCTTGTGCACCCCCTTCCTGAGATTTTCTGCAGGGCCGTCCTGAGCCTGGATAGTAGGCTTTGGATTCTGGCTCGCACCCTTAGGCTTCCTTTTGCGACCCTTCTTTCCCTTTACGACGTCATCGGCCACCGCTACCTCCTCGACCGCCCCATGGAGGGTGTTGGGGCTGATCATAGGACAAGCTGGCATCTGAGGCTCGGTGAAGGCGGTGGGTGGCGGTGTCTCCTGACTAGATGGGAAGAGACGCACTTTGCAAGTGGGTTTTACCGAGGTTCCAGGTGCTAGTTGCGGCTCGACAACTGTCTGTGTGAACAGCTAGCCTCCATGTTGCTCATAGTCATCATCACCAAACCTTGTGTTCAAGAACTGGTCGCCAAAGTTTTAATCAATTTCATCATCATCGGCGGGATTCTGTGCCATCTCAATTTCTTCATGTGCTGGCTTTGATGCTTCTGGGGTGGTGCCCCGGCCCTCCATCCCCAAATGTATCTAGCTCTTCGGCCATAGGAACATGTAGCCAAAGCCGGTATTGAGGACTGCCAGCTCGTCACTATCCCATCCATGAGGTTGAGAGGGAGGTTCCAAGCCCTCGTAGCCTAGAAGAACCATATTGTATTTTACCCTAAGAACATCAGGTGTTGGTTTATTGTGGAAGATGTGGTTCGCCGGTTGAACGATAGAACCCTTGGCAACATCATTCAACTCGCCGTTCACCCAGTGCAGTAGAGTGCAAGGAGTGTCTTCCTGCGAAATACATGTATAGGCCGGTCGTCAGTAAAACAGGGATAAGGGAGATGAAGTCATCGGTTGA
Organism: Avena eriantha; assembly: GCA_910589775.1. Classification (NCBI taxonomy): domain Eukaryota; kingdom Viridiplantae; phylum Streptophyta; class Magnoliopsida; order Poales; family Poaceae; genus Avena; species Avena eriantha. The sequence continues at coordinate 152,669,358 of OU342746.1, read as the reverse complement.
GCCTCCCAACTCTCTGTTTAATTAGTTACCTTGAGTGCGTCGAGCTTGGCCAATGTCGAGGAACCACCACCGACGTTGAGCGTGCAAGTGGTAGAGTGGCTGCTTGTTGGCACGATGCGGGTCGGCGCCTTCACCGCACCATACAAGGTAAGCTCCAGACCTTCAGGCCCCGCCGGAGGAGTCACCAACACCTCCGGTGCCGCATTGTCTGATAGGGTGCTGCAATGTTGGGAATCAAGCACGACCCCGTTTACACTATTCTTCCACTTGGCGTACTGTTTCAAGTAGGCGGAAAGGATGGTGTTGAGCTTCTTGGTTACTTGTGTCCGGACTTTTGTCTGGAATTGTGTCTGGACTACCATCACAGCCTCCTTCACTGTATCTTGGAGCAGCTACGGAAACTTCTCCACTTGTTCCCTTAGGTGTTTTACCTCGGTGCTCTCGGCCTTCGTGCCCTTCCACGGCGAGGTACCATAGTATTCGTACCATGGAATACCGCCAAAGCCAGCACACGGCTAACCGACTTAGGTGGAGCCTGGGGCTCGACATTCTTGACTCAGTTCAGCGCCCTGTTAAAAGTGGTGTCCCACTTGAAGACCGGCGCCGACCCCTGGGATGAGGAGCTCATTCATTCATCGTCATGCGCATAAGGAACGCGTTCTGAGGAATATTTAGGACTCCCTTTTGGCTTGCAAAATCGGGCCCTGACAAAGTTGTTTGCCTGCAATTCGGCGATATTGGCAAAGGAGGTGTCTCCCCCTTTTCACGAGCTACGACATCCTCCTTCTCCCATTTGGAATTGCAGCTTTATAACCACCGAAGCCGAGATGGTGGGTACCAATGTTCATCTCGTACAACTCCTTCAAGTACAAACTCTTGGCCTTGCCCACGACGGAGTCACATCTGGCCTTGAACACCTTGAAGTGTTCTTCCGTGACCAGAGGCTCCTCCTTGACGACCTTCTCGTAACTTAGCTTGTCCTTATAAATCAACCTCTTCACCCGCGCCTTCCAATTCGACAAGGCCTTGGTCATCGTCTTGAGGGCTTACTTGTTTACTGGATTCCCTTTGAGACTGTCATTATTGTATTTGTTGTCCTCATCACCCGGGTACGCATATCTTTTGTGTAGCTTCCTAAAGAGCTGATGGCGGTGACGCTCGTTCTCATGGGCCTTTAGGTTCTCAGTGTTGATCGATATGGTGTTCCGGAGGATTGCAGAGAGTTGCAGTGAGTACAACACGACAAATTTCTCCGGCTCCAAAGGCACCCCTTTAGCGCTCACGCATGTGAAGATTAACCTTTTGAGGATGACCGTGATCGGGGTCCGTTCCTTTCGGGGCTTCTTCGTTTGGCTACCGTCTGTGGCTTCACAACCGCCACCGCCATTAGTGGTAGTGGCATCCTCGCCATTGGCGTCCCCCATCTCCTCATCGGACGATCTATCCTCGTCTTCCATCTCCTCTTCCTCTTACGGCACGAATTTCGGGTCTTCTTGTGATTCCATCTCATCCAAATGCTCCCAATAGGCCTTCTTTCTAGAAGTGCCCGTCTTGGTGTCGTGCTGTCCACCACCCGATATATCTAAACACGGAAATAAATGGAACTAATAAGCACCAAAATTCACAAAACATTGGGCATGACCTTTGCTAATTTTCTAGACCTAGGAGTGCTAGAAATTCACCGGAATGGAAATGAATCAACATTCCGACGAAACATTGGCATCTCAAAAAGAAAAAAAACTGTACAAAAAATGGCCTACATAGGCACAAACACAACCAGCAACTTGCTGCCAGCATACACAATCACATTCATAATATGAAGTCTGTGGATCCTTTTCTGCCAGCATACACAACTACAGGCACAAACACCACCAACATACACCACTAGAGAGAGCTATTGTACATGCCTAAGGAAGTTTCAGTACTAGAAACAAACCTCCAACATACACCACTAGATAGAGGTAAATAAGCAGGCACAAACACCTCGAACATACACCACTAGATAGAGGTAAGTAACCAAGCATTCATTTATCTGCTGAATCAAAGAAAGTTTCACCAAAGTGGGAACACTATCAGAATAATATATTAATCAAAGTATCGACAATCTCACCTTTTTTATGCCACCTTACGGATGTAAGTATACCAAAAAATAAGCTTTCAAACTTCAAATGTTGTTATCCGTAAGAATGAAAGAACTTAGGATAAATGTAAGGCAACAAATTGAAAATGTGAGTATATAAACCAAAGATGCATCATTCGCTGAAACTAGCGGAACAAAGTTTGTAAACATTCTGTCATGAATTGCAAAGGAGAGATCATTTTCCATAACTTGGTTTGGAGGTCCTTCCTCCAAGATTTAGATGTGTACAACGATATCAATGCATAGAATGTGGTGTATTTATTCTCATTTTATACCTAGCAAATCTAAGACTGAATTTTATCAAAAAGTTACATAAGTATACATACGTCCATGCTCAAACCAGATAGTACTTGAGCTGATCATGTGGCCATGCTCAAAACAGGTTGCCAACATCAACTAACTATCAAGCTCAAGGTTGACATAGACCAAGTCAACTAAATCAGAGCAGATACTACCATAGAGCACATTTATATGTATGATTATTTGACATAAAAAGGAATAGAACACTAGTAGTTTAATTAATTAATAATAATGCATATGCAAACTAAGTACTTAAAAATCTGCACCAGCCAACTAACTTGCTACCTACATGAAAAATAACTGACTTTGGGCATGCACAACTTGATCTAAAAACCAACTAACATAACGACCATGTCTAATTGGCAGGTCCATGTTTATTTGTAACTGAAACTAGCTCCTACGTAGCAGAGTTCGAATTACACAGCTCGTGTGCAGGAGCCGGGGGACATGCAGAGTTCGAAACCTAGACTAAAAGGGAGATTCACGTCAAACAAAACTGAGGATAATTCTTGGTGAAGTCGCGGTAAACTGAACACAAGTGCAGTAAACTGAACAAGTGCGGTAAACTGAACACAAGTGCACAAGTGCAGTAAACTGAACACAAGTGCAGTAAAGGGAGGGAGAGGGAGAGCTGGGCGTACCCGGTGCCGATGGTGAAGGTGCGGTGGTCGAAGCGGCGGGAGTCGAGCGGAGTAGTTGGACGGCGCACACTTGGTGAAGTCCCCGGCGGAGTAGCTGGACGACGAGCGTGAGGCAGCACCGCCGGTGTTCGAATAGAGGATCTGGGGCGCTTTGCAGGCTCTACTCCTTCTCGTGGCGGCAGGCGGTGGCAGGAGGCCACTTCATAGGAGGAGCGGCGCAGGTGAGCAGCACATGGGAGAAGGGGAGAGAGGGAGAGGGGGAAAAGGGGAAAAGGGAAGGGGGGAGGGGTAGGGGCGGCTCACCTGTGGACGGCGGACTCGACGGCGTGCTTGACGGCGTCGGACAGTGTGCGGCACTGCTGAATCGCGAGCGCACCGGTTGTAGGGGAGGACAACAATGAGTGAATCACGAAGATGCGCGCTGTTGGCGGCGGGCCAGGCCTGGTTCGATGGGCAAACTTACGCGAGTCGCATTCATCAAGATGTGTCTCGAGTAGACTATCACGCGAGTCGCATTCGGGAAGGATGCGCGTCTAGTAGAAGCTTACGCAGAGTCGCATTCTAGAAATATGCGTCTTGTATAACGTTACATGCCCTATCAAATAGAATACACAGGCAATATTTATAACAAAATGATTGCTAGCTCCGTGTGGCTAGACACCTGGTCCCTTGGCCACCTAGGTTCGAATCCTAGTGACCACCTTTTCTGAAACTTAAAAAACAAATATAAACTATAAAAAATAGTCTAAATTAATATACACTATAAAAAATAGTCTAAAAATAGTGTACTATTTTAAATATCCAAATATTATCAAACCAATAGAAGTAATAATTAACAATGTTTCGATATATAATATTCCATCTAATTAGCATACAAAAGAGATAATAAAAAATGTGTCGGTACATAATAATGCCACACATGCACGTGGCAGTGCTTTCGTCGGAGCTAGTTAGCGTTTCTTGTTGACAATTATCTTCTTGCCCTTCTTTGTCTCGGTTGAATAGGTTAGGTCCGGAACATCTTCACTTTTTCTCTTGAACGGGAGTCTTTTCTTAGGTAGGCTTGTGGTGTATGGTGCTTGGTCGCCGTATCCATCTTCCATCTTTGAATCGCCATACTGGTCAAAGTCTTGCTCATTAGCGACTCCGTCCATTCCGATGATGTTTCTTTTGCGTCTCCTGACGACAACCCGACTAGGCTTTGACGGGTTGATAATGTAGAAGCATTGGTCAACTTTACTAGCAAAAACCCATGGCTCATTTCTCGCGAGTACGTTCGCACCGGTGGTCTTTGACTATGGAGGTATAACCATGGTGGTGAAAACCGGTCTTCTTTTTCGACACTCTTGGCCCACCTGACACGGAACATCGGCACCTTCTCCACAACGTAGTTGAGCTCTCATATCTCCTCGATCCTTCTGTAGTATCTTTCTGAGACATCATCGGTGTAGAATATCCCTATTACCCCTGAGTTCTGGTAATCGTAGTTATTCTCCTTTTCCTCGGTGTAGACATATATCTGTTGATATCGTATGCCTGATAGGTCATCGGTTAGTGCCATGCGCCCTGTGACAAGGAGAACATGAGTTTATCATCCTTCGAAGACTCGCCCTATGGTGGACTATCAAGAACATTCTTCCTAAACCACTGCATGAAACCAGAGTTGTGTGTAACTACCTCGGTGAATTACGCTCTTAGTTGCATGCCTGGATGAGCGAGAGTGGTTAAAATAGTACGGTGGGGCCCAGGGGCCACTCACAGGTAGACCTTTCGGCCGTCCTAACCACTTTCAGAACATCGGGACAAGAACGAGCGGCGTAATCGGCAGGCGAAGGGATCAACTACATACACAAGTGAGTATGTATGAAAGCCACCATACAACCGTTCCCAGAGCCGTTCCATCTAAAAGAAATAGAAATATCGCAACGCCATACGGCAAGATCCAAATATCCTAGATAGAGATAATAGTTTAGGATAGCTCCTCATACATCAAACATCAGAGTATCAGGCGGAAGCGGAAAACAAGATCCGAGTACAGATAAGAAGCAAATTGGCATAAGATGCCACATAAATAAACACATCCCGCCCACAGATCTCACGGATCCCCGTTCCCGGAATCTCTACACCGAGTGATCGTTGGCAACATCATCCGTCTCCTCCACCCAGTATCCATCTTGCGAATACACTTGTTCATCTGAATCAAACAATTTATCGTGTGAGACCCTAGGGGTACTCAGCAAGTCTTTATGCCTCTAAAGGGGACATATACCTGGGTGACGCAATTGCAGCAAAAGATAATAACTACCAAGTCTATAGAAACTCGCTAACCATCCGCCTAACCAATGATAGACGGTTGTCCATTAATTAGTAACAACAGTTATAACAGTATAATGAACAGATCCATCCTCCTTCTCGCTTACCAACGAGAAAGCGGACGAACAACCCAACCGTTGGCAGTTTTATTAACCATTCCATGAGCATTGCACTATTTACTAGTCAGTTACTTAGTCAAATTAAAAGCGGTACTTTAGTTATACTTTTCTATGATCGAGAAACTGTGCTCCAAGTCGTCCATAACCGCGGACACGGCTTTCAGAAAGATTTACCCTGCAGGGGTGCACAAATAGCAACACACACTCGATCAACCTCGGAAAAACCAACTCAAAACCCAACGAGGCATTCACGACAAAGCGATCACAAGATTCAGAAATATTTCAGGGGGCCACCCCATTAAGCTACCCGCAACAAAGTTGGCCGGCTCCGAGACGGACCCAAGGTTTGCGTCAAAGGCTGTAAACGACTGGGAACCCGAAAGTGTGACTGGGCTTGTCGATACCGCGAAAACACTCCGCATCCAAAACAGTACAGGTGCTCCACGCACAATCTTAAATAAAACAGTAAAACATGGCATAAGTACAGGATAGTAATAAAGCCCCAAACTACTTTGTGGCCCCAAGAAATAAGAATGAATCAAGCTCTGGCTCGGGGGGTCCATAAGGCCTCCCGGATGTGGATAGTGCGAATAGTCAAGGAACAGGAATCAAGTACTCGGGGTCCTACGGGACACAAGTGAGCATGAAGAACCAAATAGCAGATATTGCTCACCGGTGCCACTTTCATGAGTTATCCCATTACTACTCAGGTTAAGTTGTTTAGGTACCTCATTATCCATCAGACACTCACATACCCTACACATGCTGTTCTACGACCCGCATGGCTCAAACAGCTCCTGTAGTAATGGCTCATGGGATGGAGGAACAAGCTTCGGTGGGGCTTAGAAGTAAAGGCTATGCAGTACTTGGGATTCAATTTAATGCAATCGCGACTCAATGATGCAAGAATAAGATAGAGGCAATAGGTACTATATGTATGCAAGCATGTGGTAGTGCTTGCCTGGCAGCTCAGTTGAAGCGAGAGATGGATCTGGGTAGAACTCCTGTGATTCCTGATAATTCTCCTACTGGGCGTCTATTCGAAGAAGAACCAAACAAACAAGGGCCAACATAAATAAAGTGCACAATCATATGAACAAAAATGCGACAAGCAAACAAGCATGCCATGATGAATGATGCACAATTTACATGGCGATAATGTAGCATGGCATGGTGAGGTCTGGGGTACAAGAATAAAGCATTTTATTATTCATTTAGTCAAGTTTTATTGCCATAAACAGTTCTGATTTTTAATAATGACATGATGCATGCTTCAATTCAGAACAAGGAATGCATAGTTAGAACGGGCTCGTCGCGCTGATCGATTTAGACATATTATTTGTAAAATTTGGAGTTATAGATTTAAAGTTATTAATTTATTAAGAAAAAGGGCATTTTCTTGCATTTAAACAATTTCGAAAATTTAATTTGCTCAAATAATAGTTTGAATGGCATATTTGAATTCCTCACATTTTTCTGATTCCAAAATATATATCATTTGTATTATTTGGATTTATAATTTAAAAGTTATTAAAAACAGATTTGAAAACATATTTAAATCATTTCTAAAAATGTTTTAATTAAACAGAAAACTGCCAGACTTTTTATACCCAGCTAAACTTAGCCACAGTCACAGACAGGTGGGTCTGCTGCTGACTGGGCGTGAACGACATGCAAAAGCTTTGCGCACCGTGAGTTGACCCAGCCACAGAGAGTGACAAGTGGGACCGGGGTCTGCGGGCCCACCGCGTGTGTGCGCCAGCCGGGGCTGGACACGTGGCGGATCCGGGGGACTGCGGGTTGGGGTTCTAGACTCTGCGGGTGCCTTTTTGCAAAAAGACCGAAGGGGCAGACTGGTGGGGCTTGATGGATTGTGGGTTGAGCAGTCAAAAGGTTTGGGGGGAATTGCAAAGTAGCCACTACTACTGTACTTCTTCTCTGAATTAACTGACGAGCGGTCCGTGCTCGGCAGGGACAGAGCGCGGCGTGGGGGTTCGATCTGGCGACCTTGTGCGCGCGCGCGGCGAGGCGGAACCAGTGCGGTAGGTTGGAGGACATTGTTAGGAGGGGGATAGGCGGCTAGATAAAGCGTGATGCGGCACGGGGACGTGCAGAGGCTCGCGCTCGCCGGCGCACAGAGAGTGCTCGGCACAATGTCCGGCGAGGCTAGGCAGCGACGGCGAGAGAGAGGTTGTCAGAGAGGATCAAGGGCTCACCGCGGAGAGGACGGTGGTGACGGATCGGGCCGGGGAGCAGTAGGACGACGACGAAGCAGACGGCCGGCGAAGCTAGGGTTTCGGGCGGCGTCGTGGACGTGCAGGGGTTCTGGGCCTCCTCCTCCTCGCTGTTGTGCACGGGGGTGATGCAGAGGATCTCCTCGGCTTCCTCGACACCCAAAGCTCCACGCCCGGCGCCTGGATCGTGTGGGGGAAGCCGATGCCGAGGGTGGCCGGAGTTGGAGCAGAAGTGGTGGCAGGGGGAGAAGGGAACGGCGCAGCGGCCTAGGGTAGATCTGGCGCGGCAGAGGAGGCGTGGAGGAGTGGATATGGACGGGAGAGGAGAGGGGTGGCGTGGGGCAGCTCGGGGTGGAAAGGTTGCTTCGGCCACTTTTCTTCTCCCTCACGCTCACGTGCTGGGCATGGCTAGGGCAGGGGTAGGGAGGCCAGGGCTGCCAGGTGGGACCAGGGCGAGGCCAAGGAGCAGCAGGCTCGGTGTGGGGCTGGCTTGGCAGAGAGAGAGACAGAGAGAGAGCTCAGGTAGGAGCTAGGTTTGGGGCTCGGCTAGGGTTAGAGTTAGGGTTGGAGGGCTAGCTTCGGCATGGGGAGAGAGAGAGCTGGGGTGGGCCCTTGCTGACAGAGAGAGGGATAGATGCCTCGGCATGGTGAGAGCAAGGTGAGGGTTAGGGTTAGAGAGAGATTAGAGAGAGAGGCTAGGGTTTAGGGGTGATCCTCCAAGATCAAGCAAAGGTGGAGGGGTATGATGATGGATAAGGAGAGGTAGGGGGTAGGGTGGTAGGGATTTAGGGTTTAACATGATGAAAGCTAGATCAAGCAAGAAAAGGTGGTGAGATGGAGAGGTAGGGTAGGGCTAGGGTTTAGGTATGATCCCTCATGATCATGCATGGAAGCATTCACAAGTGAGGGGTGATGATTTGAGTGCACATGGAAAGGAGAGAAGATCAAGATGGTGAGGGTTTTGGGGTAAGAGCAAAAAGAATACAGCAAACAAGAATTGATTCCCAAGGTACCAAGCTCCACTCAAAAATCCAAGTAAAACCCAAAAAGAATAGAATGGTGGTGATTTGCATGGCCCATGCATGGGCATTAAATGCCAGGTTTTATCTTGTGAAAACAAAATAATGATCATGGCATTTATACACATGCATTCCAAAATATGGAGTAAGGCCAAGCTAAAGGAAAATATAATTGGATTCATCCCAACCCACATGACCTAGATTAAATGCCAAAAGAAAGTAAAAGCTCATGGGTAATTAGGATGGTGGAATTATAAGGTGGTGACAAAGAAAGGTGGTGGAGTGGAATAAAAGATATGCCCCAACTCAGCTTGGGCATCAAGCATTTATCAAGAACCAAATGCAATATATCAAGAGCCAAATACAATTACTAATGCATATGAGAGAAGAACCAAATGAAAAGGGTTTTATATGATGCTCAAATGCAAGGTGGCATGATGACATGAGCATGATATAATTATGATGCAACAATTATATGTAGGAAGTAGCCATTATATTAGTACACCATGAAGCATTACATATGTTAGACAGATGGGATGCTACAACTCTCCCCCACTAAACAGGAATCTCGCCCCGAGATTCTAGGAAGAAGAAGAAGACACGAAGAGGGTAGGATACTTGGCACGGAGCTCATCCTCGCGTTCCCAAGTGGCTTCATCATCGGAATGGTGCGACCACTGCACCTTGCAGAACTTGATGGACTTGTTGCGAGTCCTTCTTTCTGCGACTTCTAGAATTTTTATGGGGTGTTCTTGATAAGACAGATCTTCTTGGAGATTGATGAGTTCATGGTCCACGGTCCTGCCGGGATCCTTGAAGCACTTCTTGAGTTGAGAGATATGGAAAACATCATGGACCTTGAGTTTTTCAGGGAGCTCAAGAGCATAAGCAACTTTGCCTCTTCTTCCACGAATTTTGAAAGGACCGATGTATCTAGGAGCCAGCTTTCCTTTGATACCAAAGCGGTGCGTGCCTCTCATGGGAGTGACACGAAGGTAAACAAGATCACCAGGAACATACTCCATGTCCGTGTGCTTTCTGTCATAATTGCTCTTCTGGCGACTTTGAGCAACCTTCAGGTTTTCAAGAATGATGTGAACCTTCTCCTCTGCTTGAGTTACAATGTCGGGGCCAAACAATGTTCTTTCACCTGCGCCCGACCAACCAATCGGAGTTCTGCATTTGCGACCATAGAGAACCTCAAATGGTGCCATATTTAGACTTTTTTGGAAGCTATTGTTGTAAGAGAATTCAGCATAAGGAAGACATTCTTCCCACTTCATGCCGAAAGAGATAACGCAAGCACGAAGCATATCTTCCAGAATCTGATTGATCCTTTCAACTTGTCCTTGCGACTGAGGGTGGTAAGCTGTGCTGAAGTTCAATTTTGTTCCCAAAGCATTTTGGAAACTTCCCCAGAACTTGGAAGTGAAGATGCTTCCACGGTCTGAGCTGATCTCAATAGGAACCCCATACAGAGACACAATTATGTTGATATAGAGCTCAGCCAACTGAATTGCAGAAATTGTTTCCTTGACGGGAAAGAAGTGAGCCACTTTAGAAAGCCTGTCGATGACAACAAAGATTGCATTGTTGCCCTTCTGCGACCTTGGAAAACCAGTTATGAAGTCCATCTCTACTTTCTCCCATTTCCATTCCGGAGGTTTCAATGGCTGTAGAAGACCGAAAGGTTTCTGATGGATAGCTTTAACTCTGCGGCAGACAGCACACTCCGAGACATACTTGGCACAACATTGTTTCAACCCAGGCCACCAATATTGTGTTTTCAAGTCCATGTACATCTTAGTGCTTCCAGGGTGGATAGAAAGAACAGAATCATGGGCCTCCTTAAGAACTTGCTCTCTTAAACCCGGGTAGTTCGGAACAAACATCCGGTGTTCAAAGAAAAGAGTGCCTTGGTCGTCGACATGGAAGGACTCATACTTCGGAAGCTGAATGTTGGAGATGATGTTTTAGTGTAAGGATCACCAAGTTGAACGGAGCGCACTTTTTCTTCCAAGAGAGGGGTTGCCAGAAGGTTCAGAAGATACCCTTGATCCACAATTTCAAGGTTGAGCTTGCGGAATTCCTCACACAAGAGAGGCTGTTGTTCTTCCACCATGAGGTTGTTGACATAAGCTTTTCGGCTGAGAGCATCGGCCATGACATTATCTTTGCCCAGAGTGTAGTTGATGGTCAAATCGAAATCATTAATTTCTTTAATCCACCTTCTCTGACGAAGGTTGAGATCAGGCTGTGTGAAGATATACTTCTGACTCTTGTGATCAAAGAAGATCTCACAACGGTTGCTAAGCAAGTAGTGCCTCCATACTTTCAAGGAAAAGGCAACTGCTGCGAGTTCGAGGTCATGTGTAGGATAGTTGATCTCATGCGTCTTCAACTGTCGAGAGGCATAAGCAACAACTTGTTTTTCTTGCATGAGGACCGCACCCAATCCTTGCAAGGAGGCGTCACATAATATCTGGAAAGGCTTTGATGTATCTGGAGGAGTCAAGACTGGTGTGGAAGTGAGCTTCTCTTTGAGTGTTTCAAAGCTTTCTTGACATGCAGGAGACCAAAGGTATTTCTTGCCTTTCTTGAGGAGATCGGTAAGAGGCTTCGCAATCTTCGAGAAGTTCTGAACGAAGCGACGACAGTAACTGGCCAAACCAAGAAAACTCCGGACTTCTTTGACATTTTTGGCAGGAAGCCAGTCAACAATTGTCTTAATAGTTTCTGGGTTGACGGCGATGCCCTTGGTAGAGATGACGTGACCAAGATAGGTGACTTGAGGCAGCCAGAACTCACACTTGGAGAACTTTGCATACAGGCGGTTCTCACGAAGCTTGTTTAGGACACACCGAAGGTGCTCTTCATGTTCTTCCTTTGACTTAGAATAGACTAGAATGTCATCCAGATAGACCACAACGAACTTATCAAGATACTCCATGAAAACCGAGTTCATGAGCCTCGAGAAGGTGGCAGGTGCATTGGTGAGACCGAAGGACATGACCGTGTACTCATACAGGCCATAGCGGGTGGTGAAAGCTGTTTTAGGAACATCTTCCTTGCGAATCTTGATTTGATGATATCCACTTCTCAAATCAAGCTTAGAGAATACCACAGCTCCAGCTAGCTGATCAAAGAGATCATTAATCCGCGGAAGTGGATATTTATTCTTGATGGTTTTAGCATTGAGTGCCCGATAGTCAACACAAAGTCTATCAGTCTTGTCTCGCTTCTTCACAATGAGTGTAGCATAGCATTTACTGGTTCCGTGGACTGAAGATCGTCCTCAGGGCTGGTCAGTTGACCTATGTGCTCGAAGCACCACTAGGTGACCCACCTGCAGATAATGCCACCGATGACGAAAAGAATGTTTTCGCCACTCGGAAAAATCATTACTCCATAGTTCAGTGTGCCATCCTGTAAGGTTTAGAATCAGAGCTCCAAAAGCGTTTTGAGCACCACGACCCGTTCGAGATCATTAAGGAGCTCAGGCTAATTTTTGAGACTCGCGTGGCCATGGAGAGCTATGAGGCCTCCGAAAAGTTCTTTAACTGTAAGATGGAAGAGGGAAGCTCCGTTAGCGAGCACGTGCTCACCATGTCTGGGTACGCAAAGAAGCTCCAAGAGTTGGGAATATCGATTCCTAATGAATTGGGGATTCACCGTCTCCTTCAATCACTGCCACCAAGTTACAAGAACTTTGTGATGAACTACAACATGCAATGCATGAACAAGACGTTGCATGAACTGTCGTCCATGCTGAAAACTGCTGAAGTGGAGATCAAGAAGGAGCACCAAGTGTTGATGGTCAATAAGACCACCAATTTCAAGAGACGAGGCAAGCCTAAGAACAAGGGCAACTTCAAGAAGGACGGCAAGAAAGCTGCCGCACCTGCTAAGAAGCCCAAGGCTGGTCCTAATCCTGAAACTGAGTGCTTCTACTGCAAGGGTGCTGGTCACTAGAAGCGTAACTGCCCCAAGTACCTAGCGGATCTGAAGAACGGCAACATCAAGAAGAAAGGTATATTTGATATATGTGTTATAGATGTGTATCTTACTAGTAATCGTAGTAGTGCCTGGGTATTTGATACTGATTCGGTTGCTCATATTTGTAACTCGAAACAGGAGCTGCGGAATAAAGGAAGACTGGCAAGAGACGAGGGTGACGATGCGCGTTGGAAATGGCTCCAAGGTTGATGTGATCGTCGTCGGCACGCTCCCTCTACATCTACCTTCGGGATTAGTTTTAAATTTGAATAATTGTTATTTGGTGCCTGCGTTAAGCATGAACATTATATCTGGATCCTGTTTATTGCGAGACGGTTACTCTTTTAAGTCCGAGAATAAAGGTTGTTCGATTTATATGAGTAATATCTTTTATGGTAATGCACCTGAGATGAATGGTTTATTCTTACTGAATCTCGATAGTAGTGATACACATGTTCACAACATAGATGCTAAACGAATAAAATTGAATCATAATTCTACATACATGTGGCACTGTCGTCTTGGTCACATTGGAGTGAAGCGTATGAAGAAACTCCATTATGATGGACTTCTTGAATCACTTGATTTTGAATCACTTGAAAGATGCGAAGCATGTCTAATGGGAAAAATGACTAAGACTCCATTCTCTGGTACAATGGAGCGAGCTACAGACTTATTGGAAATAATACATACCGATGTGTGCGGTCCAATGAGTGTAGCATCGCGTGGTGGATATCGTTATGTTCTCACTTTCACGGATGACTTGAGTAGATATGGGTATGTCTACTTTATGAAACATAAATCCGAAACTTTCGAGAAGTTTAAGGAATTTCAAAGTGAAGTGGAAAATCATCGTAACAAGAAGATTAAGTTTCTGCGTTCTGACCGCGGAGGTGAATATCTGAGTTATGAGTTTGGCATGCATTTAAAGAAATGTGGAATACTTTCGCAGTTGACACCGCCGGGAACACCACAGCGTAATGGTGTGTCTGAACGTCGTAATCGAACTCTCTTAGATATGGTTCGGTCTATGATGTCTCTTACAGATTTACCGTTATCATTTTGGGGCTATGCATTAGAGACAACCGCATTCACTTTAAATAGGGCACCATCTAAATCCGTTGAAACGACACCGTACGAATTGTGGTTTGGTAAGAAACCTAAGTTGTCGTTCCTTAAAGTTTGGGGTTGCGAAGCATATGTAAAGAAGTTACAACCAGATAAGCTAGAACCCAAAGCGGAGAAATGCATCTTCATAGGATACCCTAAAGAAACAATTGGGTATACCTTCTATCATAGATCCGAAGGCAAAGTTTTCGTTGCCAAGAATGGATCCTTTCTTGAGAAGGAGTTTCTCTCGAAGGAGGTGACTGGAAGGAAAGTAGAACTCGATGAGGTTATTGAACCTTCTCTCGGATTTGAGAGTAGCGCAGCACCGGAAGATGTTTTTGTGCCGCCTGCACCAATTGGAGAGGAAGCTAATGATAATGATCATGAAACTTCAAATGAAGTTACTGCTGAACCTCGCAGGTCAACAAGGGTTCGTACCACTCCTGATTGGTATGACTCTGCCTTGAACGTCATGTTGGTGGACAACGATGATGACCTTGCGACGTATGAAGAAGCTATGGTGAGCCCAGATTCTGACAAATGGCTAGAAGCCATGAAATCCGAAATGGGATCCATGTACGAAAACCAAGTGTGGACTTTGGTGGACTTACCGGATGGCCGTAAGGCTGTCGAGAACAAATGGATTTTCAAGAGAAAAACAGATGCTGATGGTAATGTTACCGTCTATAAAGCTCGACTTGTCGCGAAAGGGTTCCGACAAATTCAAGGAGTTGACTATGATGAGACTTTCTCACCAGTAGCGAAGCTAAAGTCTGTGAGGATTTTGTTAGCAATTGCTGCATATTTCGATTATGAGATTTAGCAGATGGATGTCAAAATGGCGTTCCTTAATGGTGACATTGAGGAAGAGTTTTATATGGTACAACCCAAGAGTTTTGTCGATCCTAAAGATGCTGACAAGGTATGCAAGCTTCAGCGCTCCATTTATGGACTGAAGCAAGCATCCCGGAGTTGGAATCAACGTTTTGATAAAGTAATCAAAAACTTTGGATTTATACAAACTTATGGAGAAGCTTGTATTTACAAGAAAGTGAGTGGGAGCTCTGTAGCATTCCTAGTACTGTATGTAGATGACATATTGTTGATTGGGAATGATATAGAACTTCTTAATAGCGTCAAAGCCTATTTGAATAATACTTTTTCGATGAAGGATCTTGGCGAAGCGGCATATATTCTAGGCATCAAGATTTATAGAGATAGATCAAGACGCCTGATAGCGCTTTCACAAAGTACATACTTGGACAAAGTTCTAAAGAAGTTTAGAATGGAAGAGAGCAAGAAAGGGTTCGTGCCCATGTTGTCAGGTAAGACCTTGAGTAAGACTCAAAGTCCAGCTACGGCAGAAGATAGAGAAAGAATGAATAATATTCCCTATGCCTCAGCCATAGGTTCTATCATGTATGCCATGCTGTGTACAAGACCGGATATAGCACATGCTATTAGTTTGACTAGCAGATATCAAAGTGATCCTGGAATGGAGCACTGGACAGCGGTCAAGAATATCCTAAAGTACCTAAATAGGACTAAGGATATGGTTCTTTCTTACGGAGGTGATGAACAACTTGTTATAAACGGTTACACCGATGCTAGTTGGAACACCGATCCGGATGACTCGAAGTCACAATCGGGATACGTATTTATTTTGAATGGTGCTGCAGTGAGCTGGAGGAGTGCAAAGCAAAGCGTTGTGGCGAAATCTTCAACTGAATCGGAATACATAGCTGCTTCGGAGGCTGCACAAGAAGCCGTTTGGATGAAGGAATTCATTACTGAACTTGGCGTGGTTCCCAGTGCGTTGGACCCGATGGCCATCTACTGTGACAACATAGGTGCCATAGCTAATGCACAGGAGCCAAGGTCACATAGCAAGCTGAAGCACATCAAGCTACGTTTCCACGCTATTCGCGAGTATGTCCGAGATGGTGACATAAAGATTTGCAAAGTACACACTAATCTGAATGTGGCAGATCCGTTGACTAAACCTCTCCCTAGGGCAAAGCATGACCAACACCAGAACGCCATGGGTGTTTGGTATATTACCATGTAATCTGGATTATTGACTCTAGTGCAAGTGGGAGACTGTTGGAGATATGCCCAAGAGGCAATAATAAAAGTGGTTATTATTATATCTTTGTGTTTATGATGAATGTTTACATCCCATGCTATAATTGTATTATTAGGAAACACTAATACATGTGTGATTTGTAAACATAAGAGAGTCCCTAGTAAGCCTCTTGTTGAACTAGCTTGTTGATTAATTGATGATCATGGTTTCCTGATCATGGACATTAGGATGTGATTAATAACAAGGTTATGTCATTAGGAGAATGATATGATGGACACACACCCATAGTAAGCGTAGCATAAGATCAACTCATTAAGTTCGTATTGCTGTAAGCTTTTAAATGCATAGTAACCTAATCCTTCGACCATCAGGTTATGTTAATCACCATCACCGGATGGGTACTTTGATGACATCAAACACCGCTTCGTAACTGGGTGGTCATAAAGGTGTCATTGGGTATTCTGAAAGTATGTGTTGAAGCGCATGGACCAAGATTGGGATTTGTCCATCCATATGACGGATAGATATGCTCTGGGCCTCTCGGTGGAATGTCATCTAGTTAGCTTGCAAGCATGTGACTAGGTCACAAGGGATGACATATCACGGAACGAGTAAAGAGTACTTATCAGTAACGAGGTAGAACTAGGTATGGAGATGTTGATGATCAAACCTCGGATAAGTATAGTATCGCGTGACAAAGGGAATTGGTTTCGTATGTAATTGGTTCAATCGATCACGAAGTCATCGTTGAGTATGTGGGAGCCATTATGGATCTCCAGGTCCCGCTGATGGTTATTGATAGGAGATGTGTCTCTGTCATGTCTACATATTCACGAACCATAGGGTGACACACTTAAGGTTCGAAGTTGTTTTAAGTAGATATGGAATGTGCGTTGGAGACCGAATGTTGTTCGGAGTCTCAGAATGGATCCAGGACATCACGAGGAGATCCGAAATTGTCCGTAGAATAAGATTCATATATGGGGGATCATTTTCTGAGTTAGGAAATGTTCCGGAGTGTTTGTATGAGGATTCTAGAAGGTTTCGGAATGTTCCGGAAGGTTCTGGAAGGTTTCTTGGAGTTTGCTTGAAAACCAAGGAAGGGATCAAGGAGTCCTGGTGGGTCCAGACTAGGAGTCGTGGGGGAGGAGGACTCCTCCCCCCTCCCCAATCCGCCGGCCTAGGAGGTGGGGAGTCTTACTAGGACTCCCCCTCCCCAAGGCGCCCTCCCCCCTTTAAATAGAGGGGCAGGGGCGCCACCCCTGGCCCTCCTCTACAACACCCAATCTCCGCCGCCCCTCTCCTCCTCCTTTCTTCTGCACAGGCATAGGCGAAGCCCTGCAGAATTCTCTACTCCACCACCACCACCACGCCGTCGTGCTGCTGTGTTTTCGTGGAGAAGATCTACTACCTCCGCTGCTCGCTGGAACGAGGACAGGAAGGTCTGCTTCGACTCCGCACGTGTGACCGACTGCGGAAGCGCTGCCCGAACGCGGCGCCGGAAGGATCGTCCACTTGACCGACTGCGGAAGCGCTGCCGGAACGCGACGCCGGAAGGATCGTCCACACGATCTTGAGATCGGCAAGTGATCGACTACATCAACCACGAGATCTAATCTCGTTAACGCTTTAGGATCTACGAGGGTTAGTTCCTATCTATCTCGTTGCACATGTCTAATAGATTAGATCTTGGCTTTTATCTAGATTAGATCTGGGTTTTGTTCGTTCTTGCGGTAGAAATTTTTTGTTTTCCATGCTACGAACCCATCAGTGGTATCAGAGCCATATCTATGCGTAGATCTGTTGCACGAGTAGAACACAACGTTTTTGTGGGTGTTGATGCTTTTGTTGTCGGTGTCTTAGCGTGTACTTTGCATCTTGCGGCATGGTGGGATGAAGCGGCTCGGGCTAACATTACATGTCATCGCACATGAGACTTGCTCCATGCTTGACGTGCAACTTGCTTTGCACAAGTGGCTTTGCGGGTGTCTGTCTCTCCCACCATAGTTAAGACTCAATTTACAATGAGCATCTTGACAACACTTGTATCAACGTTGTGGTTCTTGTTCGTAGGTAAGATCGGTCTTATGCGAAGGCCCCAAACCACGTAAAACATGCAAAGAAAATTAGAGGCGTCTAACTTGTTTTTGCAGGGGTTTTGTGATGTGATATGGCCATCATGTGATTGTGATTGTATTTGATGTATGCGATGATCCTTGTTGTAATATGGCAACCGGTAGGAGCCTAATGGTTGTCTTTAATTCTGTTAAGACCTGCGTGTCTATTCATCTTGTAATAGCTTTATTCCAAGTAGTTGTAATAGTTGCTGGTGATGATGGACAACCATGAAGCGGCGCCACTGACCTTGACGCAATGCTGGTGATGATGGAGATCATGTTCGTGCTTTGGAGATGGAGATCAAAGGGGCAAGAAGAAAAGGCCATATCATATCACACTAATTATGAATTGCATGTGATGGTAATCCTTTATGCATCTTGTTTTGCTTAGATCGCGACGGTAGCATTATAAGATGATCACTCTCACTAAATATCAAGTAATAAAGTGTTCACCCTTAGTTGGCACCGTTGCTAAGACTCGTCGTTTCGAAGCATCTCGTGATGATCGGGTGTGATAGATTCTACGTGTGCATACAACGGGTGCAAGCCAGATTTGCACATGCGGAAACTAAGGTTGTCTTGATGAGCCTAGCATGTACAGACATGGTCTCGGAACACGGAATACCGAAAGGTAGAGCATGAGTCATATAAATGATATGATGAACATGAAGATTGTTCGCCGATGAAACTACATCTTCTCTCATGAAGATCGGACTTGGTGTAGTGGACTTGGTTCGTGTAATCACTAAGACAATGTGAGGGATGTTGTTTTGAGTGGGAGTTCACCTAGTTAGTTTAAGAATTAAATTTGAACTCAATTTGTCATAAACTTAGTCTAAACTACTTGCAAATTGTTGTAGATTATGGCGACCCCCTCCATCAATTTCAGTGCGTTCCTAGAGAAAGAAAAGCTTAAGAACAATGGAAGCAATTTCACGGACTGGTTCCGTGGACTGAAGATCGTCCTCAGGGCTGGTCAGTTGACCTATGTGCTCGAAGCACCGCTAGGTGACCCACCTGCAGATAATGCCACCGATGACGAAAAGAATGTTTTCGCCACTCGGAAAAATCATTACTCCACAGTTCAGTGTGCCATCCTGTAAGGTTTAGAATCAGAGCTCCAAAAGCGTTTTGAGCACCACGACCCGTTCGAGATCATTAAGGAGCTCAGGCTAATTTTTGAGACTCGCGCGGCCATGGAGAGCTATGAGGCCTCCGAAAAGTTCTTTAACTGTAAGATGGAAGAGGGAAGCTCCGTTAGCGAGCACGTGCTCACCATGTCTGGGTACGCAAAGAAGCTCCAAGAGTTGGGAATATCGATTCCTAATGAATTGGGGATTCACCGTCTCCTTCAATCACTGCCACCAAGTTACAAGAACTTTGTGATGAACTACAACATGCAATGCATGAACAAGACGTTGCATGAACTGTCGTCCATGCTGAAAACTGCTGAAGTGGAGATCAAGAAGGAGCACCAAGTGTTGATGGTCAATAAGACCACCAATTTCAAGAGACGAGGCAAGCCTAAGAACAAGGGCAACTTCAAGAAGGACGGCAAGAAAGCTGCCGCACCTGCTAAGAAGCCCAAGGCTGGTCCTAATCCTGAAACTGAGTGCTTCTACTGCAAGGGTGCTGGTCACTAGAAGCGTAACTGCCCCAAGTACCTAGCGGATCTGAAGAACGGCAACATCAAGAAGAAAGGTATATTTGATATATGTGTTATAGATGGTGTATCTTACTAGTAATCGTAGTAGTGCCTGGGTATTTGATACTGATTCGGTTGCTCATATTTGTAACTCGAAACAGGAGCTGCGGAATAAAGGAAGACTGGCAAGAGACGAGGTGACGATGCGCGTTGGAAATGGCTCCAAGGTTGATGTGATCGCCGTCGGCACGCTCCCTCTACATCTACCTTCGGGATTAGTTTTAAATTTGAATAATTGTTATTTGGTGCCTGCGTTAAGCATGAACATTATATCTGGATCCTGTTTATTGCGAGACGGTTACTCTTTTAAGTCCGAGAATAAAGGTTGTTCGATTTATATGAGTAATATCTTTTATGGTAATGCACCTGAGATGAATGGTTTATTCTTACTGAATCTCGATAGTAGTGATACACATGTTCACAACATAGATGCTAAACGAATAAAATTGAATCATAATTCTACATACATGTGGCACTGTCGTCTTGGTCACATTGGAGTGAAGCGTATGAAGAAACTCCATTATGATGGACTTCTTGAATCACTTGATTTTGAATCACTTGAAAGATGCGAAGCATGTCTAATGGGAAAAATGACTAAGACTCCATTCTCTGGTACAATGGAGCGAGCTACAGACTTATTGGAAATAATACATACCGATGTGTGCGGTCCAATGAGTTGTAGCATCGCGTGGTGGATATCGTTATGTTTCTCACTTTCACGGATGACTTGAGTAGATATGGGTATGTCTACTTTATGAAACATAAATCCGAAACTTTCGAGAAGTTTAAGGAATTTCAAAGTGAAGTGGAAAATCATCGTAACAAGAAGATTAAGTTTTCTGCGTTCTGACCGCGGAGGTGAATATCTGAGTTATGAGTTTGGCATGCATTTAAAGAAATGTGGAATACTTTCGCAGTTGACACCGCCGGGAACACCACAGCGTAATGGTGTGTCTGAACGTCGTAATCGAACTCTCTTAGATATGGTTCGGTCTATGATGTCTCTTACAGATTTACCGTTATCATTTTGGGGCTATGCATTAGAGACAACCGCATTCACTTTAAATAGGGCACCATCTAAATCCGTTGAAACGACACCGTACGAATTGTGGTTTGGTAAGAAACCTAAGTTGTCGTTCCTTAAAGTTTGGGGTTGCGAAGCATATGTAAAGAAGTTACAACCAGATAAGCTAGAACCCAAAGCGGAGAAATGCATCTTCATAGGATACCCTAAAGAAACAATTGGGTATACCTTCTATCATAGATCCGAAGGCAAAGTTTCGTTGCCAAGAATGGATCCTTTCTTGAGAAGGAGTTTCTCTCGAAGGAGGTGACTGGAAGGAAAGTAGAACTCGATGAGGTTATTGAACCTTCTCTCGGATTTGAGAGTAGCGCAGCACCGGAAGATGTTTTTGTGCCGCCTGCACCAATTGGAGAGGAAGCTAATGATAATGATCATGAAACTTCAAATGAAGTTACTGCTGAACCTCGCAGGTCAACAAGGGTTCGTACCACTCCTGATTGGTATGACTCTGCCTTGAACGTCATGTTGGTGGACAACGATGATGACCTTGCGACGTATGAAGAAGCTATGGTGAGCCCAGATTCTGACAAATGGCTAGAAGCCATGAAATCCGAAATGGGATCCATGTACGAAAACCAAGTGTGGACTTTGGTGGACTTACCGGATGGCCGTAAGGCTGTCGAGAACAAATGGATTTTCAAGAGAAAAACAGATGCTGATGGTAATGTTACCGTCTATAAAGCTCGACTTGTCGCGAAGGGTTCCGACAAATTCAAGGAGTTGACTATGATGAGACTTTCTCACCAGTAGCGAAGCTAAAGTCTGTGAGGATTTTGTTAGCAATTGCTGCATATTTCGATTATGAGATTTAGCAGATGGATGTCAAAAATGGCGTTCCTTAATGGTGACATTGAGGAAGAGTTTTATATGGTACAACCCAAGAGTTTTGTCGATCCTAAAGATGCTGACAAGGTATGCAAGCTTCAGCGCTCCATTTATGGACTGAAGCAAGCATCCCGGAGTTGGAATCAACGTTTTGATAAAGTAATCAAAAACTTTGGATTTATACAAACTTATGGAGAAGCTTGTATTTACAAGAAAGTGAGTGGGAGCTCTGTAGCATTCCTAGTACTGTATGTAGATGACATATTGTTGATTGGGAATGATATAGAACTTCTTAATAGCGTCAAAGCCTATTTGAATAATACTTTTTCGATGAAGGATCTTGGCGAAGCGGCATATATTCTAGGCATCAAGATTTATAGAGATAGATCAAGACGCCTGATAGCGCTTTCACAAAGTACATACTTGGACAAAGTTCTAAAGAAGTTTAGAATGGAAGAGAGCAAGAAAGGGTTCGTGCCCATGTTGTCAGGTAAGACCTTGAGTAAGACTCAAAGTCCAGCTACGGCAGAAGATAGAGAAAGAATGAATAATATTCCCTATGCCTCAGCCATAGGTTCTATCATGTATGCCATGCTGTGTACAAGACCGGATATAGCACATGCTATTAGTTTGACTAGCAGATATCAAGTGATCCTGGAATGGAGCACTGGACAGCGGTCAAGAATATCCTAAAGTACCTAAATAGGACTAAGGATATGGTTCTTTCTTACGGAGGTGATGAACAACTTGTTATAAACGGTTACACCGATGCTAGTTGGAACACCGATCCGGATGACTCGAAGTCACAATCGGGATACGTATTTATTTTGAATGGTGCTGCAGTGAGCTGGAGGAGTGCAAAGCAAAGCGTTGTGGCGAAATCTTCAACTGAATCGGAATACATAGCTGCTTCGGAGGCTGCACAAGAAGCCGTTTGGATGAAGGAATTCATTACTGAACTTGGCGTGGTTCCCAGTGCGTTGGACCCGATGGCCATCTACTGTGACAACATAGGTGCCATAGCTAATGCACAGGAGCCAAGGTCACATAGCAAGCTGAAGCACATCAAGCTACGTTTCCACGCTATTCGCGAGTATGTCCGAGATGGTGACATAAAGATTTGCAAAGTACAACACTAATCTGAATGTGGCAGATCCGTTGACTAAACCTCTCCCTAGGGCAAAGCATGACCAACACCAGAACGCCATGGGTGTTTGGTATATTACCATGTAATCTGGATTATTGACTCTAGTGCAAGTGGGAGACTGTTGGAGATATGCCCAAGAGGCAATAATAAAAGTGGTTATTATTATATCTTTGTGTTTATGATGAATGTTTACATCCATGCTATAATTGTATTATTAGGAAACACTAATACATGTGTGATTTGTAAACATAAGAGAGTCCCTAGTAAGCCTCTTGTTGAACTAGCTTGTTGATTAATTGATGATCATGGTTTCCTGATCATGGACATTAGGATGTGATTAATAACAAGGTTATGTCATTAGGAGAATGATATGATGGACACACACCCATAGTAAGCGTAGCATAAGATCAACTCATTAAGTTCGTATTGCTGTAAGCTTTTAAATGCATAGTAACCTAATCCTTCGACCATCAGGTTATGTTAATCACCATCACCGGATGGGTACTTTGATGACATCAAACACCGCTTCGTAACTGGGTGGTCATAAAGGTGTCATTGGGTATTCTGAAAGTATGTGTTGAAGCGCATGGACCAAGATTGGGATTTGTCCATCCATATGACGGATAGATATGCTCTGGGCCTCTCGGTGGAATGTCATCTAGTTAGCTTGCAAGCATGTGACTAGGTCACAAGGGATGACATATCACGGAACGAGTAAAGAGTACTTATCAGTAACGAGGTAGAACTAGGTATGGAGATGTGATGATCAAACCTCGGATAAGTATAGTATCGCGTGACAAAGGGAATTGGTTTCGTATGTAATTGGTTCAATCGATCACGAAGTCATCGTTGAGTATGTGGGAGCCATTATGGATCTCCAGGTCCCGTGATGGTTATTGATAGGAGATGTGTCCTCTGTCATGTCTACATATTCACGAACCATAGGGTGACACACTTAAGGTTCGAAGTTGTTTTAAGTAGATATGGAATGTGCGTTGGAGGACCGAATGTTGTTCGGAGTCTCATAATGGATCCAGGACATCACGAGGAGATCCGAAATTGTCCGTAGAATAAGATTCATATATGGGGGATCATTTTCTGAGTTAGGAAATGTTCCGGAGTGTTTGTATGAGGATTCTAGAAGGTTTCGGAATGTTCCGGAAGGTTCTGGAAGTTTCTTGGAGTTTGCTTGAAAACCAAGGAAGGGATCAAGGAGTCCTGGTGGGTCCAGACTAGGAGTCGTGGGGGAGGAGGACTCCTCCCCCCTCCCCAATCCGCCGGCCTAGGAGGTGGGGAGTCTTACTAGGACTCCCCCTCCCCAAGGCGCCCTCCCCCCTTTAAATAGAGGGGCAGGGGCGCCACCCCTCCCTCCCT